>JAJHZJ010000160.1:0-1200000 GCA_023548195.1 Bettongia penicillata ogilbyi
ATTTAGTTAGGGGAGAAAGGGATGTTGACTTGACCTATTTGTTACCCCATGATTCCAGCGGACGAGAACCCCAAATCATCCTATCAGCCTTAAATAGTGATTGGCCAGTGCGGAATAGATCTCTGGAAAACCCAGTCTAGTTTCCCTTTCTACTACTCTTCAGTAGAAAAAACAGGTACAGAGAATAATAAATAGAGACATAAATGCCATAATATATGTTTTTTGAATTAAATTAAACATATATGATAGACTTTTATGTATGTGGGGGTAGGGAATCCAGAAATGTGATTTTGTTGATAAAGGGATTTCCCAGTGCGGAAACTTCCTCTGCCAATGAAGATCAATAATTGTCACTGTATTAGCAAGCTGCCAGAGGCAACTGGTGTGTGTCAAGGGCTGGCTTCAGAGACCTGAATTCAAGTCCAGTTTCCCAAAAATATAACTAACTTCTTAGTGCCAAGGAAGAACTTTAAGAAACATAAATACTAAAATTTAATAAGAACAAATATGGACCACTATATATCAGTTTTAAAAAAATCCACTTTGCAAGTATGAGATGGGATATGTTTGACTAGACCTTTGTTTAATAATCTGATAAAAGATCTGGGGGATTATAGTCAAATACAAACTCAATATCCATTAATGGTATAATGTGGCAGCCAACCCAAGTTAATATAATTTTTGACTGTATGAAGAGAGGCAGGGCTTCCAGGAATAGGAGAGGCCTTTCCATCCATACTTTTCCCTGATCAGATGAAATTGTGATGACTGCATAAAGCCCCTTTTGGAAGAGATCTGTCATTACAATTATTCCTAAGTCATAGTAGACTGACTGTAATAGAAAGTCTCTAACTTTGCTGATCAGAACACTTTGGCCTATGAGAAGGGACTTCCCTGGAGACAGAAAAATCATCTTTTTAATTCTCCTCTCTAAACTGAGTTGGTTGTAGCAGGATAATTCTTGTGACCAAATAATTCCCCCCAAAAGGGAAATTAGGGTTAGGGTGTCCTCATATAGACAAGGAAGTTTGGAGCAGAGAGGTAGAAAAAATCTTGATCAGATATATGCATAAAGATTATTCTGGCTAGAAGGTATGATTTGGAAGGGAGAGAGAATATGGTCTGGAAAGACCTGTTAAGGAATTACCGAAATAGTCCAGGTGGGTAGTGAGTGAATTCATGCCTTTTCTTCACAATTCAATTACAAATTCTTAGAGAGGAAGAATGGCACTTCGTGGCAGCCCCTATAAGACTTCTGTGCAACGTTTGTCAGTAAAATGATTATAACTGGAAAGTCTCAGGTACAGAGGAAATCAGTACCTCCCTCAGGAACATAGAGGTTCTTATCTAAGAGGGAGCAGGTGGAGGGTTGGAAAGAAAATTGAACCTGGAGTTAGCAGTTCTAGGTTCATTTCTGGCTGCAAAATTTGCTAGCTATGTAACCATGGTCAAGTCACTTAAACTCTTTGAGCATCATTAGAGCTTCCTCATCTATAAAAATGAAATGAATAGAAATGGAACTGCACATTAGTGTCTCCCATGAACAATACTCTAAAGTATTCCCTCCCTCACTTTCAGTCTATGGGACTGGTCTTCTCTCTCATCTATGGAGCTATGCTGCTGAGGACACCAGGTGCCACCTGCAGAGAACTGCAGCCAGAGGCCCAAAGTGCGCAATGCAGATGAGAAATATTAGCTCTCTAGTGACATCTGTTAGTGAGTGACACCTGCTCGGGTGTAGTCTCAGGAGTGACACACCAAGAAACCGCATTATAGACCACACCTGCTGGGAGCCTCCCTGCCCAGGCTATGAGTATAAGAGATCAAAGCCATGGAGGTTCCTGGGAAGAGCTGTTTCTGGTCAGGCACTGCTTCTTGCCATGAGTTTAACTGTGAGTTTTATTTCTTTACTTTAGCCAGTTTTCGTTTTTTTTTGAGCTTTATGAACAGTGAGCTTACCAAGAGGAGGTGGTAACAACACACTAGGTGGTGCTGCCACATTGTAAAGTTCTCAGATTTTCTGGGTAGGGGCAATAACCCAGAGATATGAGAAATTATCACAAGGAGTCCCTAATATTAATGATAGTGATGATGATGATGATGACGATGGAGGAAGAGGAAGGGGAGGAAGAAAAAGACAAGAATAGCGACAGGAATTGGACTTTTAACTTTACTGGTTACAGGGAGTTCCAGATAAGGAACCTCTTCTACTTTGGTTTGATACTTTCTCTGCAACTTACAGCATCAGAGACTTAAGAGATTTACTGGACTTTAAGGGATTTGCCCAAGGTCACATAGCTAGTAAGTGTCAGAGATAGGTCTTCCTGATTCCAAATCCTAGGCTCTATCTGCTACACCCTCTCAGTATCTAAGCATTTTGTGTTCTATGAGAGCCTTCCTACATGAAGGTTAAAGGAAACCACTATTTATGTGAGATAGGTAAATTGTATAACTACTTTATACCTCAAGTTTCTCCATCTGTAAAATGAAACATTGGGTTAAAAGATTTGTAATGTCCTTTCTAGTTTCTATGATATAATGTTCTTCCCAACTCTAATATTTTATGACTCTATGAATGGCATTTGTAATCTGGTACGGACACATACCATTGACCTGAAAAATGGTTTGTTTTCAGAGATGCTTTCAATTTCACACAGAAGACTATGAGTTCCCTCTTGACTTATACAATAGTTTATCTTTTACCTAATATACCTGGGAAGTTTGGCATTCTAACTGAATATTCTTTGCAATAGAATATTGCCCTGCAAACTCCCAATTTTCAGAGTTGGAATATTACAAAAAGTAATTAACATTAAAACTCTACTGAATCCTTTCTGGATGGTTCAGAAGGCATTTTAAGATGGTATCAAAAAAGGTTTAGGATAAAAGAATCAAGATCCCAATATATTCACAGATCAGAAAAATGAGCTGAATCAAATAATATGACATTTGATAGGAACAAATGTAAATATAAAGTTCCATATTTTGATTAAAACATAAATGATACAAGTGGAGGATAAGGGAAGTATTAGATAACATTTTATGGGAAAAATATTTGGAACTTTTAGTAGACTGTTCACTAAGTGTCAGAGTGTGAGAGCATCCAAATTAGCTAATTTGATCTTGGGCTACATGAATAGAAGCAGAATATCTGGGATGATGGAGTCTGATAACATCTAGAACACCCTGTTCTGTTCTAGGTGTGACTTGAAAGAGGACAAGCAGAACGAAGAGAAAAGATGGGATGCTCTATGCCATGAGACTACTATTTGATGTAACTGAGAATGTTAGCCTAGATAAAAGACTAAGGGGATACATTATAGTTTTCAAATATTTGAAGGTCTATCACATAAAGGAGGGAGGAGCTATAATCTCCTTGAACATAGAAGGGAGAACTTGGGGCAACAGATGAAAGAGACAATAGAAGGAAAAAATTTCCTCACAATTGGAACTAAACACAAATTGAACTTTCCCTTTGAGGTCACAGTTTTCCCTTAGTGGAGGGCTTCAAGCAAAGATTGGATGACCATTCAATCAATAAACATTTATTAAGCACCTACTATGTGCCAAGCACTGTGTAGGGCCGATTTCTGTTTAGTCATGGACTGGATAAGGTGATAGATTCTGATGATGTTGATTCCAGAGCATTTCTTTCTTTTCACCTAGACTTTAAGCTCTGTGAAGATGGGAGTCATATCTGGTTTTGCCCCTCTATAACCAGCACAAGCATAAGGCCTTGCAAAGAGTAAATGTTAAATAAAATGTCTGTTGAATAAATGTTTGATGAATGATTGATACTTCAGATCTTTCAGGGAACATAGTGGCAGCTTCTTTGCAAGTGACAGATTGTGGCACACACAGGGCCAGCTGTAAATGTAGGATGTGTTAGTGAGCTCCCAATCTCTGGAAGCATGCAAGCAGAGTCTGGTCGACCACCTGTCAGGTATACTGTAGCGGGGATTCCTTTACAGGGTGAGAGCTTTGGCTAGAAAATGCTAAGGTTCCTTATATTCCTAATATTTTATGATTTTGCAAGGGCAGACCAGTGGTTCTGTTTGCCAAAAGAATGTCCCCCAACTGATCTTCCTTGAGGACTTGAAATTCTCACCACTAAGGGAATATTTTCTTTCTACCAGTGGTCATTTAATAAATGTTTACTGAATCAAATTATGGTACTGAAGACTGCTGCTAAAATGGGACTATCTCTATTAAACAGAATACCTCCATTAGAATTAAGTGATCACATTAATTCTTGTCACAGGATCCTAGAATGTCAGAGGCAGCAGGAACCTTAGAATAAAAGGACCATAGAATGTTAGAGCCCCAAGGGATCTTAGAACATGAAACCATCAGTCTCTTAGCTTTTCTCTTTTCTCTTTTAGATCTTAGTTTTCAGAGCATTCTCAGTGCTCAGCTAATTCAGGGACAGAAAATCCCTGACAACATATCTCTATAGCATATCAGGGTTAAAAAGAGCTTTCGAGGTCATCTTTTCCAGCATCCTTATCTTACAGACAAGTAAACTGAGGCCCAGAGATGCAAAGTGACTTACCTCATATACCTATTTTGTGGCTGAAGTAGAACAGAACCCAGGGTACTTAAATGCCTAGCCAGAGGTCTTTCTATTACAGTCTTCTGTCTCTCCATTGTAAGGCCCCTTATAAGATAGGACCAAGGATAGCTCAGTTTTGATGTGGTAGGTAAGAAATGTGTAGAGCAGTTGACCCTGCCCTGAAAGGTCAGTGTGACTAAGGGAAGTCTGGGGGCACTAGAAATAAGGGAGGGGGGGGGTAGTGGTGGTAGTTAAAAAAAAGACAGAGAGAACTGCAGGTTGCTAAAGGCAAGGAAAAGGGGGAGAGGGAGTAAACATTTAATTAGCATCTAGTATCTTCCAGATATTGTGCTAAGCACTTTACAGATATTATTTCATTTAATCCTTACAACAATTCTGCAAGGTAGGTGCTAAAGACACATTTTGGTAAGGATCTTCAACTCTTTCAATATTCTTGGAAAAAATTATTGTAATCTTCTTGGGGATAGAATATGTATGGCTTCTTGGTTTTCGTGGTGCAATTCAATGGGGTCAAATTCGCATAGAATGGATCCTTATGTGATGCACATTGACTTAGAAAATAACAAATCACCAGTACTTATGCTGTATTTTTATTTATTTTGTTAAACATTTCCCAATTATTTTAATTTTGTTCTAGCGGGCACTGGAAAATTTGGCAGGCTGCTTGCTGCTCCTAGGCTGCAGCTGAGACTCTTGGTGTAGTGAAAAGAATGAACCTGGGTTCAAATATTACCTCTGGGATTTTACTACTTGTAAAGTGACCTTCATCAAGGCTTACAAGCTCCATTTCTTACCTCTTAGCACCTCAATCTGTAAAATGAGAGGTTGGAAGAGATGATCTTTTCCAGTTCTAAAACTATGGTTTTATGATTTCTACAGAGGGAAAATGCCGTTCTAGTGGCCATAAGCTCACATATTTAACTTGGTCAACTAGCTTATACATGGTCTGTGGGAAGAGTCAAAATATACTCTTTTAAGTTAAAAAAAATGAGAAACAATTTCCAAGAATTCCTACTGCACAAAAGAAATTTCTTCTTTTTAGGAGAGTTTTTTATGATTGATCTCTATAGCAATTTACCATGAAGGACAATGGAGCCATTACACACAGAAATGACAATCACAGACCCAGAAAAACTGATCGTTGGTAAGAGAATATATATGAGGAAAGCATCTGGATTAGACCAAGTATATACAGAAGAGATAAGTAATGGAGTCAACACAATATTGAATGTATTGAAGGGGCAATTCTCAGGGTATCTGAAAGGAAGGGAAAACACTAAAAATAGGGAAAAATCTTGAGTCTTATGAATACCAAAATAAGATGACTGACAAAACATCAACAGCTATTGACCTAAATGCCTACCTCCTCATCTATAAAAAAATTAAAGAGAATCACCACCATATACATTAATAATGGATGAGAATATTAGACGTAGATTGTATCTTTACCATCATATAACTGACTGAGAGTATAATATTTTACTGTTCATTGTTTGTTGACTATCAGTAAAGCAAAACACTGCCTTAAAGGTTTTCTTCCAGTGAGGGGTCCCCTTCTATATAACAAAATTATGGAAGATTTCTTGAAAGATAGAACATAAAGGAAATTTTGTCCGGTTATGCTCATAAGGGGTAAAGCATAAGACAGGGAGATATGTGCTCACTAATATATGTTTGCCACTGTCAAGGATAAGATCTCGTAAAGAATTCAAGTTGAACAGGGATTCCTTGTGGATGATGAGGTCCCCCAGACATTTGTAGATGACTTGCATCACATTCTAGAACCTTACAGAATCTCCTGTATGAGATTCAAAGAGTGTGGCCAGAAGAAACAGGTGCATGAGTAACGTACTTTATGCAGATTTCGACATTCAAATAGATAGACAACCTGCAGAGCTTGCCTAGCAGTAAAACTATCTATCTATCTATCTATCATCTATCTATCTATCTATCTATCTATCTATCTATCTATCTATCTATCTATCTATCTATCTATCTATCTATCTATCTATCTGTCTATCTGTCTATCTGTCTATCTGTCTGTCTGTCTGTCTGTCTATCTGCAAATCCCATTGGTAGAACCTATGAAACTTTTGGCATGTCCCAGGGCCTCCATTTCTCAAATGCAAAAATAGAAGATTGGACTAGACAACTTCAAAGGTCCTTTCTTCCCTAAATCCATGATCCTATAACTCCTCAAACTTTCCCTGAACAAGGGTCTGCCTTTTAAAAAATATCAATATTATTCTGGCAGTACTGCTACAAGTCATGGAACATTATAGTTTCAAAAAAATTAAAAATTATTCTCCCTCAGAGGACAATAGTGAAGCACATGGTGGGTGAGCAAGCAGCATCACATAGCAAATAAAGATATATAAGTAAGAACCAGAGAAAAGAATTTCAATAAAGAATTATATGATCAAAAAAGAAAATGGGATGATCATGTGGCAAGAGCAAAGGAGGAATAATAGACAGTCTGTAGATTGCTAATATCCTCTAAGTATCAAGAGAAATTGAGGAAAAGTCCTAGCATGCTCAGTGGAACCTTGGGGAATATATGGGAGAAGAATTGTACAGGATGGGCCAGCATGAATATATTCAATTTGCATTGTTGGGAGTAGGGAGGAAGGACCATCCACATTGATGAGATCATAGATGCATTTATATATCTACAAGCATGAAATACAAGTCATAGACCCCCTTATTACCTTGGACAAATCACTTTCCCTTTTCATTAAGTCTATAAAGTAGGGAATGAACCTACTTGCACTATCCGCTTCATGAGAAGATAGACACAATGCATGTAAGGATAAGAGAGAGGGAGAAAATTTGGAACTCAAAATTTTAAAAAATTAATGTTAAATTTTTTTAATGCAATTGGAAGATATTTAATGAAACAAAATATATTTTAAAAGAAATAATTCCTATAAAGTTTTTTTGGTATTAATTCAACAAATGCGTATTCACAAGAAGAAAGGGGTAGTACCTTGTCAATTTCTATAGAAATGTCAGCTGTCATCATTACAGAATCAAAGAAAGGGTTCTTGGAGGACATCTTATCCCCAGCACAATTGAAGTATGAAACTCATTTCCAATATCCCTGACTGGAAGTCATCCAGTCTTTGATTATGTCCAGTAAGGGGAATTTAGTATCCCCTAAGACTGCCCATTCCATTGTTGGGCAGTTCTGTGTTGAAGTTAGCTGACACCTAACTACCAATAATTTCTTCCAGCTAGGGACACACAGAATTGTTCTACCTTTTCCCCCCATGAAAACCCTCCAGATATTTGGATGTTGGAATCACAACTCCTCATTAAGCATTTTCTACCATAGGATAAATAGAATTAGTTCTTTCAATGGGTACGTGTAGGGCATAGTTCTAAGATCTTTATAATTGTAACCACCTTATTCCAGATACTCCCAAGTTTGACAAAATGTATTGTTCAGAATCAGAAACAGTAACCTAGATGTGGTTCCACCAGGGCAGAGTGCTACAGGACTATCACCTCTTCTGCTCTGGACCCTATACTTTTATTAAAATGCCTAAGATAGATTTTGCTTTTTAGCTATCATGCACTTCTGTTTACTCATATTGAGCCTGTAGTCCACTAAAACCACTAGGTCTTATCCTCTCAACTTCCCTCTAGCTATGTCTCCTTGATCCTGCAGTTGTGATGATTCTTTGAACCAAAACTGGACAAATTTCCTCATTAAATTACAACTTCTTAGTTTCAACTTAATGTTTTCATCTGTTAATATCTTTTTGATCCTAACTGTCATCCAGTAACTTTTCCTTCCTAGTTTTGTGTCATCTGAAAATTTTATAAGCTTATTGTTAATCTTTAAGTCAATGTAGTGTTAAGTGCCCTTGATATGCTAGGTGCTGTCCCAGGTGTTGGATATATAAAACTACAAAAAATGAGATTGCCCTTCCCTTAAGAAATTTACATTCTATTAGAGAGATAATATGCATAGAAGTAAGTATTTATGACACATATGCGTATATAGGCACACACACATATATGTGAATATATACATGTAGATGAAGAGATGGATATAATAGATATAAATAGTAATTTTGGTGGGGAGACAATAAAAACTGGGGGAAGAGGGATCAGGAAAGGCATCATGTAAGAGGTAGTATTTAAGTTGAGTCATGAAAGAATTCTAAGAGACATGCAGAAAAAAGTCTTAAATTCTAGGTATAGTTTTAGTTATAAAGGGGAAAGCTTGTGCATGGATATTGGAGATGGAGTATCATCTGTGAGATATAACAAGAAGATTAATTTGGCTGAATTTTTGAATGGAAGTAATATGAAATAAGGCTAGAAAGGTAATAATAGTAGCAATGAGAATACTCATAGCTAGCAATTATGTAACTCTAAGATTTGTGAAGTACTTTACAAATATTATTGCATTTTATCCTCACAACAACCCTAGGAAGTTGGTGATATTATCCCCATTTTACAGAAGAGGAAAATGATGCATACAGGGGTTAAATGACTTGCCTAGGATCACACAACTTGTAAATGTCTAAGTTTACATTTGAACTCAGATCTTGCAGACTTCGGGTCCAGCACTCTGTGCAACACACTGTGCCACCTAGCTGCTTAGAAGTCACCTTATATAGGATCTTAGGAGTTTGGATCTGATCCTGGAAACAATAAGAAGTCACTGAAACTGACTGAGAAGAAAAACAGTGTGGTTAAATGTGAGCTTTGGCGACATCACCTTGACAGTTCTTATGGAGAATAAATTGTAGAAGGAAGCAATAAGGCAGGATGACCAAGTAAAGGCTTTTGAAGTAGTCCAGGGAAGGAGGATGAGGGACCCTACCCTACTAGGGGTAGGGTAGTGGAATGAGTGAAGAAGAGAGGAAAAATGCAAGAGATATAGAGGCAAGTAGAATTAAAGATACATGGAAGTACACTGAATATGTGAGATGAGAGCATGAGGAATTGAGAGCAATTCCAAAGTTGTGAACCTGGCCAACTGGAAGGATGATGATGATGATGATGATGACAATGACAATGATGGTGATGATGATGACAATGACGATGATGGTGAAGATGATGGCTATGCCAGAAAAAGGAAAATTTAGAAAAGGGATACTTTTTTTGGGGGGGTTCTATTTGACATATATAGAGTTTGAAACACTCAATAGGTACTTGGACATTGAGTTTAAAATGTGAAATAGGCAGCAGATGATGTGAGACTGGAGCTCAAAAGAAAGACCAGGGTTATATATTTAGATCTGAGAGTCATATACATAAAAATACTAATTGAATTCATGGGAAGTGATGAGGTCACCAAAGAGAAAGTGTAGAAAGAGAGAAAAAGAGGGACCCGGATAAAAACTTAAGAGTATACCAAGTTAGGGAGCAGAAAACCAAGGGAGAGCAATGTTGAAAGCTCAGAGTAGAGAAAGTACCCAGGAGAAGAGGGCGGTCAGCAAAGTTGAATGCTGCAGAGAAGTCAAGCATGATGACATTTGAGAAAAGAACACTAGATCTGACAATTGAGAGATCATTGGCAACTTTGGAGAAGTCACTTTCATCTGCAACTGAAAATCAAGACAGGGTCAACCATAGAACCCTCAGGCATTCCTCTAGAGCTTTCATCTTAAGTTGGCATCTACCATTTATTTAACTACTTTGGATTTGGTCATTGGACTATTTCTAAATCCATCCAATTTACTACCATCTAGACTATATCCTTCCATCTTACTCAAAAGGAAAGCAAGAAAAAATCTAAATATCACATAATTTTCAACATTTTCTTGATGTACTAGTCTGATAGGCCTGTCAAAAATGATTTTATTCTAACATCATCTATTCCCTTATTTTTATCTGTGCCTTTTTCAAATTAAGTTTTTATTGATTTTTTGGGGGAGTTTTGCACCTTAATTATTTCTTGATAAATATCCTTCATTCACTGTATCTGCCTCCTTTGTAACAAAAACAAAACAAAACCAAGCCCAGTTCCCTAAAATTAGTGGGTAAATCTACTGATTCTGCCAATGTATACAATATTCCACATCCACAGTCTTTTGCCTCTCTACCAAGAGAAGTATTTTTCATAATCACTTTGAGACCAAGATGGCCATTGCATTAATTTGAATTTAGTTGCTTTATAGTGTTGCTTTTTCATACATGACCAAATTCATTGTGTATACCATTCTCTTGGTTCTACTTTCTTCATTCTGCATCAGTTTATGTATACCATTCCATATATTTCTGAATTCTTCATATCTTTTCAGGATACAATAATATTCATTAACACATATAACACAATTAACTCAGTCATTCCCTAATCAATGGGCACTCACTTTGCTTCCATTTGTTATGTATTACTATATGAAGCACTGCTATGAATATTTTGAAACATATGAGACCTTTTGTCCTGTGTTTCTTTTGGAGGTGTATGTCCTGCAGTAGATTTTTAACACAAAAAGCATAGATTCATAGCTTTTGTCACAAAATTCCACCTTGTTTTTCAGAATGATGGGACTAATTCATAGTTCAATTAACAGTGTCCAGCATGACCTCTTCTTGATGAAGCCAACATGGTTCTTGATGATTATCACTTTGTTTGCTGGATGGTCATGGATCATCCCTTCAATAACACATTTCAGAATTTGTCCAGGAATTGATGTTAAGCTCATTTTCTTAGAGTACCTTAAAAAAAGAAAAAGCAACCCAGGACAGCGCTTTTCTTATATTGCGTCAATCAGTCAGCCAATATGCATTTATTAAGAACCTGCTATGTGTCAAATAACATGGGACCATGTACCATTTCCCTCTTTCTTTTAAAGATCACTAAAGTATTCCTAAATTACTCCAAACAAATGTGATTATCCTATTGCTCTATAAATGGCTTGGGGTAGATCACATAGGTCCTTGAAGTCCAGGCTGAAGAACTTGAACTTGACATTATGGATAACAGAAGACCTTGCTAAAAAAGAATAGGTATCCTACAATCTCATGACTTAATTTCCATAACGTACTTTGACTATTTCTTGCTACCCTGCCTTCCTCTCTGCTGCAATTCAGCCCTCAAAATACTTTTGACAGGCTTGGTAGTAATTATAAAAACTCATGTTTCTCAAAAACTTTTTTGATTGCAAAGCATTAATAAGTTTGTAAGGTTGGTAGCATAAATATTATTACATTCATCTTACAGACAAATCTATGGATTTATCATAGGATCATAGATTAGCTGGAAAAAGGCATTCAAGATCACCCTAGTCCAAACCTCTTACTTTGCAGCTGAGGAAACTGAGACTGGGAGAGTTTAAGTGATTGCCCAAGGGCCACTCAGACAGAAGTGGTAGAGCCAGGATTTTGAATCCAGGTCCTAGCACTCTAAAGCTAAAGCTCTTTCCCACATACCAGTGGACAAGTAGGTAGTTGTAACAGCAAGGACCCCGACATATACAGGAGGGCCTGCTGTACAGGTTCTTAGATCTGCTTTTTTTTTTTAAAGGAAAGCAACTTTTGAGGGGTCAACAATCTACTTTAATTAAGCACACTTATCATTCACTAAGTTCAGAGTAAAATGTTAGCACCCTGAACTTTAGAGAAAATATAGAGAAATAAAGCTCAACAGACAGGGCTTCCAACAGTCTGACCATAAGCAATATATACATAGTTACCAGCGAGAGAAACACCAACATTTGGATTTTCAAAGCTGAGGGGGCTCCTTAGCAGCTTCCCAGAGTCTCATCTGGCACGTGAACCTTCTTCCAAAAACTAAGCCCCAAAGTAAAACCTCACCCCAGAATGTTTACACATTTTTCAGAACCAGAGAGTAAGACCCTCTGACCCAGTGCCTCAATAGAAATTAACAAAAGGTATTGAAGCCTACTAATGAATGGGGAAGATCTTTAACTCTTTCCCCCCTCCCCTCACCATTAACTTTCTATTACAATTACAGTAGTTCATAGGAACTGTGGGAAAGAAGACTTGAGTTCAAATCTAGCCTCATATATTTACTTACTATGTGATTATAGGTAAGTCATTTAACCTCTCCCAGACTCAGTTTCCTCATCTGTAAATGGGATAATAGCACCTGACTCACACAGTTCTTCTTCTTATTAATTATTATTGTACTGCTTCTCCAAAATGAAGGCTCTTAAGAGATTAAATGGCTGACTTATTATGACAGGTAGGTGTCTGATTCTAACTCAGATTTCTTTGACTCCACATCTAACACTCTATCCATTAAGCCAGGCTCCATCCATTTTGCTTGTTGCAAAATCTTCTGATTGATTTCTCCCTGCTTCCTTCCCACCAATGATGTGATATCATGAAAGGTTCATTCAGCCAAGACAACCAGTGAGGCAGATGTAGTCATCCCTCCTCTTTGGATGGTGAGACCAATGTTGACGCATCTTGGGAATCATGTCTTCCCACCTCCTGCCACCAGTCAAGTAATAATAATTCAAAAAAGCACTGTATTCATTTTACATTTCTGGATATACTCCAAGGTACATATGTGGCTATGAATGTGTCCTCTCTCTAGGAAAAGGGATAACGTCATTGAGGACAAATACTCCTTCAGCTATGAAATATGTTCAGGGAGCACACATTAGCAACACAGCTTGGATCTCATATGGGACTTTGCGTAGCAATTTGTTAATGCATTTAACGTGCAGTGTTGTGTATTATCATTATCTGTGAGCTAGACCAAAGCTAAACTTTTGTTTGAGAAGAAGACTATGACATCAGGCAATCTGTTAACATTGCCAACCTAAACTCTGTGAGGGCAGGGATTATATGTAAATTTAGCATCTTCCACTGCCTAGCACAGTCCTAGATACGGATTAAGTACTTGATCAGTGTTGGAGGAATAGTAATAATAGTTAGCATTTCTATAGTGTTTTAAGGTTCACAAAGCCCTTAACAGATACTGCCTAATTTATCCTCAAAACAACCCTGGGAGGCAGGGATTCTTATTATTCCCATTTTACAGATGAGGCAATTGAGGCGGAAAAGGGGTAAATGACTTGCTTAGGGTTATGCAGCTACTGTAGGAGCCTGGATTTGAACTCAGGTCTTTTTGACTTGAGATTCAGTGTTCTAACCACTGTGTCACCAAAAGATCTGAATAAATTAAGCTGATAATGAAGATTATCAGTACAATTTGCATTATTATACTGCTTAACTGTTTACTACACATTTTCCTCTTAATAATCCCAGGAGATGGGCATTATGGGAAGTACAAATACTAATTTACAGAGAAGAAAACTGAGGTTCAACAACGTGAAATAACTTGCCTGCGGTTACCTAGCTGGTAAGAAGCAGATTAAATACTAACCCAGATCTCGGGACACTAAATCCACTCTTCATTGCACTGCTTCTTAAGTTACTAGCAACCTCCAGATGCCAAAAGTTATAAGCAATGGCGAGACTCAGTTTCTGCAGAGCTGGGGATGAAAGCTATGGGTGCAGCCTTCTATCCTGTCCACTCCTTGTCCTTCTCTTCAAAGGGACAGGTTTCTGGAAGCATCAGAGCCATCCATCAGTGGAATTCTGGTAGTACTGAGTTCCTTCCCAGTGAAGGTATTCAAATGAAAGCTAGGTGACTACTTGGCAGGGATACCCATTAGACTAGATAGATGTTTTCTGAAGTGCCTTCCAACTCTGATGTCCTGTGATTTCTGAGCAAGAAAATCTATTGAAGGTGCATAGATCCCTGTGAGGAACAACGCTGACTTCTCTTCTCTCTTTTCCACCAAGGAGACACTCAGCAAAGGTAGGGGGGCAGTGGAGGAGTGAGAAAGGAAGGTTTCAAAGAAAAGTCAATGAAACAAAGTCCCCAGGATAGCTGCTCCATGGGGGAGCCCTGGCCTAGGACCCTGTACATAGTGGGTACTCAAAAATAAACTTTGGGCCTCAGGCCTTCTTTCAAAAAGACATAATATACAATCCTATAATTGGAAGGTCAGCCTTAAAATGCTATTTAGCCAAACCCTGTTTACTGATTGAAAAATATTTAAACTACAGTGGATACAAATGTATTGTTTGTCATACATTTTTTTGTGAGAAAAGTCCTTTGTAGATAATGAAGTATTATATAAGTACAAGCTCTAATTCTTATTATATCTATATATTTCATCTCTGAAATAGGCTATTTAAATTTGGTCTAAGTGCCTCTACAATGTCTCTTGTATCTTGTCCCTTCTTTACTAACTCTACCTATTGCTTTAGTTACGGTCTTCAGTGTTTTTCACCCGGATCACTTAATAGTCCCTTTTATCTGGTGTGTCTGCCTCCTTTTCCCCTCTTCAAATCATCTTTCACCCAGCTGTAGGACAATCTGCCTAAAGACTGGGTCACTACCTTGTATAAAAGTGTTTTTGTTCAGTTGTTTCACTTGTATCTGACTCTTCATGACCCTATGGACCTCTGTCCATGGTGTTTTCTTGGCAAATATACTGGACTGGTTTGCCATTTCCTTCTCCAGTGGCAAACAGAGGTTAAGTGACTAGCTGAAGGTTACACACACAGATAGGAAATTTCTGAAGCTGCATTTGAACTCAGGTCTTCCTGACTCAAAGCCTAGTGTTCTATCTACTGTGCAACCTAGCTCCCCCCACCCCAAGCTCCTTATTGCTTAAGTATTAAAATATAAACTAAACTAGCTTATTGTAACCACATCTTATTGTAACATACGCACAGGTTCTGAAAGATGATTGTTAAATTTTCAGTGTGAGCATTTACACCTCAGAAATCATCAAATGATACAAATCAGGGCTTGATTAGTTATTTTGCCAATTACTTGTCTTAAGAAAGTGATGCTATCAATGTTAATGATACAGATTAACCTTCAAAGTGTGCTGTGTATACTCTTTTCCTTCAGAAAACAAGCTACTAAACATTTATCAGTAGGAACGTTAGTTATTTTTATTGTTCCAATATGATCTAAAAAATGTATTAAGCACCCATTTCCTACTTGCTATCTTATCTCATTTGGTCATCTCCTTCCTGCCTCCACTGAGGCCTTCACCCCAGCTGAAACGACTTTCTTTCCCCTAATCCCTTCTTAGAGCATTCAGTCTGTAATCCCAATGTCCAACCCTTGCATACAGCAAACTCACAAGGACTCCCCTAATAGTTTAAATTTCTGAGGGAAACAAGTGATACTTGATGTTAGACACAAGCTACTAGCTCGAGGTAATTCAATATTAGATTACGTACATTCCTTTCTATGATATGCTCTAATGTTTAAGGTATGTTTTTGTTTACTTGTACTTTTGGCTCTGCCAGAAATGTCTCCAGCTTTCTCAGATGTCATGTTCTATCATTGTGTAAACTACATTTTTGGTGGTTGCCAGTCCAGATCAAAAATCAATGTGGAACAGGAAATGAGGATGGTGATATCCAATATGATTCCAGGGTTTTAGAAGTGAGGCAATGCCCCACAGGAACACGTACCTCACTAGTAAGTCTTTGTGGTTAAGAGTGAAGTAAAAATATTATCCTTTTCTTTCCATTTTTTTGTGTGTATTATTCTCCTAAAAAGTTACTAGTTTGTTAGCACAAATGTGTATTAGTTTGTTTGGTTCTAACAATTTAGCAAATAGAATTTGTGGGTATTTGTTTTGGCCTATGGGTGTTATGGAAAAATTACTGATATACTAAGGGTACTGTGAACCACAAAAGTAGGGGAATCTCTGTTCTGTAATATTCCTTTGCCCTAACAAATCCTACTGTGTGCTATAATTTGTGTACATGTTGTACCCTTCTAGTAAACTGTAGTCTCTTTGAAGGAAGTGGCTATGTGATTTTTAAAAATCTTTGAATGAAATAGAGATTTAATCAATGTTTATAAATCAAAATGAATTCACAGTCAGTCTCTGAACTTTGAAGGATCTCAGAGGTCATCTAGTTCAACCTATAGCTTACTTGAATCTACCTTTTTTCTTTTTTTTAATTTTTTTTTTAGAGGGAGGAACGTATGGCAATTGGAGTTAAATGACTTGTTCAAGGTCACATAGCTAGTAAGTGTCAAGTGTCTGAGGCTGGATTTGAACTCAGGTCCTCCTGACTCCAGGACCAGAGCGCTATTCACTGTATCACCTAACTGCCCTGAATCTACCTCTTTTCAACGTCCACCCACTTGTCTTATTCTGACCTCTGAGGCCATGTAAGAAAATTCAATCTTTCCACATGACAGCTCTTCTAATATTTAGACTCCTATCATGTCCCATCTGCTCTATCACTCATTTAACTAATTCTTCTCCAGGCTAAACATCCTTATTTCCTTTAGTTTATAATAAGGTTTAACTATATTGATTATCGTCCTCTGGATACTTTATGGTTTTATCATTGTTTTTTCCAAAATATGGCACCTAGGATATAACACAATATGTGGTCTGATCATGACAAAGTACATTCTGAGGTGAGAATGCTGTGACATATACTGATAATGTGATACACATAAAATTGTTTGCATGTTGAAAATATTCAAAATTCAAAACACTGATGAATTTAAATGCTTTCTATCTATAAAATTAATTAGGCATAAACCACAACAAAAAACTATAGAGTTCTTTTTCACAAATATGGGTTGGACTAGCTGATCTTTGGAACCAAGGAAGAAGAAAGAAAATGGACCTTAATGGACTCATAATGGTTTATTATATGATATTGAATAAAATTCAAAATTAATCTAAATTTCAAAGTTATAACATATCTCTCATATCACAGTACTCCAACTCAAGACTGTCTTACACTTGCTCACTGCTGAAAGAGTTATAGAATCTTAGAGTTGGAAGGTACCTTAGAGGTCATCCAGGTCAACCCAAATATTCTCTCTAACCAAAAATTCTCTCTGAAAAACTGCTGTGGTGACTATCTGCGAATAGCTGTCCATCCACCTTCTACATAAAAGCATCCAGTGACTGCCTCCCCCATTCCCCAAGGGCAACAATATTCCACTTTTGGTCACTTCCAATTAATAAGTCCTCTTTACACCAAGCCCCAAATTAAGTCAGTGCAACAGTGGCCTACAGTTCTGTCTTCTGGGGACAAGGAACTCATTAGAGTCTCTTGGATTCTTGCTCAGATATGTATTGGTCTAGATGACCTTTGACTCATAACTCATAACATTGACTTGAACTCATAAGGGTTAACCTCTGTATAACTCTATATATGCTAGATATAACTCCAAGACTAAACTGAACTTCAAATATTCAACACATCCCTTGTATCACCAAACTCCCACTGATGAGTCCCTTCCAATTCTAAGCATCTGTGAATCACTGAAAGAGCACTCAGTCACTTGACTCAGAAGCCATGAGGAAAGAACAGTAGGAAAAAGAGAGGGAACTTAATAACTAAGGCACTAGTGAAAGTCCCAACACTAGGTTAAAGGACATGGTTCTAACATCACAACAAACCAGAGAGAGTACATCTGACCAACTCCCAGCCTATAAATGGCAGGGAATTTCATTCATCTCCCTTAGATGACTGATTTAGATATCAATGTTGGTCAAGAGCTTAGGCCTGGATCTATTTGTCACATCATGTTCATCTTATCATATAATAAACTTTTCATTTATTACCTTCTAAGCCCCTTGAATTGGACACTTCCAATGGATAGGAAGTTCCTTCTATGTGATTTTTGTTTTTTGAATTTTGAGCCAATGAACTTGAGAAAGAGAAGAAAGGTAAATAGATCTCACTCTTAGGGGAGTGAGTCCCCTTATCATCAATTCCTTCTTGACTAATAAGCACTCCCTAATTTAGAATGTGACTTATACTTGCCCCTGTCCTGTATACCAGGGTGATATTGGGACATTAGGCATAGGTCTCATAACAAGGGGCATAAAAAGGTCAAACTCACCTCTACTACAGACATAGTTCATATATAGGAGACAGCACATCATCCAGGATCTGAAGGAAGGATGACCTGGGTGCAAACCATAGTTCTGACACTTACTGGGCTGTGTGACCATGGATCAACTTCTCTTCGTTTTATTCCCTTACAGGTAAAATAGAGGTGAAAAGTATTATATGCCATACAGCATTATTATGAGGCTCAAATGAGATAACAGATGTAAAGTACTTTGAAAACCTTAAAAGTTTTATTATTATCAATTTTTTTCTCATCAGTGTGGCAATTAAAAAAGTTTGAAAGACATAATTTCTGGATAATTTGATCATTTTATTAGTAAGACCAGAACATTTATTGCTAAAAGGATGGTAATTTGATTGTCTCTCTTAGACCAAAGACAAATCATGATAGTGGGCTCCAGCTTAAATGTTCTTTTGGAAGAGGAGTGTTCAAAACAATTTTGATTAGATAACAATTAATGAGAGAATGAATATTACAGTGAGGACCTGAGAATGACATCAAGTTACCCTAGGAATGAGAGACTCTCTCTATACCCAGATCATTCTGAGCCTTGGCCATTTTAGAGAAGAGGGTCTTTCTGTACCCAAGCTTGACTAAATGGAATTCACCTTAGACTAGAGATTCCTTCCAAGGTTGGGTGGAGTCAAACAAAGGAGCCTAACTCAACCCTCAGAGGCAGAGGCCCTGAAAATAGGAAAAGAGGAAACTCTGAGTGTCTCCAAGTCGTTAGTTATTAATAATCATTTTTCTCAGTAGTAAGCTATCCATGTTTTTCTCAGTCATCTTCCACAAGAATCATCTGCTGTATTCTGACCAATCTTCTCACTATCTCCTCAAACATGTCCTATGTTATTCCTGCCTTTCTCTGTCTACCTCACATGGTTTTTTTAATAAGCAGTGCATTTTCAACCTCAAAATATAGTTCTTCTATTGAAAAACAAAATCGGTGGCTTTAAAAATTTCACAATAATTAATTTAAAATTACCTTTGGAACCAAGGAAGAAGAAAGAAAATGGACTTTTTGGACTCATAATGGTTTATCATGAAATTGAATAAAATTCAAAATGAATCTAGAATTCAGAGGTATAACACATCTCTCATATCAATGTACTCCAGTGGAAGATTGTCTTTCACTTGCTCACTGTTGAACAGAATTGGTGATGGTAGAAGGATCCAATTTTATGCATCATATTGCTATCATGATTCCCCTATATTTTCTCTTTTCCAAGTTAAACATCCCCCATTATAAGATCATTGTTGCTATCCATCCTTCATCCTGGAAGAAGACCAGTGATATTAGGAGGCTGATGTCTTGACTTACATGTGAATTGAATTTAAGTGAGGCAGGGCTGTGCAAAATTATGAGCCTTACTCTCTCCTCTGGAGTCATCAGAGGCTAATGAGTAAGACATAAGTCAAGATGACTGATGATGGCCCCAGGTGCAGCTGATGACCTTGGCCTTTTGAAACTAAGGTCTTTCCAGGTCTCAGTTTGTCAATACAATTGCTTCAGTATGAGGCATCACCCATCTATCACTTGCTCGTAGAAAGTGAGTGAAATTCACCTGAAGCACCAGTGTCCTAAACCATTTTCCCACAACCGTTGTGGACCAAGGATTGAGTGGTCTACTCTTTTCATCACGCTATTCTTCTGCTGAAAGATTTTCTAGCAGCTCATCAATGCCTCTGGGAGAAAATTGTGATCATTGAGGTATTGAACTTAGCAATGGAAATCCAAATTCCTTAGTATGGCATTCAAAGTCCTCCATAATTCAACTCCAACCAACATTTCCAGACTTGTCTCCCATTAATGCTGTAGAAAGCCTACAGGGCCATCAAACTGGTACAGTCTATTTATTGTCCCCTGAATATACCTTGTATTTTCCCACCTCCTCTGTTTTACTCACACCATTTCCTCTTTTAGAAATGCCCTCCCACTCCTCTCAATGTATTGAAATCCAACCTATTTTTCAAGGCCAAAATCAAATTTTATTCCCTACTTAAAGCATTTTCTGGCCATCCCAGAGTCACAGTGACATCTCCCTTCTCTCAACTCCTTTACATCTTTTCCAAGCCCCTTATTTGCAAGCATCAGATACTTCCTGGTATTATTAGTTACAGGATCAGAGTTTCACAGAACTTAACTTGGAAGGGAACTTAGAAGGGATCTCTTCTCACCCGCTCTGATTTTCATCTTACTGATGAGGAAACTCAGACTCAGAGAGGATAACTCTTCTCATGTGTATCATACAAAGTAAACTTCTTTCCCCAATAACAACTAGCATTTATATAGCACTTGAAGGATTGAAAGCACTTTATAAATATTTCATTTAATCCCCACATCAACCCTGGGAGATAGATGCTATTATTATCTCCATTTTACAAAAGAGGAAACTAAGGTAGTCAGAAGTCAAGTGACTTCATAGACTGAGAGCTAAAAGGGACCTTATAAGATCGCCCTATTTCAATACAGTTCAACAAATATTTATCAAGTACTTATAGGGGCATGGTTTTTGTTATTCTTGAGTCATTTCAGTTATGTCTGACATGACCCCATTTGGGTTTCTCTTGGCTAAGATTCTAGGGTGGTTTGACATTTACTTTTATAGCTCATTTTACAAATGAGAAAATTGAGGCTAACAGGGTTAAGTAACTTACTCAGGGTCACACAGCTAGAGCTTTAGGCAGATTCGAACTCAGGTCTTCCTAATTCTAGGTCCTCAGGGAATTTATCATTTGAATTGCTAATGATTGAATTTTAAGCAAAGTGACTAATCATTGGGAGTAGGGGAAAATGGGAGGGATAGGCAGAAATAATAGCATCCTTGTGTTTGCCCTTTGTTTTTCAAAGAGGACCAAGACATCATGGAAATGATGACTTGACTTGCTGTTGACTTTGATTTGAATGAAGTGGGGCTGATTTAGAGGTGGAAGGCATCTTCTGGTTCATCAAATCCAGTACTTTCCAGATGATGAGCCTGAGGCCCAAAGACGTTAAATAACTTGTTTTGGAGTTGAGGAATCTACACGCAGTGCTTTGCTATGACATAGCTTTTAATAGTGTATGAAAAAGTACCCTCCATTTAGTGATACAAGAGCAAATATTCCACTTTCTTTAAGTAAAGAGTTCTGGGGACTACCCATTCCAGAAGTTTTCCTTCTCCATCTTCCTAGAAGACACTAGAGGTACAGTGTCTGTAATAATGTCAGAACATCGCAGGATTTAGGTGTTGGAAGTGACCTTGGAGATCATTTGATCCATCCTACAGATTTACCAGATGTCCATTTTCAGTTCAGTCGTTTTTCAGTTGTGTCCAACTCTTGGTGACCCCATTTGGAGTTTTCTTGGCAGAGACATTAGAGTGATTTATTTCCTTCTTCAGCTCATTTTAAGATGAGAAAACTGAGGTAAATAGGGTTATCACTTGCCCAGAGTCACACAGATAGTAAGTGTCAAATTCAAATTTGAATTGAAGATGAGTCTTCCTGACTCCAGGCCCTGCCTTCTGTCTCCTTTGCCACCTAGCTATCATTTTACAGATGGGGAAATCAAGGCATAGAGTGGTGAAGTGACTTAGCCAAAGTCACAAAGGAGGTAAGTGGCAGAGCTAGAAGGTGAAACCAGGGCCTCTGAATCCAAATCCAGAGCTCTTTCCATTCTTCCCACATAGGTTTGTGGCATGGTAAAGCTCTCAACAATCTCAGCAGGAATGTGGGCACTAGAATCAATGAATTGATTGAAGAATTGGATTGAAAACCTGGGATTATGGTATCTTAGATTTAGAGATACAAGGGACTTCAGGTTATTGAGTCCACCGACTTCATTTACAGATGAGGAAAATGAGGCCCAGATAAGGGATACTTTTGATGTAGATGCTCAAAACAATGCCAGTTTGATTATAAAGACAGCTGTATATTCTCACAGAGGTCTTTCCACTGACACCTGCATAACAATCCTAGCAGTCCCTGTCATCTTCAAATACAAAGGCTTTAGTGAAGGGTACAGAAGTTGAGGGGGGCAGCTAGGTAGCTCAGTGGATAGAGCAACAGACCTAGAGTCAGACTCATCTTCCTGAGTTCAAATCTGGCCTCAGACACTTATCAGCTGTGTGACCCTGAGCAAGTCACTTAACTGTATTTGTCTCTTTCCTCATCTGTAAAATGAGCTGGAGAAGGAAAGGGCAAACAGCTCTAGTATCTTTGCAAAGAAAATCCCAAATGAGATTAGGAAGAGCCAGACACAACTGAAAAATGACTGAATAAATTAAGCTGTCATTTGTAGATGGGGGTTTAAAGTCACACAAGTACTTAGGTAGAGTCAAATCAAGTCAACAAGCACTTGTAAATAAATGGTAGAGTCATGATATGAGTGCACTCAATTTTATCCCATCTTCTATAGGAAGCCTTTTCTGATACCCCTTAATTCTAAGTGCCTTCCCTTC
The DNA here is from genome assembly GCA_023548195.1 of Bettongia penicillata ogilbyi. Taxonomy (NCBI): domain Eukaryota; kingdom Metazoa; phylum Chordata; class Mammalia; order Diprotodontia; family Potoroidae; genus Bettongia; species Bettongia penicillata. The sequence goes on from JAJHZJ010000160.1 coordinate 22,880, forward strand.
CAATTTATGCTATGGGTAGCTCGTTTGTACGTAATTTGCATGTTGTTTCTGGGACTTAGGAAATTATATATTAACCCTTTCTGGGGGGCAGTATGACAGAAAGAGCTTTGGATTTGGAATGACATCATGGAGATTCAAATCATGACTCTGAGACTTATGAGATAATATTCCTAAAGTACTTAGTACATGGTCTAACATGTAGTAGGTGCTTAATTCATACTTATTCCCTTCCCTACTTCCCTCTTAGCTGTGAGACTCTGGGCAAGTCCCTTAGCATTATAGGAGTTAAAGCTGCAAAGTTAATCTTGGAAATTATGTGGTGACCTGGGTTTGAGTCTGGTCTCAGACATTTCATAGTTATGTGACCGTAAGAAAGTGGCTTAAACTCTCTCAGTTTTAATTTCCTCATCTTTACATAGGTGATAATATATATATATATATATATGTATTTTGCTCTCCCAAACTCACAGAGTTGTTGTTTGTATGATATTTTGTAAATCTTAAAGCACTATAGAAATGTGAGTCATCTCTGTTGTTACTGACAAAGGCCATACACCTAGTAAGTTCCCAAAGCGGCATTTGAACTCAAGTCTTCTGACTTGTTTAAGATTATTCTCATGTTATATCTTTCAGTCTAGACTGGGAGCTTAGAATCACACAAGCACAGAGCTGGAGTGGGTTTCAGTGATCCTGTCCTCCAAATCATACTGGAAATAAGTAATCTGGTACATAACAACCTGAAAATAAATTTTCTCTCCAGTAACCTGACCAGGTTCTTTCTCTTCACCTCTGTGAACCTCAGTTTCCTCATGTAGCATATGGGATAATATTGTTTGCCCTATATATCTTACATGGTTATTGTCAGGAAAACACTTTACAAACACTTTGGAGTAATGTAAGTTTTTATTTAGCTCTTAATTATATTCTTATTTATGTAGGTCTTGTGCTTTTAGGTTTATAATCTGAGGCACAGGTGACTCCTCCCTGTACTCACCTCACACAATCAGGTGTCAAATCTTGTCTTATTCACTTCTCTATCTCTTATATCCATCCCCTTTGTTTATTCAAAAGGTCTCCACCCTGGTTCAAGTCTTCATCATCCCTCCTCAGGTTATTTTATACCTCACTCCTTCCTCCCAGTTCTCTATTTCATTATTAGATTGTGATCTGGAGGAGACCAGAGAATATCTTCTGCCCTTTTTGTATCCTCAGGGCTCTGCACCTTGCTGGCACATAGTAGGTGTTTAATAAATGTTTATTGACTGACATCCATTGACACTGGTCTCCTCTTACAAGTTTATCTCCCAATATTAGGCATTTTCTCTGCCTATCCTCTGTGCTGTAATGCTCTCTCTCCTCATCTCTGCTTCCTGGACTCCTTGGCTAAAATCCAACTAAAATCCTGTCTTCTATAGGAAGCCTTTTCTGATCCCCTTTAATTCTAAGTGCTTTCCCTTCCAATTTATGCTATGAGTAGATTGTTTGTACATGGTTTGCATGTTGTTTCTTACATTAAACTGTGAGCTCCTTGAGAACAGGGTCTGTCTCTGCTTGGTGCATAATGGGCTCTTAAAAAATGTTTATTGACTGACACTCTCCACTGTAATCCATCCTACACACAGATGTCAAAGTGATTTCTTTTCTAAAGCAGTTCTGACTATTTCCCTGCTCAATAAGCTCCAGTGGCTCCCAATTCCTTCTAGAATAAAATACAATCTCTCCTATTTATATCATTTTAAAGCCCTTCATTACCTGGGTCCACTCTTGTTATATATTACCTTTCACCTACTGTGGTTCAGTAAATCTGTCCTCACATGAAATTTCATCTCCAGTTTTTGTGCCTTTGCATAGACTAACCCTCCATTCCTGGAATGCATTCCTACCCCAGCTCTACTTTTCCAAAGTTTTCACCCCAGCTGCTGGTGCCTTCTTCCCTACTGAATAACCTTGCATTTATTCTGCATGTACTTATAGATTTATATGTTTCTTTTCTTGATAGACTATAAACTCCTTGATGCTTCTTTTTGTATCCCCAGCACTTTGTTCCGTGTTGTAGCAGGTGTTAATAAATGTTTATTGAACTGACCTGAAGGCAGACATTAATTTTCGTCTTTGTATCTCCAGCACCTAGCATGATGTTTTGCATATAATAGGAACTTAATAAATGCATATTGACAGATACGAATGCTCATGTTGTAGTCTTCTGACTACACTGAGCTCTGACTCATAAAATCTTTGAGCTTAGTAGAACTCAGACTTCATCTAATATGATCCACAGCCAAAATCCTCTCTATAAAATCCCCGACAAGTACTTGAAGAGCTTTTGCAGTGATGAGAAACCCACTATCTCTAGAAGCAGCCCATCCTACATTTGTATTCCTCTAATTGTTCAGAGGCTTTGAAGGACTATCATTTGGAGGAGGGACTTGTTCTGGTTGGCCCCAGAAAGCAGGAGCAGTGGGTGGAAATAGCAGATTTAGGTTTGAATTGGGGGTTGGGGGAGGAAAAAACCCCTCTGAACAATTAGAGTAATACAGTCCCTTCTCACACCAATGCCTTTTGTCCTACCTCTGTCTTCTCAAGGCTAAGCACACTAGCTCCTTCAGTTAAGATTCATTCAGATTGATTTTGGCCTCTTTCTTCTTACTGGTAGCTCTCCCAATCTCAAACCAATCAACATTATTTCTCAAATGGGTTGCCTAGAACTGAGCGCAATTCTCCAGGTGTAGTCTGACCAGGGCAGAGTGTGTAGACAACTATTTTCCCAGTCCTGGGCACTAGGACTAAATCCACTTTATTGCCAGGACCTTTAAGAGTGAAAACAGGTTTGAATACTACATTATATGCCTCCCCCCCCCCACCCTCCCCATCCCCCCAGCCAGTATGGTATAATGGAAAAACTCTAGATTTAAAGTCAAAGGATATGGGTTTGAATCTCCACGCCACCATTTACTACTTCCTGTCCCTGATCGTCATTATCTGTGTAACCTTGGGCAACAAGTTAGAGTCGAACTAGGTGGAGTTAAACTAGATGATCTCAAAAGACTCAAGTTCTAAAATGAAGTGACTAAAAAAGTTAAGTACTTTGAGGGCACAGACTGTCTCTGTGTCCCTAAGTGCCTAGCACAATGCCGATTACACAGTATTTTAATAAATGTTTGTCAGATGAGTTCCTGTTATCATTGAATGGACTGTGATTAACAATGCTCTGGCAACTGCAGTTACATAGCATTCTAACAGACTCCAAGAACACCCTTTCACTCAGGCCAAAGAAACCTGCTGGCAAGTGTGAAATGCCACTAGTCCTAATTTCTACCATTGCTTACAGAAAATAGTCCTTGCAGTGTAAGACCAGAGTTTCCTCACCATCTATGACCTCTTTCCACCCGTAAGAATAAGCCTTTTCAATTTCTAACTTTAAGGAGCAAGCCTCTTAAACACAACACAAACTGAAATTCTTGAATCTTAAGAACCAAGTTTATGGAAAGACATCTATAGCCCAACCTTGTAACTCATTTTCCTTGTCTGTATGAAAAGGGCTCCTCCCTCTTTCATTCATTCCCTCCCTCACTCTTATAATTATTTTATCTACTAAAGTGGTTGTTTTGTGATTGTTTTAAATAAGGGGATAGGGTTGTAGCATTTTGGGAGATCAGATAAGGGTTTTGTGATGATGACTATAAAGTCATCATGGAGACCCTGCGGATTGGAAACAAGGGACTTGGATTCATCTTAACTTTGCCATTTCCTGGGTGTACGCCCTTAGATAAATTACTTAAACTCATTGAACCTCAGTTTCCACATCTGTAAAATGAGGTAATAGATCAGATGATCTCTAAGGTCCTTCCATCTCGGTCATACTATCTTCTATGGTTCCATCGTCCCTGCTTGCACTGTCATTTCATGTTCTATGATTCTAAGATCCCTTCTTGCTCTGACATTTCATATTCTGTGATTCTAAGGTCTCTGCTTATTCCAACATTCCATGTTCTATGATTCCAAGTTTTCTTCCAGTTCTGACATCCTGAGTCACTAGTCTTTCCAGCTGTTTTAATGGTTTGGCTTAGTATAAAAATAAAGAGTAAATCATTCTCAGAAAACCAGAGGCTTGTAGAGGTCAGGAATCCCAGCAAACACACTCCTTCATAAGCTCACAAGAGGTGGCACATAACATAGAATCCATCTGTTTGCCTTTTCAGCCCTACCCTCCTTAATTTTCATTTTGCCCAAACTACCCTTCCCACACTGATACTCAGAGATGGGTTCTCTGAGGAAAGAGGGGGCAAGTCAGCCTCACAAAAGATGCTAATTTGGAACATTAATAACTGCAGCAGCAGCTGAACCGCTTACAAACAGCAAAGAGAAAGCCTGCTTAGGAAAACCCTTCCAACAGGCTTCACCCAGAGCTCCCCAGCCAGGAGATTATTATTAAAAATAACAAACATCTGATGAAGTCAAAGCCAAATCTCAGCTCTGCAGACTTGCCAAAATTCTCCGGCTTCAGCTACCACCATTAACATTCTTTTCATCCCCCTCTCCCTTATTTATTTATTTTTAAGAGGAGCATCATTCTCTCCTGGGTTTGACAAAGGGTGGACCGATGCTGGGCTGTTTGGTATTCAGAGCCCCACACCGGCATCCAGGTGGATCTTAATCAGTTCGTGCAACAGAAAAATCAGTTATCTAGCTATCACTTCAGCCTTCACTTAGCATCCTTTCCCTGGATCCCGGGCTTTCCATCTCCACCCGCACCCCCCCAACCCTAATCTCCCCAAACCAAATCTCTCCCTAACCCGCCAACAAATACTGAAGTCAGCCCTGCTAGGGAGCAGCAGCGGCGGCCAGATCCCAGAGTGTCATTACACAGCAAAAAAAGAAGAAAGAAAAAAAAGAGAAGAAAAGAAAGAAAGAAAGAAAAAACACCCAAGAAGCTTAGAACAAAACCCCGGGCTCGGGCTGATGCAGGAAAGCGGGAGCCTACCTGAATTCTTCAAATGCAAACATGGCCTAGTCAGAGGCAGCTTCCTTGGGATCCACGGTAATCTCCCTGGCACGGAGGAAAACCATTTAGTTAGCGAGGCGGGCTGGCGGCGGCGCGGGTGTGGGAGCGCGAGCGGGAGGCTGGCGTTCTGCAGCGTAGGGCCGGGAAAGGTTTTCTGCAGACACACTGGCCTGCGGCCTCGGGCTCCGCCAGCTGCTGACAAGGAGCAGCTAACGGGGAAGGCAGCAAGAAAACCATGTGATCAGCTCAGCAATTCTGATGAATGCAGCACCCTGGGAGCTGCCTTCTTCCACAGCGGTGGCAGGCAGGTTCTGGGCTGGACCCGACCGGGCCACGCGCTCCATCACAGATCGATGGGTTTCAGCACCACACCTCCCCCTCCAGGGTTGGCATCTCCAAGGGAGGTGGGGGTTGGGGGAGTCAAGAAAGGGAGAAGGAGAAGCCAGCCTTTGTCATTGTCATCGCTGGGCTAATAGGGGGAATGCAGCCGCAGCTTCCTGGTCTTATTGGGGTAATGTGGCTAGCCATGGCAGCTGGGGCTGTTCTCACTAGGAGCGGCAACGGACATCCAGCCCGACCTGGAAAAAATCCTCAGAAATCTGGCGCTTCTGCAGAGGGCTGGTCATGTTCCTTCTCTGCTCTTAAACCTTCACTGTCTACCTCCTGTCCCCCAAGTTCAAGACCCTTTCCCTAGGACTCAGCATCCTTTGCAATCTGGCACCACCCAGATGGCGGGAGTTCCAATTGTGCTAAAGAAGCGAATGAGCTGAATTTGCTGTGAGTCTGCACTAGTCTGCGCCTTCTCTGAATCTCACTTTCCTCATCTTTAAAATGAGAGGTCTGGACTCAATGGCCTTCCCTTTCCAATCTTTTCTCATCTCTCTCTCCTTCAGCTCAATTGTACTCTCTGCTTGGAATATTCGCTATGTCTCATTCCATCACTGAATCTCTACTCATCTTTTTTAAGTTCCAGAAAAGGCATGGAGAAATAAGAGCACACCTACTGAGAAATGACTGTGTGTTATGAGTGTTTGTGTGATTTTAAGATTCCTCTCAGATATGACATTCAATGTTTCTATGATCATGTAGGTATAATTGGATAAGGTCATGAAAAATTCTCCAGAGTCAAATTTCACCATTACTGGTGATGATGATGATGATGATGATGATAGCCCCATCCCCCCAAAAAAGGAAAGAAAAAACTCAGTAAACTTAGAACAAAAACCCAGGCTCAGCTGATAGAGGAAAGCAGGATTGTACCTGAATTCTTCAAATGCAAACATAGCCTACTAGGAGGCAGTTTCCCTTGGCAATCACATAAAGAATTTTAAATGCCATTTTGAGTTTTGTTTCTTATACCTTTCTTGCTGTCCAACCACTATGCAAAACCAGAAGCCACTCTGAATGTTGTTTCAGGGTAAAAGAAGATTGTGAAATTTGTTAAAATGTGAATATTTATAAAAAGTCTAATTTTTCAAGAGCACATGGCCTTGAGTTGAGACTTTACTCGGAGCCTCTTGATTGGCCAGGTAATTTCATTAGTATAATCACTAGGTCTAATATCCTAGGAGAGGCAAGTAGGTAGCTCAGTGGATAGAGAACTGGAGTTAAGAAGACCTGAGTTCAAATCCAGCCTTGATGTATGACCCTGGGCAAGTCACTTAACCTCTGATTGCCTTACAAAATGGATCCGCTGAAAAAGAGAATGGTAGATAAACCACTCCAGTTATCTTTATCAAGAAATCCCAAATGGAGTCATAAAGAGTTGGAAACAACTGAACAAAACAGTAACATCCTAAGAGAAAACTCAAATGCCAAGAATTAGTGGGAAAATGGTGGGGGGAAGGGAGGGGAATGACACATGGTTAGTCAGAAGCAGAGCTGAAACTAGTTTTTCATTCCTAAACCAACATTCATTTTGCTACTCTATCCTTCTTTTCCTAGCAACTCTGATAGTAAGAAACTTAAATTAGGAGTTATGGGTCCTATTCTGGACTCTCTCACAAACTCACTGCGTGACCTCAGATAAGCTGCTGCTAGAGGAGATCAGAGATTTGGAGTTAGGATGGCCCCTTGGGGATCACCTTGTCTCTCCTCTTATTTTACAGATGTGGAATCTCAGGTCCTGAGAAGTCGGGTAATTTGCCCAAGATCACAGAGGTACTAAAGTGACACAAGGTGGAATACAAACTTGGGTCACTGGACCTTAAATCCATCACTCTTTCTCTAGCACCACTTGGGTCAGAGTAGGAACTTCAAATCTCAAGTTGTCAATCAGTGTCGTCCATGTCCTCCTGGAAAATATACTTGGATGAGGGGTGACCAAGTCTGACCTCTCAATGGGGTAGCCATAATATCTGCTTCCATTAGATTGTATGGTCTAGTCTAGAAGACAAAAGATTAAGCTTTTATTTCACCTCTTTTTCTGGGTAGTTTTATGACCTTTGGCAGATTTGTGAGGGTGTGATGGAAGTATGTGAGATGTGCAGCACTTAATTTTTTGTGCCTCAGTTTCCTCTTCTGTAAAATTGGAGTATTTAGGAAGTCTGTGGAGGAGACTTCATTCCCTGATACTACCACTTAATGCTAACTGGTATAATTAGATTCATTCCCCCAATCCACCTGTTGTCAGATGAATCATTATAAAAACATGATGGAAATAACAAGCAGGGACTGAACCAGAGGCAAACATTGATATCTACGGCTAAAAGCCCAGGAGAGAGGGCAAAAGCATCATAGCATGAGAAGGCACTGGGACAAGGTGGTTTGAACATAATACAGAACTGGGTACTATTCTATTTGATCTGGGAGATATAGGGGAAGAATGAATTTCTCAGCACCAAATAATCAATTTATTAAGAGCCTACTATGTGCCAGGTACTGTACTAAGTGCCAGGGATACAAAAAGAAGCAAAAGACAATCCTTGACCTCAAGGAACTCACAATCTAATGTGGGATACCACATGAAAACAAATATATACTGAAGAGTTGAAATTTCCTCCCATTCTTTTTTCAAATAATTTCTAGGACTGAAATAAATAAAATATAAATAAAAACCAAGTCTAAAAGGTGGCAGTTCACTCAGATAGCTAACAATCTGTGTGAAAAATGTAGAAAACCACGATGATTTTGATCATGTTTTCAAATATATGAGGGGTCATCATGGGGAAGAGGGCTTATACTTATTCTGTATTATCCCATAAAACCAATGTTGTTCAGTTGCTTTCAGTGGTATCCAACTCTTCATGACCTCCTTTGGGGGTTTTATTGGCAAACGATACTGGAGTGGTTTGCCATTTCCTTCTCCAGCTCATTTTACAAATGAGGAACTGAGACAAACAGGATTAAGTGACTTGCCCAGGGTCTCATAGCTAGTAAGTGTCTGACGATGTCTTCCTGACTTCAGGCCCAACACTATCTACTTCAACATGTAGCTACAGAACTAGGACCAAGGAGTAGCAAATTGGAGGAAAGGAGGTTTCAAATAAAGAGGAGGAAAAAAAAAAACCTGCCTAATAATTCTAGTTGCCCCCACAATGTGATGAGCTTCCTCAAGAAGCAGAGGTTCCTTATGACAGGAGATGTTTAAAAGGAGGTCAAGCAGACACTTGGTGGTGATGTGTGGCATCAGTGGGCTGTATAACCTTTAAGATTCCTTTGAACTAGAAGATGCCATGATTCTTAAAGTCCAAGTTCAAGTTGAAGTGTATAAGGAATACATTGGCCTGTCTGAGCGGCTAATCGAAGAAGCCCTGTCAGGGAAACTGAGGTACTCTGTAAATATAAGATCAATAATTACAACCCAAAACCCCTTTGCCTCCCCCTCCTCTGCCTCCCCTTCCCTCCCAATCTGAATTAGCACCAGTCCATAGGTTCAGGCTTCTCAATCACTTCCCCTAGTGTTTATTCTGGTGTATTTTATTAGACTTACCTAAGAATCAGTCAAAACTCACCAGGCTTTGCTGGTTTGGAAGAGGGTACCCTAGGGGGCGGGTGCCCTATCCCAGCCAAGAGCCCAGATCTGTCCTGTTTCCATAATTCTCCCTGACTACCCTTTATTTTGTGAGCACATCTGTTCAATAAAGATGGTTTTCTTTAGTGTCTTCTTGGGAGCTTCTTATTCCCATCTACTGGCTCTGGGTATCACAAACTTTCCTGTATCTGTATTGGCAAGGTGCCACCTCATCCGTGAAGTCTTTCCTGATCCTTCCAGCTGAAAACGATCTTTGTCTCTCCCAATTTGTTTAAGAGCATTTTGTCTGTATATCTGCCCTGCTGTTTATCATACTTGACCTTGTATCATACTTATTTGCAAGCATGGCTTATCTCCTCCCCCCCTTTAAATTAGGAATTTCTAATGGGCATGGGCCATCATCATTTTTCTTGATTTATGTCTTGCCACTTGACTCTAGAGGAGAAAGTGAGGCTGGTAGGTTTGCACAGCCCTGCCTCACTTAAATCGAAATCACTTGTAAGTCAAGATATTACCCTCCTGACATCATTGGTTCTCTTTGAGCACAAAGGACAAGCAACAATAATTCCTAAAGGGCAAAGACTACACCTTGTTTTATCTTTATGTGTCTAATATTTAGCACAGGGCTTGTCTGTAACTAAGGACTTAATAAATATTTACTGAATAGAATTCCATTATTTAAAATCATGGAGTCTCAGATTGGAAAGGACCTGAGAGACCAACCAGTCCATTCCTTTTACAGTTGATTTCATAAATGGTCATTTAGCCTTTGCTCAAAGACTTCAAGTGCAAGAAACCTCCCGAGTTTTCCCATGACACTTCAGAAAAATTATACTTGTTAGGAAGTTTTTCTTTTTCTTTTCTTTTTTTAAGGTCCATTTAGGTTGGAGAATCAGTCTTGTAAATGAACATTTCTGGGTAGAATTGTCTAAAAATAATAATTACTCTCCCAGAGTGTTGAAGTTGTATAGAATTACAGGACTAACTTAAGGACACTGAGGCCAATATATTCCTTATGAACTTAGACTTTAAGAATCATAGCATCTTCTAGTTCAAAGGAATCTTAAAGGTTATACAGCCCACTGATGCCACACATCACCACCAAGTGTCTGCCTGACCTCTTTTTAAACATCTCCTGTCATAAGGAACCTCTGCCTCTTGAGGAAGCTCATCACATTGTGGGGGCAACTAGAATTATTAGGCAGGTTTTTTTTTTCTCCTCTTTATTTGAAACCTCCTTTCCTCCAATTTGCTACTCCTTGGTCCTAGTTCTGTAGCTACATGTTGAAGTAGATAATGTTGGGCCTGAAGTCAGGAAGACATCGTCAGACACTTACTAGCTATGAGACCCTGGGCAAGTCACTTAACTCTGTTTGCCTCAGTTCCTCATTTGTAAAATGAGCTAGAGAGGGAAATGGCAAGTTATGTACCCTATGGAAGCCCAGGTCACTTCCAGGGAACATACTAGTAGGAATAGAAAAGCTCAGTGTGTGTCCACATCTGGAGAGAAAATGGGAAAGCAGATTCTGCTTTCCAGATGTCTAACATAGCCATATGGGTATCAGAAAATAGTAGACTGACTGACCACATTTGTTCCCTTTTCTTTTTCACTCAGGGGGCACACATGAAATTGACATAACTATGTTAAATTATACCAATATGGGCCAATCCCCTATGATGTACAAAATACTGTCCTAGGAACTGTGGGCAGTATAAGATAAACAAGAATCCCATTATCCCTTGTTCAAATTGCTCATCCTCATCTCAACGACAACTCACATTTCAGGGGCATATCACAAAGTGCTTTTCTCACAACTGTAAGTAGTTAAGGCAGATGGTATAGTCCCCAGTTTATAGATGAGAAAACTGAGGCTGAAAGAAATGAATCAACTGGCCTATCATCACAAAGTTAGTCAATATCAGAGGCAGGACTCAATCCTAGGTCTTCTGATTTCATGTCCAGTGTTTTTACCATCATATCACACATCTGACCTAATAGGGAAGTCTTGCTGTTCAGAGAACCTGGTCACTATAAGCCTATGTGACTAATGAAACATAGCATACCCCCACTCATGGGTACCCAGATGGCCAATTCCTGCAATCGCTTCTTTCTTGCGCTTGAATTCAATGCTTGGTCCAAATAATAGTCAGTCAATAACCATTTTTAAAGCACTTATTATGTGTCAGGTGCTGTGGCTAAGCACTAGAGTTACAAAGAAAGGCAAAAACACCCTTGTCACCAATCAAGCAGATGGTGCTTGGCATAATCTCTCCCCTGCCTCATAAGTACTTTATGACCTCACTAACTGATTTTTAATATGACTGAAAGAGTATGCTCTTGCCTGACAGCCCCCTTCAGAGAATTTTGGATTGCTTGATCATGATTAGAACACTCTGTGATGCTTTGCTTAGCATTAGATTACTTTGTGATGCTAATGACTGGTTCATGCTATGACTTTTTGACTTATTTCACTAGAAAGCATGCAAAACTTATACATTCCCTCCCCTTCCACTTTGAACAAGAGGGTCCTAAGCAAAATGATTCCTAATTCTGGCAGATTTCAGACCAAGCTGCAGCACTATGGAAATCTGTGATACTGGCTTTTCCAGTCTCCCAAAAAAAAACATTCCACCCCTTTGTGGAAGACCAGCTGGCTCTCACTCAGAGACAGTGCATTGCCAAAAAACTATATCAGCATTGGGGTATTCTCAGATCCAGAGATGACTATGGGCTGAGGTGTACAGGTTCCTGTTGAGTGTCCTTGCCAATAAATCCCCTTAACAAAATGAGTGGTGAGTATGGACTCCTTTCATGCATGACTCAAGTCCAAATTAAAACCACAAGTCCTCATGGAATAGCTCACACAGATAAGATATGCATACAAATTAAAATGTTGACACATAGGAGAAACCAAAATAAAGAATAATGAAAAATCCTAGAATGGGGAAATTATTTCCAATGAGTGAGGTATCGAATAAGAGGGAATTTTCCAAAGGCTTCATGGAAAAGGTAATATTTGAGTTGAAAAGCCAGCTTTTTTGTGTCACTTCTGTTGCCCAAAGGAAGCAACTGAGTAATGCACAATTTAGGGCTGAGGTCATAACCCCAGTGTCAGAGGGAAGTGGAGAGGTTCCTCAGTCCCATATGATAGAGCTCTGGGTCTGGAGTCAGGAAGACTTATCTTCCTGAATTCAAATCTGACCTCAGGCACTTACTAGCTGTGTGACCTTGGGCAAGTCACTTGACCCAGTTTGCCTCAGTTTTCTCATCTGCAAAATGAGCTGAAGAAGGAAATGACAAACCACTCCAGTACCTTTGCTAAGAAAACCCCAAATGGGGCCATGTAGAGTTGGATACAACAGAAATGACTGAGCAACACAAAAACAACAAATATCTGGGTCAAGAAGGACTAGGCATTGGGGGAGGGGGGAAGAGGGAGGACTCTAGACTTGATGTGCAGATGACAGTTCAGGGACTTGTGCTGATTCCTGCCTGGTTGATATTCATAGTTCCCACCTTAGGGAAAAACACACATCTTACTTCAGCTGGATAACTCAGGAGATTGAGCCTTCCTTACCTTTATTTAGTCAGAGCAGGGAGGTACCAAAGTACTGACTATAGTTAGTTGGGTAACTTAGCTCTCCCTCTCCTTCTACTCTCCAAAGGGAGATAAACTTCCTTCCTTCCTTCCTTCCTTCCTTCCTTCCTTCCTTCCTTCCTTCCTTCCTTCCTTCCTTCCTTCCTTCCTTCCTTCCTTCCTTCCTTCCATTTCCACAAAATTTTGAGTTCTAATTTTTCTCCCTATCTTTCCCTCCCCCCACACCATAACATCTTGCATTCTGATTACTCCTTCCCTCAATGTCCCCTCCCTTCTATCACACCCCATCCTTCCCTTATCCCCATCTTCTCTCTATTCTTATAGGGCAAGATAGATTTCTATACCCCATTACCTGTATTTCTTATTTCCCAGTTATATGCAATAACAATTCTCAACATTCATTTCTAATACTTTGAATTCCAACTTCTCTCCCTTTCTCCCTCCCCACTCATCCCCACTGAGAAGGCAAGCAATTCAATATAGGTTATATGTGTCATTTTGCAAAAGACTTCCATAATAGTCATGTTGTGTAAGACTAACTATATTTCCCTCCATCCTACCTTCCCAAAAGTGTTTAATTCTATTTACTCCCTTCCCCCATTTGCCCTCCCTTCTATCATCCCTCTCATCCCACTTTTCCCCTTCTCCCCTACTTTCCTGTAGTGTAAGACAGATTTTCATACCAAATTTAGTGAGCATGTTATTCCCTTCTTAAGCCAAATGTGAAGAGAGTAAGCTTCACTTTTCCCCTCTCACCTCCTCCCTTTTCTCCTCCATTGAAAAAGATTTTTCTTATCTCTTTTATGAGTGATAATTTGCCCCATTCCATTTCTCCCTTTCTCCTCCCAATATATTCCTCTCAATTTTATTTTTTAATAGATATCATCCCTTCTGATTCAACTCAACCTGTGCTGTCTATATATACGTGTGTGTGTGTGTGTATAATCCCTCCATCTATCCAAATACTGAGAAAAGTCTCAAGAGTTACAAATATTATCTTTCCACATAGGAATGTAAACAGATCAGCTTTAGAAAATCCTTTATGATTTCTCTTTCCTGTTTACCTTTTCATGCTTCTCTTCATTCTTGTGTTTGAAAGTCAAATTTTCTCTTCAGTTCTGGTCTTTTCATCAAGAATGCTTGAACATCCTCTATATCATTGAATGACCATTTTTTTCCTTGATGTAATATACTCAGTTTTTCTGGGTAGGTGATTCTTGGTTTTAATCCCAATTCCTTTGCCTTCTGGAATATCCTATTCCAAGCCCTTCGATCCCAAAGTAGAAGCTGCCAGATCCTGTGTTATCCTGATTGCATTTCCACAATACTTGAATTGTTTCTTTCTAGCTGCTTGCAATATTTTCTCCTTGGCCTGGGAACTCTGAAATTTGGTCACAATATTCTTAGGAGTTTTTTTTGGGGGGTCTCTTTCAAGAGGTGATTGGTGGATTCTTTCAATTTTTATTTTGCCCCCTGGTTCTAGAATATCAGGGCAGTTTTCCTTGATAATTTCATGAAAGATAATGTCTAGGCTCTTTTTTTGATCATGGCTTTCAGGTAGTCCCATAATTTTTAAATTGTCTCTCCTGGATCTAGTTTCCAGGTAAGTTGTTTTTCCAATTAGATATTTCACATTATCTTCTATTTTATCATTCTTTTGGTTTTGTTTTGTAATTTCTTGGTTTATCATATCGTCATTAGCTTCCCTGAGTTCCACTCTCATTTTTAAAGAACTATTTTCTTCAGTGAGCTTTTGAACCTCCTTTTCCATTTTGTTATTCTGCTTTCTAAAGCCTTTTTCTCCCCATTGGCTTTTTGGACCTCTTTTTTCAGTTGAGTTAGCCTATTTTTAAAGGTGTTATTTTCTTCAGCATTTTTTTGGGTCTCCTTTAGCAAGCTGTTGACTCACTTTTCAAGCTCTTCCATGGCCTGAACCCATTGCATATGCATTTTGGAGGTACTGGATGCAGAAGTCTTGACTTCCTCTGACAGTATGCATTGTTCTTCCTCATCTGAAAGGATGGAAGGAAATACCTGTTCACCAGGAAAGTAACCTTCTATGGTTTTATTTTTTTCCCCTTTTTTGGTCATTTTCCCAGCCAGTTACTTGACTTCTGAATCCTTTGTCAAGAGGAGGGTCCTAGTGCTTCTCCTCACCCCAGGACTGTGCTCAGGGCTAAGATTCAGATCAGCTGCTCAATTCCCTCAGGAGCTTTAAGCTGAGCTTCTCCCATAATGGAAGCTGCTGCCCAACTCAGCCACTGCCATGCAGCGCTGCTACTGTGCTGCTGCTACCACCACAGCGGCCTGGGGCCCATGCTGGAAGGGACCCTGTTCCCCTCTTGCCCAGCTGGGAAAGCCCTCTCACTGACCTTTTGAAGCTTTCTTTGGTGCTTATGGGTTGAGGGATCTGAGACCCTCCCTGCTGGGGATTCTGCTCCGGAGGCCTGTTCTGGTCCTGTTGCTCCCAGTGCCATGCAGCCAGAGCTGGGCTCTGTCCACTAAGTGTCCCATGGGATAGACCTTTTCTGTTGGCCTTCCAAGTTACCTTTGGCTGGAAATCTCTTTCACTTTGTTGTTCCGTGGCTTCTGCTGCTCTAGAATTTGTTAAGAGTCATTTTTTACAGATGTCTTATGGACTGTGGGGGAAGAGCTATAGTATGTGCATCTTTCTACTCCACCATCTTGGCTCTGCCCCTCCAGGAGGTAAATTTCCAGTTAACTTGGGATTTACTGCCTAGATTCCTTCCTTCCTTCCTTCCTTCCTTCCTTCCTTCCTTCCTTCCTTCCTTCCTTCCTTCCTTCCTTCCTTCCTTCCTTCCTTCCTTCCTTCCTTCCTTCCTTCCTTCCTTCCTCCCTTCCATCGTTCCTTGCCAAGCTCCACTTAATAGCTGTATTTTGAGCCCTCCTGGATTTGAGTGAATTTAGAGTGAATGTCAATGGTAACTGTTTCTCTTTGGAACAGCAACCCTGAGGGTCTTCCCCTCCCAGCTTGATTTTTTTTGTTTTTGCTTTGTTTTCTTTTTAATTAAAGGGGCCAACCCTTAACTCACTTCTTAAAGAGGCAAGGTCTGTTCTCTGAATGGGCATTACCTCACTTTAAATGAGTACCTGAGAAGGCCTTAGCCTAAAAGGGCAAGGGTCTCCCATTGCATCCTGGGCCATCTTCAGTCACCCTGATAAATATCTGGCCACTGGACTCGGATGGCTCAGGAGGAGAAAGTGAGGCTGGTGACCTTGTACAGCCCTCTCTCACTCAAATCAAAGTCAATTCCAAGTCATGCCATTATTTCCCAAAGGACAAACACAAGGTCAGGAGATTCAGGCTTCCTTATCTTTATTTAGTTGGAGCAGAGAGGCCACCGAAGTACTGACTATAATAGAAACACAACTGTGGAAGAACTCAGGGTGTGTGTCCTGGGAAGTGTGAGTAGTACAGTTTTGCTACAGAGTATAGAGTACATGAAGCAAAATCCTATTTGATAGCACAAAGAAGTGGGTTGGACTGAAGGTTTTGAACTTTGCCTGGTAAAAATAAGGAGATAGTGGACAGTTTTGAGTAGACCGAGTGACTTAACTGTATCTATGTACAAGGAAAGTAATCTGGTTCTATTTGGAGGATGGATAGAAGAGGATAAAGAATGAATGCAAGAAGGCATTATTCACCTGTTGTTCATAATACACAATTAGTACCAGCTTCTATACTATTCTCCCCTTGAATTGTGAAGGGCATCTAAGTGATGCAGTGGATAGAGCACTGGGCTTAGAATCAGGAAGACTCATTTTCATGAATTCAAATCAGACTCTTATTTGCTGTGTGATACTGGAAAAGTCACTTCACTCTGTGTGTCTTAGTTTTCTCTGTAAAATGAGCTAGAGAAGGAAATGGCAAGACACTTCAGTGTCTTTGTCAAGAAAATCCCAAAACTAGTCACAAGAAATCGGATACGACTGAACAAGAACAAAAATCCTTGAATTGCATATGGTAGTGTTGTTTTCTCAACTAGATTTCCCCAAAGAAATTCCTTAAGATGTGAGACCTGGCACATTGTAGGTGCTTAATAAATGCTTGCTGACTGACCAACCATATCTATTTCTCTTGACAAACTTAGGACTGGGTTCATGAGAGGAACTAAAATGCCAACTCTTCAAAGAACTATCTCTTTAGTTAGTTTAGCTGATCTAGAATCTGGAACTTGTATTATTCTGTCCTACCGCCATGTTTTTATCCACACCCTTTCTTATTAATCGAATTCCCTCTCTCCCTTCTTTACCTGTTGAGTTCCTACTCAGTCTCTAAAATGTAAATAGAATTCACCCTGCTTGGATACCATTTCCTTATCCTGTGGCCCAACCAGTAACAACTTGGAACTGGAAAAACTCTTCTTCCTCCCACACCTTTCATTTTGCATTTTGTTTCGTGTGTTTTCAGGGCACTTATCATATAATATTGTGGATTGTAATCATCTGAGTTTGCTTTATTGCACTACTAAATTAGAATCTCCATGGGGCCAACAGCTATACTTCATCTAAATTTTATTTTTCTTATAGTGCCAAGGATAGTATTCTGTATATAGACAGTGTTCAGTAAGTTGTTTCCTGATTCCCATGTTCCCCACTCCTTTCTGTGATCTCATAACACCATGTACTCCAATTCAACATTTTTTAAGCACCTACTATGTGCCAGGTACTGTTGCTAGGTTCTGGGAATACAAAAATAAAAAAAAGTAGTTTTGCTTTCAAGTAGTTTATATTCTATTGGAGCAATGGAGATAAAATATGCACCCAAATAACAAGTAAAGACATACAAAGGAATTGGAAGAAAGAGAGTCATAGTAATAATTGGGAAGATTAGGGAAGGCTTCATGGAAAAGATTTCAACTGTGCTGGAACTCTGATTGAAAGTAAAAATTCTGGGAAGTTAAGAAGACATTCTTAGCATGGGTAAAGTCTTGTACAGCAACAGACAGATATAGAAGATGGAATGTCAAGTTTCAGAAATAGCTTATTGGTTCAGAGATTTGTCCAGAGTTATAGAGCTAGTAAATGTCTGATTTAAGATTACAACCCAGATCTTCCTGACTCTAAACTCAGTGCCCTATCCACTTCACCATGCTGACTCTCCTGAGGGTCTTTATCCTGAATGAAGGGTTCATAAAGAGAAGAAGTGAAAATTTGAAATCTGGAAAGGTAGGTTGCAATCAGATTGAGGAGGGCTTTTAAAAACTGGCTTAAGATTTTGTATCCTAGAGGCAATAGGGAACATGAAAGATTTTTGAGCTGAGGTTGGCACGGTTAGATCTGCCTATGCCTTAAGAAGATTATTTTGGTAACACTATGGAGGCCGGATTCAAGAAAGGAGAGACTGCAAAGAGGAGGATCAGTTAGGAGGCTAATATTATAGCTCAACAAAGAGGATAATGGGGGCCGAAATGGAAAAAATGGCAGAAAGAATGTACAGAAGCAGACAGATGGAAAAGATGTGGAGGTAACAATGAGACTCGGAATGGATTAGATATGAGATATCCTCAGTAAAGGATGGCTGAGGTTGTTATCTTGGGTGACTGAAAACATAGTGATGCCCTCCGCAAAAATAGGTAAGTTCAGAGATGGGGCAAGTTTAGGGGAGAAGACAATGACTTCCATTTTGGACATTATTTCAGATGCCTATAAAGATATTCATTTGGAGATGTTCAACAGGCATTTGGGAACACAGGACATACACACACAAATATATATAATATATACATACATACAATACTTATATATAAATGCATATATGTGTTTAATATGTGCATATATGTTATGGGCATGTATGCATGTGTTATGTATATATACATATATTTAATATATGAGTTATCAATAGAACAAAAGTATTTAATTTGGGATCTGTGAATTTTGCTTTAAAAATATTTTGATAACTTTATTTCATAATAATTAGTTCCATTTGCAATCCTATGCATTTCATTTTACACATTTTATAACATTATTCAGAGGAGTCCATTAAGCATCACCAAATTGTCAAAAAAAAAAATTAAGAACTTCTGATACAGATGATAAGTGAGTTCATAGGAATTAATGAGCTCTCCAAGGGAAAGAGTATAGAGAGAGAAGGGAAGAAAGCCCAGGACAGAAGAGTTATACAAAATAAGACATGGGTAATGACTCAGGAAAAAGAACTGAGAAGGAATGATAATATAGGAAGGAGAACCAGGAGAAAGTGGCATGACAGAAACCAAGAGAGGAGAGAGTATATAAGAGGAGAAGATTGTCAATAGTGTCTATAGTGACAGAGAGGTCAGTCAAGTAGGATAAAGACTAAGCAACAAGCCAAGGGGTTTGTTAATGAAATCACTGGGAACCATGGAAAGAGCACTTTCAGTA
Source organism: Bettongia penicillata ogilbyi (assembly GCA_023548195.1). Lineage (NCBI taxonomy): Eukaryota > Metazoa > Chordata > Mammalia > Diprotodontia > Potoroidae > Bettongia > Bettongia penicillata. The sequence goes on from JAJHZJ010000160.1 coordinate 41,838, forward strand.
GACTGGAGTAGGAATTAGATTGAAAAGGGTTGAGAAGTAAGTGAGAAGTGAGAGAGTGGAAGAAATGAGTATAAACAACTTTTCTTAGAAGTTTGCTTGTGAAAGGAATTTGTATTATGTTTATCTATGTATATGTCTTAACTCCCTACAAAACAGTGAGACTCTCATTTCCTGTTTATCCTTGTGTCTTACCTGTAGCGTCTAGGACAATGTACACAGCAAGTGATTCACAAAAGTTTAAAATGAATGAAAGGATTGATTGACTTTTTGGGTGATCTTTGGGTAACCCTTTGTTGCACTTTTCAAAAGGAAGAAGAGGGAAGAAGATTTTCTAAGGAAAATCTAGTCTGTAAATTGGTTCTGCAGGAATTTGCCTAATCTATGCTAGCATCTGACACTCTCCTTTCAGCAACATCTGGGTTGGTAGAAGCCTGGCAAAGAAGATGTTTCTAGATTGACTGACCATCTCTCAATCCATGCCTTGAGGAATATTCTTTGACCACTGCATCTCCTAAAGTGCAAGGCTGGTCTGGAAATAGATTAAAATCTTCAGATGTCTATGGTTAATCTAGGATGGCAGATGCATCAACATCTGGAGACCTACAGATGTGGTCAAATGATTCTCTGGTGTGGAAAATAATGTGGATAGCTGTCTCTATGGGTTAGCCAAGTACCCATTATGACAAGGAAATACAATATCAGGCCCCAAAGGCCCCCAATATTTTCACTCTGTTTAATTAGGCTGTAGCACAGGTTTAAAACCCTCCTTAGACTACAGTATATCCTCCACCTGGTCGAAAGACAATATTGACATCTGAACTAGATTAGCTGACTGAAAACAAGAATATGGATCAAGGACCATAGGCTATAGAAATATGATAACAATAACATTTAAATACTGCTTGGGGTTTAAAATGATTTCTTCATAGCAACTCCATAAGTCAGAAAGTGAAAAAATCACTATTAGACTTGGCATGGTATACTTGGTAACAGGCTAGAATTGCTGTCAAGAAAACCTGGGCAAGACTCTGGCTTCAGATACTTCATAGATGTGTGATCACAGACAAGTCACTTTACTTCTCTTAAAAGCACCTTCCTCACAGAGCTGCTATGAGAGTAGAATGAAATAATGTATGTACAGCACTTTTCAAAATTCCAAATTTTATACATAACTATTATTTTTATCCCCATTTTGCATAAATGAGGGGGAGATGAAGTATATATGCCATAGTTTCTCAAAGTCACAATGAATAGAAATTGAAATTTTAATCCAGGTCAACTGATTTCAAAATCAGTGCTCTGTATTATAGAAAGATAGGGAAGGAAATGGCAAACCACTTTAGTATCTTTGCCAAGAAAACCCCAAATGGGATCATGGAGAGTCAGTTGTAATTGACTGAATAACAACAAAAATTATAGAAGGAATCAAGTCCCCTCTTAAGTCTTCTCTTTTCCAGGCTGGACACTTCCTGCTCCCTCAGTTTCCTTACACAATTCTCTTAAGCCATAGAGTCCAGGCTCCTAGAAATCTTTCAATCATAATTATGATGTCCTGACTAGGGCTTTGTTCCAGGGTGCCAAAATTCAAAGGATATTGATAACACTAAACTCCTTAAGCAGCATAGAAAAAATTAAGCTTAGTACCTAATTAGCAAGAACAATGAATTAAAATATGAAGCTAGCAAACGATAGACTTCTCTAGCAGTTGTACCCCAGGTAAATTTTCTCCTTGTCCAGTTACATCCCATAACTCTTTCTTCCCAAAACCAGTCTCAGCATATCTAGAAAGTGGAGACTCAAGGAGCTCATGATCTATATTCTGTCTCCTGCCTGACTGTGTATTTCAGGGTTTCTTCCCTTATGGGGCTTGTGTTCTTAGGTTCCTCTCTCCCCAGCTGAAGTTATAAGAAGTACATTTGAAGGCATATATAGAAGCTGTCAAAATTGACAGTTATATCTCTGTTATTCTGAAAACTATATTCAGTGGGTCAAAGTCCTTCCTAAAATATAGAGCCAGAACTGAATGCTGAACTTCATATGACAGCTAATCAGGGAAGAACTAGCTTTTTAGTAAGTAATTTTTCCAGAGTGGAAAAATCAGTTATTTTTGATAGCTAAAGGAAAAGCCTTGTAGGACAAGACTGGCTACATATATAGATAGGCTTATCTAGATTCACTTACCCCAGCTTTTTCTGCACTGAGAGCTGGGACCAAAGGTAGCAAGAAGATAGATTTCTGACCAATGTAAGCAGGGATGTGCTGATAAATGTTTTGAATCTGGCTCTCCAAATTGTTTTTCAGTTATGTCTGACTTTTTGTGACCCCATGGACCATAGCACACCAGGCCCTTTTATCCTCCACTTTCTCCCGAAGTCTGTCCACGTTCATGTTCATTGCTTCCATGATACTCTCTAGCTAAGTCATCCTCTGCCATCCCCCTTTCCTTTTGCCTTCAATCTTTCCTAACACCAGCAGCCTTTCCTACATGTCCTGCCTTCTCATGATGCAGCCAAAGTATTCCAGTATTGGACCTTCCAGTGAATAGACTGAATTAATTTCTTTAAGTGTTGACTGATTTGACTGCCTTGCTATCCAAGGGACTCTCAAAATTCTTCTCTAGCACAAATGGAAAGCGTCAGTTCTATGTGTTCAGCTTTCCTCATAGTCCAACTCTCACAGCCATACATTGCTTCTAGAAAAACAGTAGTTTGACTATACAGACCTTTGTTGGCAAGGTAATGTCTGCTTTTTAGTATGCCTTTCCAGATTTGCTATTGCTTCCTTCCAAAGAACAAGCATTGTTAAATTTCACAGCTTTAGTAGCCATCCACAGTGATCTCTGAGCCCAAGAATATTAAGTCTGGCACTACTTCCATTTCTTCTGATGGGACCAGTTGCCAAAATACTAGTTTTTTTTTTCAGTTAAACTTTAAGCCAGCTTTTAAACTCTTCTCTTTCACCTTCACCAAGAGGCTTCTTAATTCCACTTTACTTTCTCTCATCAGAGTGGTATTGTCTGTATACCAGAGATTGTTGATATTTCTCCCGACAGCTACAATTCCAGCTTTTGATTCATCCAGCCTGGCATTTTGTATGATACACTCTACATATAAATTCTAATAAGATCTGGCTCTAGCATATCTCTGGATATAAGAACGAGCTTTGCAATAAGCAATACTATCTAACAATAAAGAGGGCTTTCTGGGTTGGTGGTCAGCTCCTTGTCACCAGAGACTATCCAGGTAAAGGCTAGATGATCTCCAATCAGGGACAGTTTAGAGGAGATTTGTGCATTGGGTTGTACTAGGTGGTCCTTCAAGTCTCTTGCTTCTCAGAGGTTCTATAATTCTAATATTTCATTACTCTACCTTGTATGTTGTTTATTTTTGCTTTGTCCTCTTTCTCAGGTGTGTCTACCTAAGAATTACTATCTTTAGTGAATGCTACTTTAGGTCTAAACGTTCATCTCCCCCTATTAAAATGTGCCAATTTCATAACCATAGAATGTTAAAGTAGCATCATAGAGCACAGATTTCCAGAGGTGGGGAAAGGGGATTTGAATGACAGAATCAAAGGATGTGAGCCCTGAAAGCAGTCTTCAAGCATATCCTGTTCAAGGACAGTGTTCTTTCAGTTATATCATGCTTTGCTTCACATTGCTAGACTAATTCATGCTATCCTGCTAATTATTCATAATATATTACTCTTTCGAAGAGCATTTGCATTTTAACAGGAACATCAGGAGGTGACAATACCTTAACCCAAAAGAGTGAATCTGGAATGCAAGATTTTTATATACCAAAGGAGCATGTGGTGTGTGTGTGTGTGTGTGTGTGTGTGTGTGTGTGTGTGAGTGTGTGTGAGTGAGTGTGTGTGTGTGTGTGCAAATATCTTGGGGCAGAATGAACTTTTTGGATACCACAAATAGTTAGGAGACCATTTTCTCTACTTGTAGGTACTCAACCTACATTTCTGTCTCATGGGTATGTAACACTACTGATTGTCAAACTGTGTTAAGTAGTCAGACATTGGGAATAGTCTTAGATATAAAACATTAAAAAAACCTTTATTCCATTCTGGATATTCTTACCCTCTCAACAGAAGACATTGTCTTTCTTCAAGGGAATGAGGTCATTTGCCAAGAGTTCTTTCTTTTCCCCTCTTTCTTATCTCATATCACTCAGATATCTCCCTCCAGTATGTCCTTCTTTACTCCTGTCTCATGTGAAGTCAACCCTTCTCTTTGTCAAGATTAACACCTCTACATGTACTCCCATCTTTTCCAGAAGATTGTTCCCTCTATCATCTCCATTTTCTCACTAATCTTTCATCTATCCCTATTTACTGCCCAGAAACATGCTCATATCTCCCCCATGTTTAAAAATGCCCTTACTTTATGTGACCATCCCCACTTGCATCATCTTACTATCTTTCCTCCTCTTAGTGTTTAAAGTCCTTGAAAAAGTCATCTTCAAATGGTGCCTCCACCTTCTCTCCTCTCATTCTCTTCCAAATCTTCTGCAGTCTGACTTCTCATCTTATCATTCAATTGCAAGTGCTTTCTCCAAAGTTATAGATGATTTCTTAATTGCAAATTGAATGGGCTTAACTCTCATCATTCTCCACTTCTCTACAACTTTGACACTATTGATCACACTTGTCTGCATACTTTTCTCTCTAGGTTTTTGTGACACTGCCCTCTTCTGGTCCTTCTCTTACCTAGCCATAGTTTTTTTCCCCTTCAATTTTCCTCCAGGACATGATCATTAACCCTGAGTGACTTCTAAAGGTCTGTTCTTGGCCCTCCTCTATTCTCCCTCTATACTATCTTGTTTGGTGGAACTCCCAGGAGTTCAATGATCATTTCTAAGCAGACAATTCTCAGGTGCATTCATTCAGCCCACCAACTACCTATTGGATATCTTAAACTAGAGGTACCACAGATATTTCAAATTCAATATGTCTAAAACAGAACTCATTCTCTTTCCTCCCAAGCCCCCTCTTCTTCTAAACCTTCCTATTACTGTTAAGGGTTACATCATCTTCCCAGTCATCTAGGTTCACAATCTTAGTGTCATCCTCAACTCCTTGCTCCATATATTCAATTTGTCACCAAGTTTTGTCATTTCCACCCTCATGACATCTCTTCTATAATGTTCTTCTTTCCACTCCCACAGCCAGGACTCTGGTGTAGGCCCTTTTTACCTCACCCCTTGACTATTGAAATAAACTTTTGGTTGGTCTCCCTCCTTCAAACCTCTTCCTACTCCAATCTATTCTCCATTTAGCTTTCAAAGTAATTTCCTGAACTGCCAATTTAATCACTCCACCTTTCTCCTCAATAAACCCCAGTGACTCCCCATTACTTCCAAGATCCAATAAAAAATCCCCTGTTTGGCTTTTGAATTCCTTCATGACCTTACCCCTTCCTACCTTTCCTGTCATCTTACTCTTGACTCTTCACATACTCTAGGATCCAGCAGTACTGGCCTCTTTTCTGTTCCATTTTGTCTTTCAACTCTATGTTTTTTCCACATGCCTGAAATCTCCTGTCCTTTCACTTTTGCCTCCTGGCTTCCCGGGTCTCTTTAAAGACTCAGTTAAAATCTTATCTTCTGTAGGACACTTTTCTTAGGCTCTCCATCAATCTTATGAGTGCATTCCCTCTGAAATTACCTTCTACTTCTACTTTGTATGTTTTCTTCCCCATTAGAATGCAAGGTCTTCAAGAGCAGGGACTGTGGTCTTGCTTTTTTAATATCTCCATTGACTAGTACATTTGCTGATAGTAAGCCCTTAAATGCTTGTGGGCTGACTATACATTCAGAATCTCACCTGTGTGCACTCTCCAGCCCAGGGCTATCCCTAGGGTGTTTGGGGACTCTAGGTAAACATTTTTCTTCCAGGTACTATCCTGTCTATATAAACAATTTAGTGAAAAAAATGTACTGTAAAATTCCTGGGCCCATATGAGGTATACCAATTTATCAATGAAGATTTAGAATAATTAGCTTACAGCATTTATTTACCTTTTCATAGAAAGAATTGTGTTTTAAAACACTAAATTGTTATAGAGACAAAATAACTAAGTCTGTATTATTATCATGGTGGTCACCACTACTATTCAAGTTACAGTTCCATGAAGTGTTTGAGACTACTAATGTTTAAAGAGTAAATCTTCCCTCCCCCATTTTCCTGGTTATTGGAGACAGCATTCATCAGATATTACAAGAAAACAGTTTATACAGTAATGGCTCATCTTACTCCTACACTGATCAAAATTTTTCAACATTTGATCATCTCGTTCCTTTCTAAAATGGAAGCTTCAATGGTTTTCTAATGTCTTAGGATCAGACATAAAGTCTTCTCTTTGGTATTTCAAGCCATTTGTAGTTTGCACCTATCTTTCTGGGCTGATTACACACTATTTTTCCTCATACAACAAATGCTTCAGCACCACTTTTTCCCCCATACATGACACCCCATTTCTTTTCTTTGTGTTCTTAGTTTTGCATCCTTCTCCTGAGAGCCACCAAAATTTAAGTTCCTTGAGTACAAGAACTGGTCTCACTTTTGTATTAGTGTCTCCAGCACCTTGGACAGTACCTAAACTATAGAGAGCTCTTAACATGCCCTATTAATTAGGAATTGACACTACAAAGGTAAAGATGCAATCCTGTACAGAAATAACTATAATTCAGGGCAGGTTATGATGAATTCAAGGTCAGTGTACAAAGAGCTCAAGAAAAATTTAGGGAGAAAAGAACTTACAACTAGGAGGATCAAAGAAGAGGTGGTACCTAAGCTCATGCTTGAGGGGGGAAGAAGACTTGCCAGCCATGAGTTGAAGAGGGAGTGCATTCCAGGTTAGGAGGAGAGACTATAGAAATGCAGAGAGACAGGGGATGACAAACAGAGATTAGAAAGTATCTACTCTTCCTGTCATCTAAATAGAATTATATAAAATGAGATATTCAAACAAAATGTAATAGTGGCATTAAGTAATTTCAAACAAAGTGTGTACTAAAACAAGTACATCAAGGAAACTACATAAAAAGCAGTCAAAATTATTAAAGGCAATGTGGAACAGTACATGGAGAGCTGTCCTGGCAGCAAGAAATATCTAACTTTCAAGTCCAGCCTCTGATACATACAGGCTAGGTGAGCCTGGGGAAGTCACTGCTTCTTAGCACTGTAGGTAACTCTAGGTCAAATGCAGAAAAGATACAGTCCCACATTGATAGGAGAAATTTCATCACCTTGGATTTCCCTATGCCAATGAACTCACAGGTTCAATCCCTATCCTAAAAGAGATCACTCTGATTAATACAAACATCACATTGATTTATGACATATTATTGTTATCTTGTATATCTTTCAATAAAGTAACTAGGATAATTCACATGCTTGACTAAATATTTAAATCAAATTAACTGGAAAATTAATTACTAAAAACAATTATTATTTGTAAGTCTCTCCTATCTGCCAGGACATATATGCAGAGTTTTAAAATTATAATAATAAAACATATTTAGGGATACCATTCTTACTAAAAATTAGCATTTTAGTGATAGCAAAAAGCTTTTTGTACCATTAATAAATAAAAGAAAATATTTTAAAATTGTTTTACCTTAATGTCTATTTAGTCTATACTTCATAAAGTAACAGTACAGTAGTACATGCATGTAATTTATAGGCAACCTTTTTTTAATTGATAAGGATGCAAAGTCAAAATAATTTTGAGAACACTTTTCTTAGGGGAATAAGAATTTAAATGACTTGTCCATGGTCACACAGCATGTGTCAGGGTTCAACTAGCTCCAAGTCAAGCTGCCTCTTAACACTTCCATATTTGAACTGAAATCTGCCTCTTTACAGATTATATGCATCATGCTATCCCTCCCTCCCACCTCCCAAAGCAAAAGAGGATGGGGAAGTTTTCAAATCCAAATTGACTATTTTTGAGGTCACAAAAATAATGGATGATATGTCTAGTCTAGGTGACATATTGGAGAGAGTGCTGAAAGACCAGTAAGAGTCAAGAAGACTGAAGTTCATATCAAATACAACGCTAACTGCATGACACTGGGCAAGTCATTTAATGGTTCTCATTCTGTAAAATGGGAATTATAATAGCATCTAAATCAATGGGTTGTTCTGAGGATTAAATAAAATATGATATGTAAATTACTTTGAAAATCTTTAAGTGCTATGCAAATGTCATGGTAGTGGTAATTAAAATTTTTTTTTAAAATTTTATTTTTCTGTTTATTTAGTATTTTATTTTCCCCCAGTTACTTACAAAAACAATTTTTAACACTTGTTTTTAAAAGTATAAGCAAAGCTGTGAGATCATCCAACCCTTCTGGAGAACGGTTTGGAACTATGCCCAAAGGGCTACAAAAATGTGCATACCCTTTGACCCAGCAATATCGCTACTAGGACTGTATTCCCAAGAGATTATAAAAACAGGAAAGGGTCCCACGTGTACAAAAATATTTATAGCAGCACTCTTTGTGGTAGCCAAAAACTGGAAGTCAAGGGGATGCCCATCAATTGGGGAATGGCTGAATAAATTATGGTATATGAATGTAATGGAGTACTATTGCACCATAAGAAATGATGAACAAGAAGACTTCAGGGAGGCCTGGAAGGACTTATATGACCTGATGCTGAGCGAAATGAGCAGAACCAGGAGAACTTTGTGCACAGCAATGACCACAGTGTGTGAGAGTTTTTTCTGGTAGACTTGGAACTTTGTAATAACACAAGAACTTACTGAGAAAAAAAAATCCCAATGTCGGTCTTCTAAGGCAAAATGCCTTCCACACTCAGAGAAAGAAATATGGAAGTCATTTGCAGAATGTAGCAGATCACGTTTGTGTGTGGGTGGGTTTCAGTGTATTATGTTTTGATTTGTTATATGATTTCTTCCATTTATTTTAGTTCAACTACATAGCATGACTATAGTGAAAATGTGCTCAATAGGAAAGTATATGTAGAACCTATACAGAATTGGATGTTCTCATGGGGAGGGAGGGGGATAGTGGGGGAAAGTTTGGGGGGGATAAAATCTTAATTTTAAGGAAATGATTGTAAAACATTAAAAAAATAAAAGTATAAACAAACTGGGAGAGCAAGAAATAGTTTACTTGTCAGATTTATGGAAAATGGAAGAATTTATGATGAAACAAGAAAAAAATTATGAAATGCAACATTAATGACCTTAATTACATGAAATTGAAAAGTTTTTGCACAAAAAAAGTTAATGTAACCAAGATTAGGAGGGAAGCAGAAAACTGGGAAAGAATTTTTTACAACTAGTATCTCTGATAAAAGTCTCATTTCTAAAATCTGTAGAGAACTGAGTCAAATTTATAAGAATACAAGTCATTCCCTAATTGATAAATGATCAGAGGATATGAACAGGCATGTTTCAGACAAAGAAATCAAAGCTACCTATAGTCATATAAAAAAATGCTCTAAATCATTATTGATTAGAGAAATACAAATCAAAACAACTCTGAGGTACCACATCATACCTAACAGATTGGCTAACATGACAAAACAAGAAAATGATAAATACTGGAGAAGATGTAGGAAAACTCAAACACTAATGCTTTGTTGGTGGAGTTGTGAACTGATCCAACTATTTGGGAGAGCAATTTGGAATTATCCCCAAATGGCCATAAAACCATGCATATCCTTTGACCAAGCACTACTACTTCTAGGTCTGTATCCTGAAGAAATAATACAGATGGGAAAAGGATCCACATCTACAGAATATTTATAACAGCTCTTTTTATGGAGGCAAAGAATTGGAAATTGAGGGGGTGAAATGGCTGGACAAGTTGTAGTATGTGCATGTAATAGAATACTGTTGTGCTATAAGAAATGAGCAAGCAGACTTCAGAAAAACCTGGAAAGACTTATATGAATTGATGTTGAGTGAAATGAGCAGAACCAGGAGAACATTTTATATATTGTAACAGTCATAATGCACCATGACTGACTTTGATAGACTTGGCTCTTCTCAGAGATACAAGGATACAAGTCCGAAAGACTCACGATGAAAAATACTGTCCACATCCAGAGAAAGAACTTTGGATTCTGAATGCAGATGGATGCATATTATTTGCTCTCCTTTTCTTTTGTTGTTTTGTTTTGTTTCTTCTTTCTCGTGGTTCTTCCTATTAGTTCTAATTCTTCTTTACATCATGACTAAAGTAGAAATATGTTTCATATATGATATTAAGCAAACTGGGAGAGCAAGGAGTAGTTTACCTGTCAGAGATGAGGGAGGGAGGGAGGGAAAATTTGAAAATCAAAATCTTATGGAAGTGAATGCTGAAAACTAAAAATAAGTAAATCAATTTAAAAATTTGTTTTTTTTTAAAACTTTGAGTTCTAAATTCTCTCCATCCCTACTCCTCCTCACTGAGAAGGCAAGCAATTCTGCATAGGCTATATATGTGTAGTCATGTAAAACATATCCATAGTAGTTATATTGTTAAAGAAAACAAAGATAAAAAAATTATCAAGAAAAATTAAGAAAGTAAAAAAAATATACTTCAATCTATATTCAAACATCATTAGTTCTTTCTCTGGGGATGCATGGCATTTTTCATCAAAAGTCCTTCAGAGTTGTCTTAGATCATTTTATTGTGAAAATAGCTAAGTCATTCACAGCTGATCATCTTACAATATTGCTGTTACCTTGTGCCCAGTACATTTCACTTTGCATCAGCTCATGCAAGTCTTTCCAGGTGTTTCTGAGAACATTCTATTCATCATTTCTTATAGTACAATAGTTTTTCATTGTAATTACATACAACCATTCCAGCCATTCCACAATTGATGGGCATTCCCTCAATTTCTAATTTTCTACCCCCATAAAAGAGGTACTTTAGATATTTTTGTACATATAGGTCCTTTTTCTTTTTTTAATCCCTTTTGGGATACAGACCCACAATACCTAGTGGTGTAGCTAGGTCAAAGGGTTTGTCTGATTTTATAGCCCTTTGGGCATAATTCCAAATTGCTCTACAGAATGGCTGAATCAGTTTACAACTCCACCAATAGTGCATTAATGTCTCCTTTTCCCCACATACTCTACAATATTTGTCATTTACTTTTTCTGTCCTATTAGCCAATCTAATAGGTATGAAGTGATTTAATTGTTTTAATTCTCATTTCTCCTATCAAGAGAGTACTTTTTATATGGCTATAGATAACTTGGATTATTTCATCTGCAAACATATCTTTTGATCATTTATCAGTTGGGAAATGGCTCTTATTTTGATAAATCTGATTCAGTTCTCTATATTTTTGAAATGAGGCCATTATCAAGGAAACTTGCTTCATAGTTACTATTGCTAACTGTATTTCTCTTCATTCTATTCCCCCTACCCCTCATTTATTCTATTCTCTCTCTCCTTTTACCTTGTTGCTCCTCAAAAATGTTTGCTTCTAACTATCCCTCTTCCAAACTGTCCTTCCTTCTATCCCGCTTCTCCTCCTACTTTCCTGTAGGGTAAGATAGATTTCTATATCAATTGCCTGAGTATGTTATTCCCTCTTTGAGCCTGTTTTGATGAGAGTAAAGTTCACTCACTCATCTTCATCTCCCCCCTCTTCCCCTTCACTGTAAAAGCTTTTTCTTGCCTCTTTTATGTGAGAAAATTTGCCTCATTCTACCTCTCCCTTTCTCTTTCTCCCATTCCTTCCAACTACCCTAAGAAGAAAGGTCTATTAGTTACAAATACCATCTTCCCATGTGGGAATGTAAATGGTTTCATCTTATTAAGTTGCTTTTTTTTTTTTATTTTTTATTTTTTTTTATTTTTATTTTTTTTAATTTATTTATTTAGCTTTTTACTTTCATTTTCACAAATTTTTGGGTTCCAAATTTTTCTCCCCTTTTCTCCCCTCCCCCCACCCCAATACCCCAAGCAATCTAATTTTCCCTATCTTCAATCTGTCCTCTCTTCTGTCATCCCTCCCTTCCCTTGTCTCTATCTTCTCTTTTCTCCTGTAGGGCCAGATGACTTTCTATTCCTCATTAACTGTATGTCTTCTTTCCTAGTTGCAACAACAATACTAAACAATTGTTCCTGAAACTTTGAGTTCCAAATTCTCCCCATCCCTCCCTCCCCATCCATTCCCTTTGGTACAGCAGGCAATTCATTATAGGCCATATCTGTGTAGCTTTGCAAGTGACCTTCCTGATAGTCGTGTTGTGTAAGACTAACTGAATTGCCATCCCTCTTAACCTGCCCCTCATTGTTTCTCTTCTGTCCTTTGATCCTGTCCCTCCCCAAGTGTTGACTTTCAATTACTCCCTCCTCCCTTTGCCCTCCCTTCCATCATCCCCCCCCCCAATATCTCCTTCTCCCCCGCTTTCTTATACTGTAAGATAGGTTTTCATACCAAAATGAGTGTGCATTTCACTCCTTCGTTTAGTCAAATGTGATGAGGGTAAACTTTTGTTTGTTTGTTTGTTTGTTTGTTTGTTTTTCCCTCAGCTCTCCTCTTTTTCCCTCCACTAAAAACATCTCCTACTTGCCTCTTAAATGACATATAGTTACCCCCTTCCATTTCCCCCTCTTTCCTCTCACTACATTTCTCTCTCACCATTTACCTTAATTTCTTTTAAGGTATGGTCCCATCCTATTCAGTTCAATCTGTGCTCTCTGTCTCTGCATGTGTGTATGTGTGTGCATGCGTGTACATGTGTATGTGTGATCCCACCAACCACCCAGATACTGAAAAGTTTTAAGAGTTAGAAATATTGTCCTTCCCTGTATGAATGCAAACAGTTCATTTCTGGTAAGTCCCTTAATACTTCTCCTTGCTGTTTACTTTTGCATGTTTCCTCTCATTCTTGTGTTTGAAAGTCAAATTTTCTTTTCAGCTCTGGTCTTTTCATTAAGAATGATTGAAAGTCCTCTGTTTCATTGAAAGACCATATTTTCCCTTGAAGTATTATACTCAGTTTAGCTGGGTAGGTGATTCTTGGTTTGAGTCCTAGTTCCTTTGCCTTCTGGAATATCCTATTCCACGCCCTTCGATCCCTTAATGTAGAAGCTGCTAGATCTTGGGTTATCCTGATTGTATTTCCACAGTACTGGAATTGTTTGTTTCTGGCTGCTTGCAAGATTTTTTCCTTGAGCTGGGAGTTCTGGAATTTGGCTACAATGTTCCTAGGAGTTTCTCTTTTTGGATCTCTTTCAGGTGGTGATCGATGGATTCTTTCAATACTTATTTTGCCCTCTGGTCCTAGAATGTCAGGGCAGTTTTCCTTGATAATTTCATGCAAGACGATGTCTAGGCTCTTTTTTTGATCATGGCTTTCAGGTAGTCCCATAATTTTTAAGTTGTCTCTCCTTGATCTATTTTCCAGGTCAGTTGTTTTTCCCATGAGATATTTCACATTCTCTTCCATTTTATCGTTCTTTTGGTTTTTTTTGGTGATTTCTTGGTTTCTCATAAAGTCATTAGATTCCATCTGTTCCATTCTAATTTTGAGAGAACTATTAAATTCAGTGAGCTTTTGAGCCTCTTTTTCCATTTGGCTCATTCTGCTTTTGAATGCATTCTTCTCCTCATTGGCTTTTTGAACCTCTTTTGCCAATTGAGTGAGCCTATTTTTCAGGGTGTTAATTTCCTCAGCATTTTTTTGGGACTCCTTTACCAAGATATTGACCTTTTTTTCATACTCTTCTTGCATCTTTGTCATTTCTCTTCCCAGTCTTTCCTCCACCTGTCTAACTTGCTTTTCAAAATCCTTTTTAAGCTCTTCCAAGGCCTGAGCCCACCCAACACCCCCCTGGGGTGTCTGGGGTACTGAGGCCCCGCCCTCCACATCTTTCCCTGATGGGAAAAATACGTCCTCGTCCTCCCCATCAGATCCGAAGGTCGGGATCATTTGCATTTGTTGGAAAAAACTCTCTAAAGTCTTATTTTTCTTTCCCTTTCTAGGCATTTTCCCAGCCAGTTACTTGACTTCTGAGATTCCTTTCCACCTCCGCCTGGATCCGCCCAGCTAGTACTTGACCTCTGAGATTCAAATGCGCTTTCCCGCGGCAAGCTTTAGTTCTGGCGCAGGGTGGGGGCAGGGCCGCTTCCTAGCTTGGGCCCTCAGGGGCTTTCTGAAGAGACTTTCAGGAACAGAGCCGATGGGGGCGGGGTGGGGGACCCCGCCTGCTGTGCTCAGCTGCCCTAGGGGTTTTATTCAGAGGCGTTCAGCAGTAGAGCAGGGTGGGGGCAGGGCCGTCTCCCCTGCTCGGCTCCCTCAGGTTGGAAAGACCTTCAGTATTGAAGATCCTACCTGCTGCTGGGGGATTCCTGAGTCCCGGGCCGTTGCCGCCTCAGCCGCCCGCCCACGCCTCTGCCTCCGCCGCTTCCTGCCCCCGTCTCTGCCGCCGCCGCTTCCTCCCGAGGGGGCCCACTCCCCTCCCCTAGCGCAGGCTTCTTTTTAACTGACCTTTAGCTTCTGTGGGCAGAGGGACTTTCCCAGCTGCCGGAGATTCTCCCGGAGCTTTCCTCTCTGAAGTCTGCTCAGGTCAGCTTCTCTGGGTCGCGGCCAGGGGTGGGGGTGGGGTCCGCTTTCCTGGCTGCGATGGACCCCGGGGACGGCTCTCCAGGGTTCAGTGGAACGGAAATCTCTTCCCCTATGTTTGTGCACCCCCTGCAGAGATTCAGAATTTATGGGGCTCTCCTTTTACCTCAATTCCATGGGTTTTGGGCTCGGAGCTCGTGAATGTGCGTCCTTCTACTCCGCCATCTTGGCTCCGCCCCCTTAAGTTGCTTTTAATTTCCCTTTCCTGTTTAACTTTTTATGCTTCTCTAGAGTCTTGTACAGGCAAGCCAAATTTTCTATTCAGCTCTGGTCTTTTCATGAAGAATGCTTAAAAATCCTCTATGTCATTCAATATCCACTTTTCCCCCTGAAGGATTATACTCAATTTTGCTGGGTAGGTGATTCCCAGTTGTAATCCTAACAACTTTGCCCTTTAGGAATATCATATTCCAAGCTGTCTGATGCTTTAATGTAGAAGCTGCTATAGCTTGTGTTTTCCTGACTGTGGCTCACCAATACTTGAACTGTTTTTTTCTGGCTGCTTGCCATATTTTTCTTCTTGACCTATGAACTCTGGAGTTTAGCTACAATATTCCTGAAAGTTTTTATTTTGGGATAGCTTTCAGGAATTGATCAGTGGATTCTTTCAATTTCTATTTTACCCCCTAGTTCTAGAATACCAAGGCAGTTTTTCTTGATAATTTCTTGATGTCTAGTTCTTTTTTTTTGATAATGACTTTCAAGTAGTCCAATAATTTTAAAATAATCTCTCCTTGATCTATTTTCTCCATCAGTACATCAGTTGTTTTTCTGAGATATTTCACATTGTCTTCTATTTTTTCATACTTTTGGTTTTCTTTTATTGTTTTTTGATTTCTTATAAAGTTATTAGCTTCCACTTGCTCCATTCTAATTTTTTAAGGAATTATTTTCTTCATTGAGCTTTTGGATTTCCTTTTCCATTTGCCTAATTCTTTTTAAGGCATTTTTCTCCTCTTGGCTTTTTGGACCTCTTTTGCTATTTGGCCTAGTCTGTTCTTTAAGGTGTTATTTTCTTCAATTTTTTTTATATGTCTCCTTTACCAAGTTGTTGACTCTTTTATGATTTTCTTTTCTTTTTTTTTTTTTTAATTTATTTATTTAGCTTTTTACATTCATTTTCACAAATTTTTGGGTTCCAAATTTTCTCCCCTTTTCTCCCCTCCCCCCACCCCAATACCCCAAGCAATCTAATTTTCCCTATCTTCAATCTGTCCTCTCTTCTGTCATCCCTCCCTTCCCTTGTCTCTATCTTCTCTTTTCTCCTGTAGGGCCAGATGACTTTCTATTCCTCATTAACTGTATGTCTTCTTTCCTAGTTGCAACAACAATACTAAACAATTGTTCCTGAAACTTTGAGTTCCAAATTCTCCCCATCCCTCCCTCCCCATCCATTCCCTTTGGTACGGCAGGCAATTCATTATAGGCCATATCTGTGTAGCTTTGCAAGTGACCTTCCTGATAGTCGTGTTGTGTAAGACTAACTGAATTGCCATCCCTCTTAACCTGCCCCTCATTGTTTCTCTTCTGTTCTTTGATCCTGTCCCTCCCCAAGTGTTGACTTTCAATTGCTCCCTCCTCCCTTTGCCCTCCCTTCCATCATCCCCCCCCAATATCTCCTTCTCCCCCACTTTCTTATACTGTAAGATAGGTTTTCATACCAAAATGAGTGTGCATTTCACTCCTTCGTTTAGTCAAATGTGATGAGGGTAAACTTTTGTTTGTTTGTTTGTTTGTTTTTTTTTCCCTCAGCTCTCCTCTTTTTCCCTCCACTAAAAACATCTCCTGTTTGCCTCTTAAATGACATATAGTTACCCCCTTCCATTTCCCCCTCTTTCCTCTCACTACATTTCTCTCTCACCATTTACCTTAATTTCTTTTAAGGTATGGTCCCATCCTATTCAGTTCAATCTGTGCTCTCTGTCTCTGCATGTGAATGCATGTGTGTATGTGTGTGCATGCGTGTACATGTGTATGTGTGGTCCCACCAACCACCCAGATACTGAAAAGTTTTAAGAGTTAGAAATATTGTCCTTCCCTGTATGAATGCAAACAGTTCATTTCTGGTAAGTCCCTTAATACTTCTCCTTGCTGTTTACTTTTGCATGCTTCCTCTCATTCTTGTGTTTGAAAGTCAAATTTTCTTTTCAGCTCTGGTCTTTTCATTAAGAATGATTGAAAGTCCTCTGTTTCATTGAAAGACCATATTTTCCCTTGAAGTATTATACTCAGTTTAGCTGGGTAGGTGATTCTTGGTTTCAGTCCTAGTTCCTTTGCCTTCTGGAATATCCTATTCCACGCCCTTCGATCCCTTAATGTAGAAGCTGCTAGATCTTGGGTTATCCTGATTGTATTTCCACAGTACTGGAACTGTTTGTTTCTGGCTGCTTGCAAGATTTTTTCCTTGAGCTGGGAATTCTGGAATTTGGCCACAATGTTCCTAGGAGTTTCTCTTTTTGGATCTCTTTCAGGTGGTGATCGACGGATTCTTTCAATACTTATTTTGCCCTCTGGTCCTAGAATGTCAGGGCAGTTTTCCTTGATAATTTCATGCAAGACGATGTCTAGGCTCTTTTTTTGATCATGGCTTTCAGGTAGTCCCATAATTTTTAAGTTGTCTCTCCTTGATCTATTTTCCAGGTCAGTTGTTTTTCCCATGAGATATTTCACATTCTCTTCTATTTTATCGTTCTTTTGGTTTTGTTTGGTGATTTCTTGGTTTCTCATAAAGTCATTAGACTCCATCTGTTCCATTCTAATTTTGAGAGAACTATTAAATTCAGTGAGCTTTTGAGCCTCTTTTTCCATTTGGCTCATTCTGCTTTTGAATGCATTCTTCTCCTCATTGGCTTTTTGAACCTCTTTTGCCAATTGAGTGAGCCTATTTTTCAAGGTGTTAATTTCCTCAGCATTTTTTTGGGACTCCTTTACCAAGATATTGACCTTTTTTTCATACTCTTCTTGCATCTTTGTCATTTCTCTTCCCAGTCTTTCCTCCACCTGTCTAACTTGCTTTTCAAAATCCTTTTTAAGCTCTTCCAAGGCCTGAGCCCACCCAACACCCCCCTGGGGTGTCTGGGGTACTGAGGCCCCGCCCTCCACATCTTTCCCTGATGGGAAAAATACGTCCTCGTCCTCCCCATCAGATCCGAATGTCGGGATCTATGATTTTCTTGCATCATTATTTCTCTTCCCAATTTTTCCTGTACCTCTCTTATTTGATTTTCAGAATCCTTTTTGAGCTCTTTCATGGACTGAGATCAATTCATATTTTTTTCTTAGAGGCTTTGGATATAGGGACTTTGACTTGGCTATCTTCTGATTATGTGTTTTGATATTCCTTGTCACTAAAGTAAGTTTCTATGGTCAGAATTTTTTCCATCGTTTGCCCATTTCCCCATCCTATTGCTTGACTTTCTGCTTCCAGGGTGGAGGATATACTGTCCCAAGTTTCAGGGGTTTTGTGCAGGGTTTTCAGAGATACTTTGAGGTACCTATAAGTTTTTATTTCCTCCAAGGCAGTATGATCTAAGGAAAGGTATTTACTACTCTCCTGGCCTGTGCTCTGGTCTGTGAGTGACCACAAGCACCCTTTTCAGCCCTGAAACTGTGAAGAGGGTCTCCCCTCCATTGTGGTCACAAGCTCTGCTATGCTAGTGTTCTTCTCTAACCTGGGACTGCCACCTAGGACTGTGACCCAGATCCAAGCATGGGCAAAGCAACAGAGTCCTGCCTTAGCACTAGAGAAAGACCCCTTTAAAAAGACCTTCTTACTTTCTACAGGCTGAGAACTCTAGAAGCAGCCACTGCCCCTGCTGATTCAGTTACTCCCAAGACCTGCTCCGGGTTTTCTGGGGCCTGGCCTGCACTGGTGGAACCTGTGCTAGACTGTGCTCTTCTCGCACTGGTCTAATAGACCTTTCCTGCTGACTTCCCAGGTTGTCTTGGGCTGGAAATTTGTTTCACTCCATCTTTTTATGGGTCCTTCTGCTCTAGAATTTGTTTAGAATCATTTGAAAAAGGTATTTGGAAGAGTTTGGGGGAGAGCTCAGGTGAGTCCCTTCCTTTACTCCATCATATTGCTTCCACTTCCCAGTGGTGGTAATTAATAATGATGATGTCTCCATTGTATAATTGGTCCTTTCACATGGTCTTTGGGGGTGAAAGGGAAGCAACACAGCATTGTTAGGCCACTCCTGTGCTTGCCTACCTCATCCTACAGTTGGAGAAGAAATCCCTAATATATTTGGCTGTGTATTTTTCTCCTCTACCACACAGAGGACTTTGCAAGTCCCTTGAAAGGCCAACTCCATAGTGTCCTGGGATAAGGAACAGCTCCATAGCACTCTGAATTTAGAACTGGAAAGCACTTTCAGCATCATCAGGAGTAATTCTTTAATTTTGTAGATATAGAAAATAAGACTAAGACAGATTAAGTCACTTGTTCAAGAGCACACAGGTGAAATCTAAACCAAGTCCTTTATTCCAAATCCACTGTTCACAGCACCCTGCTGATTCCTCCTTTGGGTTGTTCATTAGAATACTTTGTTTATTCTAGGGCAACACTCAGATTATTATCCCTCACTTTCACTATATAAGCAGCCCATCTACTCTCCTGGTCACATTTATCGTTTAGGATGTATCTTCCTACATGCAACTCAGATCAACTGGGCCTAGAGTTAGGAGGACCTGAGTTCAAATCTGACCTCAGACACTTACTAGCTCTGGGATCTTGGGCAAAGCACTTACTCCTGTTTGCCTCTGTTTCCTCATCTATAAAATGAGCTGGAGAAGGAAATGACAAACCACTCCAATATCTTTGCAAAGAAAACCTCAAATGAGGTCACAAAGAGTTAGACATGCCTGAAATGACTTATCATCTTCATCATTAATAACAATAACATTTCGTTTATTTTAGTGACATACTTAGATTGTATCCTTCACTTTTACTACATAACCAGCGCATCTACTTTCCTGGTTTTATACACACACACACACACACACACACACACACACACACACACACACACACACACATATATATATATACATACACACACATATATCCTTGATGATAGCTCTTCCTACAGGCAATTCATCTTTTGAAATGTACATATATATATGCATATAAATGTGTGTATGTGTATTTTCTCTTCCTTTCTTAAAAAAAAAAAACAACAGCAGAATCTTCAGGAGAATCCTCTTTATTTGGATTAAACATTCCCAAAGACTAAAAGTTTCAGGTTGAACATTCTCCCTCCTTGGTACAATCTTCTTCCTTTGTAGCTGCTACTGGTAACTATTCTTTGAGCATTTCTTCAGAAGGACAGAGGTTCAGAAGGTGAAAAACATCAGGAGAAACAAAAAGTCACCAGAGGCCTTCCACAATTTGTCAGAGTCGTTCATTTATTTACTGGATATTTCCTAAGGATCTCCTGTGTGCAGAACACTGTGTTAAGTACTGGGGATGAGACAAGGTATAGATAAGACATAGCTCCTGCCTATAGGAAACTTATAGTCTAAGAGGCAGGTGTGTACTAGAACTAGCTCTGTCTGGGGATAGTCGATGGCATTTGCATCTCAGAAACTGGTAAAGAAGGAGGAGGGGAAGGAGAGAATTTGGAACTCAGAAGTTTAAAAATGAATGTTACAAATTGTAATTGGAAAAAACTGGTAAAGGCTATAAAACCAGGGCTGGGTTTATTGCTGTTGTTTTTGACTGTCTCGACTTAAGAAAGCAAAGGAGAAAATGTTAAAATTATATATAATAAAATGTTAATAATGAAATCAAAAGTATGTCCTGAATATACCTCCACCCACTCACCTAGAGCTGATTGTAAAACACTTACTAGCATGCCACTGAAGGATAAGATACAAACAGAGATAACTGGCTGTATGCCAACACATTAACCATCTTGAATGAATTCAGAGTTGTAAAACAGAGCACTTTGTGAGATGGGACAGGGATCAGAAATGGGGCTCAGAAGAGCTGTCGGGCACACCACTTTCTAATGGAGCATATCAACATGCCGTTCAGTATTATAGGCAGTAGATGTTCTTTTTTTATGTGAAATTATCAATCTGACAATTTGATCATCAGCACATCAGCACAAAAAGGGAACTCATTAACTTTTCCCTAAAACATGTCTCCCTTTCAAATTTCCTTATTTTTTTGAATGCATCACCATCCTATCAGCCATTCAGGTTCAAAGCCATGTAGTCATTCTTGACTTTTCCTTCCCTCTTCTTGCTGTTTCTCATACACAATATGCCCTGCTCTTGAGGAGTTTACATCCTATTGGGGGAGGGATACACAAAGTAAATAAAAAAACAATTGAGGGAAGAGGCATTCATCACTGTGGGTGTGATTTAGGAAAGGATATATATATATATAAGAAGCACTCTTTGAGTTGAGCTTGGATGGAGGCAAGGGATTCTAATGGAGAAGTGCATTCTAGGCATGAGGGTAGAGTTTACAAAAGCATGGTGTTAGGAAATGGAACCTATAGTTATTTGCCTTTCACTGATTCTTCATTAAAATTTCAATGGAGATGGTTAACTGAGAACAAAAGCTCAGGAATCCCAGTTGGCTAACAATTCTCCCAAGTCATGCTACCTCTCAAGTATTGCTTCCTTTCCATTCGGATTGTGTCCATTATCTAGCAGGTCCTCACCTCATACCTGAATCACCTCCAATAGCATCAATCCTTATTTCCCTTCCTCCAATCTTCCCTTCTCTCTAAAACACTGTTTGCCACATTAATCATTCTAAAATAATGACTCATTTATGTGATGTTCCAGATCAAAAGCTACCCTGTGGATGATAAAGTACAAACTCTTTAACCTGTCCTTATTTTGCCCAGGCTGGAAGTGCAGCAGTTATTCACAGCCCTTATCCCAATGTTGAATGGGACAAAATCTTTGATCTGCTTCATTTTCCCAACCTGGGACAGTTTGCCCTTCCTTTGGCATCCTCTGTTTCTCAGGGTTCACCATATTGTTGCTGGATTTTATCAGTTTCTACTGTAGTCCTGTAATTTAGGACTCCTGAACTCAAGTGATCCACCAACCTCAGCCTCCCTGGCAATAGGGATCACATTCAAGTTCTATTGCCTGCACTGAGCTGTGCTTTGACAGAAGAGAGGAATCCAAAGAAGTAAGATCCAAGTGAGATGATGAGATGAGTGTGAGTACCTCTAGAAACTGCAGGACTCCGCATGAGTTTTAGGTGGTATTGTTATATGAGACATGGAGGACTTTGAACGTTAGTTCTTCCATTCATGAGTGGTTGATGTTACCAAAACAAGCAAAAGATGAAAAGCTTTCAACAGAAATGCTAAGGCCATAAGAGTGAATTTACATCTGTCCTCATTTTGGTGGGATGATTTCATTGGAAGATGGAATTCAATCAGGTCATTTAGTCAGCAGTCATCCTCCTTGCGGAAGTACCCATAAAGAGGCCAAATTATACCCTGCAATGCACATCTGCAGCTGCTCCAATGTCACCCTGATATGCAGAAGTGAGCCAAGAAAGCCTTATCAGGAAAAGGAAGAGAAAAAAACAAGATGATGATGTATAACTATTATGAAAGGAATTCATTTAGTCATCAAATATTAAGTGCCAGACACATCATGAGGATTTAAAGCTAAGAAAGGGCTGAACCTTGTCCTCAGATTGTAATTGAAGAGACAAGACTTGACCAAGGTCACCCCATAGAGCCAGGAATAGAACTTAGGTCTTCTAACTCTTGGGACAGGACTCTGTCAACCATAGTAGACCAAAAGCCGATGTGAGAAAGCCTGTGACCAGTAAAGAACAAAACCAGCGAACTGCTTTGAACTGTATTATTATCTGGGTTTTTAACAATAATGATCAATTTTCAATAATGAGTTTTTCAGTGTTTTTTTCTTTGCACTATTCCCTCCATCTCAACCCCACCCTTCAAATGAAGAAATAGCATGACTTTGGAGTCTTGGCCTGTCGTTCAATGACATCAAGTTCAAGGTAAAGTAGTCATCCTGTGGTCCCAACCTGAGCCAGTTCACCCCCTCTTAGGAAGCCTGGTGGCCTTCTGCTTCAGGGGCCTCATCATAAACTCGAAAATGCCAAAATTGCAAGAAGCTCAGCATTGAATCTAGAATACATGCTTATAAAAATAATTAATATACAGTATATCCATTAGCAAGGAATGGAATATTCTTGGAATACAAATGCGTTATTTAACTACTAATTATAATTGTAGCCCATATTTACAATAGTTTAAAAAAACCTATATCTTATATCTCACTTTATTATTTGTCTTTATTATTTATTTTATCTTATTCAGTTTTATATTTTACTTTTTAATTGAATCTGTATTGTTTATTTTATATCTTACTCAATTTTATATTTTACTTTTTATTTACTCTTTGTTATTTTTTTTACAGCTTACTCAATTTTACATCTTGCTTTTATAACCCTATGAGCTGGATAATGCAAATATTACTATGTACACTTTGCAACTGAGGAAACCAAGGAGAACTGAATTGACTTGCCAATGTAGTACTAGAGACAGCATCTGAATCTAGGTATTTTGATTCTAAGGCCAAGGCTCTTTCATACTGCCCCACATTGCCTCTGAATAAAAAACACGATCTATACTGACAAACAAGATTAGATGAGCTCATAGGCATATGCCCCATGTTTTTCAAGAAATAATAATCTATAAGTTGCAGCCAGGTGGTGCAGAAGGATCTGATAAATCCAGCCTCAGATACTTGACACTTACTAGCTGTGTGACCCTGGGCAAGTCACTTAACCTATATTTCCTTGCATAAAGAAAGAAAACAAAAGAAATACTAGCTTACTTCTTTAAATAAAGGCACTTCTTTCTAAGTGAGATCTTTTTTAAGCTGTTATCTAAACCTCTATCTTGTTTTATATTTCACAGAAAACAATTGCTTCTCATCCAAGATTTATTATACTTAAGATAATTCTAAATCCACATAATTTAAGAAACATTTTAAAGATTTTTAAACATTCTAATTTTTAAATCATTTTAATATTTAACTGTGTAAAAAATTAAGGAGATAAAAAATAAGACTCAGTCCCATTATTCAAGAAACCTACAATCTAAAGCAAAAAATACAAGAATAATTCTGTTTCCGTATTTTGATGGATCTGATTAGTGTGGCTACTTCCTCTACCACACATAACCTGTCTGTGTATCCTAGGCCTAGAATTGTGAACTAGGGTATGATCAATTTGAAACTGGAGGGCCTGAATTCAATACCACTTTTGCTACCTGTCTGTATGATCTTAAGTAAGTCACTTAAAGTTTGTAGGTATCAGAGGTTTGGTTTCTTCAAGAAGTCTCAAGAATACCTTTGAACCTGTATACTCATACCGTTCTGAGAGTTCCAGGCAAACAGCCCTTAGGAACTATCCTTAGATGCAAACAGAATTATTTAGGTATTTTCCTGAGGTCCAAAGAAGCTGACTGCAGCTCAGTGAGGCCCAGGGCCCACATCTCGAGTCTAGCATCCTTTACCAGTACAGTTTATAGTTGCTGGAAGTCTCTTTCTCTCTGTGGCATCCTGACAATGTTTTCTTTAATTGTATCTTTCAGTTAGGCTCTGAGAATTATTGCTCCAAACATGTTGCTTCCTGTAGAGTGCCTGCTTTTACAACATTTAATTTGCTATTTTTTTGCTCATTTTGCCATTCTGGTGGGTATAAAATGATAGCTTAAGGTTATTTTAATTTACATTTCTATGATTATTAGAAAACTTGAGAATTTTCATTTCCATTCTTTGAAAACATCCTTTGATCATTGTTTCATCAATGTGTAGTGTATATTATTAATCTCAATTTTGGATAGCAGTATTCGATACGTAGAATGAAACTTTTTCCCCAGTGCTTCAAAAAAAAGAAAAACTTTAGCAAAATCCTTTTATATTTGCACAATTTCCTCTTTTCTTGAAAATGTCCTTGATCTCCATTTTTAAGACAATTTTTCTTTCATTAAAAGAATATTTTGATTGCTTATCCAGCTCATTTTATTATATGTGAGATATTGATCTAAACTCAATTTCTGCCATACTGCTATCCAGTTTTTCCAATGGTTATTATTAAATAGTATTTCCATTCCTCCAGGTTTTTGTATACATGGGTCTGTAAAATATTATCATGATATGCTAATGGTTCTATTTCTGAATTTTCTAATCTTTCCTATTAAGTTCTCTATTCTTTTTTCCAATAATAGACATAATTCTATTTTTTTTACTATTTTTTCATAATTACTGTTTTGCAGTATATTTTGAAATCTGATAGCACTAATTCCCCCTCAAATTTCCTGTTCATTATTCTTCCTATATTTTGCCCATTTTAACATTAATTTCATTATAATCTTATCTAATTCTATGAAATAACCTAGTTGTGTTTTGATTGCTATTATGTTAAATCTATAAATTGGTTTGAGAAGCATTGACTTTTTTTCTTTTTTACAATTTGTTTGTCCTAATCACAAATAGGGGGCCATATTGATGGAATCCTAATAAAGCTGTCCCCAGTCCCAATATTCTAATTTCCTTATAGGCCCCATTAAACAGCAGGCCCGCTGCCCCTACCTAGTCACCCTCCCCGCCACAACACACTATGAACTCAGAGTTCTCACAGAAACAGCAGGCGTGTCCATGTGATGGAATCCTAGCCACTGCCTCTAGCTAGCCACTGCCCCCAGACCCACTCTTCATATTTGAACAGTTGTGTTCTTGTACTCAACCACAACTACATCATCCATTTAGCCCAAAAGCAGACACAATAACTATCCATCTTGACCAGACAGGACCACAATTGCTAGCCAGTTGGAGGGCAGCATGACCAGAATGTTTAACCACTGAACCATAGAAGGGACTCTTCCCCTATTACCTAATCCCATAACAAACCCCCTTTTGCCTTTTTAATATTCATAATTTCTGTGTTATAAGTCCCTCTTTACCCTATAAAAATCTATCTTGCTTTCTCTGAAGTTGCTGGTTTCTCTTGGAACTTAGCATGTTTCATGAGAGGCATCAATCTCAGTAAATGCCTATACTTGGATTAGAGGTAGTCTGACTGAATTCTTTGAGACAGTTCCACTACAACACATCATGAAACTGCACAGTTTTGGCATCCTTGGGTGGGCAGAGTTTAGGTTAGCGATATCTATTTGTTCATTTCTTTCTTTATTTCTATTAACCTCATTTTGAAGTTGTCTTCACACAGTTACATTGTAGGTTTTGATAAGTTAATGTTCAAGTATCTGATATATTTCATTATTCTTATACAGTTAGCAATCTTAACTTTGAATGTGAACATAATGAACTCATCCATAAAACAGAAGGGGATAGCATAATGGTTTAGAAACCGGAATCTAACAACATGCTATTTACAAGAAACATACTTGAAACAGAAAGATACACATAGAATTAAAACAGGAGACTGGAGCAGAATCTATTATGCTTCAGCAAGGTAATAAAGGCAGAGGCAGTAATCATGATTTTAGACAAAGTGAAAGCAAAATTGACCTAATTAAAAGAGATAAAGAAACTACATTTTTAAAAGGTACCACAGACAATGAATTGAAGTCATTACATGTACCAAATGGTACAGCATTCAAATTCTTAAAGGAAAGGTTAAATTAGTTATAGGAGGAAATAGGAAATAGAATTACTAATGTGGGACCTCAATTTACCCCTCTCAGCACTAGATAAAGCTAACTATAAGATAAATAAGAAATTTCTGTAAGAGATGAATAGAATTTTAGAAAAGTTAACTATGATAGACCTCAGGAGAATATTGAATGACACCAGAGAAGAGTACACCTATTTCCAGGTGTGCATAGAACCTTTTCTCCTTGGTTTCTTGGTCTCTCTTAGTCATTGCTGGCAAGATTCTTTCAAGGGTCCTCCTTAATAGACTCATGCTTCACCTGGAAGGTGATCATCTACCTGAGAGCCAGTGTGACTTCAGAAAGATCTGAGTAACAGTTGATATGGTGTTTGCTGCCTGACAACTCCAGGAGCAATGTCAGGAGCAGAACAGAGGTCTGCACACAACATCTGGAGATCTGACCAAGCCCTTTGACACTGTTAGTCATGAGGGCTTATGGAAAAATTATGTCAAAATTTGGTTGACTGGAGAAGTTCATAAGCATTGTATGTCAAATGCTTGCCTGGGTCCTAGAAAATGGACAAGGCTCTCCTGTCTTCCCAGTCATCAGGGGAGTGAAACGAGGCTGTGTGCTTGCTCTCATGGTTTTTAGCATGGTGTTTTTAGCCATGTTGTCAAATGCTTTCAGTGAGGATGAACACAGCCTCAAGGCTTGCTTCCGTTTGAATTGTCATAGGAAGATTCTGAAGATCATGTGGCAGGATAAGGTACCAGACACTGAGGTCTTTACTTGAACTAAACTGTCAAGCATTCAAATTCTGCTTCAGAGACTGCAATTCCGATGGGCTGGCCACATCGTTTGAATGCAAAATGTGTGCTTGCCAAAAAGACTGTTTTATGGAGAACTCACACAGGGCAGGCAATCACACAGCGGTCAGAAGAAGTGATGCAAGGACACTCTCAAGGTCTCCCTTAAGAATTTTGGAAATGACTGTGTGGCATGGGAGACATTTGCACAGGACCACTCAGCATGGTGTGCCCACATCAGAGATGGTGCTGTGCTCTAAGAGCAAAGCAGAATTGAACTAGCTCAAAGGAAATGCAGGATGCACACATTTAGAGAATCCACCCCAAATGTTTATATGGACTATTTGTGCCCGACCTGTGGTAGAGCATTCTGAGCTGTCATTGGTCTGATCGCCACGGTTGGACACGTTGAAACTTGACTCTAGCACGGTGATGTCATTTTGGTCCTCTTCGAGAATGAAGAACAACCAATCACCACCTTCACAAAAATTGGCCATGTATTAGGTCAATGAAACCTCACGAACAAAGGCAGAAAAGCAGAAATATTAAATCCATTATTTTCTAGCCGTATTTCAATAAAATTTGCATTTAACTATGTGCTTTTGAAGCATAGGTATAAAATTATTTGGAAACAAAATAAAAAAATACCTCATTCTAAAGAATGGGTGGGTCAAAGAATAAATCATAGAAATAATAAAAAATTTGATAATAATTAATAATTTGATAATGACAACAATGGGGAAACATACCAAAATGTATAAGATACCCCAATGCAGTACTTAGGAGAAATTTTTTATCTCTAAAAGCTTTCATGAATAAAAGAGAGAAAAGGTAGATTAATGAACTGGTCATGAAATTAAAAATCTTAGAAAATGACCAAGTTTAAAATCTCCAACTAAATATTAAATAGAAGTTCTGAAAGGTAAAGGAAAAATTAATAAAATTAAAGCAAAAAATTGAACTGATAAAATTAGGAGCTGTTTTTTAAAGAAAAAATGAAATACATAAACTATTAGTTAATTTGATTAAAAAAAGAAAGAAGAAAATCAAATTACTAGCATAAAAATGAAAAAAGGTGAATTCACAACCAATGAAGATGAAATGAAAGCAATTGTTTGGAGCTATTTTACCCAAAAATATAACAATAAAAATGACAATAAATAAAATGATTGAAAATTTACAAAAATATAAATTGCTCAGATCAACAGAACAGGAAATACAATACTTAAATAATCCTATCTTAGAAAAAGAAATTGAACAAGTCATAAATGAATTCCCAAAGGAAAAAAATCTAGAACCAGACGGATTCACAAGTGACTTATTGTTGTTTAGTCATTTCAGTTGTGTCTAATTCTTCATAACCCCATTTGGATTTTGTTTTGATTTTTTTTTTTTGGCAGAGATACTAAAATGGTTTGCCATTTTCTTCTCCAGCTCATTTTGCAGATGAAGAAACTGAGACAGAGTCAAATGACTTGCCCAAGGTCACACAGCTAGTAAGTAGCTGAGGCCACATTTGAACTCAGGTCTTCCTGACTCCAGGCCTGTTGTTGTGTCTATTGCACCACCTAGCTGCCCCACAAGTAAATTCTGCCAAATGTTTAAAGACAATTAATTCCAATACTGTATAAAATGTTAGAAATAATAAGTAAAGAAAAGCTCCTACCAAATTCCTTGTATGATACAAACATGGTCTTAATCTCTAAACCAAGGAAAGAGAAAACAGAAACAGAAAACTATAGATCAATTTCCCTAATGAATACTGAAATAGTCTTTTTGGTCACGTGAGCCACAAGGTAAAGGACTGGACATTTTATCTGATCGCAGTGACCTTTCAAACCTTTCCAATGTAGAAATGTACCAAGTGTACCAAAGATAAAGTAACTTCAGCTTTCTCCATGCTCTAGGACACTCAGAATCCAAAAGGAGATAAAAAAACAAAACAACCCAAACCCATGAACTGAGCCTTACTCACCTTAAGTTCACTTAACACCCCTCTCCCACCTCTCACACCAGCAGCAGCATGGTTATACTAGCAGACTTAAGCACAGGACACAGGCTTACAATAAAATCCTCTGATCCCCCATCCCTCTTTCCAGTGATGTGGAGACTACAGCTCCAGGCTACAGAAATTTGCTCTAGATGTAACAGCCAGGCAGGCAGCTATAGCATTTCAGGAGCTAAAGCTTTCCAGGGGTCACAATTCTGAAGTCCCAGTGTTGCAAAGCTTTGAACTGCTGGTGCCAAGGCAGACAGCTCTGTTGCACTAACACTACGAAGCTTTGAAATGCTGTTGCCAGGCCAAAGAACAAGAGGCAGATAGACTCAGATAGGATATTAGGACAGGACAGTGTGTGTGTGTGTGCACAGCACATGGGCTCTTGGGGACTAGGGGATTGTACAAGATTCCATCAAGCTTAAGACAGAGTTGGCTCAACTAGGGCTAGTTCTGACTACTCAGAAGTTACTTGGGGCAGAGACCTAGGCTGCTTACATGGGAGGTAGCTGAGATGCTTTGAGATCCAGCCTGCAAAAAAAACCCAGATAAAGGAGAGGAAGTCAGAAAATGAATAAGAGAAAAAAAATAAGAGGAAAAAAAAAGACCAAAAGTTGTCAAAGACTGCCAAAGAAAAAATCCTCAAAAACCTTGAACATAAACAGATAAATCACTAGGAAAAACAGAAAGAATAGAAGGAGTATGGCCTCTAGATCTAGTAAACAATGCAAACATCTCTGAATGAATATTAATGTAAAAATACTAAATAAAATAGTAGCAAGGAGATTACAGCAATATATCACAAATATCATATACTATCACAAGCCTGGATTATATATGAATGTAGGGTTGGTACAATATTAGGAAAACTATAAGCATAATTTACCCTATTAATAATAAAAATGATTATTCTAATAGATACAGAAAAAACAACACAATAGAACACATTCCTATTAAAAATATAAGAAAGCATAAGAATAAACGGAGCTTTCCTTAAAGTGATAAATAGTATACATGTAAAACCAGGAACCAGTATTAGTTATAATAGGGACAAGCTAAAAGCCTTTTCAATAAGATCAGGAGTGGAGCAAGAATGTCTATTATGGCCATTTCTATTGAGCACTAGAAATCCTAGCTATAGCAATAAGATAAGAAAAGAAAATTAAAGGAATAAACATAGGCAAAAAGCAAACAAAATTATCATCATTTGCTGATGTTCTGATGGTTTACTTAAAGAGCTCAAAAGAGTTGACTTAATTGAAACAATTTACAATTTCAGTGAAATTTCAGGATGTAAAATAAACCCACACAAATCATCTACATTTCTATATATTACCAACAAAACTCAACAGAAAGAGATAGAAGGAGAAATTCCACTTGAAATAACTACAGATAACATAAAATACTTAGGAGTATACCTGCCAAGACATATCTAGGAACTCTACAAACATAATTTACACTAATAAAAGCAAATTTAAATAACTGAAGAAATATTGTTTATGGGAAGGCTGAGTGAAAGTAATAAATACTACAATGATGCCTAAATTAATTTACTTATTCAGTACATATTCAGATATCAACTAAACCACCAAAAGACAACTTTATAGAGACAGAAAAAATAATAATGAAATTCATCTGGAAGAACACAATATCATAAATATCAAGGGAATCAATTATAAAAAACTGGAAAAGAAGCAGTCTAGCAGTACCTGATCTCAAACTATGTCACAAAGTCATAATTGTCCAAAAATTTGATACTGGACAAGAAATAGAGTGGTTGGTCTGTGGAATAGTTTAGTTACATAACATATTGAAGGAAATTAGCACTATAAACTCGTATTTAATAAACCCCCAAATCCTAGCTATTGGGGCATAAACTCATTATGTCACAAAATCTGGGAAAACTAGAAAACAATCTGGCAGAAACTGTGTGTAGCTCAACATTTCACACCACATAGCAAGCTAAACTCCAAATAGGAACATGAATGATACATAAAGGATTATATCATAAGTATATTATAGAAACATATAATAGTTTATCTATTAAGTCTGTGGAAAGGGGAAGAGTTTATGACCAAACAAGAAAGATTCAAAGGAGATAAAACGCCAATTTTGATTGCATAAAATTAAAATTTCTGCACGAACAAAACCAATGCATCTAAAAATAGGTTTTGTTTTTTCTTTAGTCATAAAGGAATATATCTTTTTAAAAATTATTATTTCTATTTTTAATCCAAATTTGAGAGGCCACATGGAGTAGTAGAGAGCTGTGAGCCTCAGAGATAGGAAAATCTGGCCTCTTTAAGATTTTGTGTAACTCTAGCAAGGCGGTTAGGTGGCACAGTGGATAGAATGCCAGGCCTGGAACCAGAAACACTCATCCTTCTGATTTCAAGTCTGGTCTCAGACATTTACTAGCTGTGTGACTCTAGACAAGTCGCTTAATCTTTCTTACTTCAGTTTCTCATCTGTAAAGTGAACTGGAGAAGGAAATGACAGACCACTTCCGGTATCTTTGCCAAGAAAACCCTCAATGGGATCATGAAGAGTTGGACGTGACTAAACAGCAACAACCCTGAGCAAATGACTTTACCCCTCAGTAACCCTAGGAAATTTTCTGATGCTGTAGGTTGCTAAAAAGTTGCTGCTCTACATTAATGTAGGGGGTTTCCTCACTAACTTCTTACATCAATAAAATCACAGGTCTGTAGATGAACCATGTAAAGTTCTTTTAATTTTTCCTCTTTTTTCACTTCATTTTGGGATTATTATCTCTCCCTCTTAGCCACTGTCATCTTTATCATCATCATCATCATCATCATCATCATCGTCATCATCATCATCATCATCATCATCATCATCATCTTCTTCTTCTCCTTTGACTTCTTCTTCTTCTTCTTCTCCTTCTTGTTCTCCTCTCCCTCTCCTCCTCTCTGTTTCTCTGTCTGTCTCTCCTCATCTCTTCTGTTTTCTTGGGAATAATCTTCTGAACCTCTTATTTATAGCCATTACAGTGACCAAAGGGATTTTCACATATTTTTAAGAACTTGATTGAAGAAGAATACATTGTTTTAGATACTTATCTTTTCAGTTAGGAAGTTTATCTCTTGCTAGACTTTTTCGTTGTTAGAAGACCTGTCTTTGTAAGCATTTTAGTCTGCTAACTTCTTATTCACCTTCCATTTTTATTAGCCTATCATGAGTTTTTTTTTTCTGGTAAGAGAATTCTGAACTCTTGGCCTGTGTTTCTAATTTTGTGAGTGTATTTCAAAATTTCCAATTTGCCCTTGTTTTCTTTGAAAAGTCTACTGTGATTCCCCAGTTGATAAATGGTCAAAGGATATGAATGGGCAGTAGTCAAAGGAAGCAATTAAGGCTATCAATAATCTTTTGAAAAATGTGCTAAATCCCTATTGATTAGAGAAATTCAAATCAAAACAACTCTGAGATACCACATCACACTTATTAGATTGGCTAACATGACAAAACAAGAAAATGAAAAATATGGAGAGGATGTGAGAAAATTGGAACACTAATGCACTGTTGATGGAGTTGTGAACTGATCTGACCATTCTGGAGAGCAATTTGAAACTTTGCCCAAAGGGCTATAAAACTGTGCATACCCTTTGACCCAGCAATATCACTTCCAGGGCTGTATCCCAAAGAGATCATAAAAATGAAAAAAAGACCCATATGTACAAGAATATATATAGCAGCTCTTTTTGTGGTGACCAAGAATTGGAAATTGAGGGGATGCCCATCAACTGGGGAATGACTAAACAAGTTGTAGCATATGAATGTAATGGAATACTATTGTGCTATAAGAAATGATGAGCAGGTGGACTTCAGAAAAATCTGGAAAGACTTACAAGAACTGATGCCAAATGAAATGAGTGGAAACAAGAGAACATTGCACACAGTAATAGTAACATTGTGCAATGCCTAACTTTGATAGACTTAGCTCTTCTCAGCAATGCAAGGATCTAAGACAACTCCAAATCATGGGAAATGCTATCTACATACAGAGAAAGAACTATGGAGTATGAATGCAGATCGAAGCATACTATTTGCTCCCTCTCTCTCTCTTCTTTTGTTTTTTTTTCTTTCTTGTGGTTTCTCCCATTCATTCTAATTCTTTTTTACAACACATGACTAATATGAAAATATATTTAATAAGAATATAAATGTAAAAAAATCTACTGTGACCCTTGTTAATGTTCTTTGGTACAGTTTGACTTGTGTACTTCTGGAAGTTTGTAACATTTTCTTCCTTGTTCTGGCTTTGGAGTCAATAATGATGTATCTAGGAAACCTGAAGTAAACAGAAAGAAATTACCATGATGCCTCGTTAGGGCTTGGAGGTTGCCCTAAATACTGGACTCCTGTGTCAATGAGAGCATGCAATCTCAGCTCTGGAAAGTTCTGTGCTATTATTTTGGGACTTGGACTCAAATGATGCATTCTGTTTGAAGAAAAGCCTGCCAAGCTCAGACAGATGCCTTTGTAGGCATTACCAGGTTGACAACAGTGATATGAGTTATTTGGCCACAGGATCTATCAAAAACCTATCTATTAGGCTGCATTTGTGGAAGGAACATATGTTTCTAAGACTTTTTAGAACCTTAATGTATAATGTCTACACTTAAATTTTAATTTCTTGTTTGTCCAAGTCGGTTTCTTTTTTGCTTTCCAGGTTTTTTTAAAATTTGTTTTGCCAATTTTAGGAAAATTTCTTTGACAATACTTTGAAATGTTCTGATTTTTTTCCCCCTATATTTTCTAGGAAGTTAATAATCCTGAAATTTTCTAGCTTGTAACGGATTTTCTGGGTCTGTTACATGGATCTACAAGATTCCCAGTGGTCTGAAAAATTCATTGACTTCCTTATCAAGCCTGTGTTTCTAGCTGCTCTGTATTCTGTGCAGTTCCAGATTTTGCTGTAGTAAGTAGCAATTTTTTTCCTCTATAGATTTTTTGAAGTCAAGTCAATAAACATTTAATAAGTGTGCAAAGCATTGTACTAAGTGTTTGAAGATACAAAGAAAGATCCTAAACAAACAACCCCCCCCAGAAAAACAAACAAAACCCCCCCAAAACCAAACCACAAATAGGAACAGTTCTTGAGGAGTTCTTGGACTATACTTCACATTGGAAGTACCTGCTGTCCCTGAGGCCTTACCTTCTGATTGGATGAACCTTCAATTTAAGGAGGAGGCCCAAGCCAACCAGGTTCATTGCTCTCCATGCCATGCTGGCTCTTCTCCGTAGGACTTTCTCTGCCATGTCCCAGTTGCCCCCTCTCTCTTATCCTCCCCACCCTCACACCTTCCTTTTCCTAACTTCAACTCCTTTTTATAGGTGGTTTACCCCAATTAAAATGTAGCAGGGACCATCTTTCTGCTTGTATTTGTACTCCTAGAGCATACCCAGAATTTAGTTGTTTACTACGTATCACGGTGATGTCATTTTGGTCCTCTTCGAGAAGGAAAGACAACCAACCAACCGACCAACCAACCATGTACCTCAATAAATGCCAGTTGACTGACTGACTGCTAGGGGCTGGGAATAGGAACAGCCAATAGGAAACAAACAAGACATAGACAGAATGAACTGGAGATAATCTGAGAGAGAAGATAATAGCATTATGGGGGAATGAGAAAGACTGATGGAAGAGGTTTTACAACACATTCTCTACATTGGTCATTTTAAAAATTATTTTTTCTCCCAACATTCATTCATTTTTATCTTTTTCATATCTTCTTTTTCTAATTTTGATATTGAAAAACAGTAACAAAATGAATATTTCTGATGGGGTGATGATGCCAGGACCCCTAAAAAGAAAAGATCATGTCTTTGAAAGCAACCCAGTCCCTGAATTTTTGTATACATTTCAGCAGCCCAGATCACTGGTACCTCTGCTCATGGCAACTAGTTCATTCCAGTCCACCTAGATCACCTAATTAGCTTATCTGACATTTCTTTCACTGTCTGTTTAGGGCATCTAGGTGGTGCAGTGGATAAAGCACCAGTGCAGGAGTCAGGAGGACCTGAGTTCAAGTTGTGTGACCTTGGGCAAGTCACTTAACCCCAATTGCCTCATCCTAGGTCATCTCCAGTCATTCTGATGAATATCTGGTCACTGGATTCAGATGGCTCTGGTAGAGAAGTGAGGCTGGTGACGTGCACAGCCTTTCCTCACTCAAAACAAAGTCAAGTACAAGTCATGTCATTATTTCTCTGATGGCATGGTCTTCTTCAGCAATGAAGGATGAACACACACTGTCTGTCTTCTCCCATATAGATTACTTGTTTATACAGACCATTCCTTAATCCCATCTAAATCACCTAATTAGACTACTCCTGGACCCATCCTAGACTACCTACCACTCCTTAATCCCATCCAGACCCTTTCACTGCCCTTTTTGTATGTAAGCATCAGGTCACAGACTTCCAGGCTTACCAGAACTAAAAAATCCCCCAAACATTTTTTTGGGTGAATATTTTGTAGTATGATGAAGATGTCCAAATGTTTTTGACCCATCTGAACCTCCTCTGACAAAGGTTTTTGGCAGAGCCTTGAATTAAAAAGTGAGTTTTGTTGGTAAAAATACCCTTTCTTAATCTTCAATATTCTAGTCTTCATATTGTTTTTCCCATGTCAAATATTTTTTATCTTCATAACAATGGTTAGCAGATTTTTTT
The DNA here is from genome assembly GCA_023548195.1 of Bettongia penicillata ogilbyi. NCBI lineage: Eukaryota > Metazoa > Chordata > Mammalia > Diprotodontia > Potoroidae > Bettongia > Bettongia penicillata. The sequence continues at coordinate 77,595 of JAJHZJ010000160.1, forward strand.
AAAAAAATGATTTTATTCCCCCCACCTCTAATTTCAGGAAGTCTACAATAATAGTATCTTCAACTGCCAGGTCCCTCTGAAGGTTTTTACTTATTTTCTTTTGCCTAATTAGATGATTTTTCAGAAAATGTTCTGTCAGTTCCTGAAATCTTTTGTTGCTTTTGACCTACATTTGAGTTTAGGAAAGGATCAATAAGTTCAATAAATAGGATCAATAGATCCTATTTCATTGTGGGATTTAATAATCCTTGAAATGCTTGATTTCTGAAAACTAAAAGCTGATAAATATCTCTAATAGATATTGAAGTGTGCTCTTTAAACACTATGCATCTTTTGCCTGTTTCCTTGAAGTAATGTCCATTCTTTAAAAAAACCACAGAATTAAAAACACAATGGAAAAAAACGAAATATGTATAACTAAATTAATTAAAAGTGAAGGAAACAGCTCAATACAGTTTGGTGTGGTCAGGTTAAGAAATTATTTATCAGCCTAGTGTCAGCAGAAGTACACAAGCATGACTATGTTTAGTTACAAAATTAACACCTGTCCCAAGTAATATACACATCATTCTAAGAATAGTCAAGCAAAACAGATTTACACATTTGTTGTGTCTGTAAATGTATGTCCCTGGCAATTTTGTCCTACATTGCCTGTCTGCTAAGTGATGGGAAGCATACTTTATCATCAGTCATCTGGAGGGGCAATTGTTTATTGCACTGCTCAGAGTTATCAATGTTTTTAATTAGGATGTTTATGCTATAAGTTGTTGGTCCTGCTCACCTCACTTTGTACCAGTTCATAAATGTTATATGATTTCTCCGAAGTAGACATTTCTATCATTTTTAAAAGCATAACCTATTAGACATTTACTTGTTTATTCATTTCCCATCTCCTGGTCACTCATTTTCTTTCCAGTTGTTAGCTACACACAAAAAGTGCTGCTATAAACATTTTGGTACACATGATTCCTTTCTCATTTTTCTTTTCTTCCTTTTGGGGTATTCCAATTTTTTTTATAACATCCTTTAACTCTGGTATGACTTCTTCCGGTAATCACTGTCTTTCTTTAACCTCTTTTTAAATTTTGTCTTGTGATTTTTTTTTTTTTACCAGTGTTAGTTTTTATTAAATTTCTTTGATTTGAATATGTCCTTTATCCATTAAGGGTTTCTCTTGGGAAAGATCATATAGCTTCATTTCCATTTCTTCCTTTTGGGAATTTAGTTAATTCCCAAATTTTAAAAATTGTATCAATACTTGGCATCGATCATTTTATTTTTCAGTTAATTTTTACTTTCTAGTGCAAATTTTTAGCTATTTTTACTTCTTGTTGGTTTTTCTATTTGTTGGTTTTAGCATGTATGTGTGGAGTCTGGCAGCACAGAAGAATGAAAAGAACAGTAGATTTGGAATCAGCAGTAATCAGGGATCAGAATTCCACCTCTGATATTTAGGAGATGAATGATTTTGAATAAGGCATTTAACCTCTGAGCTTTGGTTTCACTGTTAATATTGATACACTTGAAATAATAGAACAAGAATAGTAAAACTTGTAATATTCACCTTCTTGTGTTGTTTTGAGTCAAATATGTGGCAGACCTTAAAGTGCTATATAAATGATTATTGTAGCAGGGGTAACTGGGTAACCTTTAATCTTTTGAATTGGGGCATATTCCTTAAACTTGGAAATGTATTCTTGCTCCTTGGAATTCTAAAAAAGTTTTATTGATGTGTCTTAAAACTAATAATAATGATTTCATTAGACAGTGTGTACAACATTCCACATCTGGAGTACTCTCTATTTTAAATTGTTTTTTTAAAAACAATTTTTAAAAACAGTTTTTTTAAAAAAAAAAATTATAGAATCTAATTTCTCTCCTAGTCCACTTTATTCAATACATATATACACTATATATGTATATGTGTGTATATACACATATATTTAGGAGATAAAGTGAGAATATAAAATTTATCTCTCTCTCTCCCTCTAGATAGATATATGTAGGCATCTATCTGTCTATCTGTATCTACACAAATATCTATATCTATGGAGATCGATTTAGGTACAAAAGGAGATATGAATATTTATATATATATATGCACAAATATAGATAAGTATATGTATCTATATCTTATATATATACACACATATATATAAGATATGAATACACATGTTTCACTTTGCACCCTGAATCTATCTCTGGTCAGGATGTAGATAGTATGTTCTATTACTGGTCTTCTAGGCTAATAGATGGCCATTTTATCTATCATAGTTCCTATAGCTTTCAAAATTTTTTGTCTTTAAAATAAAGTTATTGTATAATTTTTATTTGCCTGATTTATAATATATATTTATAACTTCTTTTATTTCTTCCTTGGGTTGGTATGGTGAGGAAATTCTAGAATAGTCTTAGTTGAACTTTGCATCTCCCCAAAACATGTAACTGGCCAAGTGCTCTGAACAGCAGAAGATTTTTAATAAAGTTTGTAAATGAATGAAAGAATTCTTGAACTAGAAAAGAACCTCAGGGACCATTAATTCAGTCCAGCAATCTTACAAAAATGGAATAAGTTTGCCCAAATCCATAGAAATTTAGTAACATCAGAGAGGAGCAGAAAACCATGTCCATTTTGATTTTTTGGCTTTTCCAAGCTTCCTTCAAGTCCCTATTAAAATCTTTTTTTTTTCCCCAAAAGAAGCCTTTTATGATCCCCTTTAATTCCAGTGCTTTCTTTCTGATGATTATTTTCAATTCTCCTGTTTACATCTTGGTTGTACATAGGGTTTTGTATATTGTCTCTTCCAGTAGACTGTGAATTCCTTTGGAGCAGGGAGCATCCTTTTCCTTTGTATTTCCACTGCTTAATAAATGCTACTTTTACTGACTAACTATGATCCAATATGGCTCTGTTCCTTGGGACTATAAGGCAGGGGTGGAATAAGGAGCCTAAAAAAATGGCACAGAGAAAGAGATCACCAGAAAGAACAAGTCTTGTGGACCATTGATCAGATGGTGTTCACTGGAGGTCAAAGGGCTAGTTAGTAGCCCTCAAAAGAAAAAGTCTGCAAATATCCACTGAGGTTTGAATATTAGTCTCTCATTGATTGACTGGTACTTAATTGATTACCAGTAGTAATTCATTATTGGATCGTCTTTTAATCATTCTATGAATCTTTATTGCTTAGCTCCTTAGATACCCTTCTCTGATTAGCTAGTTCCTGCCCAGAATCTTCCTCCAAGGAAATGTTGAGTCCTAGCCATTCATGCTCCCACATCTGACACTTTGCCCTGTGCAGGACCCCATCTCTTCATCTCTTTCCTGATAGCCAACACCAGAAATACATTATGTTCCCTCCCCATCACAATAAAAGCCCTTTAAAGGTAGGGACTATATTTTTGTTGCTTGTATCTTATCATTCTTTTTCTGATTCATACTAGGTATTAGATTCTTCCCCTGGGAAGGGGGCAGTTTCCAGAATCCTGAGATTAGAGCCTGAAGTGATTTTGTTCCTTAGGAATCCAAGATGAGGGTGGAATGAAACATTGAGGAGACTAATTCCCTTACTAAGAAAAGGCAACCACAGAACAATGAACCCAAGTCAAACTTCAGGGATAGATAAAGGAAAAGGATAGATACAGGTGATCAGCTAGAGAGTCCTCAACCAAGCAGTGCCTGGCTATCCATTGTATTATATCAGAGCACACTGAAAAGTAAGGGAAGAGATAGCACTAGAATCCAGATATCCCAATTCCCAATTCAATGCTCTTTCGTTACTTCCCTAAATTTGCTTCTGCTCTTCCTTGATGGTGCTTCACAATTCAATCAGAGCTCAAAAAGGCTTTGTCTACTTTCCAGACTTTTCATTCAACAGATACAGAAACTGAGACTCAGGGCGGGGATGGCACTTGCCCAAGGTCACATAGTAGCTGTAGAGATAACAAAAGCAATAAATAAATGCTATAATCTTCAAATAGGCTTACACTTTAAGTTGAAGACTCCTCGTTTTGCCCAACCCAGTAGTTTTACAGAGGAAGATATGGGGCGGCTCATAAGGAAAGTGACTTGCCCAAGGTCATATAACAAGGTACAGAAGAATTAAATAAATTTTCTACTACCTAGAAAATGAAAATCTCATAACTAAGGAATAGTAACAATAAAAGTATTTTGCTTTTCTGTAGTTCTCTAAGATTTACAAAGTGTTTTTTCACACAACTCTGAGAGTCAGATAGTTCAGGCATTATCTTTCCCAGTTTCTAAATGATACTGATAATAATAATGTTATGATTAGCATTTTTTAAGGTTCTCAAAGCATCTTATGGATCTTATTTTATCCTCACAACAACCTTTTGAGGATTGCTTTTATTATCCTTCTTTTACAGATAGGAAAACTGAGTCAGGCAGATGGTAAGTGACTTGTCTAGGGTCATATAGCTAGTATATTGCTAAGGCAAAATTTGAACTTGGATTTTCCTGACTCCAGGTTCAGTAATTTGTCCACCAAGCACTTAGCTGGCCCAGTGATGTTAAATATACTTCCCCTTTGGAATGAGAACAGCTTTCTCTTGAAAAACAGCAGTGCCCACCAAACTTAGTCTCCCTTTCCTCCTTCTTTTTGGTGAAGTCCAAATGCTAGCCTGGAATGCTTTCCACCAGAGTCATGAGAGGATATCTTTCAGAGAGGAATCAGAGAGGAAGAGTCCAACTGAGCTCTCAGGAAATTACAGATCAAAAGTGCCCCCCAGTATTTGAAGCATTTAGATCAGAAGTGTAAGGAAAAAAAAAGCAAGGATATGGGCCCTCCCCACGCCAAGGTTTAGAAGGAATAAAAATAAATCCTGTTAAAAAAGGAGAGAGGCAATTTCTTGAAGATAAAAATAACCTAAATTTGAACTGAGCTTATGTCTCTTGATGAGCCCTGAGCTGTAATCTGTGCTTGCAAGCAAGGGCATTTTGAGACAGGAAGAGTCTCCTCTCTAGGTCCATTAAATTATGAAAGTAGGTAAAGTTTGATTTACATATTTTTATTCATAATAATAGTATGATAAAATTATTATATCAATTTACATCTTATTTCAGCAAAAATCTTTCAAGTCGTTGCTAATGGCCATCAATCCAAATAGAAACTGGAGTTACTAAACCATGATAAGGAAGCCTGACACATATAGACCTAGAAAACCATATATCAACATTATCTATATTGTATGTTATTTGGGGTGGTGGCAGCTAGGCGGTACAGGGGACAGAATGGTTGGCTTGGAGTCAGAAAGACTTATCTTCCTGTGTTCAAATCTGGTTTCAGATACTTCCTAGCTGTGTGACCTTGGGAAAGTCACTTAACCTTGTTTTCCTCAGTTTCCCATCTACAAAATAAACTGGAGAAGAAAATGCCAAATCACTCCAGTATCTTTGCCAAGAAAAAGTCAAATAGAGTCATCAAGGTTGGACACAACTGAAATGGCTGAATAAAAAATTGTATTTTTATTTCTTCTATTTCCCAATTACATTTTAATATGGTTTTGGGGGCACTTGGTAGTGTGGCGAATGAAGTCCACATGTGTTTGACATCTCTGGAAAAGATGATCAAACAGCTAGGAGAATTCATAATTGGATGAATAATGGGAAGCAGAGTATTTATTAAAAGATTAATGTCAGCCTGGAAAGTTTCAAGGCAGGTCCGAAGGGTTCTGCCCTTTTACTTTATCCTTCTTCCACTCCCCATGTACCCTATGGGTTTCCACAATTTTCTCCTGCTGCCCCTTGGCTTTGCCCTTGCCTGAAACTCTTTCCTGATGGCCTCTCAGTCCCATTAAAACAAACAAATAAATAAGCAACTCACTCACCCTGGGCTAACCTCCTCCCTATCTTGCTGCTGCTCTCTGATAGGGGTAAAACTGAAATACTTTAAGGCAGGGATCCCTAACTGTTTTGTATCTGGACTCCTTTAGCAGGTGAAGACTATGGAGTACTGTTTTTAAATAGATAAGATTATAAAGTAAACACACATATACTATAAAATACGTAGGATTATAAAGGAAATATACTTTATATATACATATATATACACTTAGGTATATTAAAAATCATCAATATATTTTTTTTTAGAAAACAAGTTCGTAGATTCCAGATTAAGAATGCTTATTTTAAGGATTTCATCTGTGTGGTTACATCTACACTACAGCAGTTCCTGTAATAAAAAAACCAAACGAACAGACCTACAAGCCAGTAGCATTATGGATAAGCCTCTGGGGATAAGACTCTCCAAGCTTAATGAGGCCAATTTCTGGACCATAGACACCATCTATTGCTGAGCCCTTACTTTAAGCCTTCTGGCTTAGTAAGTCCTATCAGAATTAAAATTTCTCTGGAATACTCTTCAAGAATCCAGGGATATCTCAAGCCAAGATGAGCTCTTTTCTGGTATCTAGGACTGAAAAGATGATTTGAGCTAAGTTACCATAACTGGTAATGACTCCCTGCATTTGCAGATTAGGGGCATCTTTAATAACAGTTGGTCAGTACTTCCCAAGTTTCACAGATGAATCCTAGCTCTGTATAGAGCTGGGTCAGAGATAAAGGAATTCATCACATTTAAAGTGAGATGTCTGAGATTGGAATTTAAAATTGTTTTCCTTTCTACCTGCGTGACCTTAACCTCTCTTAGCTTCTGAGGGAGGGAAGTAGAGTGTGGTGGAGTGAGGGGATGATGTAGATGATATGGAAGGTCCTTTTCAGCACTAAGTCCTGTGATACTATGATCCATTCTAAATTAATTGATCTCATTCCATGGCTCTTAGTCATTTCTGAGCAATTATGAAAGTCAAAGAAACATAAAACCTCACAGTTGGGAGGGACCTCAGAGGTTTCATAGCATTTGGGACTATAAGGAATCACAGATTACTTAATCTAATCCCTTCATTTGACAGGTGATAATACTGAGATCCAAAGAGTGTCTAATCCAAGGTAACATGACAAAGAGGGACTGGCAGCAGCACCTGGTCTCCATCCCAGGTTTCATGAAACGCCCAGTCATGAAAACCACTCCTTTGCCACCCTGCCCCTTTACTGCTTTTTCATTCTCCTTGTCTGATGCACAGACATTCTTTGACTTTTTGCCCGTCTAGTTTTATCATGTTTTGACAAACTCTATGCAGGGACTCAATTAAACACTGGACAAGTTTGATTTCAGAGAATGGAACATTGAAGAAACATTTAGTTTTCCAGTTGAGGGGTGGAGATCGTAGTCTGTGCGAGTAACTATAGCACGCTCACTGAGTCTCTTTGAGGGAGTTGAGTTGCGTGTGAGAGAGGTGTGTTTGACAAATGATCTCTTCCTTTTGTGGGAAAAGAAAGGGTGGAGGGTGGAGAATTGAACCCAACTGGTTTTGAATTAGGAACAAGCTGCTTTTCTGAATTTGCCTGTTTATTTTTTAGAAATGCATTCCTCTTTGCCCCCTGAATTACAGTATTCATTCAATTTAGATCTGGAAAGGACAACATAGAGTGTTAAGTAATAGTATCTAGAAGCCAAAAGGACCTTGGGGGCCATTTAATACAACCTCATCATTTTATAAGTGAGGAAACTGAGGTCAAAGATATGTAATGACCGGTGTCCAGGGGGTAAAGTATCAGTGCCAGGATTCAGACTAGGTCCTCTGACTTCGTATCCAGGACTTTGGCTTCCATATTTGAATGCCTGTTAGAATCAGAAGGAATTTTAGGGGACCTCCAGGTAGTTGAAGATAATTATCATTTCTACCCTAAATGGCATCTCCAGTTTGAAAATTTCCAATTCCTTCACTCTTCTAACAAAAAAAGTTCAACTCCTGGTCTGATTTAAACAAAGGCATGGACTTTGAGGGAGGTGTTCAGGGAGTACAGCATCAAAATGAAGGTGAAATTCCAATTCAGCAATATTATAATTTTTTAATGTTTCAACATCCTGGATACGCATAATAATAGTCATTGGCTACTGTATCCTGTTATGTCTTTATCAACAATAACCTGTGAGTCTTGTGTGTTTTAAGTACTTTCTTTGTGCAGAGGAAATAATAGCTGTCCCATACCTAATCTACATTATCCACTGAGTAACTTTCTACTTCCCCACCTTTTGGGGAGATCCCTAGACATGAGGTAGAACTCAAGTTTTAAGTATTTTTTTTCCTGGGACTTTGATGGAGGATGTAAAAAAACAAAAGACCATGAGAAAAAGATTCTAACCTTCCCTTAAGGTGGTCAGGAAATTCCAGGACTAAAGCTGGTCTCAGTTACCTGGGTCTAGAATTAAGAGGGGCCCCTTAATAGAGAGGGAGAGGTTTGTGGGACCCCAGCTCTTAAACCCAGCAGAAATTATTATTATTATTATAATATTTTAATACCTGGTGGATGAGGGACATGTTAGCCATATGACTTTCAGTAAGGCTCTTGCCTAAGTGTCCTAAGAGTCTTACAGCATCCTTGTGGCCAGTCCGGAAAGATGTGGACTGAATATTAATCAGGAATGTTGGTAACTAGTCCCAAAGTAATGATTAAAGGATGAGGGTGAACCTGGAGGCAGTGGAATTCTCTAGTGAAATGCCCCAGATATCTGTCATTTGGCCCCATTTCTATTCACCATATTTATTAATGACTTCAATGAAGTTATAGAAGCCATGATTGCCACTTTTGCAGATGACATTAGGATTATGTCATATGGATGACAGAATCAATACTCAAAAAAATTTGGGCATTCTACCAACATGGGGTCCAAACTAACATGATGGCATTAAGCAGAATTTAAAAATTGCTTTATGAAGCTTAAAGTGCTATATAAATATGTATTGTTATTACAATTATTTAGTGGACAACAAGCCTGATATGGGTAGAGTATGATGTGACAGCTAAAGAAAAAAAAGAACATGATTTTCAGTAGCATTAACTTTCTGGAGAGAGGAAAGTAATAGCGTCCAGTCTTATGCCTTGATCAAGCCACTTCTGGAGTATTGTGGCCAGTTGAGGGTATCATATTTAAGAGAGACAGACATACAATGGGAGAGTTATAGATAAACAAGGTATGGTGAATATAGAGTCAATATTGTTCAATGCCTGCCTCTTACCTAAAACTGACTGTGAGATCCCAGGCAAGTCTTACATTCTCAAAGACAGTGAGGTGTAGAAAATGGGTTACTCTGCATTGACATCCATGGATACTTCGAAAACTGGGAATCTATGCATGTGTGCAGCAACCTTCCATTAACTAGAATGTCTCTTTCTCTGTGTTGGGTAATAGAACCAAGACAAATCAACAAGCGTTTATTATATGCCTACTATATGTCAGCACTTTTCTAAGTGTTGGAAATCTAAATAGAAACAGAAAGGCTACTCTCAAGGAACTTATATTCTAATAAGGAAAAGCAATACATAAAAGGAAGTTGAAAAGGGCATGGGGAAGGTCGAAGGAGGGAAGTATGGTAGAAAAGGTCTGGACTAGAGCCCTGAGGCGAATGAAGACATATCTGATCTGAGCACTTCTTACAATGGAGATTCTGGGGGTAATGAACCAGTCAGAGGAAGGAACCACAGAAGCAGAGGGAACTTCCAGGGTGTGGAAGCTTCTTGGGCAGGATGGAGCACAGGAGTGTTTTATCGCCTCCAGTTCTTTAGGGTGTCTCCCATTCTCCATGTTTGTTTGTTTTATCCCAAAGCTCAGCAACAATGAATGACCCTACAATCTTATCCATAAGCACTTAAGTGCCCTAGGATATGGTCCATTTGGTTCTGGAGAATTTAATTCATTGAGAATAGCTAGCTGTCTCTTAACATACCCTCACTTACCTTGGATTTCCATGCCCTATTCATTTTTGTTTTATCCTTCCCACTCTGAAGATTATTCTCCTTCATAAAGAAAGGAAAAGCACAGTATGTAGTAGGTGCTTACTAAATGCTTAGTAGCTAACTGATGAAGCAGCTCCCACTCTAGTACACTGCCTCACTAGTGAACAATCTATCACCTCAGCATCTGATCTTCACTCCAGTCTAGGTATGTTTTTCAAATCTCACAACATTAGATGCTTCTCCAATTCATTCACTTTTTTTATTTAAAATCTTTTTTTAATTAAAAGCCCTTCACTGTTAATGAATCCATCCTGGCTACTGATTAAGGACATGAATATCACTATTATTACTTTCTCTCTCTCTCTTTTTTTTTTTGTGGACAACTATCTAATTAATTAAGCTTCTGTACTAGCCCTGCTCTCTTGAACACCATATGCCAGTGTTTGCCTGTTAAATTTTTGCCCATCCTTTAAGACCCTCCTATATGAAGCCTTCTTGGATCCTCTCTACCCAGAATAACTTTCTCCCTTTGACTTCATATAATGCTTTTTTTTTGTAACTCTAATGTAATTCTCATATAATATCATGCACTCTGTGTTTGCATTTTCTCCCTCCAACCAGAAACCTAGATCTATGAGGGTTTAGACTCCATTCAATCTAAATTTTTTAATACTAAATAAATATTTGTTGGATTTGGATTTTTTAAATTTGAGGAATAGAAGGTTATTAGACCACACAAGGCACAGCCTATGCTAAAAGAGTCTTCAAATGGTAACAAGTTAAGCTTCACAAATCCATCAGTAGCACACATTGACAGGCACACATATCCTGCTCTGTGTAAGTTTATGTGCTGGGACCTGTGGACAGAGAAGTGTACACAATCCTATTCTCTCTCCCAAGGAGCACTGCCTAGGAATGTTCTGCTCTCTTTAGAAGGTTGGAGTTAAAATCTCTAATGTGGGTTTACTTGAGATTCAATCCTAAATCCAGGAAATCTCTTCTCTTGCAAGAAGGCTGGTTATTAGTAATCCAGGGAAGATTAGTCTGGTTTGGTAATGATTATCATAGTTCACGTGTTTATTACAATTAAAGTTTACAAACAGCTCTATAGGGATGGCAGTAACAATTTTTATCCCCATTTTACACATGGGAAAATTGAAGCTAAGATACGTGAAGCATTGAAGATGAGCTCAAATCCAAACCCTCAAGGTTCCCTTTAAAGGCCCTTTCTATTCCATTTCACCCTCAACATATTGTGATATATTGGAAAGAAAACTGGACTGAAAGTCCAAAGATTTAGTCCTCCTACCTTTCTTACTTAAGGTCACTTCTGTGACTTTGGGAAAGCTTCAATTTCTTCATCTATGAATTAAGGGACCGGACAAAATCCTTTCTATCTTTAATTGCTACTTTAATGTTCCTTAATCTCCTGTGTTTCTATGATTCTAAAGCCTTTTCCATACACCTGATTATTCCATGTTGAATTGAACTCAACACATTAAGAAGGAAGACACAGCTCAGGCTCAGAAAGAACTCATCTGGTTGTAATTTGCTGATATTAAAACAAAGAGTACAATGAGGACATATACCAACCTGTAAGGCAGTGGCTGTGCTCCTTTTATTCTAATTTCTGGCATGTCATAGAACACATGAGGTCCAGCTAGGAAGCAGCCAGCTCTGCCAGAACTGTGCACTGCCCATGGGAGACCTCTGAACCTTGAGGACTTATCCTATTTGTTGTTTCAGGAGGGAATAAAGGAATCAAAAAGTATTTTAAATGAATCAATATAGGCAGGCAGACCCCCATGCACCTTTTTGAATATACTAATCAGAAGTAAGCCAGGGAAGAATACATGCATACATAGGTATAATATATTTTGTGTTCAGTGGTTATAACTCTGGATGGTTTCATCAGTCACTGTGATTGTTTCTGACTTTTATTTCTCCCTCTCCTCCTTTGAAAGAAGGAGTCTAATCTGATGAGATTGTTTTAATTTTGTTTTAGTTAATTAATTAATGCAACCCTTGAAGATGTGAGAGTCCTGTGTTGCTCTGAGTTGTTACTCCAAATTCCCTTCTGCTGTTAAGAGTTCGAAGAGCAATCCAAGCCCTTCATTTTATGGATTTTACTGAATCCCCAGAAAACTTAAGTGAAGTGACCAAGGTCACACAGTTACTAAGTGGACTGAGACTTAGCAATATGAATCAGTGTTATCTGCATTCTCCTGTATTCCCTCTTTTGTTTATAAAACATTAAAAAAAGTTGTTTGGCAATAAAAACCTTATTATTCTTCTCACAATCACATTAGTTCTTAGTCCTTGAGTCAACATCTGAGCAGTTAATCTCATTGGAGGGTGCCACGGAATTTGAAAATCCAGTCAGCAATGGATACTCTGACAGGCTGGTGTGGCCAAACTGATTCACACAAGTCTCAACACACTCAACTGGACATGTGTTTAAAACCATATCAAAATGACTTCTCCCTTGGTAATTAGAGAATTTCTGGCCCTCATTTTGGAAATGATTTTGTTCTCCCTAAGTGCCATGGTAGATCTAGTCTTAGTAGCCAAGGGCCAAAGGGGTCTGTTTGAGACATGAATGTGAAAAGTCTTCATGTCCCCAAATAAGCTTCCCATCAGCTTCTCTAAATGTCTGAAATTCTTATCATAACCTGCTCAAATTTCCTGTTAAAATGCAAGCCAAGAAGGATTAAGCATTAAACTACGATCATTTGTTAACTCTTTAAGGCTCATTAGCCTCTCAGCTACAGAGAAGGCCAGAAAAGTTTAAACATAGATTAGTAAGTAAATTTCGATGGGAGTCAAGAAGAATTAGGTACATGACTTGGGGGAAGGCTGGTTATAATACGATGTCACAATGTTCTTCAGTCATATCTGACTTTGTGATCCCATTTAAAGCAAAAATACTGGAGTGGTTCTCCTCTCCTCTCCTCTCCTCTCCTCTCCTCTCCTCTCCTCTCCTCTCCTCTCCTCTCCTCTACTCTCTCCTCTCCTCTCCTCTCCTCTCTCTCTCCTCTCCTCTCCTCTCCTCTCCTCTCCTCTCCTCTCCTCTCCTCTCCTCTCCTCTCCTCTCCTCTCCTCTCCTCTCCTCTCCTCTCTCTCTCCTCTCCTCTCCTCTCCTCTCCTCTCCTCTCCTCTCCTCTCCTCTCCTCTCCTCTCCTCTCCTCTCCTCTCCTCTCCTCTCTCTCTCCTCTCCTCTCCTCTCCTCTCTCTCTCTGTAGCTGCAGATTTTACAGATGAGGAAATGAAGCCAACAGAAGTGACTTGCCCAGGATCCTACACCTAGTAAATACCTGAGACTGTATTTGAAATACCAAAAATAAGTCTTTCTGACTCTAGGCCTGGCACTCTATCAACTGTACTACCTAGCATCACCCTCCCTGTATATGGAATGCTTCACAAATTTGTGTCTTACTTTTGTGTAGGGAGCATGCCAATTTTGTCTCTGTCGTTCCAATTTTAGAATATATGCTGCCAAAGCAAGCACATATAACAATAACAAGGTAATTTTTAAAGCTCCACTGGGGGCAAAAGGAGCAAAAATAGAAAGGGTTAGGATCACTACTTATGAGATAATAGTAGATGAAAAGAGTAGGCAGAATTTGCCAACCTTTGTTTTTCTTTTCTCTATGAAGGAGAATAATCTTCATACTGGGAAAGAGAAAACAAAAATTAATAGGGCATGGAAATCCAAGATAAGTGAGGGAATATTTAGAGAGAACTAGCTATTCTGAGTGAATTAAATTCCCCAGAACCAGATGGACCATATCCCAGGGCACTTAAGTGCTTATGGATAAGGTTGCAGAGTCATTGTTGCTGAGCTTTGGGAAAAAACAAACATGGAGAATGGGGGAGACACTAAAGAATGTGGAGTGAGAAAACATTGTCCTGATTTTCAAAAAAGATAACAGTAAGATCCATTTCAACTTCAGGTAAAATTCTGGGATAGATTATTAAAGGAATGAATCAGGAACATTTAGGAAGGAAAGCAGGGATTACTATGAATCAGGCTTTTAAAAATTCATGATAGAATAATCTCATTTCATTCCCTCCCACCCCCCGCCCCCACAGAGTTACTAACATAGTAGATTAGTAGATGCCATAACCATAACCTGAGTTTTAGCAGTACGTTTGACAGTCTCTTATATCCTTCTGGACAAAATGGAGAAATTTAAGTCACTGCCACAAACACTTATTAAGCTCCATGCATCTGCTAAGTTCTTAGGCAAAATGACAAAAACAGTCACAACACGATAGATTTAGTCTATATTTAGAAAACCCTAAAGAATCAGCAAAGAAACTAACTGAGGCAATAACTTCAGCAAAGTAGTGGGATACAAAATAGATACATATAACCCCAAAATATTTTTATGTAGCAGTCATAAGATCCAGTAAGAATTAATAGAAAGGAAAATTCCATTGAAAATAATTGCAAAATACATAAACTATTTAGGAATCAATTTACCAAGACGCATTTGAGAAATGCATACATACATACATGTAGACATAAAATCTATATGTATGTGTGTATATATATATTACATATCTGTATTTATATATACACACATTATTACAAAAGACTCTTTGAAGATATAAAGGAAGATAAATAATGGGAGAAATTTTCCTTGCCCATAGTTGGTCTATGACAATAAGACAAAAAATGATGATGCTATCTAATTTATAAATTTGGTGCTATATCAGTCCAGCTACTGAGAGATTTGTAGTGGTAGAGTGTACAGGACATATAGTATGCTTTATAGCAAAGCAGTTTATAGAACTAGACAAAATAATAACAAAATTCATTTGAAGAACCAAAATTTTTATAATCTCATGGGAAAAAAGGAAAAAAAAGGATTGAAGGGAAAATAGACTATAAACATTCTCTCCTTCTCTATGTCCCCAAGAATAAAAAAAAATTAATTTTATTATCCTGCAAGATCGAATCAGCGTTGATACTTGTGTCTCATCAGTACCTCTGCCCCTCTGATTAAATAGTGGAGTCATGAAGTCCAAAATTCTCTTTAAAGGAGGGGTTCCAGGCCAAAGATTTCCCACATGGGATACTGTCTTCCTCTCCCCCCAGCCCAAGTTTTCTTGCAAATTTCTTGAGGTCAGAAATTGTCTATCTTTCATTTGTATCCAAATCACTCAGTCAACAAATCAATCTCTTTCTTAGTTTACTACATTATTTTGTGGTTGTTCAATTATTTTTCATCTATCCAACTTTTTGGAACCCCATCTGGGGTTTTCTTGACAAGGATACTGGAGTGGTTTGCCATTGCTTTCTTCAGCTCATTTTATAGATGAGGAAACTGAGGCAAAGAGGATTAAGTGACTTTCCCAGGGTCCCACAGCTAGTAAGTGTCTATAGCCAGATTTGTTAAACTGACTATTATTATTGCTACTTAAATTTTTTTTTTTACTAAAATCTTATTGTGGCATGGATACAACCCTAGGTTCTTAAAGGCTATTCCAGTAGAATTCAAGTTCTGCCAAGTCCTATCTATTAATCGATTAGTCAGCAAAAACTTATTGAGACCTCCTTACTATATATATATATATATATATATATATATATATAAATAATATGCTATAATTATAATATGCTGCAACTATAATATATATATATATAATATGCTAACAAAGACAAACAATCTAAGTTGAAGGAGTTCATATTACAACAGAGAAGACAATATATGCACACTTAGATACACATAAAACATGTACAATATAGAAACAAAGTAATCTTGGATCCTTTGAAGTGGAAAAGGCTCCAAGTATGGGCATGATTACTTATTTGCATTTTATTTATGTCTTTAAAAAAAATCTTAGTTATGCCAACCTCCTCCTAGCTCCCTTCTTTGTGGACAAGAAAAACAACTAAACTGAAATCATCCAACACAAAAATGTTATCTGGCGAGGCATGCAATATTTTGTCCCAGTAATCTTCTTCTTCTCTGACAATGATGCTTTGTCCCTCTCTTCTTGAAAGACATATGTAGTCAAATTTGGTTAATAATGAACTTGCCTTCAGAGTGACAAAATTTTCAGCTAAAGCAATTCATGGAGACTATTTACCAAACCATAGACCTGTTAGAATCCACATTAATGAAGGAAATATCAAGACCAACAAAATCACAAATCCATGAAGTATTTAAGTAATAATCATATTGTAATTTCTAGTACTATTTAGTAATTATAATAAAAAATGATTGCCCATCCGAAGAATCTTATCAAAACACTTAAAATTAGGAGAATTAGAAAATTTTTCCTATACATTATTGAGATCAAGATGCGATGAAGCAATTCTGCGTCTGGAGCATATAGAGAGTTGGGATATTTTTGTACTTGTACCAAGAAATAAGTAAAAAAAGTTCATTAAAAGATAAAACCTTAGTTAAATATAATGTTGCCCTGTTGAATTTAATTTAAATTCTAGTACACTCTAAATTATGAAGCTGGGTACACAGGATCATAGATTTAGATCTAGAAAGACCTTAGACACCAACAGGTCCATTTTCCTGCTTTCACAGGTGAGAAAATTAATGCTCAGAGATACACAGAAACTCGTCCAGTGTCACACAACATGTTGTTATTCAGTCATGTTTGACTCTTCATGACACTGTGGACTATAGCACACCCATGTGATTTTTCTTGGCAAAGACACTGGAGTGGTTTCCCCTTTCCTTCTCCAGTAGACTAAGGCAAATAGGGTAAGTGACTTGCCCAGGATCACACAACTAGTAAGTGTCGGAGGCCAGATTCAGTTTCCCTGACTCCAGACCCAGCAATATATCCACTGAACTACCTATCTACCTCACCATACTCAGTCAGATCTGAGCTCAGGTTTTCCAGATCAAACTCAGTGCTCTTTTTGTTAGACCATGCTGCCTCAGAGGTCTTGGGAATTGAGGATGATCTCTGAGAAAATATCCAGCGTGTGTGTGTGTGTGTGTGTGTGTGTGTGTGTGTGTGTGTGGTCCAGATATAAACACTGAACATTCCCAAAGAGAGCGGAGGTGAACGTCTAGCAGAGGCTTATTATCCTGCTCCAGGTTTTAGGGCTTTCATTTCCTTAAACTTATCCTTGATTTGAGCTACAAGAGAACAGATGATTAGGGTCACATTAGGAACATTTCTGCTCCCACTGTAAACCTGAGGCGCAGGGTGAGAGCCACATTCTCTGGCAGACTGGCTAAGTACATACCAAGGGTATCCCTGGACTCCCAGTAAGCAGAAGGGAAGCAATTAGTCCTCAGACCTGCAGAAAACATTCACTTCTATATGGAACACGATCCCCTGATGTAGGAACATGTCAGACAGCAACCACTCCCACCTTCTGAATTTCTCCCTGGATGTCTTCTTTTGCTTTTTTGTTTCCTTCTCAGACCACAGATTTTAAGGCATGATGATGATGATAAAAACACTTTAAAGTTTTGCAAAGCACTTTCCAAATACCTCCTTTAATCTTCACAACAACCCTTTTAGGTAGATACTATTATTATCCTTACCTCTTAGTTGAGTCAACAGAAAAGACTCAGTGATTTTACTCAGGGTCACACAGTTAAGTATCTGAGGCAGGATTTGAACCAAGGTCTTCCTGAATCGAATTCAACACTATCTATCTGCTGTCCTTCCTAGGTGTCTAGATATCAGCTTTAGTAATTCCCTCATGAGTGTGAAATTTCAAGAATTCTCAAGTCCTTCTCTCTCTTTTTTTTTTTTTGAGGGGGGAGGGTGAGGCAGTTGGGGTTAAGTGACCTGCCCAAGGTCACACAGCTAATAAGTGTGTCAAGTGTCTGAGACTGGATTTGAACTCAGATCCTCCTGACTCCAGCGTCAGTGCTCTATTCACTGCACCACCAGCTACCCCTTGAGTCCTTTGCACTGCTGGAAGGATCTAGTAGCTGAAGCACTAAAAAAAATCCTACCACAAGGACAGAAGATGGAGTGTATCACAATTTCTTGGCCTGAGCAGGTCTGTTCAGAGAGTTGTTACTCCCTTCAGAAGGGAGGAAAACAAATAAAGTTATTGGAGATGCCTTATGCTTTCTGCATTTCTTTCAGTACTTTTAGTAGGGATGTGATTTAGTAGGTGGTCCTATATCTTACAGCCATGTTGGATATTCCTGGACAGAGACCTGTTATCCATATCTTAAAGAGATTCTAGACCTAAGCCACAGCTAAGCTTTGTTTTGGAGATTTCTTCAGTTTTACTGTGGAGTGGGGATAGAACCAGGAAACAAACATATATGGTATAGTGGAGAAGAAGCTAGGCTTGGCCGCAGAAGACCTCTCTTCTAATCTTGTCTCTGCCAGTGACTACCTTGAGATGATTCCTTCTCTTCTCTGGGTTTCTTTGTTTTCTAAGAGGGTTGATTAGATTACAACTTCCTTTTAGCCCTCTATCCTCTAGCATCGATATGTTATAACTGTCCAGTTCATTTTGCTGAATGTATCTTTCACATAAGGAAACCAGGGCCCTTCTTACAGCACCATTAAAGGCAATTGTGTTGGGATGCTCTTCTTAATGCCCTGTGTCTGCAAGAGGCAGGGTGAGAGCTGGAGAAAGATGAGTGCCAGGCTATTCGAATCTCTTCAGGTTCAACTTTAGGTGTCTCAGGCTTCGAGCTTTGAGATAGAATATTGTTATTCAATCATATCTGACTCTTTGTGACTTCATTTGAGCTTTTCTTGGCAAACACATTGGAGTGGTTTGCCATTTCCTTCTCCAGTTCATTTTATAAATGAGGAACTAGGGCAAATAGAGTTAAGTGACTTGCTTAGGGTCACGCAGTTAGTAAGTGTCTGAGGTCAGATTTGAATTCACAAAGATGAGTCTTCCTGACTCCAGATCAGTGCTCTGTGCCCTATGGTGGTATCTAGCTGCCTGAGATAGAATATGGATGACACTGAACCTCACTTCAGATTGCTGAAGGGAGAATGAGACTGGGAAGAAACTGACATGAGAGGCAGTCTCCATTATGTCCCTATGTCCAGCTTGCTACCCTAGAGACGCTGGGGCATTTCTTTTTTGGTGATATCTGGGACTCTCTCTGTTGAGCCAACCTATGTCTCTCCCAAAGAGAGAGCTGCTTCTGTTTTGCTATAGACTTATATAAATGGCTTTTTTTTTAAAGTCAATTATGGAAATGTAATACTTCAGGCACTCATTGATGAAGTGGGATCATGCCAAGCTAGAAAGATGATTGGTGGTTTAGTTTTCCGTCCTACAGTTGAAAATCAAAACCGTGCAGAGGGTGGAAAGGGAACATCCTTTTTATTGTTGAACCAAAGTACATTTGTAAATGTCATTCAGGGAATATCTCAACTGACAAGATGTTTCTGTGCTCCAAGAGGATTCAAGTGATTCACTTGTCAGTCATTGAGCATTTACTAAGTGCTTACTATGTTCTAGGCACTATGGTAAGCCCTGGAAATACTAATGACAGGGAGTTCACTGTCATCAGTATAAACATTAATCTAGGGACCGTCACAAAAGAGCTGGTTCCACAAATTGTCAGGGATAGTTAAAAAATACTGCTTTTCCAATGAAGGAAGGACTGTATTTCCACCAAGCACTGGAATCTCTTAATTTCCTACACCTTTATTTTTTGGATATTTGTTCCCAAAGTGTGTGTGTGTGTGTGTGTGTGTGTGTGTGTGTGTGTGTGTGTGTGTATGTGCACGTGCATGTCTGTAGGGGTGGGGAGATGCAGGAAATAAAATGAATTATGCTCTTCTTGATCAAAAAATTAAGTAATATTGTATTCTAAAGGGACCAGTCAAAAGAAAATTTTCATCAAAAAACAATTAAGGAAACAGAAGGGAGAAACAGTGAGGGAGAAAGAGAAAACTGTCTGCATCCAAAATAGTGTTTTATGGTATTAATCTGAGCAAACAGCTGTATATTTGAGTTAATTATGTACAAGGGAGTTAAGGAATCTTTCTTAAAATTAATTCATTCCTCTGAGTATTCTATATATATGTACACACGCAGATATACATGCATAAGTCATCTACACATGTGAAGAATCCATTGCAATTATCATAATAGCTAATGTTTATATTGAACCGCTGTTTCCATAGTTCATGTGTGTGTGAGTAGGGGGCTGCATTTCAGTGAGCCATAGCAAGACACCAAGGGGACCTTGACATGATCTCAAGGGGTATCCAATGAGAGCATGGGAACATGGGGTCACATCCTTCCCATAAGACTAAGCCAATAGAGGGATTTGTCTCCTCAATAATCCCAACCTCTCTCCATTGCTTGCTATTTCCCTTCTTATTCCCTGGACTCCAGTGGTTGTGGGAGCTCTTAATCCCTTCCCTTCTGATTGGAGCATGGCACCTCTAGGTGCTTATCATTTGTAACTCAGGCATTTCTTCCAGAAAATGCACAGACAAAATTCCATGCTGTCCTCCCCCCCTTTCCCTTTCCTCACTACTTCTCAGATCACTTGGTGGCAGAGGAAGGCATCTTGTTTCTATATTCCTACTTTTGAGTAAAAATTCTCTCTTTTCATTTTTGCTGGGTCAGAATAAGTTACACAGGATGAGAAAGCATGGAAGGTAGAGATCAGAACTACGTTATCTCAGTATGTTATTTTCCCCCAAACTTATTCCTCTTTCATACATCACTGTTTCTATCAAGGGCACCAGCACCCTTTAAGTCACTTAGATACAAAACTTCCATGTTATCTGTGATTCCTTACTCTCTCTCACTTTTCATAAGCAATCAGTGGCTGGATCTTGTTGATTCTACCTGTACGACACCTCTCACATCCATTCCTTTCTTTCTGTTCACACAGTCTAGTTCAGGTCCACATTACCACTTGCCTGGACTATAGCAATAGCCTTCTAATTGGTCTTGAACTAAGTCTCTCCGTATTCTAATCCATTCTCATAATGGACAAATTGATATTCCTAAAGTGAAAGCTTAATTTCTCTATTCTCCTCCCCAATAAACTCCAGTAATTTCCTATATCCTCCATGATCAAATATTACTTCATTTTATCTCATATTTTAAAATTTTTATGTTTTACAATGTAAATGATTATTAATATGGTGCTATAGGTATATAATTTATAAATAAATATACAGATGTTTAGAGTGCATTTCAAAAAACATTGTTTACTGATAAAATTTTAAGTTTAGAAATCAATTATATAGAGCTTTAAGTTTTAGAATACTTTACACATATATAATATTATTTGATCCTCACAAAAACCCTAGAAGTTACCATACATTTTATTCCTACTTTATAAATGAGTAAACTCAGGATTAGAAAGGTTAAGTGACTTGCCCAGGGTGACACAGCTTGCAGATGTCTAGGACAAGACTCAAACCCAGCTCTCCCCTGAATGCAGACCCATTATACCACACTGAAGGAAACAGAAAGGCTTCTGATTTCATATCACAGCTTCCATGATAGCAGCAATGAATATTCTCCAATCATGACAGAGATTTCTTCCAGCTTCTACCAGACATAATATTCAAACAATCCTTGCAAAAATAAGCACTGTTACCTCATTTATCTTAAGGAAGCAGGGAAGACAGACAGAGACAAAGTGCTGAAGATGAATGTTTCCCAGAATATTCTATTCAGACACCATGCAGAGTGAGCATTCATAGATATACCAATGTACAGAAATCTACTACAATTATAATAGCTAAAATTTATGTAGACATTTACTAGCCATCTGACCATTAGGTCATGGAAAGGGTATAGGGCAAGAAAGGCAGGCAGACTGATATACAGAGACAGACAGAGATATGCACTGAGACATAAAAATACATACAGACCCAGAGAGACAGATACACAGTGATAGAGACATATAGACAAGAACAGAGAGAAATTCATACGTATACACGAAGAAAAACCACAGAGAAATACACAGAGACAGAGAAAACAAGAAAGACAAATGTACAGAGGAGAGGGACATGCATAGGGAGAGATATAGAAACAGGGAGATACACTGAGATCTGGAGAGACAGAAAGATAGAGAACAGAGATGGAGAAGAAGAAGAAAGTGAGAAAGAGATAGGAAAAGAGATTGAGCAAGGTCTATGGTGCATTTCATCTTTCTGGGAGTCTCAGAGAACATGAGAGATGTGACTAGGGAAACTGAGTCAGCAAGGTATTGAAAGAAGGAAGTAATTGAATAGACTCAGGGCAGGAGTGAAGTTGCATGAATAGGTAGGAGATGGGGGAGATTTTTAGTAAGGATGTGCAAGCTGGCTGTCAACCTATGGATCAGTCACTGGCTTTGCCTTTGGGAAAGCCTTCCTGCCCACCAGTCTTCTTACTCAAACTCCATTAAATTTCTTTCAGAAGATCAGGAATTCCTAAAGTGAGAGCTCTCAGTGGGACACACAACCTTCAGCCACTGGTCATTTATAGCTGAGGAAAATGAAGAGAAGATGGAGCATGGATAGGTCCTGGAGAACTGCAATGGTTGAGGGAGAGACAGGTCTAAAATGTTGGGTTGGTAAGATCTTAAAGGCTGGGATGGAATAGAAATGGATCAACCGTTACCAGGAGACATCAGCTGCTGGTGAGATCAAGCTGGGAAACTGATTCCAGACACTTGCCAATTCCCACTCTCCCCTTTTTTTCTCTAATTGTTGGCAGAATTAATCTCAGGGTGCTCCAAACACGTAACCTCTTCCTCTAACCCCCTTTTTCTCATTTTTCCAGGAATGGTGAAGGTGGTTGAAGGGATAGTTGGGAGGCAAATAGGCTAAATACACCATGAAACAGATCTTAACAAATGCCTTATTTTTTAATAAAATATATATCCATAGTATATGTAATGTAATTATAGAAAAATAAATCAGATAGATGGACATTTCCTAAACAAATGTGGGTAGGGACCTAAGATCACATAGATATTTCTATAAATCTCATAATTCAGAATAATATTCCTTATTATTTTCCTCATATCTCTAGATCAGTATTGAATCCCAGATATTCCACCCACTCTGCCCTCAGTACTTGACAGGCCAGGGTTTTAGGAAGAGAAGTAACTAAGAGACTGTGGTGAGCACTATGGAAAGAAATGCATATCTTACAGTTAGGGACAGCAAGAACATGAGTACTAGATCCCCTATGAGGAGATCACTTGAATGGTAACTTCATAGCTTAGGATAGATTCATATACTTCTAAATTATATTCTATACCCAATTAGTGGTTAATCAATTAATCAGTGAACTGACAACCTCTTTTTCTTCAGGCTTTCAAAAAGCAGGAAACAACCCAGATATGAGCTACTATTGCTAAGGCAGTTCTTCAAGTATCTCCTGGGAGATACATCAAGTAGATCATACTATATTAATGGAACCATAGAAAAAACATATAGAGGCAGAAAGTAAAAGATACAAAGATAGGGAGATAAAGAAAGAAAAACACAAAAACAAGATGCCTTGAAAAACAGAGACACAGAGCACAATGAGACAGACAAACAGAGCAAGGTGCAAAGGAAATACAAAGAGAGAAAGAGTAGAAAAACACAGCAAAAGCAATAGAGAAAGACACAAATGCACAAAGTATGGACAAAGAAGAAAGGTGACATAGAGACCCTAATATAAGGAAGTAAACTCAACATTATAGACATCACTGAGATTTGTTGGCATGAGATATGTTTGGAATATGACTCTGGAACAATATTCGAAGGAAGAGAATGGTTACAAAGAGGGTATGGCTAGTATTTTCTAGTAACAACAGCATGATAGATTGAGCTAGAAAGGACCTGAGAAGCTACCCTGTCCAACCCCTTCATTTTATAGATAAGGACATTGAAACCCAGAGAGGTTAAGGATGTATCCAAGGTTACACAGGTACTGAAGCGGGAGAGTCATAATTGGAACCCACAAACTCTGACACCAAATCTGGCCCTCTTTTCACTGTACCATATCATTCTTGCACTTATAGGCATGTGAAGAAATCCAGGGATCAAAGGAAGAGGGATAGAGTAGAGAGCATTTGGGAAAAAGATCACTAGAGGAAGAAACTTAAAGAATATTGTCATGGGCATATGTTATAGACAACTTAGAAAAGGAATTCTGGATGAGGAGTTCAAGAAACAAATCACAATCTAGGCACATACACATAATATAGTAATGATGGGGGACTTCAATTATATGAATATCTTCTGGTCTTCTTAGTCTTCTCCCTGCCAAACAAGAGCAGTTGTTATTTCATCTTTTAAAAAGTACAGGAACCAAAAAAGGAGGAACTTGTATGTTGGATCTGAGTCTCACTAACTAAAAGGAACTGGTCATTGGGAGAGAAATGACAGGAACCTTGAAGGGAAGACATCATTCCATTTCTTTATCTTAGAATTTGTGTCAGGGAAGGAAAAATATGAACCAATACCTAGCAAATGCCTAGTACATTTATTAAGCATAAGTTTAATAAATGCTGGTTGAATGAATGAATGACACATAACCTAGAATTTGGAATAGTAGATTCCAATGGGTCCTGAGAAAAGAGAGCTAGCATCTCATGGTCTAAAGGTCAACAAAGAAAGCAAGGCCAAGAGGAGCTAGAATATTCTCAAGAATTAAATTATTAAAACACAAATAAAAACAATTATAATGAACTTGAAGATAGGAGAAATATGTAAAGGGATTGACGAAGATGCCCAGGGAAGTCATTGATAAACTCAGCCTTCAAAACAAACAAAAAAATATAATGCTTGTTTTTAACCTGGAAATCAGGAGTGTACACAGAACAAAAGCTTAGTATATTCCTGTACTAATAGCGTCACGAGTGCCAAAACTCAAAATAAACTGAGGAAATAAGTGAGGATACCTAAAAGTAACAAAAATCTGTTGTTGTTTTTCCTTTCCAAGCTACATTGAGTAAAGGAAAAGGATCAAAGAGATAGGATTAGGACAGAAAAGACAGAGAGAAGGTTGAATTGTTTTCCTCTTATTTTCTTTCGCTTTCTCTATAAAGAGAAATGATTTTTGGCTAAGAAGAAACAAAGTGAAAGTGGGTAATAGGGAGTTGAATGGAGGGTTGGTAAGAAGGTGCTGAGTTGGACTTCTGACCATGATGGCTGGCTACCTTACATAGACCTACTCTACGAAAAACCCTAGAAAAAAAACTACCCCAAACTGAATAATAGTTAAAAAATCAGATGAGAAACTATAATAGATGTCTTCTTCCATCTCAGAAATGTACAAAAAGTCCACAGGCAATAGGAAAAGATCATGCTAATAAAGCCAGAACCAGTACTAGAAAATATACTAATAAGCAGAGACAGACCAGAGACACATGTTTATGCCTGCAGGGCTCTGGTTCTGGAGGCAGCTAGAGTGGAAGGCTTCCAAAAGAAAGCCCCAGAGTCGTCAGAAAGCTTCAGAATGATAAGTACTTAGGTTCTCTGAAGGGAGCAGACTGACAGAAGAGAGAGTAGACAAGAGGAAGCAGTAGACAGAAGTAAAACACTGTCAAGGAGAGAAAGGTTGAAAGAAGAGAGAAGACAAACAGGAGGAAAAATAGAATGGAGGGAAACATACAGTAATCGTAACTGTGAATATGAATGAAATGATCTTATCTATAAAAGGAAGTAGATAGCAGAATGGATTAAAAAACAGAATCCTTCAATATGTTGTTTACAAGAAACACACTTGAAACTGAGAGACACACACAGGGTAAAGGTAAGGTGGTGAAGGAGAATCCAGCATGCTGAAGCAAAGAAAACAGAGGTAGCAATCATGATCTCAGACAAAGCAAAAGCAAAACTAGATACAATCAAAAGAGAAAAAGAAGGAAACTACATCTTGTTGAAAGGTACTGCAGACATATGCACCAAATGGTACATTTTTGAAGAAGTTGAATAAGTTACAGGTGGAAATAAACAATAGAGCCAATAAAGCTATAATAGCGGGGAACCTCAACTTTCCTCTCTCAGAATTAGATAAATCTAACCAAAAAATAAACAAGAAAGAAGTTAAGTAGGTGAATAAAATTCTGGAAAATTTAGATATTGTAGGTCTGTAGGGAAAACTGAATGAAAATAGAAATGAATGCACATTTTACTCAGCAGTGTGTGGCACCAACACAAAAACTGATCATTTATTAAGATGTAAAAACCTCATAACCAAATGCAGAAAGGCAGAATTAGTCAATGCATCCTTTTAAGAATATAATGCAATAAAAATTACATTCAAAAATAGGCAAAGGAAAATAGATGAAAAATTAATCAGAAGCTAAATAATGTAACCCTAAAATATAAATGGGGCAAAGAACAAACTATAGAAACAATAATTTCATTAAGGAAAATGACAACAATGAGACAATATACCAAAATTTATGGGATGCAACCAAAGTGACCTAGGGAAAAATTTATATGTCTAATTGCTCATATCAATAAAACAGAGAAACAGCAGATCAATTAATTGAGCCTGCAACTAAAAAAACTAGAAAAAGAACAAATTAACCTCCCTTCCCTGAATTAAATACAAATTGGAAATCCTGAAATTCAAAGGAGAGATTAATAAAATCAAAAGTAAGAAAATCGTTGAACTAAGAAATAAAACTAGAACCTGATTTATAAAAAGACCAATAAAATAGATAAAGCATTGATTAATTTGATTTTTAAAAAGGAAAGAAGAAAACAAAATTACTAGTATCAAAAAGGAAAGGGTTGAATTCACTACCAATGAAAAGGAAATTAAGACAACTGCTAGGAACTATTTTGTCTAATTATATGCCAATAAATCTGACAATTTAAATGAAATGGATTAACACACACACAAAAATAAATTACCTAGATTAACAGAAGAAGAAACAAAATACTTAGATAGCCTAACTTTAGAAAAAGAAACTGAACAAACCATCAGTGAATTATGTAACCAAAAATCCAGAAGGTTTCACAAGCAAATTCTACCCTATATTTAAACAACAATTAATTCCAATAATAAATAAACTATTTGGAAAAAAATAGGAAAAGAGGGAGTCCTATCCAAATACCTTTTATGACACGAATATGGTGCCAATAACTAAAACAGAGTCAAAACAGAGAAAGAAAATTGTAGACCAGTTTCCCTAATGAATATTCATGAAAAAATTTTAAATAAAACACTAGCAAAAATATTACAGTAATCTATCACAAGGATACATATACTATGACAATGGGATCTATACCAGGAATGTAGGACTGGTTCAATATTAGGAAAACTATCAGCATAACCATATCAATACTAAAACTAACAGAAACTACAGGTTATCTCAATAGATGCAGAAAAAAGCCTTTGGCAAAAATCAAAACCCATCTCTATTAAAAACACTAGAGAGCATAGGAATAAATGGAGCTTACCTTAAAGTGATAAGTTATATTTATCTAAAACCACAAACATTATCTGTAATGGGGATAAGCTACAAGCCTTTCCAATACAATCAGGGGTAAAGCAAGGATATCCATGATCACCCCTATTATTCAATATTGTACTAGAACAATAGGAAGAAAATGGAGGAATTAGAATAGGCAATGAAGCAACAAAATGATCATTCTTTGCAGATGCTATGATTGCATACTTAGAGAATCCTAGGAAATCAATTAAAAAACTATTTAAAATTATAAACAACCTTAGCAAAGTTGCAGGATACTAAATAAACCCACATAAATCATCAGTATTTCTATATATTACTAACAAAGTCCAGCAGCAGGAGATAGAAAGAGAAATTTCATTTAAAACAACTGTAGATAAAAATAAAATACTTGGGAGTCTGCCTGTTAAGACAAACCCAGAAACTATACGAACACAATTACAAAACACTTTTCACACAAATAAGGTCAGATCTAAACAATTAGAAAAATATTAGTTGCTGAGCCAAATAATAAAAAGGACAATTCTATCTAAATTAATTTATCTGTTCAGCACCATACCAATAAAACTATCAAAAAATATTCCATAGAGCTAGAAAAAAATGACAAAAAGGATATCAAAGAAATCAATGTAAAAAAATGTGAAGCAAGGCAGTAACTGAATTATTAAGTGGAAATTATCAAAACAATCTGGTACTGCCTAAGAAATAAGGTGGTATATCAGTGGAATAGATTAGGAACAAATTATGTTATAGTAAATGACCATAGTAATCTGGTATATGATAAACTCAAAGACCCAAGCTTTTGAAATGAAAACTTATTATTTGATAAAAATCACTGAGAAAACTGAAAACAGTATGATAGAAACTAGATTTAGACCAACATCTTACACTGCATACTAAGACAAAACCAAAATGGGTACATGATTTAGACATAAAAAAATGATTCCATAAATAAATTAGGAGAGCATAGAATAATTTATCTGTCAGATCTATGGGTAAGGAAAGAATTTCATTATTGCACTATTGGTAGAGTTGTGAACTGATCCAATCATTCTGAAGAACAGTGTGGAACTATGTCCAAAGGGCTACAAAACTGTACATGTACTTTGATCCAGCAATATCACTTGTAGGTCTATATTCCAAAGATGTTTTAAAAAGGGGGTGGGGAAAGGATCTATATGTGCAAAAATATTTATAGGAGTTCTTTTTGTGGTGGCTAAGAACGGGAAATCAAAGGGAGGCCCATCAATTGTTGAATGTCTAAACAAGCTGTGATACATGATTGTAATGGAATGTTATTGTGCTGTAAGAAATGACAAGCAGGATGATTACAGAAAAACTTGGTAAGACTTAGATGAACTGATGCATAGTGAAGGAACAGAGCCAGGAGAACCTGGTACACAGTAACAGCAATATTGTTTGATGAAGCATTGCAAATGACTTAGCTATTCCCAAAACGCAATGATTCAAGACAGTCCCAGAGGACTAATGATGAAACACACTATCTACCTCCAGAGAAAGAACTGATATTATTTGAGTAAGTCTAAAGCATGCTGTTTTTTACTTTCTTTCATCTTTTTCTTTTATTCAAATCTTCTTATACAAAATGATTACTATGGAAATGTTCTACATTATTGCAAATGCATAACCTATATCTGATCAAGGAGGAGTAAGGGAAGGGAGGGAGGGATAAACTTGGTACTCAAAACTTGTAAAGCCCAAATGTAAAAAATTTGTTTTAACATGTAATTGGGAGAAAACTAAAATATAATAAAAAAAAGAGTCAGAATCTGAAAAGCCACCCAAATTGGCAGTCTCTGGAATAGCCAGGATACCATGGGGTTCTGAGGTTCTTACACTCTGTTCTGAGATATCACAGAGGGCCCTGAAGGTCTGGAACTTTGAATTTCAAAGACGCACAAAGGGCTGAGCAATTGAGCGATGTGGTGGAGGTCAGTGGTCAGTGGTCAGTGGTCAGTGCAGGAACCTAGGTGCCACAGGGCAAGATGAAACAGAGCCATCCACACCCCTGAAAATAAAGCAGGTATGCCAAGACAAACCCAGGAACTGCATAAACCCAATTACAAAACACTTTGCACAAATAAAGTCAGATCTAAACAATTAGAAAACTATCACTTGCTCATGGGTAAGCCAAGCTCATGAAACAAAAATTACAATTCTACTTAAATTAATTTAACTATTCAGTGCCACACCATCAAATTACCAAAAATTATTTTATAGAACTAGAAAAAGTAATAACAAAATTCATCTAGAAGAACAAAAAGATCAAGAATATCAAGGGAATTTAATGAAAAAAAAATGCAAAGAAAGGTGGCCTGCACATACCAGAACTATATATTATGAAGTGGCAATCATTAAAACTACTTGTATTGGTCAATAAATAGAGGAGTGGATCAGTGGAACATGCTAGGTACACAACACACAGAAGTCAGTGACTATAGTAATATACTGTTTGCTAAACACAAAGACTCCAGCTTCTGGGATAAGAACTCACTATTTGACAAAAAACTGCTGTGAACTTGGTAAATAGTTTGGTAGAAACTAGGCCTAGACCAACATCTCACACTGTATACCAAGATAAGATCAATATAAGTACATGAAATAGACATAAAGTCTATAAAGACATCAAACAAAGTAGGAGAGCAGACATAATTTACTGGTCAACTGTGGAGAAGGAACAATGTATGACCAAAGAAGAGAGAGAGCATTATCAAGGGCAAAATGGATAATTTTGGTTACATTAAATTAAAAAGTTCTTGCACAACCAAAACAAATGCAACCAAGATTAGAAGGAAAGAAGAAAGGTGAGAAACAATTTTTGTAGCAAGTGTCTCTGATAATGGCCTCATTTCTTAAATATATAGAGAACTAATTCAAATATGAACAAGTAGTTTTCAGACAAAAAAATCAAAGCTATTTATAGTCACAAAATCACCATTGATTAGAGAAATGTACATTAAAACAACTCTGAGGTACCACTTCACACCTATCAGAATGGCTAATATAACAGAAAAGGAAAATTATAAATTCTGGAGAAGATGTGGGAAAATTGGAACACTGATGCAATCGTTGGTGGAGTTGTGAATTGATCCAACCATTCTGGAGAGCAGTATGGAACTATGTCCAAAGGGCTATAAAACTGTGCATATCCTTTCATCCAGCAGTACCAGTACTAGATCTGTTATCCCAAACAGATCATAAAAAAGAGAGAAAGGATCTACTAGTACAAAAATATTTATAGAATCTCTTTTGTGGTGGCAAAGAATTTCAAATTGAAGGAATGCACATCAATTAAGAAATGACTGAACAAGCTGTGGTACATGAATGTAATGGAATGCTATTGTGCTATAAGAAATGATGTGCAGTCAAATTTCAGAAAAACTTGGAGAGACTTACATGAACTGATGCTGAGTAAAGTGAAGCAAACCAGGAAAACATTGTTCACAGCAACAGAAGCATTGTGCAGTGATCAACTCTAATAAACTTAGCTCTTCTCAGCAATATAATGATCCTAGACAATTCCAAAAGACTGATGATGGAAAACGCTATCCAGAGAAAGAACTATGGAGTTTGAATGTAGATTGAAGCATACTATTTTCACATTTTTATCCTTTTGTTTCCTTTTCATAACATCACCAATGTGGAAATATGTTTAACATGATTGCATGTCTATAACCTATATTAGATTGCTTACCATCTTGGGGAAGGGGTAGAGGAGGGAGGGAGAAAAATTTGGAACTCAAAATCTTTTAAAAATGAATATTTGCAAATTATCTTTATATGAATTGGAAAAAAAATGAAATAACATTTCCAAAAATAACCCCAAATTGTTGTGAGGTAAAAACCAGCTAAGAAAAAAAGAAAACTGCAGGGGACAGAGCATGACTCTGGCATAGGAATTTAAACTGGAGAGATGAGTAAACCAAGAAAGACACAGACCAGCATAAAAATTATTGCAGGTCCAGAGATTTTCAAAAATGCAACCTAAAAGGAGAAATTCTATAACAACTTCAAGCCTAGACTCAAAAGAAAACAAAAGAACATTCCATAAGGACTTGATTATCTAGAAGAAATAAAAACTTTGGTAGAAAGAATTGGAAGGACAATAAATAGCTTAGAAGAGGAAATGGTAAACCTTACTCAAGAAATAGAATCCCTGAAGACTAGAATAAGCCAGGCAGAAATCAATAACTTCATGGGGAAGCAAAAATATATTACAACAAAATTAATGACTGGAAACATAGAAGAAAATTTAAGATATATAATATAAAAAATTGACCTGTAAAACAAGACAAGGAGAGATAAATTAAAAATCATTGGTTTTCCTGAAAACCATGATTTTAGAAAAAAGCCTATACACTATATAATCTATAGGGTTATAATATACAATATAAGCTATTATTACTATATTATATAATAAAAGCTATGAAGGCTTAAAATTACACTAGGACTTTGGGGGCATATATTTCAAGAAGGTATAAATGAAAACTGGCCAGATCTAAGAGAATAAAGATAGAAAGAATCTGCCAATCACTTTCTAAAAGAAACCTCAGAAGGAAAAGTCCAGTAATGTCATAGCCAATATCCACAGCCCCTACATCAACAACCCAAAAATACGACAGGAATGTAGAGGGAATCCACCTACCAAAGAACTACAGTCAGGATCACATAAGATCTGACAATTTCTATTAAAAATGAGAGAAACTATTTGAATAGAATATTCCAAAAGTCAAAAGATGTAGTCTTACAATCCAGAAAAAGCAGGAACTTAAACTTAACCCTAACCAAGATGAATATAATTCTATGGGGTCAGGGGAGAGGAGTGGTGGGGAGGGAGACTTTTCATGAAATAGAAGATTTTCAAGCATTTCTCATGAAAAGACCAAAGTTGAGTAGGAACTTTGAAATATATATATGAGAATCCAGAGAAATCTGGAAAAGTAAATTTATTTGAATATGTATTTGTGTCTGTATGATGATGTAGTGCTGATATCCTAATGGGGGAGAAGAAACAAGACTTCCTTCAGAACTGTGATGTTTTCACAAGATGTTGAAGATATTAAACAAGAAAAACAGAGAACAGAAAACTAGGTATGAATCAGTTCTGTTCTGAGAGTTTGGGGAGGGCAAGAAAAAGAGTTAAAGAAGCACAATAGTTTAGAAATGAGGAATAAGAGGTTAGGACTTTCTATATGACTCACAACTGAGGTGCACGCAAAGAGTATACAAGCATGGAGGAAGAGGTAGGTAGCCATCAGATAAGCCTCATTCTTATCTGAACCATACAAACATACATATATACAGTTTGGTGTAGAAATATAGCAAAATCCTAGGTTGTGTGAATTGGTGCAGGTGAAGTGAATGCAACCAGAGCAACACTTGAAAGACAATTTTGAAAGCCTTAAAATGATGACCAATGTGATGATGAATCACATCTCCAGATTATGATGGAGCATGTTAGCTATCTTCTGCGAGAGGGGTGATGGACTCAAGAAAGAGATATACAGTTTTTTGGGGGACATGAAAGAGAGAGAGAGAGAGAGAGAGAGAGAGAGAGAGAGAGAGAGAGAGAGAGAGAGAGAGAGGAAGGGAGGGAGGGAGAGCAATGGCTAGAAGTTACAAAGATGCTAATTAAGTTATACAAAGATATAAAGAAAAACTTCCCAACAATTAGAAATATTCAAAAGTGGAATGAGTGCCTCCAAGCAAAGGCTAGTTGATCTCGTCTGGTATTTTGTCCAAGGGATTTTTCTTCAGTTATGAGTTACACCACAAGTTGTCTGATAGGGTCCCTTCCAACTCAACTCCTATCCTTTCAAAAAGGCAAGGTGAGAAAGAGCAAAGCTTTACAGAGATACAAATAGAGTTAGATTCACACAGAGGGGCACCTATACACAGACACTGACAAAGAAACACAGGTGCACAGACAGAAATGCATTCGGAAAAATATGCAAAAGAGTCACATCGAGTTAGAAAGACAGGAAATATACAAGGATCAACACACACAAACGCAAACATAGACACAGGAGAAACAGACACCTAGAGAGGCACAGAGATGGAATCAGAGACAGGCACAGACTGAAGTCAGGGACAGAGAGACAAGTACACAGGGAAGGGGACAGAGAGAAAGGCATGCGCAGAGACCAGCACACCCAGGCATAGACACTGATAGAGACCTAAGCAGGCAAACGTATCGCTCCAGAAGAGATAAAGCAGCAGTGACACAAACAGAGAAATCTGGGAGCAGAGTAGACTGGGAGACGAGGAAGACTCAGGAGGGAGACGGCTTCCGAGAGGGCCCCTGGACGGCCACCTGCCCCTCCTTCATTGTCAAACGGCAGAAAGCGATGACATCAGCTGTCAGAACTGCCAGAAACGTTCCCACCTCCAGGTGTGAGACCCACCCCGAGCCAACAGTGAGAGCATGCCAGAGCATCTTCCCACACCACCACCACCACCATCCTCGGGGCAGTATAAGCGGGAGAGGCAGGGAGAAGGGGCAGACGCCGCGCACCACCCCACGCAGGGTGACCTGGCCAGGCCAGCTCCCGCTGGAAGGCAGCCAGCTCCGGACAGGCGGGCTCCGCGGGCGGGGCGGGGGGTGGGGCCACGGCCGGAGCTCCTCCTCTCAGCCTCCCCCGGGCCGGGCCCCTGCCAAACACCAGCCACATGTGTCAGACTCCTGGCGGCCCCGGCCCGGGCCCAGCTCCGGGATCCGGTCCGCTTAGGCTCCCCGGCGCGGCCGGCCGGGGCTGGGGCTGCAGGGGCGAGCCTCCCCGCTCCCTCCGCCGCGCCCGCCCTGCGCCCAGGTGCTAGGCGTTCTCCCCCACCCCAGACCAGCCCTCAGCGGGCTGCAGGAGCTCACCTCATTTTTCCGGGAGAGCCAGCTGCGCGGCCGTGGGGCGCGGGTGCGGGCGTCCTCGCGGGCCGCTGCAGCTGCAGCTGCGGGGGGCTGGAGCGAGGGAACCCTGGGCCGATGGGGGGCTTCAGTCCGGGAGCCGGCCCCGAGCGTGGCGGTGGCGGCGACTCAGCGTTGGGCTGGACTGGGGAGGACGCCGATGGCTCATCGCGGGCGCGGGTGGCGTGGGGGCGGGGGTCCTTTGGCTGATTTGGGGCTGGGGGAGGGACCCCAGGCCGCTAGCTGTGGCCACGGGTGCCAGCAGCTGACAGCCCCGGCCCGGTCCCTGCCATTTTCCTATGAGCGCGCGCGTGGGTGTCCCCTCCCCATTCCCGTCTCCTCCCCCGCCTCCCCGGGCTCTCGGGGGGCTGGGGGAGGCACTCCCTGGGGCAGGAGGAAAGCGCACAAAAGCCGCTCTGCGAGTCCGACCTGAGGAGAGGGTAAGAGGGGGGAGGAGGCCCCAGAACACAGAGCTAAAGGTCGTGGAGAAGGCCGGGAAGAAAGTGGGGCACACCCAGCTCCCAGGCGCGCTGACACCCAAGGGCACAGCCACATAGGGCAACACGGGAGCTAGGCTTAAAGGGTGCTTAAAGGCTGAATGGGTCCGGGGAGCTCAATGTATCCTGCTCCCAAGATGTGTGGAGCCCAGGTAATGAGTGCCATGAATGTATTCAGGGAATATCAAGGGTTTGGAATCAAAATGTGAGCGCTGGAAGGGACCGTGGAATGAGAGAACATACAATGTCAAAGACAGGAGAGACCTTAGAGATCTTCTTCTCCACCGATCTCCATTTTTTATGATCATTCACCTTATCAGTAAAACGTTTTTAAGAATGCACCCCAATATACATATATATATATATATATATATATATATATATATATTTGTAACATATACATGCACTGCTCTACTAATATGTATAATCTAAAAACTATACATACATACATACATATATATTTAATCTGGTAAATATGAGATAAACAGTGTTAAAATTTATTTTTTTATTAATGGTATAAACTTTTTTTTTTACTTTCACTAAAAAACCAACCCAACCAAAGGAAAGCAAAAATATGGTTTCTGCCCTCAGGGTGCTCACATTTTGATCAGGGAGACAATATGCAATGTGAATGGGAGTTATTTCAGCAGTGTATGGCTGGGAAATGTTTTCCTTACAGAAGGTGGGATTTGAGCTGAGTCTTTAGGGAAGCCGGTGGATGTGAGGAGGAAGAGCATTCCAGGTATGAAGGGCAGCCAGTGAAAAGGTGGAAACAGAATTTGGAGAACAGTATCACTGGATCATGGAGTAAGAGGAGAGAAAAATTTAAGAAGATTGCAAAGGAAGTGGCCGGGTTTTGAGGACTTTAAATGTCAAATAGAGGATTTTATATTTAATCCTGGAAGCAACAGAGAGCCACTGAGTTTAATAAATGGGAGTTAAAACAGACCTGTGCTTTAGGAAGATCATTTTGACAGCTGAGTAGAGGGTAGAATGGATTGGGTTTGAGGAAGGGAGAACAAAGGGAGCATACATGAGAGATATGTCAAAGAGGGGTGGAGTGTGATGACATCCAGGTTGACAGCTTGCATGACTGGGAAGATGGTGGTGCTCTTGATAGTAACAGGAAAGTTAGGAAGAGGGTAGGACTTGGGGAAGGGTTGGATTTTGGACCTGTTGAGTTTCGGATGGTTATGAGACATCAAGTTGTCCGTGGAGATGCAAGACTGTATATCAAGAGAGATGGCATGGTTGGAAGTGTCTGTAAACTAAATTGGAGACTTGGTTCTGGGCAAGATAAGATGAAAGTTTATCTATTAAATGGGTGTTGATTTTATTGCTCATATATCCCCTATAATTTCCTGAGACTAAGATGTTTCATGAATGGGGAATGATCATGGCTATGAAAAAAAAGTGAAGTTTTGGGATTGTGGACTATTGCTCATCACTCTTTGTAAAGTGCAGAGGGAATTGGAGTAGGTCTTCATTAAGTAAGAAGACCTAGAGGCACATAAGTTAACTTTGCGAGAATGTCTAGAT
This sequence comes from Bettongia penicillata ogilbyi, assembly GCA_023548195.1. Classification (NCBI taxonomy): domain Eukaryota; kingdom Metazoa; phylum Chordata; class Mammalia; order Diprotodontia; family Potoroidae; genus Bettongia; species Bettongia penicillata. The sequence continues at coordinate 113,727 of JAJHZJ010000160.1, forward strand.
TCAGTAAAAAGCAGATGGGGGTGGCAGAAAAATAGACTCAGACTTCACTTTTGTCAGCCAGTAAGTAAATATTCATTAAGCACCTAATATATGCCAGGCACTTTTGAGGGTAGCTGCACTGCAAAGAAACGTCCATTTATAACTTTGTTAGCTTTCTATGCTTAAGATTAAGATCCTGATTAGAAATGACCTTGATCCTAGGAAAGAGACTGGAAATATCTGGGGTAAAGGGGCCTTTTCGAGGCCAGGAGAATTGAGGACACCTGATTCATACTTCTTAAGATCAAAGTCAACCCTTGGCTACTGATCACCTAGCCTGTCATCTAGGTCTGAACACAGATGGAGATGAAGGAAATTATTTGAGCAGTGAGATCCCAAAGGAGAAAGTAGCTTCTAGATCTGAATTACAAGTCCACAGAGGAAAGATAAACTAGGCAACCAGTGGATCAGAAAAGATCTAGCCAGCTTTCTCTATAACTTCCAGTACTATGTTGTATCATGAACTTAACCAATTTAATAACCCAGATTGAAAAGTAGCCAGAGGGGCAGTTAAAGGCTCCCCTTGATCTACCTTCACTGAAGTCATTTCTGCACAATTCTTTACTTGGTCAGGGAAAATGCTTAGTTATTAAAAATATTCCTAGGATTTCTACCATTTAAAATTGATGTACAATTTCTGGCCCAGTACATGACTTGTTTGTGTTAAAGTGCCATGTAGTGCTAGGAAATATATATGTATATAGGTATATGCACACATATAAATTCTTTACTTGTTCCATTCAGATGATGCAATACATCTTTTTGCAACATTTTGTAAAATTCTCTCTTTTCTTTTTTGGTATCTTATTGGTAGATTTGTCCAATTTTAATATACACATTTGATATTGATATTAATTTGTTGCCTATAGTTCTTTTAAAACTAATTTCCTTGTTTATATTATGCATTATTTTGTTTGTATGAATTATATATTTATATTATGAATTAACATTTTTTTGCTTTGTCTGATAGCATAGTTACAATTCTTACTTTTTTTTTTTGGATATATTCAAAGTGTGATGCCTGTGGATCTTCCCCCTGAACAGAGGGGTATGTTGGCAGAATCTTCTCATATATCTTCAATTAATTTTTTGGTGTGTAGTTGTTATTTCCATTTACATTGTTGTAGTGACTGTGTACATTATTTTCTTGACTGGTTACCTCACTCTACATCAGTTATATAGATCTTTTCATGCTTCTTTATATTCAGCACACATAATTTCTGACAGCACAGCCATGTAACTAATATAGAATGTAATATTCCATTACATTCATGTACCACAATTTGTGTAGTCATTCCCCAATTAATAGGCTTTTACTTTTTTTCTAATTCTTTGCTCTTACATGCAAAAAAAAATGCTATATTTTGGTGTATATAAGGACTTTTTTCTTATTGATGGCTTCCTTGAGGATAATCCCAGTAATAGAGTTTGGTTCAAGGATATGGACATTTTAGTCACCCTACTTGCATAATTTCAAATTACTTTCCAAAATGGTTGCATTATTTCACAACTCCACCAATAATGCATTAGTGTGTCTTTCATTCCACATCTTCTCCAACATTGACTCTTCCCTTTTTTTGTGTGTGTGTGCCAATTTTGCCAGTTTGCAGTAGGTGAAACCTCAAGGTGGTTTGTAATATGATCTTTAATATTAAGGTCATGGTTCCATTTAGAATGTATTGTGGAATATGGTATAAGATGTTCACCTAAGCCTAATTTCTCCAAGACTATTTTCCAGAAGTTTTTTTTAATCAGATAAGGATTTTTTCCCCAGAGGTCTGGAAGTGCTATTCCTGCTTCATCCCTATTTCTTTTCATCATTTCCTTTGATAAAATGGATCTTTTGTTTTTCCAAATGAATGTTATTTTTATCAAGTTCTATAAAGTATTCCCTTGGTAATTTGATTGATTTGATTAAAAATATAAATTAATTTTGATAGTATTGTCATTTTTATTACATTGGCATGGTCTAGTCATGAGCACAGAATATTTCTTGAGCTATCTAAGTTCAGCAAAATTAACCGATATGTTGAAAATGGCTGATGTTGTGCATACATATTTCTCCATGTCTGCAAAGAAAGTAGACACATGTTTTCTCATATATCATGTATGAGATCAAGATTTACCATTATATTTTCACGGGATTATTTCACTTGTTTTGCTATTGTCCTATTTTTTTTTCAATGTGCAACAAAATCCTTTGTTAGTTTTAGTTCAGATTCAGTTATCAGATTCAGAGCTTGACAATTTCAAAGCTAAATATTAAGATATCAAAGGGCTATGAGTGAAAAACAATACTATTACTGCTTTCATAATAAATTCAATAATTAATAGTCATCCTTAGGTGAGGACCAGATGAAGGATTCCTTCTGGTTCTTGTAGTCAGGTAGGTAGAAACTATCTCCCATTGCCTATCTGCAAATATGAGCCTTTGCTGATTAGGAGGATGTCCATTCCTCCCTGGATTTTGCCCTTCACATTCACAACAATGTTACTAGTTTCTTCCTCTAAAAAGATAGTTTTGTCTGCCAGGGTCTTCTTAAAGGTCTTCATGGTGACCTCTTTTCAAAGATGCTAGGACCTGAGGCTGCTGTGGCACCAAACACTGAAAAGCTCTGCTCTTTACATATACATTGTTGCTGTCATTGTGGATATTACTGTTCTGACTATTATTTCATTTCCATCAGTACTTATAAATTTTGTTTTTTTCGGTATTAATCATATAAATTGTTTTTTATGGCACCTTGCTGTTTCATCAGATTCAAATAACACGTTTGGTCATTCCTCAATCAGTTGGTATCTACTTTGTTTCTACAAAAAGCTTTGCTATAAATATTTTGGTGTATGTGGTATCTTTATTTAAATCTCTCTATAGGCTTATACAGGGCACTGTTGGCAAAAATTTCAGAAGGGAATGGGTAGGTTTTTTAAAATTCTATTTTACCACAGTCCTCATCTTTACAATCAGGTTTGACTGAAAAGAGTAAAAGAAACAAAATCCCACTACTTATTTTTTGACTTACAAAAAGCACTGAGATTCCTTGGGAGATGTAACAAAAGAAATAACTTTATTAGGTGATTTTTTGACCATTAATATCAAGCAAGCCACACATAAAAAGAGATATGTCCACTAAAGATGTTGGCCACCATCATGGAAGCATGTTGTGCCAAATTACCCCAAAAAAGAAGCAAGTGGATGAAGAATGACTGTTACCAATATTATGATACCCAGTTGGTTGGGCAATCCATAGAATTGGTTCATCAGTACCCATCTCTTGAAGGGGCTCCCTCACTTAAATCCAATTCACTTGCAAGTCATGGCAACATCTTCCTGATGTCATGGTCCTCTTCAAGGATAAAGGACAAATCACACAGTCTTAAAGAGACATTGTAAATGGACAGTGAACTGAAGACATAACTAAATAGGAGACTGGATCAACTTTGGGAACTTGTGCAGTCATTTGAAGTACTTCAGGGTCTTCCATGGAACAAAGGCTTATCTTTAAACATCACTATTTTTCCATTGATGCTATGTGGCTCTGAGTCCTAGACCACCAGAACTTACAAATAATTAAAGTTCATGGTTGCTGAAAGGGCAGTAGAGAAGTTCATGGTGGTTATGTGTAGGCTAAAACATGTAACAAAAGAGAAGTTGTTTATGAGAAGTGATCCATGTATGTGGACTATAAAAAGAGCTAAATCATCCCTATATCAAGAGTGAATGGATATCCTGTGAAGAGACTGAGTGTTCCATTCTTATCCACATATTATCTAGACACTAGAAGGTGCACTTAAGCAAATTCATTGAACCTCTCATGAAGTTTTTATATGGGAACATGGACAAGAGATGCAAGAATGAGAGGGCATGGGTGAACTGTGATTTGTAATTGTTGGAGGAAACAGCCACATCAGTGACATCACAAATATGTTAATTATTGGAGGAACATTTTTTTTCTAGACTCTTTATTTTTGTTAACATTCGTTTTTCCTATTTTCTCTTTTTTTGACTCTTTTCTTTTTCTGCCTAGTTGAGTGGTTTGAAATCCTCCCTCCCGTCCTTTCCTCCAGTCTCTTACAAGTAACATTTTTTCTCCTTTCCCAATAAATTTTCCTTTGCTTTGCCCTTTTCATCATTTCTCTTCTTTTTGTCAATTTTGAATGATTTATGGGCTACATTCTTTGACCCTCATGGAGGGTCAAAGATTTTGGAGTACCAGTTTTGAGCTCTCCTGTTATTGTGTTTGTAAATCATACCCCTAACCCCCCTGTTTTCCTCTGTGCATTACTCTTAGAAATATCAATTCATGAAGGAAGTAATGTTGGATAGAAGCAGTGTTGTATAGTGTCTCAAGTTATGAGATCCAGTTTTAACTCCTGCCCTTAGGTAGGGTAAAAAGAATATGGCATTGCTAAGGTCATATTAATTATCTGATTCTAAGTTATCCTCTTCTTGCCGCCCCCCCCCCACCCCACTTTACCATTATGGGTGCTAGGTACTCTTAGGGAATCATATATCTTTTCTCCTCAGGAGGGATTTGGTCTAGGGTGGTATAACCTTTTCTCAGAAAAGATGGTCTTGTAATGTGTAAATTTAATGTGTAAATATGCAAAAAAGAAGTTCAGTCTCTTACTGCAGACATGTTTTTTCCTTTGAAAATATTCCTTACTGGTACTCTTTCTTTTCCCCTTCTGGGTTGACCCCACTTCCCTTTTTCCAGTTCTTCACCCCATTTTTCTATTCTATTTTCCTATAGATCCACCACCATTTTTTTGAGAGACTTTTTTGAGGAATTTTCCCTTCATTGTTAGGTGCCTACTTGATAAGGAGTGCATCCATTATTCTCCTGTCATTTATCCCTTATTTCCCCTCCTAATTTGTGCAATTTCCTACTCTCTTATTCCTTCCAACACAAGCTACTGATTTAGTTATAGGGGCTCAGGAGCTTTGGCCCATATTATTAATTCTACCCTTCCATCTTCCACTTGCCTAATTATGTAAGTTTGTTTTAAATATCACCTCAGATATGTATTAGCTGTCTGACCCTTAGTAATTCCCATCCACATTCTCTTTAATTTAGTGACACTGTCTTTCCCCTGCCCCCGGCCCCACAACTTCCCTTCCCACATTGCTGTTCCTCACACAAGACACTCAATCTCCCAAATCTGGTCATTTTCAATAGCTTTTCCCCATGCTAAAACTCTCTTCCATTTCCACCTTCTGACCTCCTTCAAGTCTTAGCTAAAAATCCTATCTTCTGGAAGAAATCTTTCCTCTGTGATTAACTTGTTTATTAATACATATATATATAATATATATATATATATATACATACATACCTACACACACATATATTTGTTTGCATGCTGTCTCCCCCGTTAGCCTGTGAGGTCCTTGAGAACAGGGGTTACCTTTTGCTTTTCTTTGTATCCTGTGCTTGACTAGGTGCTCAATATCTCATCTCTTCCAACCCCCCCCCCCCCCCCCCCCCGGAATGGTTCACATACTTCTTTTGTTGAAACTCCTTCTTTTTTTCATTGATTAGGTTCAGGTTTACAGGATATGTTCTTTTGGGGTCACAGCCTGAGCTCCTTTACTTTTGGGAATATGTTATTCTATTCTTTCTTGAAATTTCACATTAATGCAGAATCCTATGTTAATTGAAATTTTCCTCCTCTCCTCTCCTCCTATTGTCTTTTCTTCATAATTGAAGTTTTTCAGGATTTGTGCAAAAATTATTTTTATTGAAATTGTGAATTTTGATAATTACATGTCTGGAACTTGAAGTGTGTATTTTTTTTTCCTGGCAGTGATATGTGTATACAGTTAATCACCACTTTGTTTGTATTCTGAAGTTCTGGACAATCTTCCTTTCTCTTGCAGTATAATAGTCAGGCTTTTGTCCTGCTTTTCTCAGAGACTTATGATCCTTAAGTTATCTCTGTACCTTCTGTCTTTAAAGTGACTCACTTTGGCTTATGTAGAATTCTTGTTTTCTTTTTTTTTTCTCTTCTGAAAAATTTCCCCTCTGCTTTAGCATTTTTGTGTTTAAAATCCATTATCCTCTCTTGGAACTTTTTTGAGATCCTTTCCATCATATATTTTCCTTCTATCCCACTGTTTTAAAATTCTGCATCAAGCCCTAATTTTTCACTTAATTTCATTCTAGAATATCAGGGCAGGTTTTCTTGATAATTTCTTGGAAGATGATGTCTGGGCTCTTTTTTTGATCATGGTTTTCAGCTAGACCAATAATTTTTAAATAATCTCTGCTGGATGTATTTTCCAGGTCAGTTGTTTTCCAATGAGATATTTCACATTGCCTTCTATTTTTTCATTCTTTTGATTTGTTTGGTAATTTCTTGGCTTCTCATAAAGTCATTAGCTTCCATCTGCTGCATTCTAATTTTTCAAGAATTATTTTCTTCAGTGAGCTTTTGAACCTCCTTTTCCATATGTCCAAAACTGCTTTTTAAAGCATTCTTCTCCTCATTGGCTTTTTGGACCTCTTTTGCCATTTGGGTTAGTCTATTTTTAAAGGTGTTATTTGCTTCAGCATTTTTTGGGTCTCCTTTAGCAAATTATTGGCTCACTTTTCATGAATTTTCTTGCATCACTCTCATTTCTCTTTCCAATTTTTCCCCCACCTCTCTTACTTGATTTTCAAAATCCTTTTTGAGCTCTTCCATGGCCTGAGATCATTGCATATTTTTTTTGGAGGTGTTGGATGCAGAAGCCTTGGCTTTTGTGTCTTCTTCTGATGGTATACTTTGTTCTTCCTCATATGAAAGGATGGAAGAAAATACCTTTTCATCAAGAAAGTAACCTCCTATAGTCTTATTATTTTTCCCTTTTGGGGGCATTTTGCCAGCTAGTTCCTTGACTTTTGAGTCCTTTGTCAAGTGGAGGTTATATTCTAGGGACCTGTAAGGTCTCAGTTCCTCCAAGGTGGCACAATCAAGGGAGAGGAGTTTATTCCTGTCCTGGCCTGTGCTCTGGTCTGTGAGCAACCCACAAGCACTCTTTTCTGCCCAGGGGCTGAGTAGGATTCCCTCTCCACAACCACCATCAACTCCACTATGCCAGTCAGCTCTCCTCCTCACCCCAGGACTGCCACTTAGGGCTGGGATCCAGATCAGCAGCTCTATTCCCCTAGGGTCTTCTGAAAGTGGCTGTTGCTGCTGCCCTGGGGCCTGAGGCTAAGGCTAATCCACACACCCCTCTCACCCAGGTGAAAGGGCTTTCCCACTAACCTTTGAAGTTGTCTTTGGCGTTTGTGGGTTGAGAAATCTGGGAACCACAGCTGCTACCCATGATTCTGTGCCCCGAAACCTGCTCCAGTCCTGTCTGTGCTGTGTGGCCAAGGTTGGGCTGCACTGAGCCTAGTGTGATAGACCTTTCTTGTTGGCCTTCCAGGCTGTCTTGGGCTGGAAATCTCTTTCACTCTGTTGTTTTGTGGCTTCTGCTACTCTAGAATGTGTTTATAGTCATTTTTACAGGTATTTTATGGGCTATGTGGGGATATCTAGAGCAGGTCCATCTTTTTGTTTTGCCATTTTGGTTCCCATGACCTGGCTTCTTCCTGAGGTATTACTCCTTTTTTCCTCTTCCTTTTCTTTTCTCTTCTCTATTGTTTATCTGTTCACAAACAAGGTTTTTATTCAGGTTCCTCTTTTGAACTTTTAGCTTTGCTCCTATATTCTCAGTTAGTTCTTACTTCTGGGTTCTCTTTTCACTAGTTAATTCCTCCTCTTTACATTGTTGCATAGACCCCCAACACTGAGCAACTGGGAATCTAGCTTCTCCAAATTAGGGACATAAGGATTGATTTGAATAGGTCCCTACTCTGAGTAACCTGGAGTATGAGGGAGAGAGGATTAACCTTAACTCAATTTCTAGTACTTTTTTTCCTTTTAACCTGTTGTCCTGGGCACAGGCCATATCTGCCCACATCTTGTATTCACTTTTTTTTTCCTTTCCCTAGTTCAGAAAATCTTCATCTGCTGACTCTTGTGGAGTTAGTAGGACTTAAAGGTAAATCATGGCCATGGGGAATCTCTATTGTTGGATCCTGAGACATGCTGGTCTTAATTTACTCTTTGAATCTAACACATGCAATGAGTTGGGATTTGGGGTTCTAGTAGTTTAATTCCCCAACATTAATTCATTTTTTTAAAAAAAACTTGTACAGATTTATTATTTTGTATAAATAAAAAAATAACAAATTGATGACTTCATTATCTCAGCTCTTTCTCCTTTTAAGTTCTGCATACTTTTTAAATCTGTTTCTAATTGGGCTAATTTGGGGGCTTTTTCTGATTCTTCTTCATTTCCATCACTGTTTTCTAGTAAAATGAGTTTGTTTTTAACTGCATGTATTATTTTGTTAATATTCTCAAAAGGCATTTCTAATCTGTTGAGTATCATCATCATCTTTTGTGAGATTCTTTGGTCCCATTTTGTTCCCCCTTCATTTCATCTTGTGATCTTTTTGGTAATTTCATTTGTTTCTTGACTTGGTGACTATTATGTGGCCTGAAAAAATTTTAGCTTTATTTTTCATGCCACTACTAATATAGCTTCAGTATCTTTCTTTCCCCTTGGTGTTTCTAACTTTAATTCTTTTACTTTTTTCCCCCTCCCGTGATGCTAGAACTTTATTCATTTCTTCAAATGTTCCTTTTTCCTTAAAATTTTTTTGGGAGAACTTGTAGTTTTGCTTCTTTTGAGAATTTATGAGTGGGATTTTGTCCAAATAAGTTCCCTCCAATCTCTTACTTCTCCAACTTCCCAGAACTTCCTATGAAATATTCATTGTTCCTGCCCTTCCTCTCTATTTCCACTATCACCACCACCTCAGTCCAGGCCTTCTTTACCTTTTGTTTGGATTATTGCAATAGCCTACCCATGAGTCTTCCCACATCTGTTTTCTCTCCTCTTTTCTTCATGCTTTTTTCTGATACCAGATTAATCTACTTTATGTACACTCCCTACTCTTGCCACTCCCCTGCTCTTTAGTGTTTTCCTTTTGCCTAATGAATATTCAAATTCCATAATTTAAGAGTTCAAGGTCCTTCATAACTTAGCACTGTAATGTGACAATGAATAGTGTACTGGACTGGACTCAGAGTTCAGAAAGATCTGGGTTCAAATTATGTTTCAAACTGGCTGAGTAATTGTGGGTAAGTCACAGGGTCTCTCTGGGCCTTAGTTTTGTTAGTTATAGAAAAGGGGGTTTCTCTTCCTTTCCATAGGTAAAATCTATGATCTTACCTCTCTGTAGTCTTACTTTGTATTACATGTATAAAGGCCTGAAAATTGAAACCAATCTCCAACCTCAACCACAATCTGTGTATGAAGGTGATGGATAACTTCAATATTTAAGTAATTGCAATTTGCGCACTACCATTTTAAGAACTAAAGAGTTTCAGTAATTACTAGGAAGACTTGAATAAGATTAGTTACATTTAAACCACATAGTGGATAAGAAATTCACTTTTAGTTTCCTGGATTATGGACAGCTTATTTATATAAACAGACAGTAGTAAAGATACGAACAAAATGAACTCCTTTTTGATGCATGATGTTTATTGATGACCTGCTCTTTCAATATAGCAGGCCAGAGATGTAATAATAAAAAAAATCCTTCCAAATGTATTTATTTTCTTGTATTTCATCAACCACTCTAAAAAACCAGTGCTGGAGAGATCAAAGAATTCAATGCATTTACTTGTCTGGAACAAGCAAACATTTTAATATTATCTTTTAAGAGTCTGCTAATTACTCTTCTATTTTAAAATCTTAGATACATTCCCCAATGTAAACAATAAATTTCAATCTGTGTCACACAATCAAGATTGATAAGGCCTTCTTGACAATGTATGCCAACTCCATTATTACATCATTGCAAACCACAATCTTATTTCATACTATAAATATCCACCCATGCACAAAAGACAGGGACCAGAAGTTGCACATTAATATTTCATGTAGCCTTTCAAGACTTCCATTTTCCTTTATAGCTTTATGGTACACTTAAAAAGAGATCCTTTTCACTTGATCTACTTGGTCTTAAAATACAAATATACAATATCCATAAGCATAAAAAAGTAGAGCCTAGCCTTAGCCATTTATCATGAATTGCTAGAGTCCTAAGCAAGTACAATACCATTTCATGCCAATTAATACACAGATTATGGTAGTTACATGTCTCAACCATTAATGGGCTTGTGGTCGGTTACACAGAACATATGATTTATATGCATGTTAAAAGGTTGGCTTTAGTTTGGTTAGGCAGTACAGTTTATAGGAATCAGTTAAATACTTGCATACCCTGGCGATATATTTAAATTAATTTGGAATAGAATTTGCTTAACAAAAAAGGGATGTGACCCCTTCATCTCTTCCTGTTCTCCCAGCCCAGGAGACTTTAATGCTATACCTTAAAGAATGAAACAAATAAAACTAAATACAGGCATAGAACAAATAATATGGTCAATCAAGGTCAATGTTTCATAATTATGTCCATTAGCATGTTATAAGAAAACCCCATTCTAATGTCACGACACTGCTGCAACATGGCACCTCTGCCCTGTTGTGCATCATTTCTATGCAGCCCATTCCTTGTGTAATGTTTTGCCTAGTGTCCTGTTTTGGAGGAACCACTTAATTCTATTCCATGTGGTATGCCTGCATTCAACTATACTAGTCAGTCACGTGGTAGCTTCTAAGTTGGCTTATTCTTTTCAGACAAATTAATCAACAACAGCCACAATTCAATACCTCAGTATTACCATAAATATCTGGAACAGGCAGATCTATGTAGTGTAGATGGTGAATTAGTAAAGAACATATATATTTATATAGATATACTATTTTAAAAGGCATTCTGTGACCATTTTTGTAGAGTATAGAAAAGTTACTAAGTATTTACCAGTTACTTTTGCTGTTATCACTGTATTGTAAACTGTGGAGTCATCTTTATATTAACTTTGTACTGTTTATATATCATACAACAAAAAGAAGAAATAGAAATCGTTCTCCCCGAAGTGACACGTATCCAGTCACTGAGCTAAGGTAACTGGCAGAGGGCAAAAGTTTCCTGAGGTTTGTAAGATTTTTAAAAAACAAAAAACAAAATGAAACAAAAGATCACAGTGACCAAGCTCAGCTGCACGCTGGGATCTTCAATGTGCAGCCTACACAGGACATGTTTACGTGGGTACCAGTGTGTCAGTGCTAATGTCCACACTAAACAACTCGCCACTGCATGATACTTGTATCTTTTCCACCCGTGGAGACGAGATGGCTGTCTTCACACAGAAAATCTACATTAGTTACATGACTACTGTGTCCTCCATATACATGACTGGGAGCCTGTGAAGCAATAGCAAAGTGAAAGATCAAACACTTATTAAGAAGTGTGCTCTGCTTTGTCTATGGAGCATTATCTCTAGAAAACAGTCGTATTTGTTCTTACTAAAACTCTATTGTTTGTAGCACAATTGTTTATGACATAATGATGAGGCCGCAAATTTGGAGCCTGAAGGCACCTGAGAAAATCATATTACATTTTTTTTGAGGCAGTTGGGTTAAGTGACTTGCACAGAATCACATGGCTAGTAAGTATCAAGTGCCTGAGGGTGTATTTGAACGCAGGTCCTCATGACTCCACCACGTTGCCTCCCTCTCTCCCTTATTTTACATTTTATGGAGGAAACTGAGGTTCACAGAGATAAAGCCCAAGGTCACAAGGTAGTCGGTTAGTTAATGAAAATTTGTTAAGCACCTTTTATGTACCAGGGACTTACTAAATGCTAGGGAAACAAAGAAAGGCAAAAGTCTCTCTCAGCTGTTAAAGAGCTCAATCTAATGGGGGAGTAAAACATGAAAATAACTATGTACAAAAAAGATATATATATGTATATATATACACACACACATATATATGTGTATATATATATATGATAAGTTGGAGCTAATCAACAAAGGGAAGGCACTTATATTCAGGGGTACTGGTAAAGCCTTTTCTAGAAGAGAAACAGAAAAGGCAGAATTCAAACTCAAGTCCTTTGACTCCAAATTCAGCACTCTTTCCACTATTCTATGATATTCCATCAATTAATTATGATACAGTAGAAACTCAAGTTGAAAGAGACTGTAGAAAGTCATCGAGTGTAAACCCTATAAAGGAGATAATACTGGTCAAGTGTTTAGCCCAGTGCCTGGCACACATCAGGCATTTAATCATTCCCTGTTTCCTTCTCAATCTTTTCTCCACTTCCTCATTTGTAAAACGGAGATAGTAACATTTGTACTCTATCTTACAGGGCTATAAACCTTAACTGCTATATAAAACCAGGACTTTCCTCTGCAAAATTGCAAAAATTCCAATTCAGTTCCATGAAGAGGACATTTCTTAAGTTTCCCATGTATAAGGTACTAGGCATATAAAGGCATAAAAATGGAAACAGTCTCAACTCAGCTTACATTTTGTAACATATACGGTGATTGTTTTTGTAAATAATAATGACAGTGATGACGACATCAAGCACATTCTAATGCTTTGTGATTGTTGTAGTGGCGGGGTGTATGGGTTATTTTAGAAAGCAGGATATTGCCTGCTCTGGGTCATTCTTGAATTTAAGCAGAATCGTTGCTAAATTCTGGCAGATGGTTGCCTAGTGAAGACTCTAAAACATGCAGAAAGTGATTCTATAGTCTATATAGAGATTCTAAGAGATTATCTTCTCTTATATTCTAAGAGGGTCCAAAACACAAATAAGAGACAAATTCCTACATGGTAAAATATAAGAGTGTTATAGAGGTCCCAAGCCATCATTCTTCCCTATTTGCTACATAGTTACTGAACTTCTCCCAAGGAGTAAGGATATGATTAATGTGGTTATTAAAGGAACACCTTACCCTGAACTGTGAACAGGGATAAGAGAAGAGATGTACTTTGCCAAAGTCATCACCAGTTGATAAAAGTTTTTTCTTGTGGGACCTACAAACAGCATTGATGTCTGTTCCGTCTGAGCCTTCTGGCCACACTCCTGAAATAGAGCAGAGTTTTGACATATTTTATATACTTACTTTTTGTGTCATTAAAAACTAACATTTCTTTAATACCACCAAAAATACAGTCATTCAGCCTTGGATCTAAGGGCTTCAGAAGGCAAATGCTTCCCCCACTCTACTATTTTCATCTTTCCATATTAGCCTAGTTTCAACAAATCATGGAGGTATAGATTTCTTAACATCAAATAAGAAATAAAAGCTACTTGGAACCACAGAAGTCAGGGGTCATATCATAACCTCTTTTCTGTGACACACTTGGGTTCACATTTGATGCTATTTCCTTTTCCTTAAGGATTTAATTCCAACTGAAGTTTAGGCTTTAGGTTCCCTTCCCTTAATAAAGGCAAATCTTTCCTAGTGACTCAAGACTTTTTTATTCATTTTGACTTGGAAGACAGTGGATCACAGAATCTTAGGGCTGGATGGGGCCTTAGAGATGATACTGGTCAATCCATTTGCTTTACAGATGGAAAAACTGAGATTCAAGAAGGAAAATGATGGATCTGAGGTCATACAGCTAGTTAAATAGCAGTATCAGGGAAGGGAGAATCAAACTCAGGTCTCATGGTTGTGGGCTACAATGGAAAGAGCACTGGATTTAGAGAACCCTCATACCTAGGTTACACTGCAGTTTTTGTTACTCAGTAGCTCTGTGTGACCATGGACAAGTCACTTCCTTTCTATGGGTCCCAGTTTCTTCATATGTAGAATGTAAATTCCTTAAGGGAAGGCACTATCTTACTTTTGTATTTGTATCCCCAGGTACTAACACAATGTCCGTCACTGCTGATTAATTATATAAACTGAGGATAATAATCCTGATCTTATCATCTAGGCAGATCAAATGAGCAGATGAAAAGTGAAACCATCTAATAATTACAAAGTGACATATAAACGATTAATATTTTTCTCTCTAAAACACTGTAATATATTTACACAACTGTTATTATACTTCCAAGCATATCACATCAGAAAGAGCTAAATCTGAGTAACTGAAACAACATATTCATATTGTGTTGGACCCTCAGAGCATCCTTGTAGGATAGACAAGGACCTTCATCTCTGACTTGCAAAGATTTCTATTCAATTCACTAAAACAGGCATTTATTAAGCTCCTACCACATAAGGCTCTGAGAATAAAAAGACAAAAAAGGAAACATTCCATTCACACATTCTGAAACCTGTGTATAAGTAAGTAAATAAAGATACTTTGAGGAAGGGAACAGCATTGCACTCTGGATTTTTGAGGAGATGGTAGCTCATTCCTGACAGAAGGTAAGGGTTTTAAGAAACAGAAATGAGAAAGAGGGGAAAGAGAAAGGGATAGAAAATAGGCTAATTTGGATAGAAGATAGTGAATTTGAAGGGAGATCATGTGGAGTAAGTTTAGAAAGGTAAGCTGGATCCAGTTTGAGGAGGGCTTTAAATACTCAGCTGAGGAATTTGAAATTTACTAAAAAGAAAATACGAAGACATTTAGAATTTTTGAGCAGCGGGGTGATATGGTCAGATTAATGCTTTAAGAAGATTAGTTTGGCAGCTTTGTGGAAGATAAGATTGAGAACGAAAGGATGGGAAAATCCCAAATAGGAGGCTGTTATAATAGTCCAGGTGAGACAGCCAGAATTAGGTTGTTGGCAAGAGGAGCAGATAAAAAGGGTAAAGATGTGACAGTGAAATAAAAAAAGACCTGGCAACTTGCATATTGGGGATGAGGGAGGTTGCAAATCTGGGAAACTGGAGGAATGTTGGCACTCTTGAAGATCTAAATAAGTTTAGAGGCGCAGGTTTGGTTAGTACGGGTGGAAGATGAAGAGTTAGATTTTAGATGTATATTGGCAGTGTCCTAGTCTATAAGGCAGGTGGTGATTTCAGGCTACAAAGATGAGGACTTGAGCTCTCTCTCTCTTGCTCCTTACTCCCCCCTCACCCCATTTTTTTCCCTCTCTATACATAATACATATTATATACATAAACATGAATAGAATACACACACATATAAAATCTACAAGTAACATTCATATATTATATCTGGGAGTCATCTGCATAGAGATGCTACCTGAACCCAGATATCTGATGAGATGAATGAATAAACGAATAAAAACATACTTACTAAGTGCCTACTGTATGCTAGGGACTGTGCTAGCAGCTAAGAATACAGTTAGAGAATACAGCCCCTGCCCTTAAGGGGCTTACATTCTAAAGAGGGAGACAACACACATAGTGGTGGTCAGGGAAGGGAGCTATGGCATCACAAGGACTATGAATGGAAGCACACCCTTTCAAGAGTGGCAACATGGGTTTGATAAATCATGTGGCTATGTGTTAGAGAGGCTATCAACATGTACACTGAAGTTCCTGGGAAAGGGTTGGCATGCAGAGAAAGACTTTGAAAAAGAGTCATCTTATTAGTCTGAACAGGATAATACAGTCAAATAGAGTGAACTTAAAAAAAATTGGTTTTCTGAGTGATGGTGACAAAAGGGATAATTTGGAAAAGGCAATAAGATCAAGGAGTACATTTACTTTTATCATCTGGCCAACTGTGTTGGGGACTAAGAAAGAAAAGATCTACTGCATTTAAGAGTAGCCAGAAATTTAGAGGGGGTCATCTTTCTAAGGATGTGAAAACAAAGAGATCTAGGATGAGAAGTAATTTGTTAGTAACAGAACCAGGGTTTGGGAGAGCTAAAGGAAGGAATGGTAGAAAAGAATAGGGACTGGGGAGGGGTAAGACTGAGATGGATGAGTTGAGAGATGAGAAACTGGTAGCATGGGGAAAGGTTTTTTTTTTTTGAACTTAGAATCACAAGGATTGGGGAAGGAGGTTGGAGTTTGAAAGCCATAGGGTGGGGGAAGAACCAGATTACTGAAGTCATTTTTCAGTGTACTATAACGAGAGAGGATAGGGTCAGTTTGTTGTTCTCTCCCCAATAATTAAAAAGAAGAAGTTTAATTAGAAGAATAATTTGATCAGGTGTCTGAATTGAGAAATAATCTGATTAGACACCCAGGAGCCTGACTAACTTTATATTTGGCTCCAGTTCCTTTGCTTCATCCTAAGATGATGCAGGATGACCAGTACTCAGAAACTACTAAGCATCTGAGTATACACTTGCCTTCCAATTTGGCTTGGTGGTTGAGGCCTTGGTCTGTATGGAGGTCATGACTGCTGGTAGCCTAATATCTACACAAATGATGATTATGGAAGGCTGAGGCACTGCTGTTTTTTCTTACATGGGCAAGTGAAACGCTGTAGAATAGGTAGTGCCTCCAAACATGACAGTAGGTTCTTGGATGAGGAGGTCTCCGAATCCATTCCATCATATTGCTGAGTCAAGAGATGATGAAAGGATTAAGGACTAGTGCAAGACCTTAGTTATCAGTTGTGGTCTCTACCCATCCAGGCACTTATTGGTACTGCTGGGCTTAGCTACTCTTGTTTTCAAAGATGGATTGGTGACCCAAGGCATGATCCCTATATATGACAGTAAGTTTAGGGGTGAGGAGGCCTCCCAACTGAATTCTTGAGAGGATGGCCCAGGGACAAAAATAAAGTGTCAGCTGCTCCTGACAGGTCAACAACAAGTCCCACTGAGAGACAGGCATGGATATGACATGCTGGGGGACAGAATTTGAAGATAAGAAATATAAAAAAGTGAAATATCCCATTTCAAGTATTTCAATCTAATGTAGCTAAATTATCCATATCACTTAGTGTGTCTATCTTGATTTGGATCTAAGGAATTTCAGTCATTTCTCAGGTTCTTCAAAAGGAGACTGCAGAAATCCCAGGGAAGAGACGTGAAGCTAGATAAACTTATTACATTAGAATTCTCCAGGATCCCAAAGTGGTAAATTCTAATTGTTAATTGGGGTAGAAAGGTCTGCAAGTTAGTTTAGGCAAGCAAGTGGTTGAGATTTGTGTGGAGATCAGCAAAGAGACAGCAGAGGGAAGGAAGCCGAGGACTCAGAGAAACAGCTGGCATTGATCTAAAAAAGTTGTTGGAAAATGAATAGAGAAATGTTCTTGCTTAATGACGTTTATAAGAAACTTACCAAAGACATGGAATCCTAAAGTGCAGGTGTATGTAACCCATTCTATATCTCTGGTTGTTTCCACACTTACAACTTGCTTACATGCAGAAGGGACCCCTGGAAAAGAAAAGAAATGAACTGATGGCTTAAACTCTAAATAGAAGAGATAAACTGAAACACTAAAATGGGCTTGATTTATCCCTTGCCTTCATGACCTCAGGTATGAATTTCTACTGTTCTCCTCAGAAAGGGCTTCACAACTTCTGTGAATAATCAGTTCTATGTGGTTCCAAAACTCACTATTACAAACCATTCCTAATACCTAAATCACTCCTAGTTAAGTGTAAGACCATTTCTTGTTTAGTTTTCACCTCTCTTTCTGTGCCCCTCTCCTAGCTTCTGGCATCCTCATTGTTACACAGTTTTCTCACTGTTCTCTGTCTGCCTAAAGTCTTCCTCTCCCCCTACCTAAGTCCATCTTCTAAAATGGTGTAATGTTCTAAAAAGAAGACTGGGCTTGGAGTCAGAAGATCGGGTTCTAAATCTCGTTTCTAATAGTTAAACGTGATTCTGAGCCTCAGTTTTCTTATCTAGAAACAAAGAAAACAATTATCTGCTTTGCTTAACTGATAGGGGAGGGGTATTGTGGAGAATGTTATATTAACTATTATTAGGGATCTTCTTAACATCTCCATTCCCTTAGCACATTTAAATTTAGTGTTAGGAAAGTAGACCACGAACAATTCCCATTAAGATAAGAATGTCTGTTAGACACTTCTCATAATTCTCTCAGTGTCTTGCTTACCCACATGAATTTATTATTGGTTTAATTTTAGTCAGTGCTGGGGAGACATTTGTGGGACAAAAACTTTCTCTTAAATAATGCAATTTATTTCTTCTTGTAATGAGTCACATTTACATAGCACATTAAAATTTGCAAAGTGCTTTCCCTATAACAAACTTTGTGAGGAAAGCAGTGTAGGTATTATTTCCTTCATTTTATAGGTGAAGAAATTGAGGCTCAGGAGGTGAGGTGACTCGGGTAAGTGTTAGAACTGGCACTGAAGCCAAGGTTTCCTGACTCTCAGTCTGGTGCTCTCTCTGCTCTATCCCATTGCTTCTAAAAGCTGGCTCATGGAAGAGGGAGGAGAGAGGACAGTTGTGACCCTAAGTCAGTTTTTCACATGCTATACAACTAACCTTTCTCCGATAAAAAGAAGTTATTCCTGCTCTTCATCTTTCCTTTCGACTAGCTTTCTCCTTGGAGCCTAAGGCCAAAGTTGCCAATTTTCATTTCCTAGGTGCCCTGTTTGAATCCAAGTGTGACTGAGGAATCCTGCTCTCTCCTGGCTTTCAAAATCTGGGGGCAGGTATCCTTGAGAGCCAGTACCTCTTGTCCCAGTGTGTGAGTCCTAGAGCAGGGAGAAATTTGGATCCCTCTAGTTTATGGGACTTAGGAGTAGCTTCTATATCTGTCTAGTTTGTCCTTTTTTTCCCCTGGCCAATTCTAGAAATGATTGGTTCAACTGTACAAAAGCGGTGATCATAGTCATTCGTGCGAACCACTCACCATTTGTGCATAATTATCACACAGGACAATAAAGATTATGCATAACATTAAATGCGTGACATAGTAACTGTTTAAATTTGATTTGAATACAAGAGTAACCAACACTTGATGAGTGTTCAATCTTTGTAGTAGGTTGCTTATGTTAACATCACTGTCCACTTGCAACTAAAACTGATTAGAGGAAGAACATTGCACAAGCCTTATCAAATAAGTCCTCAATTTACTCATCTCTCATTCCATCCCTGCACTGTAGATATTCACCAATCCTTTATCATCCTTGTGGTACTTCTCTAACTCTCACTGAGGTATCCACACGACTCACTGCAGTAGTGCTAAGAACATTTTCAAATAAAGGTCCAACAGAGCACAAGTACTGTTCCTAGGAGAGTATACCTAGTGGTATAGGGATGGAGAGTGTGATTGGAGGAATAGTGCTGCTGTGAAAGTGAGGCAATCATACAGAAAAACAGCAGATGGGGTAATCAATGGGTGATAAGAACGCTATGTCTTTTTTAGTACTGTTAGAAAGAAAACGTGCTGCCTGGCCTTCCCATTCCACAACAACCCTTTTTGTTCCCTTTTTTTGGGTCATTACGTCTTCTTTAAGGAAGCTTTTGATCTTCATCTTAACTATTGTTAACTATTGGAGAGGGAAAAGAATGTAGAGTATGACTAGATCTTTGCACCTGCAAATTCTAATTACAAAATAAATTACAAGATTTAATTAATCAGTCTATTGACTTTGGGTGAGACATTGTTCTGGGTGCTGGGGATACAAATACAAAAAATGAAGCCGTTCCTATTCTGGTCCTTTGACTTCAAATCCAGTTTTCTTTCCATTGTATCATACTACCTGCAGGAGATGGATTTCTTCCCATAACTTCAGCTAGCTCTTGAACATGAAGGCATGGGGAGGCTTGTTTTTCTGTACATCTCCCTCAGTTCTGGATATTCTATAGCTCATATTTTTGTGATTTTATTGGCTTATGTAACTGATAGGAAGGAAGCTCCCTCAACCAAAGACATCAGCAACTGCTTTGTAACTTATAATCTTAGGAGAACTGCCTGGGGTACTCAGAAGGTACATGACTTGCTCAGGAGCACACAGATGTACAAGTTAGACAGGTTTCCCAGGGCTTTCTGAGCCAAACACTGACCCTCTACTATCCCACTCTGCCACAGTGGGAGCTGTCTGCAGAAAGAATGAATATTGAATGTCATACTTGAACAATTTTGTTTTCTTTTTTGCTCAAGTGTTTTGCTTTAATTAACTAGTGAAAAATCTGTCAAACTAGTATCATTTGAGAGTTAGAAGAGACCCTAAAACTTGAAACCTTGGAATATTAGTGCTGAACCTCTAAGATCAAAGACCATAGAAAGTCATTGCTGGATGGTATTTTTAACATGAAAGAATCATAAGATGTCAGGGTTGGAAGGAACTTTAGAGGTCACCTAGTCCAACTACATCATTTTACAGATCAGGAAATGGAGTCATGAGAAGAGAGATAATCTGCTTGTCCCACGTCACATAGCAAAGTAATGTCTTTCTATCTTGGTTACATATCCTAGCATGAAATGCATATATTATCTCTACCTCAAAGGGATTTATTTTACTCACAATAAAGAATTTCATAGTCCCCTGAGTTAGATACAAGGTACTGAGAATTAACAGACCAATCCACGTGAGTAATAAAGCTGGAATGACCCTAGAAAGAGAAGTGAATTTTATTAGTTTCATTGCCATTATACATTTTTAATTCAAAGTATCTAGGCTATGAAAATAATTCATTCTTATTTATCACAAACTAAGAAAGATACTTACTGAGCATTTGCCAATTCGACTATATTTTCTCCCATTGTCATAAACACCGTAGATATAGATGCAGTTGTCATGTGAACCTATTGCCAAGAAATTTCCATCTATAAAGAAAAGTGCATTATAATTACATTTCAAGTATAAAAGCACAACTTTATAAATGCTACTATTACAGTTTCCTTAGCAGATTTAAACAAAATTCCCCAAAGAATTATTTCTTTCTCTTATGGATAATTACCAGATTCTTTCAAAGTATAAATTATTTCTGGGGAGTAGCTTACCTTTGGCACATTATCCACTTAGTCATCCTTTGTAAAGAGGGACAGAAGAATCAAAGCTTAAAAAAAGCCACCCTGATTATCCTGACCTTTCGTTTTGGTCTCAAATTTTAGCTACTTCTGGAAACTTGTGGTGGAGTAAAAAGAGCAATGACTTTGGAATCGGAAGATCTGGGCTCAAATTCTAGCTCTGCTATCAACTACTTCTTACCTTAGGCAGTTAGTCTATCTTCCTGAAATTCAGTTTACCCATCATGGGCCTCTGACACTTACTAGCTGTATGACCTTGGGCAAATCCCTTAACTTCTCTAAGCCTCAGTTTCTTCATCTGAAAAGTTAGGGGGTTGGATTAGGTAGCATTTGAGGTATCTTCCAATTTTCTAATTTCTAAACCTAATTTTATGACCCATGATCATAGATTTTTATGGAAATCTCAGGAATCTCAGAGAACAAGTACAACTAACTTATTATGGATATAAGGAAACTGAGGCTCTCAGGGGATAAGCTGTTTCAGAAAATGGAATTAGTTTTTGGCAATGTTAGGGGTAGAAACCAGGCATCCTGACTTCCAGATTGGGTTAGTTCTAGTTCATTCCATTAGACTTAGATCTTCAGAATCTAAATAACTGTTAGTTAAATTCTAATGATACTTCAATTAATGGTGTCTTGGTGGTTTGAAATAAGAGAATTTTCAATATACTTCTAGAAAGTAATTGGAATTTCACTGCTTATGTGATAATTGGATAATATTCTTTTAGTGTTACTTCCCTTATACTATGGCTAAATGTATACCAGCTATTAAGGAAGATATTATTGGGGGTGGAGCCAAGATGGCGGAGTAGAAGGACGCACGTTTACGAGCTCCGAAACCAAAAGCCCATAGAATTAATGTAAAAAGAGTCCCTCATAACTTCTGGGTCAATACAAGGGGTGCAGAAGCAGAGTGGAGGAGATTTCCGTTCCAGGGAGCCCTGGAGACCTGTCCCCAGGGTCCGGCGCGCCCCGGAAAGCGGACAACACCCCCAGCGCTGCCCTGGCCGCGGCCCCAGAGAAGCTGATCCGAGCAGGCTTCAGAGACGGCAGCTCCGGCAGCCGGGAAAGTCCCTCCGCCCACAGAAGCTACAGGTCAGTGAGAAAGAAGGCCGGGCTGGAGGAGAGGGGAAGCAAGGCGTCTCCGTGACTTGGACCCCCTCGGGAGGAAGCGGCGGCAGAGACGGGGGCAGGAAGCGGCGGAGGCAGAGGTGTGGGCGGCGGCTGAGGCAGCAGCGGCCCAGGACTCAGGAATCCCCCAGCAGCAGGCAGGATCTTCATTACGGAAGATTCCCGCATAAAACCTGACTGAGCCTGGGAGACGGCCCTGCCCCCACCCCGCTCTATTACTGAAGGCTTCTGCTCAAAACCCCCAAGGGAACTGAGATTGGGAGGCGGGCCCCCCACCCTGCCCCCACCCGCTCCATTCCTGAAAGTCTCTGCATAAAGCCCCCGAGGGATCAGAGTCTGGGAGGTGGCCCTGCCCCCACCCCAGCACCTGAACTAAAGCTCACTGATTGACAGCCGGCAGGAGGAAAGCCCATTTAAATCTCAGAGGCCAAGCACTAGCTGGGCGGATCCAGGTGGGGGTGGAAAGGAATCTTAGAAGTCAAGTAACTGGCTGGGAAAATGCCCAGAAAAGGGAAGAAAAATAAGACTATAGAGAGTTTTTTCCAACAAATGCAAATGATCCCGACCTTCGGATCTGATGACGAGGACCTATCCTTGCCATCAGGGAAAGACGTGGAGGGCGGGGCCTCAGTACCCCAGACACCCAAGGGGGGGTGGCGGGTGGGCTCAGGCCCTGGAACAGCTCAAAAAGGATTTTGAAAAGCAAGTTAGACAGGTGGAGGAAAAACTGGGAAGAGAAATGAGAGAGATACAAGAAAAGTATGAAAATCGGGTCAAAACCTTGGTAAAGGAGACCCAAAAAAATGCTGAGGAAATTAACACCTTGAAAAATAGGCTCACTCAATTGGCAAAGGAGGTTCAAAAAGCCAATAAGGAGAAGAATGCTTTCAAAAGCAGAATGAGCCAAATGGAAAAAGAGGCTCAAAAGCTCACTGAATTTAATAGTTCTCTCAAAATTAGAATGGAACAGATGGAGTCTAATGACTTTATGAGAAACCAAGAAATCACCAAACAAAACCAAAAGAACGAAAAAATGGAAGAGAATGTGAAATATCTTATGGGAAAAACAACTGACCTGGAAAATAGATCCAGGAGAGACAATTTAAAAATTATGGGACTACCTGAAACTCATGATCAAAAAAAGAGCCTAGACATCATCTTCCATGAAATTATCAAGGAAAACTGCCCTGACATTCTAGAACCAGAGGGCAAAATAAGTATTGAAAGAATCCATCGATCACCACCTGAAAGAGATCCAAAAAGAGAAACTCCTAGGAACATTGTGGCCAAATTCCAGAATTCCCAGGTCAAGGAGAAAATCTTGCAAGCAGCTAGAAAGAAACAATTCCAGTACTGTGGAAATACAATCAGGATAACTCAAGATCTAGCAGCTTCTACATTAAGGGATCGAAGGGCGTGGAATAGGATATTCCAGAAGGCAAAGGAACTAGGACTCAAACCAAGAATCACCTACCCAGCTAAACTGAGCATAATACTTCAAGGGAAAATATGGTCTTTCAATGAAACAGAGGACTTTCAATCATTCTTAATGAAAAAACCAGAGCTGAAAAGAAAATTTGACTTTCAAACACAAGAATGAGAAGAAGCATGAAAAAGGAAACAGCAAAGAGAAGTCTTAAGGGACTTACCAGAAGTGAACTGTTTATATTCATACAGGGAAAGACAATATTTCTAACTCTTAAAACTTTTCAGTATCTGGGTAGTTGGTGGGACCACACATACACATGTACACGCATGCACACACATACACACATGCACACACATACAGAGATAGAGAGCACAGATTGAACTGAATAGGATGGGACCATACCTTAAAAAAAACTAAGGTAAATGGTGAGAGAGAAATGTAGGGGGAGGAAAGAGAGGAAAAGGGAAGGGGGTAACTATATGTCATTTAAGAGGCAGGTAGGAGTTTTTCTTAGTGGAGGGAAAAAGAGGAGAGCTGAGAAAAAAAAAACAAAACAAAACAAGAAGTTTACCCTCATCACATTTGACTAAACGGAGTGAAATGCACACTCATTTTGGTATGAAAACCTATCTTACAGTATAAGAAAGTGGGGGAGAAGGAGATATTGCAAGGGAGGGGATGATGGGGGGAGGGCAAAGGGAGGAGGGAGCAATTTGAAGTCAACACTTGGGGAGGGACAGGATCAAGAGACAGAAGAGAAACAATGAGGGGCAGGTTAGGAGGGATGGTAATCCAGTTAGTCTTACACAACACGACTATCAGGGAGGTCATTTGCAAAACTACACAGATAGGGCCTAAATTGAATTGCCTGCCGTCCCAAAGGGAATGGGTGGGGAGGGAGGGATGGGGAGAATTTGGAACTCAAAGTTTTAGGAACAACTGTTTAATATTGTTGTTGTAACTAGGAAAGAAGACATACAGTTAATGAGGAATAGAAAGTCATCTGGCCCTACAGGAGAAAAGAGAAGATGGAGACAAGAGAAGGGAGGGATGACAGAGGAGAGGGCAGACTGGAGATAGGGAAAATTAGATTGCTTGGGGTATTGGGGTGGGGGGAGGGGATAAAAGGGGAGAAAACTGGGAACCCAAAAATTTGTGAAAATGAATGTAAAAAATAAATAAATAAATAGGAAAAAAAAAAGGAAGATATTATTATTAACTCATGTTTCTATAGTATTTGAAAGGTTTACAAAAGACTTTCCTCACAAAAACCTTGTTAGAGAGTTCAGATATCCTTACTAAGGTTCAGAGAAATTACACCACTTGCCCACAGTCAAACAGCTAGTGCAGGTTATGGTCAGGGTTCAAATACAGGCCTACTGACTCCAAATCCTGAGTCTTCTTCATGGTATCAGGTTGAATTTCATACTAAAAGAGACATAAAATGACACCAATACCTATGACATTCAAACACTTGAAAAGCAATTGAGCTGGAAAACCTAAGAATCATAGCTGGTGGAATGTTGGAGTTGGGAGGAGCCTTAGATCACATGGTTCTACTCTCAGTTTACAGATGAAGGGACAGAAGCCAGATTCCTAGGGCACAACCTCCCTTGTTCTGTTGTCCAGCCCTTGCTCCTGGTGCTGTAGCCAGGGCAGATTACTTTGGACAGGCAAAATTTTGATGGGGTCTCATTTTTTGACAACTGTGGTCATGTGTGTGCTTTTACTGACAACACCTGATTTTGACCATATAAAACTGGACTAAGATGGTTTTCCTCACAGGAAGATTGCACAAATGACAGAGAATGATGTTTTGAGGAAAGAAGACCTGAATTCAACTCCAGCCTTAGACATGAGTTGTGTGACCCTATGAAAGTCATTAACTTGTCTGCCTCAGTTTCCTCAAGAGCACAATGAGGATAATAATAGCACCTCCCTCCTAAGGTTGTTGTGAGGCTTAAAGATTATATTTGTAAATTGCTTAGCAAATGCCTGGCATACGGGAGGTGCCTGATAAATACTTGTTCCTTTTCCTGTCAGGTGATATTGGGTTTTATGCCATACATAAATGTTTTATTGCTCTCTTGTGTTGTTAATTCTGTGGTTTTTAAGAATGGATATTACTCAAAGGAAGCATGCAAAAGTTGTAGCTCTTAGAGAACACACTTCAATAACTGCTCTAGATACTGCAGTGATTACTGGTGTGAGGAAGTCAGCATTTCTAGGATCATTCATGCCCACAAGAAAACAAGAACAGGCTGGATGAAATGCAAGGGAAAGTGCAGCAGAAAACAAAGAACAATGCCAAGAATTGACAATACTGCAAAACCACCTAATTAATCCTCAGAAAACAAAGAGTTTCAGTTGGACCTGAAAGCTGGGGTTGTTACTGATTCCTTTACAATGCACTGTAGACTTCTGGAAGCTGGGATAACATCAAGAAGACTAGGAAACAACAATAACAACAAAACAAACCTCAGTGGCTAATCATTTCTTGGAAGAAAACATTGTTACGGGTAAGGCAAGACAAAATCTGGAGGACTTAAAGAGTGGAGAAGGGTAACTTTTACTGACAAAACTTACTATTTTATTTAAGGCTATACTAAAACCATTGTCAGAAGTCTCGGTGAGCCTATAAAATCTAGGCATTTTTCCTAGACTTTGTAAAACATCCACTGAAAAAGTATTTGGGGGATTTTTTTAAACTTCTAATGGGACTGGAATTCTTATCTCTATTGAGGGAATGATAATGTTTTAATGTCTTGAGAACTCTCTGAATTTAACTGAAAGCCTATAGATCATAACTGAACCTAGACTTGGAAACATGGGCTGACTATCAAGGGTATGTACACTTAATATCCAATGTGCTAGAAGTATGGTTTTGTGAAAAAGAATAAATGTGTCAAAATTTTTTTAACTCAATGCCAAATTATGTAAAAAAAGTGAGTGCAGGAAAAGAAGGGCTTGTTGCTTGTTAAAAGGGTTTTAAAGATGTTAAAAGTTAACATTATGTTAATAATTTTAACTATTTTCCTTTGTTCAAAGTAAGTCACCATTGCGGTCTAACACCTGAATCCTTTTTTTTCTTGCTCTTCTTTGAGCGTCTCAAAGGTGCTTTTATCTCTTCAGCTATAAGCCCTCAATTGTTGTAGAGGTCTAGCATGTGTTTTGAACCACCACCACCACCATTAAAGTTCCTGTATTTAGACTGCTGAATATGAACCAACCATATAGTACTACTCTTAGATAAGTAAGAATACACAAGCTGAAAAAAACACCAAGCAATAACTGGAATCCTCCCCATTATATTACAGGAACTAACAGGTTATTATTCTGAACCACACCAACCATTTTGCTAGGTACATAGATATCTTCCCAGTATTTCTTTAGCCTTTCCAGGTAACAACTATTATGAGAATTTCATTCACCAAGATGAACTATATTGTCTTTCTGCCTCAGACCCCAACCACTGATCTTCATATCAATTAAAGAATAATTGAATTTAAGGCTGAAGGTAGGAAACTGGAACTAGAAAATTTCTGATCACTTTGCCACTTCCCAATGGTTTCCCAGTTAGAAAAATCCTAGCCTATAGAGATATAGGCTATAGTTGATTACTCTTCCGTTGTTCTTTGTTTTTAGGATCAGAATTGTTGCAAATTCATACTGGAGCATTTGATGAAGGACTAGACAAGGGCCCTCCTTCTCTCTTAAATTTTCTTTTTCTCCATGTTTCACTGTTCATCTCTCTTGCAGACTACATAATTTCTAAGCACAATTCTGGTCAAAATGAGTCAATATTTTATCCACCATGAAACTCAAGGAACGGGAATAGAACCAATGGAGCAGAAGTTAAATTGACAGCTGACTCAGAACAGAAGGATAAAAATAAAACCAGCTTTAGAGAAAAATGTGCCATCAACATTGTCACTATGTTTTGAATAGAGTCTTAAATCCACCAAAATGCAGTATGATTTGTCTTTGCATCTGAGGTAATATACCCAGCGTAGACAGGGAAAAGTGGTGTAGTGGAAAGAGCACTGGTCCTATTCCATCATTGTTGATGAAGATTTACTTAACCTCTCTGAGTTTCAGGCTCTATATCTTAAATACAGGAATGCTTGAGAACCTTTAATGGCTCCCATTTTTCTCTAAGATATAATACACATTCTCTTGTTGGAATCTTCTCTACACTATCTCAAGACCTTATTGACTTATGAGTTTAATGACTATGTCTATGATGACGATTATCAGACCTATATATCTTTCCTAGCCTCATATTCAAGCTTCAATCATACATTACCATCTATCTATTCCAGTCCTTCTTAAACTGGGTCTCAACTCTGTACGGAGTCATGAAAAATTTGGCAACAATAAAAGATTTCTGAATGTTCAGTGACCAAAAATTAATTAAAAATCAAATGCATAATGAATTCAAGGTGTTTCTGGCAGCACTTGCCCATGTTGCATCACATAACTTCCTTGGATTGGAACAAACAGCATTTTGCACTGTGTATGCCCTCAGGCCACACAATATGAGAAAGCACTGAGCAAACTTGAGAAGAGGTTGCATGTGGAAAAAGTTTAAGAAGCCTTGTATTAGATTATTGGGTATCTCCTGGGCACCTCAAACTCACCATGTTCAAAATAGAACTTTTATTCAAAACCCAAGCTTCTTCTGAACATTCCTATTTCTGATGAGGTACTCCTATTCTTCTAGGCAACCAGATTTGCAACTGTGGTGTTACCCTTGACGTCTGACTCTCCCTCACCTTCATATCTAATCAGTTGCCAAATCTGATGGCTGCTTCCTCCACAACATCTCTTGCATCGCTCCCTACTTTCTACTCAGCCACTACCCTATTTCAGGATCTCATCACCTCTCATCTGAACTATTCACACTCTCTAAATTGGTCTCTCTGCCTCAAGCCTTTTTCCACTCCAATGCATCCTCCACATGGCTATCAAATTGACTTTCTTTTTTTCTCAGACAATTTTTGCTTTTATTTCAATTTTGTTTTCTGTGAAGCATTTTATTTTGTTTTGCTTAGTATTTTATTTTTCCCCAGTTACATATAAAAACAATTTTAACATTCATCTTTAAAACCTTAAAATCTTTAAATCTGCCCTCCTTCTATCACAAACATGCCCTTCTTTTATCCCTTTCCCCTCTACTTTCCTGTAGGGTAAGATAGATTTCTATACTCAATTGAGTGTGTATGTTATCCCTCTTTAAGCTAATTCTGATGAGAGTAAGGTTCACTCACTCACTCTCCTTCCCTTCCACTGTAAAAACTTTTTCTTGCCTCTCCCTTTCTCTTTCTCCCAGTACATTCCTCTCTCACCCCTTAATTTTATTTTTTAGATATCATCCCTTCATATTCAAATCACCTGTGGGCCACTCTCTCTCACACACACAAACACATATGTGTTTGTGCATCTGTATGCACATATACATATACTCCTTCTAACTACCCTCTTAATGAGAAAGGTCTTAAGTTACAAATATCATCTTTCCATGCAGGAATGTAAATAGTTTGACTTTAATAAATCCCTTATGATTTTTCTTTCTTGTTTACCTTTTCATGCTTCTCTTGAGTCTTGTTTTTGAAAGTCAAATTTTCTATTTAGCTCTGGTCTTTTCTGAAGAATGCATTAAATTCCTCTATCTCACTGAATATCTATCTTCTCTTCTCATGGATTACACTAAATTTTGCTGGGCAGGTGATTATAGGTTGTAATCCTGGCTCCTTTGCCCTCCGGAATATCATATTCCAAGTTCTCTGATCCTCTAATGTAGGAGTTGCTAAATCTTGTGTTATCCTGACTGTGGCTCCATGATATGTGAATTGTTTATTTCTGGCTGCTTGTAATGTTTTCTCCTTGATCTGGGAATTCTGGAATTTGGCTATAATATTCCTGGCAGTTTTCATTTTGATATCTCTTTCAAGAGGTGGTCAGAAGATTCTTTCAATTTCTATTTTACTCTCTGCTTCTAGAATATCAGGGGCAGTTTTCCTTGATAATTTCTTGAAAGATGAGGCTCGTTTTTGATCATGGCTTTCAGGTAGTCCAATAACTTTTAAATTATTTCTCCTGGATCTATTTTTTAGGTCAGTTATTTTTCCAGTGAGATATTTCCCATTGTCTTTTTTCATTCTTTTGGTTTTGTTTTATAATTCCTTGATTTCTCATGGAGGCATTAGCTTCCATTTGAAATTTTAAGGAATTATTTTCTTCAGTGAACTTTTGGACCTCCTTTTCCATTTGGCCAATTCTGGTTTTTTCAAGGCATTCTTTTCCTCATTGGCTTTTTGGACCTCTTTTGCCATTCAATCTAGTCTACTTTTTAAGATGTTATTTTCTTCAGCATTTTTTTTTGGCTCTTCTTTACCAAGATATTAATTTTCTTCATGATTTTCTTGCAACATCCTTATTTCTCTTCCCAATTTTTCCTCTACTTCTCTTATTTGATTTGCAAAATCCTTTTTGAGTTCTTCCATGACCTGAGACCAATTCATATTTTCCTTGGAAGCTTTGGATGGAGGAGCTTTGACTTTGTTGTCTCCTTCTAAGTGTGTGTTTTGATCTTCCTTGTCACCAAAATAAGTTTTTACAGATAGAGTTTTTTTCATTGCTTGCTCATCTTCCGAGCCTATTTCTTGACTTTTTAACTATTTGTTAAGGATGGGCTCTGCTTTCAGTGTGGTGGGTGAACTGTCCCAAGCTTCAGGGGTTTTGTGCAGCTATTTTCAGAGATTTCTAGGGCCCTGTACATTTTCAGTTCTTCCCATGATCTAAGGAGTGGTGTTTACGTCTATCCTGGTCTGTGCTCTGGTCTATGAGTGACCACAAACACTCTTTTCTGACCTAGAATTTTGAGGAGTGTTCCCCCTCCTCCATTGCTGCCACAAGCTCTGCTACACAAGTGCTCCTCCTTACCCCAGAAATGCTGTCCAGATTCAAGTATGGGCAAAGCAACAGGGTCCTTCCTTAGCACTAGCAAAGTTACCCACGTGATCTCATTCTGACCAGTTGTTCGATTCCCTTACTCTCTGTGGGCTGAGCTTCAGAAGCAACCGCTACCTCCACTGATTCAATTACTCCAGAGGCCTGCCCCTGGCTTGCAAGGACTGGGCTGTGCTTGTGTGGCCTACACTCCCCTCTCACTCAGGTTCGACAGACCTTTCCTGCTGCCCTTCTAAAATTGTCTTTGATGCCTGTGGGTAGGCTGAGAAGTCTGGAAACTGCCAGTATTGCCAGCAATTAGTCACTCTGAGGCCTGCTCTGGGCTTGTTGGGGCCTGGTCTGTGCTGGTGCAGCCTGCACTAGACTTCACTCCTTTCTCAGCCTGGTGTAACAGACTTTCCTGTTGACTTTCCAGGTTGTCTTGGGCTAGATATTTGTTTCACATTGGTTATTTGGAGGGTATCTGGTGAACGCAGCCTTTACTCCACCATCTTGGCTCTGCCACCACCCAAATTGATTTTCCATAACCATGTCACTCACCTACTCAAACTCCAGTGGCTCTCTATAATCTCTAGGATCAAATATAAATTCTTTCA
The DNA here is from genome assembly GCA_023548195.1 of Bettongia penicillata ogilbyi. Classification (NCBI taxonomy): domain Eukaryota; kingdom Metazoa; phylum Chordata; class Mammalia; order Diprotodontia; family Potoroidae; genus Bettongia; species Bettongia penicillata. The sequence continues at coordinate 144,704 of JAJHZJ010000160.1, forward strand.
TTTTACCTTTAAAGCCCTTTATGAACTTACTCTGCTTTACCTTTCCAGCCTTATTACCTGTTATTCCACTTCTCTTCTCACATCCTGACAGTCAAAAGCAAAACAGTTTATTGTTCTTCACACCATAGTTCCTCCCACTCCACAATTTTGCACCGGCTGACCCCACACCTAGTATACACTTCTTCCTCATGTCCACTTCTTAGAATCCCTAGCTCTCTATCATGGTCAGCTCAAGTGCCATATTCTCCATGTAACCTTTTTGAATTCTTCCTTCTCTCCCACCCCAGCCCCCTCAGTGTCAGTCTCACCCACAATGATTTTATATATATTTTATATTGACCTCTATAAATGGATGTTTAAAAAGATTTTCAAGGGACATGATTGCTTTACTTTTTTTTTAAAGACCCAGAACCTTGTATAGTGCCTGACATATAGTAGCAGCTTAACACATATTTGTGGATTTATAAGAGTAGAAGGCATTAAGAAGTGACTGGATAGTGCACATACTGTCCATGTTGTTTCTCATTTGCTGAGAGTATTGGGGGACATTATATGGGAGTCTGTGAAGGAAGGCTTGGAATAGCATTTTATCTATGTATCTATCAAAACAATACATTTATATACTTGTAATACCCCTCCTCAAACAGGAAGTTCTGGCCTCTAGGAAAAGGTTATTAGATTTGATGATTAAAAAGTTTACAATGAGTAATCTACTATTATAAGTAGAAAATAATAAATAAGAATATTCTAGTGTAAACAGATTACAGAGGAAGAGCCACAAGGCATTGTAGTACAGAAGAAAAGGCACTCTGTTTAAATCAAAGGATCTGGATTCAAATATTGGCGCTCCTGTTTTACTAGGTGTGTAACATTAGAGAAGTCACTTGTTTTCTCTGGCTTCTGTTTCCCCAGTTTAAAAAAAGATGGGATTGTCCTTAGTGATCTCTGAGTTTCTTTCCAATGTAGAAGAGTGAAGAGCTTCTCAGAGAATCTAAAGGTTCAAAACAGCTGAGAAAAAGATGATAAGAAAATCTTAACTGAGGCTGGAAACAAATTAAACATGAGATAGTAGAACTATGCAATAAAATGGGCCATTAATGGCATTTCAACTAGCTAAACTCTTTTCCAATATGATGGAGAAAAATCACCCAAGTAGCTAGCATTACATTTATTTAAGTTTAGCTGAGCAGATATAACTTCTGGATAATTAATTTCTTGAGGGCATGAAATTGAAAAAAAAAAATTAAAAAAATCAAATGACCATTAGATTTTCTTTGGAGACTCTTGTATAAGATTAGGAGTCAGAAGATCTAAATTCAAATTATGACAGACCTTTTTGACTTCAGTTTCCTTATTTGTAAAATGGTGAAAATAATACTTGCAAAACCCATCTTCATAAGTTTTGTTGTAAAGAAAGTGCTTTCCAAAGTGCTAGAGAAAGGAGTGTTGTAATTATCAATGCATGGCAAGTCCTTAGGAGAAGAAATAAAATTTCTCTAGCCAAAGAGCAGAGAAATTTTTGACTAGCAAATGACAGCAGGTAAGACATGTGGTTGTTTACAAGGGCCACCTGCCTTCTTTGACTTGAATATTACATATTTAAATGCATCTGTGAAGTCACTGATGTGGGCATTTTCTCCAACGATGCAGAATACAACCTCTATATGTCTGCCTATTTTGTGCTAATCATGTTCATGTCCTCTCATATGTTTGCCACAGGGGCCCACCCATTGTGTGTGGGACCTTACTTATGTTCTCTTAACATCCTCAAACTGTTAATGGAGCACATGGATTGCTCAGTAGTTATGCCATATTCTAATTACATAACCAGCCCATCTTATTTCCCCTCCATTACTACTCAGATATACTTGAGAACATTTTTAATTACTGAGAAATACTATTTTGTTATGGCAATTGAGATTTTCCAGGGTATAAAAAAAGCTCTACTCTGGGCATTAAATTATCTTTGGAGAACCTCAAAGTAGAAAGAAAAAATATTTGAATTCAGAAGACTTGAGTTCTATATAAAAAACTCCACTTTACTGATAAGACAGCAATACAAGTTTACACTCCAAACACTAATGCTGAAGAGGCCAAAATTGATCAGTTCTACAAAGAACTATAACATCTTCTAGAAATAACACGAAAAAAAAGATGTCACACTCATCATAGGGATTGGAATACTAAAGTAGGAAATCAGAAGATAATTGGAATTAAAGGCAAATTTTGTTGAAGGAGGGCAGAGATGAAGACAGTTTTGTAAAGTTTTTCAACAACCCAAAAAGTGATTCTACACATTGACATCACCAGATAGTCAATACAGAAATCAGATTGATTATACACTTTGCAGCCAAAGATAGAGAATCTCTATACAGTCACTTAGAACAAGACCTGGAGCTGACTATGGCTTAGATCATGAGCTTCTTATTGCAAAATTCAAACTTAAAGAAGGTGAGGAAAATCATCACATCATATAGGTATGACATAATATCCCTCATGAATATGAAGTAGAGGTGACAAATAGATTTCAGGGATTAGATCTGGCAGACAGAATGCCTGAAGAATCATGGACAGAGTTTCTCAATACTGTAAAAGAGTCAGCAACAAAAAACATTCCAAAGAAAAAAGAAGAGCCAGAAAGCAAAATGGTTGTCTGATGAGGCTTTATAAATAGCTGAGGAAAGAAGGAAAGGGAAAGGGAAAGGAGAAAGGGAAATATATACCTAGCTAAATGCAGAATTCCAGAGAATAACCAGGAGAGATAAGAAGGTTTTCTTAAATGAGCAATGCAAAGAAATAGAAGAAAGCAATAGAACGGGAAAGACAACAGATCTCTTCAAGAAAATTAGAGATATCAAAGGAAAATTTCATGTAAATATAGGCATGATAAAAGACAAAAATGGTAGGGATTTAACATAAACAGAAGAGATTAAGAAGGGATGGCAAGAATACACAGAAGAACTATACAAGAAAGATATTAAAACATCACTGATAATCACAATAGTGTGCTTACTGATCTAGAGTCCAACATCCTGGAGAATCAAGTCAAGTGGATCCTAGAAAGTATTGCTAACCATAAGGCCAAGGGAGGTGATGAAATTTCAGCTGAGCTATTTAAATCCCCAAAAGATAATCCTGTTAAAGTGTTGGACTCAATATGCTAGCAAATTTGGAAAACATAACAAGAGCCACTGGATTGGAAAAGATCAGTTTATGTCCCAACCCTAAAGGAAGGCAATGCCAAGCCTTAAATTACCAAACAATTGTACTTATTTTACATCCTAGCAAGATTATGCCTAAGAGTCTGCAAGCTAGGCTTCAGTAACATGTGAACCAAGAATTATAGAAGAGCAGGCTGATTTTCAAAGAGGCAGAAGGTTTAGAGACTAAATTGCCAACATTTACTTGGCTTATGGAGAAAACAAGGGAGTTGCAGAAAAACCATCTATTTCTGCTTCACTGACTACACCAAAGACTGACTGTGTGGATCACAACAAAATGTGGCAAGCCCTTAAAGAGATGGGAGTACGAATTCATCTTACCTGTCTCCTTAGGAAACTGTATGCAAGCCGAGAAGCAAGAGTTAGAACCAAACATGGAACAAGTGATGGGTTTAAGATAGAAAAAGGAGAACAACAGGCTGTATATTGTCACTGTATGTAGCTTACATGCAGAATATACCATGCAAAATGCGAGGCTGAATGAATTAAGCACTAGAATTATGGTTGTCAGGAGAAACATCAACCATCTCAGATATGCAGATGAGACCACTCTGATGGCAGAAAGTGAGGAACGTAAGAGAATGGAAAAGCCGGCTTGAAGCTTAACATCAATACAATTAAAATCTTGGCAACTGGGCCCATCACGTCCTGGGAAACAGCAGAAGAAGTGGAAGTAGGGCCAGATTTTATATTTTTGGGTTCAAAGACCTCTGCAAATAGTGATTGCAGTCATGAAATTGAAAGATGCTTGTTCTTCGGAAGGAAAGCTATAGCAAATCTGGATAGCATACTAAAAAGCAGAGACAGCACCTTGCTAACAAAGGTCTGTATAGTTAAAGCTATTTTTTTCCCATAGCAATGTGTGACTGTGAGAGTAGACTATAAGGAAAGCTGAGTGTGGCACAATCAGAGCTTTACAGTTATGATGCTGGAGAAGACTTTTGAGAGTCCTTTGGATATGAAGGATCAAATCAGTCAATACTTAAAGAAATTAATTCAGGCTAATCACTGGAAGATCAAAATCTGGAGCTGAAGCTTAAATACTTTGGCCACATGAGAAGATGGGACTCACTGGAAAAGACTGTGTGGGAAAGGCTGAAGGCAAAGGCAAAGGATTTCAAAAGCAGAGGATAAGATGGATAGATAGTGTTATGGAAACATTGAAAATGAACTTAAACAGAGTTCAAGAGATAGTGGAAGATATAAGAACCTGGTATGCTATGGTCCATGGGGTCAGGAAGAGTCAGACAAGATGCAAGTTTCACTTTATCAAGCTATTCATAACAGCATTTTTTTTTTGTGTGATAGCAACAAAAAGGAAAATAGAGTGCTTGACCATCACTTGGGGAATGTAACAAATTTTGGTGTATGGATATAATGAAATATTATTGCTTTGTAGGAAATGATAACTATAATAGAGAAAACAAGGGAAGACTTCTTGAAAGTGACAAATTATGAAGAAAGCAGAATCAGAGGAACTATACACAGTGACTACAGTGGTGTAAATGAGAACCAGGCTAAAAGGCATCTGTGGTTTCAGATTCAATACAGTAACTAATCTTGGTTCCAAAGGACAGCTGAAATATACTTTCTTGCAGTGTAGAGGTGAGGGATTATTTGTTCAGAATGTTGTATGTACAGTCAGACAGAACTGCTGTGTGAATAGGTGCATGAGTATTTTTCTTTGTTACCGGGAAGGTTTATATAAATGACCAGTGTATAAAACCAAAGAATTCAATAAAATTTTATAAAAATTAGAAAGAGGACTCGTCATATTCCTGCTGAAAGTTCTTGATCTATATCTAGTTTATTCAGAACTAAATAAGAGAGAAGGACTACAAGAATGAGAAGTCTATAAACAAGTGCAAGCACCTTTTAAATCTGACCTTGATAGGTCTTTTAAGTTTAAAGGGAAGCAATTCCACATAGATTTTTCAATAAGCTCAAGTATTAACAGGGAATTATTTTCCAACCTGGTGAGTAACGCATTACAGACAGCTGTTCATTTCCATCTGTGTGCACTGTGACTAAATCTTTTGTTTCTGTGTCAAACACAAACCACCTGTTAGAAAACAGAAGAAAAATGCATTAAGTTCTTGCATAAGAGTTTAAAGTAAGTTTATTTAGCTTAATCACTGAGTCACAATAATAACTGTGTTCACTGTAAAGGGGAAGGTTCTCTAAATCTCTATTTCAAGTAACCTTTGTGTGTATACATTTTCTAACAATATGAAACTCCTTGGTTACTAATACCATATTACTTTGCTGTTTTTTGTATTACAATCTAAAATGGGTTTTATTTTCTTTGGTAATAAAATTATCTTTCATGCTCAACATATGATATGGAAATGTATTTCTCTAAGAAAAAAACAACAAGGGAAGCAGAATTGTTATTATGTTTCTGACATGAAGGGGATTGGGAAATATGTGCCAATTTGGGACAAATTAAATATTTTTATAGGTTAAAATCCAACAAAAACTTTCATACTACACAAAATTTCAAACTACTTTAATATACTCAGTTCAAAAGTATAAAGTATAAAGTAGTCATGTATTAAGAGTTTTTAAAATTTGAAAATTATTCAAGTTGTCTTTAGAAAACATTCCTACTGTGCTAATTGTAAAAACATGGAATGTGAGAGGTTCAAAGAACCTAACTGATGATTGAATTGAATTCTTTCTTTCTATAGCTAGGGAAACTGAGGTCATTAGTTAAGGACTTCACAGCTCAGAGTGGTTCCTCATCTCTCCTTAAGTAAGGACTAGACTCTCAGGCTTGCTTTCAGAAAACTCTGAACCCAGGTTCAAATCTCAGCTGTTGAGTAAGTTACTTCCTGTTTAGGGGATTATTCTAGCTCTGGGTAATTACCTCCTGAACTTTCCATAGATGCAAAACATTCCAATACAAGAAATACTAAACAAAAGTCCCTGTGTGAATTGTTCCTTGCACTTACAGTATGCTTCACTATTGTTGTCAAAGTGTGGTTTCTAAGACCCTTTCAGGGGTTCCTCTAGTTCAAAACTAATTTTATAATAGTACTAAGATGTTATTTGCCTACTAAAATACTTCTCCCTTTTCTAACCACATATCAGTGTGAGGCTGAATTTTCTTCACATACTTCAACCAAAGCAACATATAAACAACAGACTGAAAACAGAAGCAGATATGAAAACCTAATTATCTTTTATTTAGTTGAACATAAAAGAGATTTGCAAAAATATGTAAAGCAGTATCTTTCTTTTCACTGTTTTTTGTTTTCCAAAATATAGTTATTTTTCATAAGAATGTTATATGTAATGGATTTGTTATTTTAATGAATTAATAAGTAAATATGCTTAAAATTATTAGTTTTCATTTCCAGTATGGTAAGTACCAATACATATAACCCACAAAAAGAAAAGATCTCTGGGGTCCTCAGTATTTTTGACAGCATAAGTAATTTTTAAGAGTAAAGAGGTCTTAAGACGAAAAAGTTTGAGAACCACTGTTTTAAAGTCTAGAGACTGGCTCAGCACAGTTAAAAGTCAAATCAGAAACTCAGGTCAGGAACCAACATAGTGGTATCTCTCTTCTCTGTTTTATCATGAGTCTTGTTGCAAACTAATGGACACCTATGGCAGAAATGAACTCTTAGGTTCCAGGAATATTTCCAGAGTTTAATCAAGATATTTATCTCCATTGGGAGAGGCCAAAAGTTAGCCATGAGTATGAGTCATGATCACCTGCCCTTTCCTTTTCTCCTTCCTTGAGGAGCTGCCTCAATCAGTTACAATGCTGAAAGATTCCAAAAGCAGAGATAATGGATAACATCTTGCTTCTCCAAGGATTAATTGTGCAGACTCCATGGGAAGGAAAGACTTACAAGTACATGTCATTTATGAGACCTTTGCTGTACAAAACAAGAAAATAATGGGAAGTCATTTTTGGTGAACTGCTGCCCCTGCCCCCAGTGAACTTTGAGTAAGTCATGTGGAGATAAAAAATTTTCCCTCTGCTCCCTCCCCACCCAGAGTTTTCTTAGTATGGCTGCTAATTTAGTCAGTCGCCAAGCATTTATTATGTTATTATTAGTTGTCAGGCAGAGTGTTAAGCAGTAGGGTTACAAATAAAGACCAAAACATGGTCCCTAACGTCAGAGTTCACATTCTAATGAGGAAACCATCTGTTTAGAGATAACTGAACCAATAAGAGTTGATGAGGTCAAGAACACCATGAGATAGTATAGAGGGAAAAGTGAAGACAGGTCAGGACAAACTTTTATGGGTATATCCACTGTGGATATGACCAGAATGAAAATCCAGCCAAGGAGACTGGGGAAGAGTGTTCATACCTGTATGAACGAAAACTAGAGAAGAGAGAGTACCACAGGAAGGGATGGTGATAAACAGTATCATTTAGACAGGCGTTTGCTGTCAAATGAAGGAATTAAAATGGGAAGGAGAATTTAATTAATTCTTTTTATTTAAAGGAAAATTCTGCCAACTGAAAGATACAGTATAATTTAGTGGGATTAATTCACTTCTGCTCTTTAGATACCTGTTTCCCCATCTGTAAAATGAAGGGGCTGTTGAAATAGATAATCTCTAAGCTCCTGTCCAATTCTAAATCCTATGAACTATTGTTTTTGACAGTTTGTGTATAATAATAATTTTAACATTAACAAACTCTCTAACTTTCAGTATTTTAAAAACCTGAACTGAAAGAATGAAGCTGACTATAGCAAAACCATTTAAAATGCTCGTCTACTGGCACGCATTATATCCTTAAACCAGCGCGAAGGCTGGGAACCAAAGGCCCAGTTTGAGAGGGAGATCTAGGGTTAGCGTTCCACTCCAGGTCTCAGTTCCCTCCGTTGTCATCATTATGCACTATTACATATAGTGCACTGAAAACTACCAGGAGCCACACCCAAGGTCAGGGCAAGAACCAGGTGAAATCTGGTTTGACTCATAGGCATGTAATAAGTAGTCTCATAAAACATTCTGCTGAGCTTATCAAACTCCATTCTTAAGACAATGCTCCTTAATATCTCTTAAATTGGTCAATATTTCTCCATAATGTTTTGGTTTCATAAAGACAAATCCCAAATGTTACATTTTAGCAGAGAAATAAACACAAAACATATTTGGCTTGAAAACCTAGCAACCCCTTCTTTTAATAACAAAGAACAATAAAGAATATGTAGAGAAAACATTGTTGATACAAAGTTACCAAGAAAAATGTTAATTATGAATGCTGAACTTTGCTTGTGAGTTTGTACCTGGTTTTGATAAAGCCCATTGACTCTAAGAAAATGCAATTAAGTGCTCAATCAGGCTATGTTTCTGGGAGAAATCTAATTTTCAATGTTACTGAAACACAAAGAAATGTACTTATTAGTCTTACCTTCCAGTTAGTGTTCCAATTGCAATGACAGATCCTGAAGGATGAAAACCAGAAGACTGTGCTGGATCCTAAAATATTTCAAAGGAAGTATATATTAACATCCTGAAAAATTTATTCACATTGAACAAATAAAAACAAGTATTTATTGCCTTAGTAAGATTATGCCATAATATAATACTTTCAAAGAGGAAATTTTTCTTATTCATTTAGATTGATGCCATAGTTCAGGAAGAAACAAAGGGGGTACAGTGGAAGAAGCTTCTAACTAGGAGTTGGGAGACCTGATTTCTAGTTCTGGCTCTGGAAGTGATGACTACATGTGATCTTGGAAAAGCCACATTCCATCTCTGGGTCTTAGTGATGGTACTAGGAGCAATGGGTACAGATTCTAAGAGAGGGATTTAGTTTTAATGCAAAGATAGCCAGCATTTTCTTTATTGTTTTTATTGTTTCTGTAGAGATGCCAGGTTCCTGGAAGATTCCACAGAAGGATACATAACAGATTTTGTGAGACGCACCAGAAATTAGAATATTATGATTTTCTCTAAAACAGAGAATGGGCAATGGAAACTGTCCTGCACTGTCCTTTGAGGTAGGAAGCTGTATGATAGAACAGGGTAGGCCATGATGTGTGCACTGAGGCACCTAAGATTGGTTTTCTTTCTTCTTTTCACTGCCCATGTTTTAGGACTTCCTAGGGGTCATGAAAATGATGGGACTGAATGGGCACTGACCAGGATCACAAAGGAAGCAACCAGACATAACCAGTACTGCCCTGAAGCCTTGGAAATGGGAAAGTAGCATGAATGAAAACCAGCATTGAAAAGAGGGGTTCTTATCCAGGACAAGAGAAAGGTAGAGATGGTGTCTCATATAGGAAGACTTTATGAATTTATCTTATTTAAGATAAACTATTCAATTACACTATACTAAATCTCCTTTGCTGCTTCATCAAAAGAACACCCCCTAATAACCCACACCCACTGGGTATATACCCCACAGCTCTGTACCTGGGCCCTCTTCTCCTCTAGCTACATTTTCTCTTGGTGTTATTAGCTCACGAGTTCAATTACTGTCTCTATGCAGATGACTCACGGTTCTCTATTTCTATTTCTAATATGCCTCCTAAGCTCTATTCATACATCCCCAACTGCTTCTTAGAGTTACACAGTCTACTCATACTTACCACCTTAATCTAGGTTCATGTCACCTCTCACCTAGACTCTTGCAATGGTTTCCTAATTGGTTTCCCTGCCACAAGTTTCCTCCTATTCCTGTCCATCTTCCAAACAGTTACCAAAGTGATTTATTTAAAATTTTAAGTATTTTTTAAACTACATGTAAAAACAATTTCTAACATTCATTTTTTAAACATTTTGAGTTCCAAATTATTTCCCTTTTTCCCTCCACTTCCCCCTCATTGAGAAGGCAAGCGATCTGATATAGGTTACACATGTACAGTCATGCAAAACATATTTCCGTATTAGTCATTCTGTGAAAGAAAACACAGACCAAAAAAAAAAAAAAAGAAAAATGAAAAAAGAAAAAAAAGATATACTTCAATCTGCATTTAGATTCCATCAATTCTTTCTCTGAGGATGGATAGCATTTTTCATTAGAAGTCCTTTGGAATTCTCTTGTATCACTGCATTGCTGAGAGTAGCTAAGTCCTTCCCAGCTGATCGTCATGTGTTATTGATGTTACTGTATACATTGTTCTAGTTCTGCTCATTTCACTTTGCATCAGTTCACATGTCCTTCCAGATTTTTTCCTGAAAGCATCCTGCTCCTCATTTCTTAGGGTACATTAGTATTTCATCACAATTATATACCATAACTTGTTCAGCTTCCTCAATTGATTGCCAGCCCCTCAATATCTAATACTTTGCCACCACAAAAAGAGCTGCTATAAATATTTCTTACATATATGTCCTTTTCCTTTTTTTAAAAAAAAACTTTGGAATATAGACATTAGTGGTATATCTGGTTCAAAGGATATACATAGTTTTATAGTCCTTTGGACATAGTTCCAAAATGCTTTCCAGAATGACTGGATCAGTTCACAGCTCCACCAACACTGCTTTACTGTCCCAATTTGCCCACATCTCTCCAATATTTGTCATTTTCCTTTTCTGTCATATTAGTCAACCTGATGGGTGTGAGGTGGCACCTCACAGTTGTTTTAAATTGGCCTTTCTCTAATCAGTAGTGATTTAGGGCATTTGTTTTTATGTGACTATAGATAGCTTTGATTTCTTAATCTGAAAATAACCTATTCGTATCTTTTAACCATTTATCAATTGGAGAATGACTTGTATTCTTATAAATTTGACTCACTTCTCTATACATTTGAGAAATGAGGCCTTTAGCAGAGAAACTTGCTATAAATTGTTTTCACAGTTGTGATTACTATGTATTTCCCTCCATCCTATTTTCCCCCTTGTTTATCCTTCTTTTGCTTTTCTTCCTCAGAAATGTTTTGCTTCTGATCACCACTTCCCTCAATCAATGCTCTTCCTGTCCTCTTATCCCTTTCCCCACTACTTTCCTGCAGGGTAAGAAGACTTTTTATATCAAACTAAGTACGTATGTTATTTCTTCTTTGAGCCAATTCCCATGAAAGTAAGGTTCAAATGTTGTCTACCATCTCCCTCCTGCCCATCTGCTGTATAAGTTCTTTTATGTGAGATAATTTACCCCATTCTACCTTTCTCTTCCCCCTTCTCCTGGTTATACTCCTCTTTCTCATATCTTAATTTTATTTTTTAGATATCATCCTATCATGTTACACTCATGCCTTCTATGTATACTCCTTCTAAATGTTATAATAATGATAAAGATTTTTAGGAGTTACAAGTATTATCTTCCCACGTAAGGTAAACATTAATGTAAATGTAAATAGTTTAACCTTACTCTCTTTCCTTTTACCTTTTTATGCTTCTCTTGAGTCTTATATTTTAAAGTTAAATTTTCTATTCAGCTCTGGTCTTTTCATCAGGAATGCTTGAAACTCCTCTATTTCATTAAACATCATTTTCCCCCCTAAAGGAATATACTCAGTTTTACTGGGTAGGTGATTCGTGATTATAATTCTAGCTCCTTTGTCCTCTGGAATATCATATTCCAAGACCTCTGATCTTTCAATGTAGAAACTGTTATATTGTGTGTGATCATCTGAATTGTTTCTGGTTTTCTGCAGTATTTTCTCCTTGATCCTTCAAAGGAGCTTTGAAATTTAGCCATAATATTCCTGGGAATTTTGACTTTGTGATCTCTTTCCGGGAGTGACTGGTGGATTCTTTCAGTTTTTATTTTACCCTCTGACTCTAAGGCTACCAGGACAGTTTTCCTTGATAATTTCTTGAAATATAATTTCTACACTTTTTTTTGGACCATGACTTTCTGGGAGTCCAGTAATTCTTAAATTATCTCTCCTTGATTTCTTTCCAGGTTAGTTGTTTTTCCAATGAGATATTTCACATTTTCTTGTCTTTTTTGTTGTTCTTTTGACTTTGTTTTATTGTTTCTAGATGTCTCATGGAGTCATTAGCTTCTAATTGCCCAATTCTAATTTTTAAGAAATTAATTTTGTCAGTGAGCTTTTGTACCTCCTTTTCCTTTTAGCCAATTTTACTTTGTAAGGAATTTTTTTCCTCTTTTACCATTTGACCTATTCTGTTTTTTATGGCATTATTTCCTTTAGTATTATTTTTTTTTGTGCCTCCTTTACCAAGTGGTTGATTCTTTTTTTCATGATTTTCTTGCATCACTCTCATTTCTTTCCCGAATTTTTCCTCTACCTCTTTTTTTATTTTTAAAATATTTTTTAAGCTCTTCCATGAATTCTTCTTTGGGTCTGGGACTTATTCACATTTTTCTTTGAGGCTTTGCATGTAGCTATTTTGACTTTGTCTTCTGAGTTTGTGTTTTGACCTTTCCTGTCACCATAGTAATTTTAGTCAGATTCTTTTTTGTTGTTTGCTCATTTTCCCAGCCTATTTCTTGCCTTTTAATTTTATGTTAAAGTTGGCTCTGCTCTTTTGGTGGAAGGAATACTGTCCCAGGCTTCAGTTTTTTTTATGCTGCTGTTTTCAGAGTTAGTTCTGGAGGACTGTAGGTTCTCAGCTCTTCCAAGGTGGTATGATCTAGGAAGAAGTCTGGTCACAGTTTTCCTGGCCTATGCTCTGGTCTGTGACCACAAACACTCTTTTCTGTCTTGGAACTGTGACCAATGTCCTTGCTAGTGCTAGTGCTGCTCCATGCCTTGGGACTGTGACCCAAAACAATGTATGGGCAATGCAAAAGAATCCTGCACCCAGTGCCAGCAAAAGGTCCCCTGTAATCTCCTTCTGACTAGTTGTCTAATCCTCTTACTATCTGTGGGTTGAGTGCTCAAAGACACTGCTTCTGATTCAGTTATCGCCAAGGCTGCTGCTGATTTGCTGGGATATGGCCTCCACTGGATTGCTGCACTGCTCCACTTTTACTCCAGGGAGACAAACTTTTTTCTGTCAGCCTTTTAAATTGTCTTGGGCTAGAAAATGCCTTCACTCCATCCTTCCGTTTGTTTTGCTGTTTCAGAATTTGTTCTGAGGCAATATTTTACAATTGTTTGGAGCAAAATTTGGGAGAGTACTGGTGAGCTCCTGCCTTTACGCTGCCATTTTGGTCCTCCATCTCCTAAAGTTATTTTCCAAAAGTACAATCTAGCCATTTCGCTCCTCTATTCAATAAACTTCAATAGCTTCCTATTGCCTTTAGGAGTAAATACAAACTGTTAGCTATAACATCTTCATAATCTGGCCCTAGCCTGTCTTCCCAACCTAACATTACTCCCCTTTCCAAACTCTACAGCCCAGTCAGCCTGACCTTGCTGTCTTGGTCTCTCCACACTGACTGATTCCCATGTAAGTACAAATTTCCTATTCACTTTGGCCTCTTAGCATCAAATTCAACTCAAATGTCATCTTCTACATTAAATCTTCCCTGATCCTCACAGCTGCTAATGTATTCTCCCCACAAATTACCATACATTTGTTTTGTCTATATTTTGTTTATATTTATTTATATACATGTTGTCTTCCTTGATAGACTGAAAACTTCTTGGGGGCAGGGAATACTTCATTTTTCTTTGTTTCCCCTTTGTCTAGCACAGTTTCTGCAACACAGTAGGTGCTTAATAAATGCTTATAGATTACCTAATTAAGTCTCTGAATTTAGAGTGCTATGATAAGAGAGAGGGGAGCCCAGGCAAAGGGGGTTCATGAGTTATGTAGAGACATTAGATTTCATATTTTATTATTTTGAACAATATTCCATTTGATTCCTTACACTGATTTTTTTGCCATGTAATTCCTTTTGAATCTAAAAATACATTCACTTAGAATTGTTCATATTAGAAAAAGTTTGGATGATATACAATGTGATCCTAGATTGATTCTGGAGGTTAATCTAAATTTCTTAGCAATTCCATGAAGTGTGGGCTCCAGTGGCAAGCACCTGAAGCTTTTGTAAGCTGACTGCCATCTGGTGTTCACTGCTGATACTGCTGCCTCTTAGGATGGTCATGAGAAGCACAATCCTGAGAGAAACTGAGACCATGGGCTGGTGGCTTAAAAATAATGTCATCTTTTCAACCAGGCTGGCACTACCCTCCATCTCTGAATAATGTAGCGCAGAGGTTCTTTACCTTTTTTGTATCATGGTCCCTTTTTGCAGTTTGATGAAATCTGTGGATCCCTTCTCCAAATATTTTTTAATTGCATAAAACAAAACACATAGGATTACAAAGGATACTGATTATATTGAAATACAGTCTGTAGATAGGAAGACTACAATAACTTGCCATCTAGTGGTGAGCATAAGAACTACAGTAATTTTGAAGTTTTAATAAATGTAAATATTTCAAGGTATCTGCCACATATATGATATGATTTGAAAAATATCTGTAATTTCTACTGGTATCAAAGTCATAGGTACTAATATTATGCTGTGATTTGTTGCCTACATTCATAACTGAAAGATATATTTCAGTTAGAGGTTTGTGAAAATAAAGACATACTTTATTGTTTTTTGCCATCCAAATTTCCTGAAATTAATTCAGTTACTTTGTGGGGGGTAGGGGAAGGTTCTTTGATGCCAAGTGAAGAACTCTTGATATGGTAGCACATCTTTGGGTTGACTTACGGAAAGCGCTTAAGCTGCAGGACCTAAAGTATCAAGGTGTGGGGAAGACTCCAAAACATCACAGTGTCACACTAGGAAAAAACTTTCTAACAATTGAATTAAGCAAAAGTAAAGCTGACTCTTTCTGGTTTCCTATTCAGTGAAGATTTTCAGGATGTTATTGAGGATATTCCTATCTTAGTTTCCTTCCAAAATGAGATTCTGTGATTCATTAATTTCTAAAGTCTCTTCCAACATCATATTCAGTTTGAATGGGGCTGAAATCTTCACACCAATAAAATCTTGTTAAATCTATGACTCAACATACACTCTTTTCCTTATACACTTTTCTGATTAAAAGAGGCAACTATAATTCTTTTCTTAAAAGCATGGCAGTCCCGACTCTTTTCCCTCTAGTGGCCATTTGATGTGATATCTTTACACAGTTGTATTGCTTTATCAATGAGCATGTATTATACGTTATTAAAAAAAACTGCTTTACAAACACTCTTTATAACCATCATCTGAGGTAATTACCCCATTTTACAGATCAGGAAAATGAGGCTCATAAGGTTGAAATGATTTGTAACTTGGCCATAACCATACAGCTAGTAAGTGGTAGAGCTAAAACGTAAACCTAGAACTTTTGACTCCAAAGCCAATATGATTTCTGCTACATACCATGGAAACTTTCAAGTAGAAAGATATGTAGTAAGGTATGTGGCTAAGAGTACACTTCTTTTAGTGTTCTGATATGCAACAGTCATTTAAATCACCTATGAAGACAATCCATATGAATTTGGAAAAATATACAATATCATTAACTTTTAACATCATACTTGAAGACTCCCTTATTCGAAATCTTTATGCAAAGGCTGGATGACCTCTTATCTGGTTAATATAATTGAGAGCATTCTTTTTAAGGTACAGGTGGGGACTAAAAGACCATTAAGGTTCCTTCAAATTCTGTGATCGGTATGAAACACTGAAGCTACAAGGAGAATTTTATTTTTACTTCAGTTTTAATTATACTGAAGTAGAGTTATAAAATACCAAGAAAAAGCACCCCCTTCCCCCACCCCCCAGTTCCTGAGTGGTCAGTTTAAGAATCTTTGCTTAAGTACAAAAAGTCATTGAACCGGCAGCATGAAGTGACACTACACAAGAACAATGTTTGGATAGGCTGACAAAACTTGGCTACACCCCAGGAATTATCTATAAATTCTCAAACTTGTTAGAACTGGATTCATTTGAAAGGTTAGAGCCAGCATGGAGTTCAACTAAGTCTCCTGAGAACCAGTTGCTTGGGGGGAAGAGGGGAAAGAAGAGGCCTCGGACTAAGTGTCCTCCCTGTCCCTCCTGCCTGTCATGTCTAGAGGGGAGCCTTGCAAGGTTTAAAGATCTAAAGAATTTTGGACTTCTCATTTTCCTATGAGTGTCTTAGATGCATGCCCCAATCAAATGATGGCAGTGTTTGCATCAGGAGCCAAGGAGAGGTGAATGTAGATTCACCATGCTTAAATGGCACTTCTTGGGCACCTCCAAAATGGGAGGAAAGGGATTACAGAAGTGAGGATCTGTGAGCTATGCCTTCATCACCTGTACTTTCTAAGCTTGAGCTCACTTTTGCTTGGACTCTATGTATTTACGTAAGAGTGTGTCACAGACTTTGAAGGTATGTCTATACCAACTGATCTTCCATTCCATCTTGATAAATATCCCTTTCTAAAAGCTACTTCAAGCTGGGTAATTAAATTGATTTTCAACTGATATCATTTGCGGCTTGAATCAATGGCATATCTGACAGGGGGAGGCATGACTTTGCTCCACAGACTTGAGTCTCCTTTGTGAGATCAGGAGCTGAGGTAAGGATCCTCAGAATGTATACGGGCTATATGAATTCACAACAATTATCTCTGAATTATTTTAGCCACTTTGAAATACCTGATCTATGGTCAGATTTCAGTTGTAGAATTTGAGAGTTAACATATTATCTTGAAAAGAGTACTTTAGTACCTAATTGAAGGCTCAAAGATAAGCTTCCAAATTACAAAACAGAGTATGTTTGAATCAAGGTTATTAAGAAAGAAATTTTAAAAAGAAATTCATCAAATGAAACATTGGTTATAATACCTTTCATGCAAAACTTATTTAAGGCAATGCATATATTACAAATATGTCTTATAATGTATATACATGTAAATTAAAGCACAATACCAGCTTTGTGCAGGCATTTACCTCTATTACTTTACTCCAGATAGGCTGATGACTTATTGCATCCCAAAGGGTAACATGTTTGTCATGTCCACATGTCAAGAATTGAGATTTAGAAGAATGAATGGCTAGCCCCCAGAGTTCATCAGTGTGGCCCTACAAAAAATAGAGAAATTATTTTATAAAATATTGAAATCAGAATGATAATTTTAGTATGCCATTAATCATGGTTTGATAGCACATTTTGTATCTATTTTTTCATTTTGTTTCATAATTTATATTTAAACTTATAATCTATAAACTATTTACACCTCATATTTCTATAGTGTTTTTCTTACAACAATCCTATGAAGTAGGTAGTAGAAGTACTTATCATCTGAAACTGGACAGCAACAAAAATATATTATAAACCCATTGTGTTAGACCCTGGGGAAAATTTTAAGTTTAGACAAAGGATACTTTCTGAATAGATATCAACACAGATAAACACAATACCTAATATTACATATTAAATACATCAGTGAACTAGAAAACAAAGTACTTTATGAGATATTGTTGGTAGAGGGGATCAGAGAAATCTTCATAGAACAGATGACATTTACTTTGGACTTTAAAAGATGGGCAGGAATTCTAGAGAAGGGAAGGAGAGCATTCCACATAAAATGAATATTCTGAGTAAAGACATGTGAGCACAATTTGAGGTTGGGGGCCAAAGAGTTGTCCGTTTCAGCAGGAGCAAAGAGTATATAAAAAGGACTTATCTAAGATAAGATGCATCCTTGCTCTGGAAACCTGAGATGCATCTATAAGATAAGACTAGAAAAATGGGGTGGATCTAGATTGGAAGAGAAGGGAGGGCACTGGATGCTAGACAGCTCTGAATTTTACTTGTTAAAACATAGGAAGCCACTGATGACTTTTTAGAGGAATTAATATGACCAGATTCATGCATAAGGAGATTATTGTGGCAGTATATGAAGGATGTGTTGGGAAGGTAAGAGTGGAGGCTGGAATAACTCTTAACCCTAAGCAGACTATTTTTTTAACATCTAGGCGGTTGGTGGTGAGAACTTTATCAGGAGAGTGGCAGTGGGTATGGAGAGCAATGGATGCAAGGCACATTGTAGAGTGGGAATCAGTGGGACTTAATAATTGATTAGATTGAGAAAGGAAGAGTCAAAGATAACTTGAAGGTGAACAAGCAGAGAACTAAAGAGTGTTGGTGCCTCAGAGAGGAATGATATATCACTATAAACCTAACTCTCTCTAGACTCAGAATCTCAGCACAGCAAGGTACCTTAGAGGTCAGCTGGTTTAATCTATCCATTTACAAGTCAGGAACCTGAAGCCCAGAAATGTTACAAGACTTACTGCCAAATCACAGCAAGTTAGGAGACCCCAGCTGGGACTAGGACCTGAACTTCTTAATTTCCAGTTTAGTTATCTGCTTCCATAGCATACTGCCTCACAGTGCATTCTATTACAACTTAAAATAATAAAATATTTGGTTAACTTACTCAGGTTGAAACTTACCTGGGTAATTGGATTAAAATCCCCTGACAGAGTGCCTTGTAAAACAAAGTTCCTAGTAGTACCAATCAAGACAACATCCCCCTTCCCCTCAGCTACTGTTCTTATTGGACCAAACTGTTCTGGAATCTGCATTTAAAAGAGGCATATGAAAACAAAAATTAAATATTTCACAAAATTATTCTCAAAATATAACCATTTAAAACATGTATGTCTAGAATTCATTATCTGAGTGCCTGTAGGAACACTTCACTCAGTAAATATTTGATGAATTAGTGACCAAATGATCAAAACCCCAAATTGTTTTTAAAATGTTACTTATCTAAAAGTTCCAAATGTTGATTCTAAAAGAATCAACAAAATATACCTTTTTTTTTTCAGTGTAGGTGAAAAGAGTTATAGAGTTTTCTGGTTCATACCCTAATGTTATGAAATACTATTGATTTTATACTTTGAACTTTTACTTACAGATGATACCTTGAGGGTAAATAGTATATTACTGCAGTCTCACACACACACAGATATATGTGATACTGCAGTAATATACTAATATATACATATATCACAATATATATTTAGAAACAAGAAACACCTTGTTCCACAAAAAATCCATAAACCTCCCTGTGACTTCAAAGTGATCGTGGGGTCTTGAAAGTTTGGCCAGGGAATATAATCTCTGTTAAATGAATGATCCATGCTGGAAAGGTTTGGAGCCCAGATTATGTCTAACATTTAAGGCTCTGTTTAGCTCATGCAGAGATTTATTAGGAGACTGTCCACTTGAATGAATAAGTCAAAAAAGTATTTATTAATCTGTAGGGCAGACGGAAAGACTCAGTGTCCCTTAGGGTTCAGTGACAGGGCACATGATCTAGAGCAGGACTTCTTAAACTTTTTCCACTCACTACCCCATTTTGTGTTTTGGCAACATTGGTTGGCGTTGCTTGGCCTGAGGGCATGTACAGTGTAAAGTGTGCATGCTTTGTATTCAGAATGAAGGCTAAAGTGAAACTGCATGGGAAAGCACTGCCAGAAACACCCCAGATTCATTATGTGTTTTATTTTTAATTGATTTTTGATTGTTGCACATTCGGAAACCTTTTACTGTTGCCAAATTCTTCATGGCCCCGTGTGGGGTCATGACTCACAATTTTAGAAGTGCTGAGGGGACAGTGATAAGGTGAACAGCAAGCTTAATCCTTTTGCCCACCAGGAGTGTATATTCCTCAGCTACTTTGCTGAAGAAGAAGGTCAACCTCTCCTCTCCTGCTTTATCTCCTGTCATTTATAGACTGATTGTAATAATAGTACCAGCCCTATTGTCACTGAATCCCTAGACTCCATGACTCCCACAGCCTCTGATGTGAAGTACAGCAGGATAGCATAGCCATACTATAGGTGACTACAGCAGCGGCTAAGGCAATTGCTGTGGCTCTCTCTGTTACCTAGGAGGCAGTCACCTCTGCGCAGTTGTTGTAATTCAGATTCAGGCTGGGAGCATCACCACAGTTATTGCTGCAAAGATTCCCCTCCACCCCCCATATTTTACCACGATCTGGACACATTCCATCATCTTATGAGTAGTGATGTCTAGTCATCACTCAGCGATGAGTTCTTTGGCCATGGCAACCCAAGAAACAAATGAAAAAAATACAACTACCCTTCAGCCCTTTGTGGCTCTCTTCCATTTTAGCAGAGAGGTAGCAAAGAATGCCAAGAATCCTAGAGTTTTTAGAAACAACTTAGCTGTTGTTAGTCTAAATGTAAGAACTTTGCCCAATGATCAATGAGTTGACATAATACAGGAAGAACGGAATCATATTAACTTTGGCATTATGGGGAAGACTACTGTGGCAAATTTACAGACATACACATAACAGTTACATAGGATGGGCAGATATAGATAGGTTGCACTTCACATCATTTAGGGGAATATTGGCACCATTGAAATCAAAGAGGCACTGGAGTAATATGAATTATTATGTTAATAGTAAACACAAATATTAAAATTTAAAGGCTTTTTGAAGAGGTTTTGTATATACCTAGAAGTCTATATGTTGTTTCCTCCATTATAATGTAAGTTCCTTGAGAGCAGAGCCTGTGTGCTTTTCCTTTGTAGCTCTTGAATTTAACAGTTCCTGGCACAGAGTAATGCTTAATTTATGCTTATTGACTGTTTTTTTTTAATGTGAATTCTTTGTTGACTGATACAGATTTTAAAAAATCATTATTTATTTACTCACAACATTTGTTTTTAAAAGATTTTGAATTCCAAATTCTCTCCCTTCCTTTGGTCCCTCCCCCATCCATTGAGAGGGCAAGAAATGTGAAATATTGTGATCATGCAAAATTTATTGCCCTATTAGTCATGTTGCAAAAAATCAAGAAAAATCAAGAAAGTAAAAATTATACTTCAATCTGTATTCACAGTTAATCAATTTACTTTCTGAAGGCAAATAGTATTTTTCATCATGAGTCCTCCAGAATTGTCTTGGATCACCATATGGATCAGAATAGCTAAGTCTTTCACATTTTATCATTGCCACAATATCACTGTTGTTGTGTGCAATGTTCTCCTGGTTCTGCTCACTTCACATTGCATCAGTTCATGTAAGTCTTCCCCAGTCTTTCTGAAACCATCCTGCTCATTATTTCTTATATAATAGTAATATTTCATCATAATCATATACCACAACTTGTTCAACCATTCCCCAATTGATGAGCATCTCCTCAATTTCCAATTCTATGCCACCACAAAAAGAGCTTCCATAAATATTTTTGTTCATATAAGTACTTTTCCTTTCCTCTTTTTTGTGAGTGGGAGGATCTCTTTGGGACATAGACCTTGTAGTGGTATTGCTGGGTCAAAGGGTATGTAAGGTTTTGAAGTCCTTTGAATACAGTTCCAAATTGTTTTCCAGAACATCTGGATCAGTTCACAACTCCATTAACAGTGCTTTAGTATCTCAATTCTTCCACATTCCTTCCAACATTTGTCATTTTCCTTTTTAGTCATATTAGCCAATCTGATAGGTATGAGGTGGTACCTCAGAGTTGTTTTAATTTGTTTTTCACTAATCAGTAACGATTTAGAACATTTTTTTTATGTGACTACAGACAACTTTGATTTCTTTATCTGAATACTACCTATTCATATCCTTTGATCAATTACTAATTGGAGAATGCCTATTTTTTTGTATAAATTTGACTCAGTTCCTATATATTTGAGAAATGAGACCTTTATCAGAGAAACTTGCTGTAAATTTTCTCTCAGTTCCATTCTTTCATTCTAATCATGCATTCATTGGTTTTGTTTGTGCAAAAAACCTTTTTAATTTAATGTGATCAAAATTATCTATTTTACTTCCTGTGATCCTCTCTATTTCTCATTGATGCAGATTTTCATAGCCCCTCTATATATTAGTAGATAGCTTATAAGTTGTTATAGTCACTGGGTGGATACCTAATGGCTAACCCTAGTGATGAACCTTTCTGAACTCAGACAGCCTTATCTTTGGATCAAGAATACATATTTGAAGATTCTGTAACTTGATAGGAGCTTAAAGAGCTTGTACTCTGCTGTTGAGAACCCAAAATTACCAACAATGGAGATATGTACTTTATATTTCTAGAATGCAATACTACATTGCTTTTTGTTAGCAAAATAAAGCATATCATTGTAATAACTCTAAATAGTATAAATGAAAATGATAAATTATTTGGCAGGTTCATCAAATAGATGAGTAAAATAAAATAAATGATATATACAATAAATTTAAAAATAATAAATCAAATTTAATTCTTCAACTATTGGTGATTTTGTCAGCGTGGGCACTATCCCTATCACAGATCGCAAGTTTCCAACAACATAGTAGACAGTTTTTTGAGAGTTTAAAGGTTTAGTTACTCCTAACTTGGCTAAGTTGGATCCCAGACAACAGGCACAGTCCCTCAGCTGTCACGGTTTCAAAGCCTTTCCAGCTTGGTAGGACCTGCCAGAGTCTGCATTCCACTGGCATAGCCTGGGATAACAGAGGGTCTGTCATGATGAGTCACTGGAAGAGGACCTGAATAGTTTAATAAAGTGTTCACCATTTGAAATACTCTAAATTTTCAGTGAAGTCATTTGAAAGCACATTTACTATAACTAAATGAATGGGATCTCACTAAAAAAGAAGTGAAAAGAAAAACAGACCTTATACTCTGAGAACTTTAAGCATTCTAGTCCTATAAAAATGTACAACTATCTGTTTCTAACTGAAGCTTTGTTTTTTCCAAAAGTTTGTTTAGATCAGGGCTTCTTAAACTGTGGGTCGGGAAGTGCTGGAAGGGGTCACCAGTGGAAAAAGTTTAAGAAGCCCTGGTTTCTTAAATAGATAATAGTTTAGATAATAGTTTTTATTTAGTTTAGATAATAGTATTTAAAAATAGGCTGTTTGGGAGAATTCTTGATAATTCATACTAACGAAAAATTAATGAGTTTGACCTATCACTGTACTCCAGGCAAATGCACAAGAAACGTTTTTTTTATGTGAGTACAGACCACTGTTAAAACTACTTTATAGTTAGAGTCTAAGAAACAGATATTGGCTCTAAATCTATCATTTTTGAATTGAATAAATAGGGTAGGGCTGAGATGTGACTCTGAGAAAGAGGAGCAAGTGTGTTACTTCTGCCAGACTTTCCTGATCACGTTAACGGCTACGTCTTGAGAGTAAACCACAACGAAGATGATCTTATGGGATCCAGGGGAGTGATATGACATCCCATAGGAGTAATGGGAAGTCTGGCAATGTGTATCTAAGTTAGAGAGTATTCTCAATGAATATCTTGCGCTTTGACTAGGAAAAGAGCAGAGTCAGGTCGTATTAGCACAATGAGTTAATTGCCATAGCTACTTGCTGGAGATATGCAGTGCAAGGAAATTCTTCACGTTTGGTATTGTGTGACTGTGATGGTGGATTTCTCTGAAATGCGGTAGAGAAAGAAAAGTCATGAATAGGATTATAGTAGTAACAGTTTGGCATTACAAATGGAATCATATTTTGCAGGATACCTGTACCAACATCATTACCCACTGACAGATCTCATCTACAGGGATACATCTGATACAATCAGTGGGGCGCATGAGCACCATATTTGAATGTGGTACACAGTGTGGACTCTGTCAGGAAGCTGTGCTAAAGATATGTTCTAAGTGCTTTACAAATTTCATCTCATATGATTCTTACAATAACCACTTGAGGTAGGTGCTTTTATTATACCTTTTCTACAGTTGAGAAAACTGAGGCAAAGAGATGTTAAGTGACTTGCCCCTTGTAATACTGCTAGGAAGTGTCTGCAGTCAAATTTGAACTCAGGTCTTCCTGACTCCAGGCCCGGGGTCTATCCACTGTGCCACCTAGCTGTGACCTTAGACAGGTGAAGACTATCTGTTTGAAAGAGGAGATAGTCTACCAATAAGGAGGATTTGAACAGAAGGAAGTTTGTCTTATTGATCCTGATGAAGGGGATGTTTACTTAAGTAAGGTCAGGGTAAAAAGGCCTTTAGGTAGGAGTAGGAGATACTTGTTTCTCTAGTCCAAATGCTCTAGCTAAATGGAAGAGAGCTACTCTGTAGGTGGTGGTGGTGGTAGGTAATGCATTTTTGTAGTTCACATCTTGGATGTGTGACAGCACAAGAGATGAATGAGCAGGAGGGGATGAATTAATATTCACATGTTAGATTATGATGAATTAAGGAGATAACCAGAAATTCAAGAGTCAGATAAGGCAGAAAAGAGAACCTGAGTTTGGTGGTATAGCATGATTGCTCTAGGAATCACATACTGGGCTGCAAGATCTCAGCTGCCAACTAAAAGGTTCTGCGATGTTAGAAAATCCTGACAATCTGTTATCTATCCTTAAAGGCACACAACATAATTGGGATACAGAAAAATATTATAAAAGAGGAATTGTGATTTTCATGTGCCACATATTGCAGCCTCCTTAAGGATGTGTAAATTCTATTTCATAGATATTTCAAGATTGACATAAATTTAGAAAAGTTTACATTTGTCTATTCAGGTAATTATAAACTAAAAACTGTTAACAGGTAGCATGGCATGGTACACAGAGTTCTGGCTTTAAGGACTACCTGAGGCGTACTCACCGGGTGACCTGGGGAAACAACTTACCCTCTTAGAACTTTACACTTACAGCCTAGAACTACTCTAGCAAAACATAAACGGGTTGTGACCTACATTTGTAGAAGGAGTTCCCATACCAAAAAATTTCCCACACTGAGGAAAACCAAAGGTTTTGTGTATGTTTGCATAATTATAAGCTTTTATGACTTTGTGCTAAACATATATGTGCCCAGATGAGCACACTTATAATTGTGTTTAACTGAAATTTTGTTTAAAGGCATAAATGTAATACCAGGGAAAATACCTTGTGCATCTCTAGCAGCTGGAAAGAACTATTAGGAATTATATCATATTTTTGACTTTGAGTATATGAGGAAGTAAGCAAATGATGAGTTTCAACAAGAGAAGGGAAAAAAAGCCTTAATGAAATTCTAGCAGCACTACATTTGAAAGAAAAGGAATGATCATGAACTGGGAATTCAGGGGTTTTATAAAACTAGTAGTTAGAACATTAGTTGCTGGATTCTAAAGTTTAGGTAATTTACAGAAGAATTGCTTTGCAGAGCCTATGAAACGTTTTGGTAGTCAGACAGTAACAGTTGTTTCACTGATTGAGAAATGTCAAAGATCATCCCAAAGACCCAAATTCAACTGAGTAGGTAGGAGCAACTAAGAGCTTAGAATTATCCTCAAGTGAATTATACTACACACTTCCTAGACTCAGAACAGGAAACTATTTCTTTTAGTACCAATAGATACCTACATTGAATGATTTAGGTGGCACGGGGATAGAGTGCCAGGCCTGGAGTAAAGAAGACTCATCTTCATGAGTTCAAATCTAATCTCAGACACTTACTAACCCTGAGCAAGTCACTTAACCCTGTTTGTTTCAGTTCCCTATCTGTAAAATGAGGCAGAGAAGGAAACGTCAAACTATTCTATTATCTTTGCCAAGAAAACCCCAAATGGGATCAGAGTTGGACATGACAAAAACAACTGAACAACAAAATAGAAAAAAAAGATGCCTACTATTCCTCTAGTTTTCCTAAACATTGTCAGTCGGTAGACTTCTTTACATCATTAATGTCCTTCATAAAGCATGGTATCTAGAAATGAAGACAATACTCCAAGCTATGGTCTGCCCAGGACAGGACACAATGGGATTATTACTTTTCTAGTCCTGCAGACTAGTGGTGTTGAACTCAACTAGAAATGGGGGCCAATAATTTGTATATAAGCACCTCTATGTGGACATAAGTTTTAAAATATAATATATGTTTTATGGTATTCTATTTATTTTATGGTATTTTTATTTATTTTGTTAAATTTTCTTCCAAGGGGGGAGGAGTCAAGATGGCGGAGTAGAAACACTCATGTATGCGAGCTCCGAACACACAGCCCATAGATTTAATGTAAGAAGAGCTCCCCACAAGTTCCGGATCACTGCAGGGTGTGCAGAAACACAGCGGAAGAGATTTCCGTTCCAGAGAGCCCTGGAGAGCCGTCGCCAGGGTCCGTCACGCCCCGGAAAGCAGAGTCCACCCCAGCGCGGCCCTGGCCACGCGGCCAAGAGGAGCAGATCGGAGCAGGCTTCAGGGACGGAACCTCCGGCGGCCTGGAAGGTCCCTCCGCCCACAGACTCTACAGGTCAGCGAGAGACACGTCTGGGCTGGCTGAGAGGGGAGCGGGGTGTCTCCACGGCTCGGGCCCCCTCGGGAGGAAGCAGCGGAGGCAGAGTCAGGGGCAGGAAGTGGCGGAGGCAGAGGCAGCAGCAGCGGCCCCCCGGGACTCCCCGAGCAGGCAGGATCTTCATTACTGAAAGTCTCTGCATAAATCTCCTGAAGGAGCTGAGCCTGGGATATGGCCCTGCCCCACCCACTCCATTACTGAAGGTCTCTGCATAAAGCACCTGAGGGAACTGAGCCTGGGAGGTGGCCCTGCCCCCACCCCAGCACCAG
Organism: Bettongia penicillata ogilbyi; assembly: GCA_023548195.1. Classification (NCBI taxonomy): domain Eukaryota; kingdom Metazoa; phylum Chordata; class Mammalia; order Diprotodontia; family Potoroidae; genus Bettongia; species Bettongia penicillata. The sequence continues at coordinate 171,306 of JAJHZJ010000160.1, forward strand.
AATTAAAGCTCACATTGAATAGCAGCCGCGCCTGCCGCAGAAAGCCCATTTGAATCTCAGACCCCAAGCACTAGCTGGGCGGATCTAGGCAGGGGTGGACAGGAATCTCAGAAGTCAAGTAACTGGCTGGGAAAATGCCCAGAAAAGGGAAGAAAAATAAGACTATAGAGAGCTTTTTTGAGCAGATGCAAATGATCCCGCCTTTCGGATCTGATGGCGAGGAGATATTCTTGCCATCAGGGAAAGATGTGGAGGGCAGGGCCTCTGTATCCCAGACATCCCAGGGGGTTGTCGGGTGGGCTCAGGCCTTGGAAGAGCTCAAAAAGGATTTTGAAAAGCAAGTTAGTCAGGTGGAGGAAAAACTGGGAAGAGAAATGAGAGAGATGCAAGAAAAGTATGAAAAATGGATCAATACCTTGGTAAAGGAGACCCAAAAAAATGCTGAAGAAAATAACACCTTGAAAAATAGGCTCACTCAATTGGCAAAAGAGGTTCAAAAAGCCAATGAGGAGAAGAATGCTTTCAAAAGCAGAATTAGCCAAATGGAAAAAGAAGTTCAAAAGCTCACTGAATTTAATAGTTCTCTCAAAATTAGAATGGAACAGATGGAGTCTAATGACTTTCTGAGAAACCAAGAAATCACCAAACAAAACCAAAAGAATGAAAAAATCGAAGAGAATGTGAAATATCTCATTGGAAAAACAACTGACCTGGAAAATAGATCCAGGAGAGACAATTTAAAAATTATGGGCCTACCTGAAAGCCATGATCAAAAAAAGAGCCTAGACATCATCTTCCATGAAATTATCAAGGAAAACTGCCCTGAGATTCTAGAACCAGAGGGCAAAATAAGTATTGAAAGAATCCATTGATCACCACCTGAAAGAGATCCAAAAAGAGAAACTCCTAGGAACATTGTGGCCAAATTCCAGAACTCCCAGCTCAAGGAGAAAATCTTGCAAGCAGCTAGAAAGAAACAATTCCAGTACTGTGGAAATACAATCAGGATAACTCAAGATCTAGCAGCTTCTACATTAAGGGATCAAAGGGCCTGGAATAGGATATTCCAGAAGTCAAAGGAACTAGGACTCAAACCAAGAATCACCTACCCAGCAAAACTGAGTATAATACTTCAGGGGAAAATATGGTCTTTCAATGAAACAGAGGACTTTCAAACATTCTTGATGAAAAGACCAGAGCTGAAAAGAAAATTTGACTTTCAAACACAAGAATGAGAAGAAGCATGAAAAAGGAAACAGCAAAGAGAAGTCATAAGGGACTTACCATAAGTGAACTGTTTACATTCCTACATGGAAAGACAATATTTGTAACTCTTAAAACTTTTCAGTATCTGGGTAGTTGGTGGGACCACACACACACATGTACATGCACGCACGCACACACACATACACACATGCACGCACATACAGAGACAGAGAGCACAGAGTGAATTGAATAGGATGGGACCATATCTTAAAAGAAATTAGGTGAGAGAGAAAGGTAGGCGGAGGAAAGAGGGTGAAATGGAATGGGGTAATTATATGTCATTTAAGAGGCAAGTAGGAGACTTTTTAGTGGAGGGAAAAAGAGGAGAGCTGAGAAAAAAAAAACCAGAAGTTTACCCTCATCACATTTGACTAAAGGAAGGAATAAAATGCACACTCATTTTGGTATGAAAACCTATCTTACAGTATAGGAAAGTGGGGGAGAAGGAGATAAGCAACGGGGGGGGACGATGGAAGGGAGGGTAATTGGAGGAGGGAGCAATTTGAAGTCAACACTCGGGGAGGGACAGGATCAAAAGACAGAATAGAAACAATGAGGGGCAGGTTAGTAGGGATGGTAATCCAGTTAGTCTTACACAACACGACTATCATGGAAGTTATTTGCAAAACTACACAGATATGGCCTATATTGAATTGCCTGCCTTCCCAAAGGGAATGGGTGGGGAGGGAGGGATGGGGAGAATTTGGAACTCAAAGTTTTAGGAACAACTGTTTAGTATTGTTGTTGCTACTAGGAAAGAAGACATACAGTTAATGAGGAATAGAAAGTCATCTGGCCCTACAGGACAAAAGAGAAGATGGGGACAAGAGAAGGGAGGGATGACAGAAGAGAGGGCAGATTGGAGATAGGGAAAATTAGATTGCTCGGTGTATTGGGGTGGGAGGAGGGGATAAAAGGGGAGAAAATTTGGAACTCAAAATTTTGTGAAAATGAATGTAAAAAGTTAAATAAATAAATAAATATTAAAAAAAAAATTTTTTTTCTTCCAAGTGCATTTTAATCTGGTTGGGGCCATACTCTGGAGTATTGTGGGTCAAGTATTCGACATGTCTACCACATAGTACTCCTCTCATAATGCATCATCCTATGATCATAATAGCTATTTAGGCTAACATGCCACCCTAATGGCTCATATAGACCTTAAAGTCTAATAAAACATTCAGAGGTTTTTTTCCTGGAAGACTCTCTAGTACTTCTTAAACTATAGGTCATGACCCACATGGGTCATGAAAATATTTGGCAACAGTAAAAGGCTTTTGAACACACAATGATAAAAAATTAATTAAAAATCAAATATGTAATGAATCCAATGTGTTTCTGGCAGCGCATGCCAGTGTTGTTAGAGTGCCACCTAATCCATTGTTTGCTGCAGCCTTGGTTCTGAACGCAAAGTCATGTGCACTTTGCATTGTGCATTTCCTCAGGCTACATGATGCAACAAACTGCCAAAAAAGGAGTCCCAAGTGGAAAAAGTTTATGAAGCCCTGATCTAACTAAACCTCTTCCATCTTGAATTTGTGATTGATTTTTCTGAACCCAAGAAAGGAACTTTATTATTAGAAATTTAATCTTATTACTTATCTCTTTATCTTGTAGCTCATCAAGATACTGTCATTCAATTTGTTAGCTATCACTCCAAGTTTTGTTTATTTTGCAAATATGATAAACACATTATGACTTTAAGTCAATGATAAAAATATAGGACCTCCTTTCAAGGTGACACTGAAAAGCAAGATGGATTAGGAGGCACAGGGGATAGAGTGCCAGGCTACAGTGCCATTACTACTACCAAGGTCATTTATTCAGTCATTCCAAATATAAGAATTCAGTACTGTCATTGTTGTAGCGCAGGTTTATTTTGCAGTCAAGGAATGAAGTTTGCTAGGTGGTACAGTGGATAGAGTGATGGGCCAAGAGTCAGGAAGATTCATCTTCCTGACTTCTAGTATGGCTTCAGCCACTTCTTAGCTGTGTGACCCTGAGCAAGTCACTTAACTTCCCTCATCTGTAAAATGAGCTGGAAAAGAAAATGGCAAACCACTCTAGTGATTGTGCCAAGAAAACCCCAAATGGGATCACAGAAAGCCAGACACCACTGAAAATGACTGAACAGTATTATCACCAATCCCAGTAATCTCCATCATGTGTATAAAGAAAGCATGAGGAACTTTGTCAAACAACTTGCTAAATTCTAAGCAAATTATATTTAAAACATTTCCAGTGATCTGCCAGTCAGTAACTGCATCAAAAAATAAAATAGCCACTTCAAAGTCACTTTATTTTTCTAGATGTTTTCTTTACTATGTTCTAGAATTCTGTCAGGAATCAGCCAAGCTGGTAGACTACTAGTTTCCAGATTCTACCCCTCACATAATTAAACGTCATGACATTTTGTTTTCTCGATGCTGCCGTACTTCTCTGGTTCTCCACAAGATTTTAAAGATCACTGAGAGTTTCAATGCTCAGCAATCACTTCTGTCAATTTTACCTCACAAGGCAATCTATTTGAGTCCAGTGACTTGAACTCATTTAAAGTAGCTAAACACTCTCATGTTATTTCCCTGGATTATCAACTCCCTATTAGCTATTTTTGTTTTGTCTTTTCCATTCCAAAGATTATTTGCCTTGGGAGGGAAAATACAAAATAAGAAGTGAGTGCGTAGGCAGTTATTATTGTGCTGTGTAAATATTTTTATCCCTTCTTGAATATCCTCTTTTCTCTAACACAACTAAGAAAAAAAATAATTCCTGTCCTTCACTTCATGAGTCAGACTCAGATAATGCTGAGTTTTTGCACTTTAGAGGACCCTGGCTCCTATCTCCATTGAGCCTCCTTTTAAAAAACTAAAAAGCTTTTATTTTCTTTGAAAGATCAAAGTTGGTGAATGAGTTCCCTTTGCAACCACATTGGTCTCTTTAGATAATTGCCATTTTCTTCATCAGAACTGTTTGTCTTTGAGTCTTCAGCATTTCACTGTTAGTACATTTCCAGGCCTTCCATTACTATCTTCCTAGAGGAATGTGAGTCTGTAGGATCCAACCTGCTCTTTTTTGGAGCCCTCAGGTACAGGACAGACTATGTTCACCTTTCATCTCCTCTATTACAGAGCCTAAGAGGGAACGGCAACTTCCACACAAAGATGATAATAGCTAGCGTTCTTACACCTGGGCATATTAATAGCAACTATTTTACAGGGTTATTGTGAGAATTAAATAAATTTGATATGTATAAAGAGAATACTTGGCAAAGCTTAGAGCACTATATAAATGCTAGTTATTATTACTATTTTATTATCATCAAGCTTTTGTAGATTTGTTTTTGCTTCCACTGTTGTTCACTGTCTTATGAGGCAACGGCCCAATTCAGAGTTCTTCCTGGGAAATTTCCAAAAAAAGAAAAAAAGCTGAAACATAACAAAATTTCAGAACCAAAGAATTTGAAGACTTACTTGGAATTTACTGTAATAGACTCTGGTGTGGTGAAACCTCACTTAGAAGAAGCTGGAAAGTTCTCTAATTTCCCCATTCTATCCTCCCCCTCAGAACCTCTTAGGGGTAAAAAGAATTTATTTTTTCTTCAATATTGCTGTGCACCTGGTTCACATCTTCCCTGAGTGTGGGGACGGTCACTTAGTTAATATGTAAATGGAAGATAAAATTACTTGGTAAAACTCCTGTTGGAGCTTAAAAATGCATTAAGCAGTCTTAAGATGATAATATAAATTACAGAATTAAGTGATTGTTAAGAAAGGAGTTGGGTCACCAGAGGAGGTAATAAAGTCTACAAAATGAAAATAGTAGAAATTATTTTCATAGATATAACATAATAGGAATAATGACTACATTTAAATTAGTAGTTCATTCTATTATAACAATTTTAGAAATAATAAATTTGTAACAACTTCAAATTTTAAATATTTACTAGTCACGCTAAATCCTCAAATTATGATTCTACAAAAATCATGCATGTTATGCCCATTTAACTTCCTCATGGTTATAAAGATATACAAATTTTTTTCTGAAAGAACAACTGCATTAAGGACTCAAAGACTGTAAAGTGAAAGTCTATGTCAAAAAAGCACTGTTGTATTCAAAATGAACCATAAGTCAAAAACTCTATGGTCTAACCTCTGTTTTATGAAGTTTTTGATAGTTTCCATTCCAAGAGATGAGTTTTCTGTCTTTTCCTCCTCCTGATACCAGTGTGCCATCCCTTAGCATACAAAGTGCAAAAATGCCTCCCTCATGTGCCCCTTGGACTGCATAGCTTATTCTATTTGTACCTACACAGACAAAAAAAAAACGTAATTAGGACATTATTTAATGTACACATTTGACCATTTATAGACATTATTTAATTTTTATTAGACTGTTATAACATAAGATTTCACTATAACTTACATTTATATAGTACTTTATGGTTTAAAAAGTGCTTTCCCCATAATAATTGTTTGTAGTAGGTAGTACAAGTGTTATTATTCCCATTTTATTTAGAAGATGAGTATAAAAAAGTTTAGTGATTTGCCTGTGATCACACCATTACCAAATGTCAAAACTGATATGTAAAACCAAGACTCCTGAGTTCAATCTAGCACTCTTCCTACTTCATAGAGGTATCTACCTCCCAGCTATCTTATACAGTACATAATGAAGTGCACAGTGCTCTTTGGAACCGTAGAAAATGGGCTTACTGTACAAAGAATCAACTGACATAAGAAAAATTATCTTCATTGTGAGGGATCATCAAGCAGGCAGTCAAGAGAAACTTGGGCATCCCCCTTCCCAGGGAACTTCAAGGAAACTATGTAGTTAATGGTTCAAATAAGATAGGCCTGCAAGTTATGTGGCAACTCAGTCCCCATGAATCAGTAACTCCTCTACATTTTACCACACGAGGCATGATAAAAAGGGGATAAAGATGGAGTTCATGGGGCTTCCTGTTTTCTTAGGTATCATCTTCTGAAGGGAGGAACCAATTCCCAGAGTACTCTCTGGGAAGGGAATGGCCCTAGGTTAAAATGCCAAACAGTCCAAGTTCACTTTTCCCTCCCTCACTGTCCTCTTCTATCTTGGCATTCACAGTGCCTTACACCATAGGCACCTAATAATTTAATTCAATTAAACAAATATTAATTGAGTACCTACCGTTTGCAATACAATGTTATTAGTGCTAAAGACACAAAGACAAAAACGAAAAAGTCTCTGTGCTCTGAAAGCCTACCTTTTCCTGTGGGGATACAACATGTATAAATAAATGAACACAAAGTCATGAGAAGGCAGAGGGCATTAACAATGGTGATATTAAAAACTATATTATTTTGAGTAGGAGGTGGCACTTAAACTGACCTTTGAAGAAAACTAGGGATTCTGAAAAGGGGTGAGGAGAGAAAGTATTCAAGGTATTCAGGACAGTCTTTACAAAGATAGAGAGACAGTAAATGGAATGACAAGTTCAATGAAAGCTAGTACGTCAGTCTGGCTGGAATGTAGAGCTTGTGATAGGGGGTAATATGAAATTAGTCTAGAAAGGCTGATTGAAGTCATGCAATAGAGGGCTTTAAATGCCATGTTGGAGAAAATGTATTTGATCCTAGAAACAGTGGAGAGCCACTGAGGATTTGTGAGCAAGGAACTGTACTCACATATATGATTTAGGAGGAATATTGGCAGATGTGTTGAGAAGGATTGGAGAGGCAAGAGCCTGGAAGCAGGGGGATCATTTATTGGGCTATTAAAACAGTCCAGGTGAGTGATGAAGTCTGAACTCTATGTTAAAAACACAAGCCATTTAATTTTTTTCATGATATTTTTTAATACCTGCTATGCGTTTTCTGGAAGAAAATATTTATGGTATGTAGGATACTGTGTAGTCTATAACATCAGGAATGGTCACTGTGTAGGATGGTTTTTAACTGTTTTTATTTGTTACAAGAAAGGTCTCACTGAGACTATGTGTTGGAACTGAAGAAGATATAGTGAAAAATGACTGTGAAGCAAAAACAACAGGCATTAATAAGACTTTTTAAAGAAAAAAATTAAATTATGAAAAAATTTTAAAAAATTAAATAGGAGTAGGATGAAGATTTTTTGAGCAGTTTACTTCATAAAACAGCAAGAAGTAGAAGGCAAAAATGAGTGTACCCAAAGCTGGATAAGAGATCCAACTTACCACAATCATATTGGGGGCTTTTAAGAATGACCCTGGAAGGAATGCAACAAATACAAAAATAGAAAAGAGTTTACAAGGTTTTTATAACATTTTTCTTCTTGATGACAATGGAGTCAGCACACATGGATTCTAATGTCCCAGTGCCCCAACAGTTGAATGAAGACCCTAGAGAAAACAATATTCCACTGGGGTCATTGTTTGATGATTATAAAAAAGCAAATATTATCTTAATGTTTCTCTTCTAACAAAGTATTTTCTGTTGATTTGTCAAAATCACAAAAGATTCTTTGAAAGATGTAACAGCAGAGAACTTTGTTCAAGGATCCCTCTGATTATTAATATCAATCAAGGTATCAAACAGGGAGACATGGTTTCTTAAAGTTGTTTGTTAGATCATGGAGGGTGTCGTGTCTAGATGGTGAAGGTTTCCAAATGCTCCTGTTTCTGGATGACTCTGTAGTAATGTATCAAGTCCTGGAACATTAGAGTCTCCTAAATGAGATTCATTATATTTCATGAGTTTTGACTAAGTGGTCACACAGAAAAAACCAATGAAGAAAGTCCATTACCCAAATTATAATATGCATTTGGATGGATCATCAGTACACATATCATAGATAGACATGGCACATAATAAATAGAAAAGGGTGAACTAGATTGATTGGAGGAAAAGGCAAAGTACTTTTCATTACTCCAAACTTTTTCCTCAAACAAAAGCCTATCTTTTTTATTTAGCAATAATATTCTGCCATTTGATTTTTCATGTATACAAATCATGAAATAGCAGTCACTCCATAATTACAGTTGAGGATCCACCAAGGGAGTAGCACATGTTGGGTTCAGGCAGGCTATAATATATTACAAAAGAAGAATTTTGCAGAAGTGGTATAAAGGAGATCAATAGAGATATGTATGGCCAGAAAAAAATGAGTTTTGACAGGAAGTAATGAGAAGGGATAAATGACTGATAGTTTGTGTATTTCAATGGCATCTATGCAATGTTAAGAGACAGAGAGGAAGGCCCCGAGCATGTTGGGTGGATCTCCAGGGTAGAAGTTACAGGAGCCAGAGAAGGGCTGCAAACCATAGGTAGACATTGAAGGGTTATGATCTGAACACAGATATCAAAGTAAGGAAATATCAAAGAATTTAAGAATTATTGAATATCTTCTTTATTATGGTTTGAATATGTAGTTCTAAGAATTCTTGCAATATAAACTTGATTGCACATAATAGGTGTTTATTAAATGTTCACTGAACTGAATAATAATATTATTATTAATAGCTGCAGATTTAAAACAACTTATTTCTTTATACTTTCACTGGAATTTTTGAGTAAATATTTTAAAGTTTCTGTTTGGTCTAGATCTGTGGCTTTTTTGGTGGGAAAGGAGCTGTGGGGAATGGAATAGAATGAGCATTGACATGGCCCCTGCTATTTGCTAGGCACTGTGCTGAGCACTTTTACAAATATTATTTCCCTTGATCCTCTAAATAACTCTGAACAACAGGTGCTATTATTATCCCCACTTTATAGTCGAGGAAACTAAAACAAACAAACTTGCTCGGGGTCACACACTAAGCGTGACACACTAGTTAAGTGTCTGAGACCAAATTTTAACTCAAGTCTTCCTATCTGAATCCACTAGTTCTCCCTGTGTAGCAACTGTCCTTTTTCTTTTTTAAAAAAAGATTAATATTTATTTATTTATTATTTTATTTTCACCTAGTTACATGTAAAACAATTTTTAGCATTTGTTTTTAAAACTTTGAGTTCTAAATTCTTTCCCTTCCTCTCTCTGCCCTTTCCCTCCCCCCATTGAGAAAGCAAGCAATTTGATATAGGTTATACATGTGTAGTCATGGAAAACACTTGCATAATAGTCATGCTGCAAAAGAAAACAGAAAAAACTCAAGAAAAATTAAGAAAGCAAAAAAAAAAGTATGCTTCAATGTGTATTCTGATACCATCAGCTTTTTCTCTGGGGATGGACGGCATTTTTATCACAAGTCCTTCAGAGCTGACTTGGATCGTTGTACTGTGAGAATAGCTAAGTCATTCACAGCTGATCATCTTACAGTATTGCTGTGACTTTATACACAGTACATTTCACTTTGCATCAGCCCATGCAAGTCTTTCCAGGTTTTTCTGAGAGCATCCTCCTCATCACTTCATATAGCACAACAGTATTCCATCATAATCATATATCACAACTTGTTCAGCCACTCCCCAATGGATAGGTATCCCCTCAATTGCTAATTCTTTGCCTCCCCAGAAAAGAGCTGCTATAAATATTTTTGCACACATAAATCTTTTTCTTTTTCATTTTTTTAAACCTCTTTTGGGATAAAGATCTAGTAGTGGTTTTGCTAGGTCAAAGGGTATCCCTGGTTTTATTGTCCTTTGGGCATAATTTCAAATTGCTCTATAGAATGGTTGAATCAATTCACAACTCCGCCAATGGTGCATTAATGTCTCCTTTTTCCCACTTTCCCTCCAACATTTGTCGTTTACCTTTCCTGTTCTATTAACAATTACAATAGGTATGATGTAGTCCTTCAGAATTATTTTAATTTGCATTTCTCTGATCAATAGAGAGTTTATAGTATTTATTCATATGGCTATAGATAGCTTTCATTACATCATCTAAAAAATGAACATCTTTTGATCATTTATCAATTGGAGAATGGCTTATTTTTATAAATTTGATTCAGTTCTCTATATGTTTGAGAAATGAGGCCTATATCAGAGACACTTGCTTCGAAATTTTTTTCAGTTACTGTTGCTAACTATATTTCCCTCCACCCCATTTCCCCTCCTATTTATTCTATTCTCTCCTTTCACTGTTTTTCCTCAAAAGTGTTTTGCTTCAGATTATCCCTTCCCTAATTTTCCCTCCCTTCTATCATCATTTCCCCCCTTCTCCTATTTCCCTCCCTTCCTACTTTCCTGTTGGGTGAGACAGATTTCTATCCCCAATTGTGTGTACATTATTCCCTCTTTGAGCCAATTCTGATGAGAGTAACATTTACTCACTCCCTCACTTCCTCCCTCTTCCTTTCTACTGTAAAAGCTTTTTCCTGTCTATTTTATGTGAGAAAATTTACTCTGTTCTACCTCTCCCTTTCTCTTTCTCCTAGTAAATTCCTCTCACCCCTTAGTTTTATTATTTAGATATCATTCCTTCATTTTCAGCTCACACCTGTGCCCTCTGTCTAGAGATACTCTTAATGACCTTAGTAATGAGAAAGGTCATATAAGTTACAAAAATCATTTTCCCATGTAGGAATGTAAATAGTTTAAACTTATTAAATCTGATTTCCCTTTCCTGTTTACCTTTTCATGCCTGAATATTCTTTTTTTTCCCCGGAAGAATTATACTCAGTTTTTCTGGGTAGGCGATTCTTGGTTGTAATTCTAGCTCCTTTGTCCTATGGAATATCATATTCCAAGTACTCTGACCCTTTACTATAGAAGCTGCTAAAACTTGGGTTATCTTGGCTGTGCTTCCATTATATATGAATTGATTCGTTCTGGCTGCTTGTAACATTTTCTCCTTGACCTGGGAACTCTGGAATTTGGCTATAATATTCCTAGCAGTATTCATTTTGGGATCTCTTTAAGGAGGTTGATGAATTCTTTCAATTTCTATTTTACCCTCTGAATCTAAGAGATTGAGGCAATTTTCCTTGATAATTTCTTGCAAGATGATGTCTAGGCTCATTTTTTTAAATCATGCTTTCAGGTAATCCAATGATTTTTAAATTTTCTCTCTTGGATCTATTTCCTAGGTCAGTTATTGTCTTCTATTTTTTCATTCTTTTGATTTTGTTTTATTGTTTCTTGGGTTCTCAGGAAGTCATTAGTTTCCATTTTCTCCATTCTAATTTTTAAGGAATTATTTTCTTCAGTGAGCTTTTGGACATCCTTTTCCATTTGGTCAGATTCTGCTTGTTAAAGCATTCTTCTCCTCATTGGCTTTTTTGGATCTCTTTTGCTATTTGGCCTAAGGTGTTATTTTCTTTAATGTTTTTTGTGTATGTCTCTTTTGGCAAGTTCTTGACTCATTTTTCATGATTTTTCTTGCATCACTTTCAATTCTCTTCCCAGTTTTTCCTCTGCTTCTCCTACTTGATTTTCAAAATCCTTCTGAGCTCTTCCATGGTCTGAGACCAATTCATATTTTTCTTGGAGGCTTTGGGTTCAGGAGCTTTGATTTTGTTTTCTTCTGAGTATGTTTTGATCTTCTTTGTCACCATAATAAATTTCCATAGTCAGAGTTTTTTTTTTCCATTGCTTGCTTATTATCTCAACCTATTACTTGAATTTTAACACTTTTTTAAAGTAGAGCTCTCCCTTCAGTGTGAAGGATGAACTATCTCAAGCTTTAGGGGTTTTGTGCAGCTGTTTTTAGAGATATTTCTAAGGCCCTGAAAGTTTTCAGTTCTTTCCAGGTAGTATGATGTAAGGTGAACTGTTAAACTACTCTTCTGGCCTCTGCCTTGGTCTGAAGCACTCTTTTCTATTCTGGAAGGTCTCCTCTCTATTGTGGCTGCAAGCTCTGCTAGGCTAGTGTTTTTCCTCATCCTGGGACTGCCACCCCAAGATTGTGACTCAGATATGAGTGTGGGCAAAGCAACAGAATCCTGCCTTAGTGCTAGCAAAATGACTGTAATCTCCTTCTGATGAGTTGGTTGATTGTGGGCTGAGAGCTCCAGAAGTAGTCCCTGCCCTTGCCAATGCTGGTTCAGTCACTCCCAACACCTGCTCCTGGTTTTCTGTGGCCAGGGCTGTGCTGACACAAACTGTGCTGCACTGGGCTCCACTCTCACCCAGTTGTGATGGACCTTACCTGCTGACCTTCTAAACTGTCTTTGGCATGTGCAGGTCTACAGGTCTGGAAACTGCCACAGCTATCAGTGATTCAGTCATCCTGAGATCTGCTCCAGGCTTGCTGGGGCCTGGTCTGTGCTGCACAGCTGGTGCTGAACTGTGTTCTACTCTCACCCAAATGTGCCAGACTTTTCCTCCTGACCTTCCAAGTTGTCTTGTGATGGAAATTTATTTCACTCCATCTTTTTGTGTGTTCTGCTGCTCTAGAATTTGTTTTGAGTTATTACTTAAAGGTATTTGGAGGAGTTTGGGGGAGAGCTCAGATGAGTCCCTGCCTTTACTCTGCCACCTTGGCTCTACCCTGAGAGAAGTGAGAAATTATCCTTTCATGTAGGTCAATAATTTTAATCCCATTTTAGATTATCTACATGGCCCTGGGCAAATCCTTAGCTCTTCTGTGCCTCAGTTTTCTCATTTATAAAATGAGGGAGTTGGACTTGATGTTTTCTGAAGTCTTTTCCTGCTGTAACTTATAGTCATAAAGAGTTGCCTGGGGGCACTGAGAGGAACTTATCCATAGTTACACAGCTATAATATGTCTGATGCAAGACTTGAATCCAGGTCTTTCTGGAATTTTGGTTGGCCTTCTATCCATTAAGCCACTTTAACTTTACTTGAATTATTAATTCTACTGAATAGTCAACCAAAACTTGTTTACAAGTATTATGTGTCAATTTTCTAATGCCTCCAATTATATGGTGCTTTTCATCTTTTTTAAAACCAGACCTATGCTTTCATCGGTGGAAGGAGCTCTGGGGAGGAACTTCCTCTAACAATGGCAATTAACACCTTCTCTACAACTTGTAGACTGAGGGAGTTGATTGGAGCACTCAGAGGTTAAGTGACTAGTCTGCTAATCCATCACTAGAGTAATGAGCCAGTTTGTTTTACCTGCAAAATTTGAGCTCAGGTTTATTTGACCTCAAGGTCAGTTCTCTATCCATTATGTCATGCTGCCTTCCAGTGCTTTTTAATTCCCCCATTTAATTTGGCATTTGACTACAAATATACTTATATTAAATTTCACGCAAAATCTTCACTAAGCTCAAAATGAACTGTGTTAGAATAGTAGAATACTTCCTAATATTCACTGTATTAATAACATTTCTACTTTTTAAAGTATTAAGACAACATTCTCTCTCTCAAAAAAAAATTTCTCTTACCTTTTCCCCAAACTAAGATGTTGCCACTTGAGTCTCCAGTAATAGTATCACCATTTTCAGAGAAAGTCACACAAAGGACAAACTTTGGCTTCTCTTGCTTCTATAGAGTGATATAACCATATATTTTAAATTAAGAGATTGTCTTTTGGTATGTTATTAATCTCATAATGAAATTATTGTCATGTAATTTTTGTGAAACTCAAAAATTAACAAATTATACACATGTAACCAGATTGGCTATAAGGTGATAGGTGATAGATATTTTTGGCTACTGTGACATAAAAGTCCAGAAACTATACTATATAGAGGGCTTTTACTCTGGGTGGGATAGAAGGATAATTTAAACCAGTGCAATTACAAGCTCTTAAAGAACTACTGAAGTACTTTTTAAAAAGCAGCTTTTATGTGTACTGTGCTATCCTCCTGAATAGATATCATTATAGAGTCACTTCTACCTGTACTTGCAGGTGTCAGTTTGAAATGTAAGAGCTAAACTGACACCAGAAACAATCAAACAAACAATTACCGGAAAATAAGGGAACAAACAAGTTAGCATTGAATTAGGTGGGAACAATTTAACTAAAGAAAGACAAAGCAGTGAATGAAGAAATCTAAGCAGAAGGACAGGGTTAGCTCTGGACAGAACTGGGCAATCAGAAGAGGACATGAAAGAATAGTTTTGGAGGAAGTTAAGTTAGTCTGAACACTCAAGAAAGATACAAGTGGGAAGAGACATCTTTGAATTTCTGGAGATCGTAGTCAGAAAAAAATCTTTATTTCTTAATATTCTAGAGGTTGAGAGAGAATATCCCAACTTGATGACAGAAATTGGGTAAAAGGAAAAGAGGAAACAGGTTCCTAGTGAAGAATCTGAATTGGTATTCTAGCTGAACTTGAGAAGCTGGAACAGAGAAGCACAAACTCTTACTTAACTTTATTAAGTTTTATTTAAGACATTACTTAAAATGGGTAATACTGGATTCCATACTGTGCACTTATAACTTTGTCAATAATATAGGTTATAACCTGATATATTATATGCATGTGTGTGTGTATATAAAATCTGTAGTTAAAATATTATAATTAACCAACTGAAGTTATTGACTTTTTTTTGGTGGAGACAAGTTGATGGGAATTATGAGGTACAGTCTAAAAAGCAAACACCATTACACACTTTTTTTAACTCCTTAAAAGAATGAAGGCAGAGAACAAGACTAGCATTGAAAGCAAGAAAATTTTCCCCTGGTATTTTTGTGCATGGGTCGGCAGATCACTTTCCTTACTGTGCCTGTTCTCTACTTTTCCTCCTTCGTTAATGGATCTTTAGCAACTAGTGATTAGATTTGAGACGCTCCATGCTTTGCCTCAGTCTTTTTCATTCTATTCTTATCTGTCCTCTACCCCACCTTATTACCCCTTTCTCTCCTCTCAAGTGCCAACTCAATAAAAACCCCAACGAAACAAGTTTCTAGAATATTTTTCATTAGTAAACCCTCCATGACATCCTATCACTTGCCAATCATCTAAACCAGTAGTGACAAAAATCAAATAAAAATGGCTGCATATTCATTTTGAAAACTACAAATTAACATTATATACATTGTATTTTATTCTTATTTATTTTGTGAAACATTTCTCAATTACGTTTTAATCTGTTTGGGAAAAGTCACCCATGAGTTTGTCACTCCCGATTTAAAGGTATACATCACTGGAATAAATCTGCGAAAGAGTTAGAGGTAGAAGAAGCTGATTCTCAAGTACTGATTATTAAATCAATAAGAAACAAGTTGATTTAGCAAAGCTACCAGAAGCAACTCCGTAAAATAAGAAACCATATTTATATTCAGATTTCCAAACGCAGAGCTAAGAAAATCTTTGAGATGATATCTGACCTATATTCAAGTTTCTTTTTGGAAAGCATCATCATTTGACACTTGGTTTGTACTTTATTTTACCAATAATTTTTGTTTTATTTTTCTCAATTAAATTCAGCAAATGTACACATGGCATTCCTACTAGGAACAGTGACAGTCTTGCCCTTAAAACATATGTACACAGAGAAGTGTGATAAACAGTAAAGGAAGGGGCAAAGGAGAGATCCAGACAATAGGTTCTAAAAAATTTGAAACAGGAAATTACTTTTGGCAAGGATGAGTGGTATGGGGGGAGATCAGGTAAGGTTTCATGGAGGAAAAGATGCCTACACTGGGCCTTAAAGGAAGAGAAGTATTTCAAAAGGTAGAGATATGAAAGATTCTATTTCAAAGCACTGAAAAGATACACAAGAGAATTTATTAGTTCATGAAATTTTATAGGGCTTCTTACTTAATATACTAATGTAATCACCTAAATAAATCACTCTCCTAGGCCTCTGGTCCTCGCTGCCCCACTTCCTTTTCTTCACTAGAATCATATTACCTGTACATAGAAAAGCAAGTTAGAACTTCCCTCTCTTTAAATCCAAGTGTGGGAAGACTAATGAAAATCTCAAACTCACCATTTAGAAAAGGTCAAATAATGATTGTTGGAGATCAGAACTGACTTTCTGGTTTAGTACAGACACAATCAATCAATCAATCAACCTAAGTATCTACTATTTGTCAGGCATTATATTAAGCACTAGGAATAAAGGAATAAAAGTGAAAAATGTTCTGCCATCCAGGAGCCTACACTAGAGAGTGAGTGGGAGTGTAACGACATCTGTGTGTGTGTATAACATATGCACACATGCCCACACAAGTACATATACACAGGTATTTGGATGGATGTACATCGGTATACATATATACTTCATATATATGCCTTCTGTCTATACATATATATATACATAATGAATAAAAAGGTAGTTGGGGAGGGAGAGCTTTAGCCACTGGGAGGCGGATCAGTAAAATCTCTGTGTAGAAAGTGCTGTCTAAGCTAAGCCTTGAAAGAAAGCAGGGATTCTGAAAGGTAGGGGTGAAAAAGGAGTGTACCCCAGGCATGAGGGACAGTTAGTACAAAGGCAGGGAAAGGGTGACAAAACTTCCTCTATGGGGAGTAAATAACAAGGAGGCATAATAAATAACAATCCAGCATAGCTGGATTGCAGGATCTGTGTAGTAGTGAGTAAAAATTTCAGAAAGGTAGGAAAGAGCTAGGTTATATAGAGTGTTAAACTCCAAATAGAGGAGTTTATATTTGATGTTAGAGGGAATAGGAAACCACTAGAGTTTATTAAGTTGGGGAGGAAAGGTGACATGGACAGAATTATGTTTTAGGAAAATCAGTTTGGCAGCTTTGTGGATAATATGGAGTGAGGCTTGAGGCAGGGAAACAAAAATCCAGGTGAGAGTAGATGAGGGCCTGAATTAGGGTCATGGTGATGATGGGATGTGTATAAGAGATATTGTGAAAAGAGAAGGACAAGATTGGGCAACTGATAAGACAAGTGAGAGCAAGTCTAGGTGACTATAAGGATAGTGATACCACTGATAGAAATAGGTAAATTAAGAAGAAAGCTGGGTTTGAGGAAAAGAGAATGAGTTTTGTTTTGGGGATACTGAGTTTGAAATGTCTGTTTGCAACATTGGAAAGATAAAATTAAAACAGAACGCTAAATACTATAGTAGATGTTAAACCAAGTCAGTCTGATTGTAATTACTTCTTTAGCATTCGGTCATTAACTTCATTTTATTAAAGGAGAAAAATGTAATTTAACCTTACCTCAAATAATCCTTGTTTTTTAATAAGGGAGTTTCCTTCTAAGGTCCAAAAGTAAAGATGTGATTTTCCACATGTAACAATAATATTGGTGTCCGTGGGGTGGAAATCAGCAGCAAATACAGCTTCATTAGAACACTTTAATAAAAATGTAAAAACTGAATGCATCAAATCATATTAACTACTAAACATCAAACAAAGAATTTGAACTACAAATCCAAAGCCAACTCATTAATGGTATTATTCCTTTCCCTTCTGTTGTCTTATTTAATTGAGCTGATCATATAATATGTATGTCATAAGTTATCAGAATAGTATACATTGATGACAATATGGTAAAGGAGAAAACCACACTGAATTTGGAGCCAAAGAACCTTGGTTCAAATTCTCCCTGACTACTTGGGTAAAATCTGAGCAAGACCTTTTTACTTCTCTGATCCTCAGTTTTCTCATTTAAAAAACATGGGTGTTGAAATAGATCAGCTCTGAGATCCCCTTCTAATTCTATATCCAGTATTCCATAAAACCATATCAGTATTTTTTCAATTAAAATGGGTGACTCAGAATGTATTCTAAGAAGGAAAAGTGTTTCATATCTAATTTTCTACATTTTGAAAGCTCATTTAAATGTTTTCATTGGGTTTATGGCTATTAGGCACATAAAAATTGCTCAATTTAAGTTATAATGAGCTGCTGTTGTGCGAGTATCCCCCCGCTCAGGGGGATGAAATCACAGGTCTAGAACACACCTTTCCCCCACAAAGAACAAACTATAGCTCACATTGATATCTTTTGTCACAACTAAACTGTGAGGTAACTAGCACAAATATTATCTCGGTTTCTCAGGAGAGGAAAGCAAAGCATAGAGATTAAATGATTTGTTCATGATCATATGAATGATCAGCCAATAAGAGGCTAAGCCAAGATTTGGAACCAGATCTTATTCTAAATTCAGTACCCATTTCTCTACATTATGTGCTGATCTGTAAGAAATGTAAATAATTACCTTTCTTTACACTAAAAAAAATTTTCTAAATAAAATATTTGCTATAACTAAAAAGCTTAGGATATGCTATAAAAAGCAACAAACTTTTCTTTCAGTATCAAAAATACTCAAAATGGCAAGTTTTGTATTTAATAAGTGCTAGAAACAGATGTTTGTCTTCTAACTATTTGGATATCCAAGAATTTTGAGTGTTCTCTTTGTCCTTTCCCCTTATATTGTTAGTGGAAAAAAAATGCTGCCTATCTAAAATATTTTAATAGAATTCGCATTTTTGTATGAACATGCATATAGTTTTAAAATGCTGTTTAGTTTTCCTTTAATAATCTCATTTAAAAAATATTTACATTCCCCAAACCTACTTTTTAAAGCTTTAAGAGGAATAAGAAAGGACAAGTCTTATCCAAAAGCAAATTTCATAACTACAATTTATTTTTTAAAATTCCCTCAAACTAATGCAATACATTATAAAATTGTTTAAACCAGTACTCATTGAATGAAAAACTATTATCAGTTATTAGATATGTTTTTTTTGCTCAGTACTCTGCTAGGCACTGAGAATAAGAAAATTAGGAAAGAGCAAGCCTTAATCCCTACTCTCAAATAGTTTATAATTAAAATGAAAAAAGTACCTAGAGAACAGTTATAATGAACACATAATCAAATAAAAGACTGCATGGCATAATTTATGAGTGTTAGGCTAGTCCAAAAGAAATAAATGAAAATTTAAAAAATCATTACAGAATAGGTTTCATTAGAAACAACTTTACTGAAATGTATATTGATGGAAAAGTGGGTTTTGGATCAATATAGAAGACTTATAACCTTTCAGCAAAGTGCACGGGCTAGGTGTATATCCTGCAAGCTGTAGTTGGGTGAAGGACAAACCAGCAGGCATTTCCAGATATTGAAGATCTTTTCATATATTCTATTCTATCAGGGATCTTCCTAGGTGGTTACAAATGAAAAAGAGGGACAGATCCTTGGGGATACTGAAAAGGAAAAATTTACAAGACTTATTGGCTAAATCTGGAAGGAGAAGAAGAAAGCAAAAAAGATTCCAAGGCATCTCATCTGAATGTCTGAAAGAATAAACAGCTCACTATCAGAAACAGAAATGTTAAGAAGGGGTTTAAGGCTAAAGGAAAAGAGATCTGATAACTTGGCACCATGTATGAGGAATAATGTCCTAGTGCAAACAAATGAATGAATGATTTTGGATAAAACCTTGACATCTGCCAGTTTTTCTTCTTTTTGCCAATCCCACACAGAAAGCACATGGTCATTGGAGTCATCTACTGCACAAAGATAACTTCCTCCATTCTGAAAAACAAAGTTAATCATAGGAAAACTTCAAATTAATACGAAAAAAGGTTGAATACTTTCCTTTTCATACGAAGTTTCCTAATCTTTAACTCATGACTAATTTTGAGATTATAAGTCATACCTGTAAAATGAAGTTGCTTTGCCATGGAAAAATAACAACCATAATAGGCCACATTTTGACTTTTATAACAAGTCAGTTTGGAGAAGAACGTAGCCTATGTTTGGCCCAATATGGCATTCACGTTATCCAGTGTCTTTGGTACTTGCTTACTTAGAAGGGGTGCTGGCAGGGGAAAAAACAGGATGGTGAGGGTGCAGGAGGGGAAAGGGACATGCATGGGACACCCTGTCAGTTTTAAGTGGCTAAAGAAGGGTAATTTTGATTCCCAGTGCCCAAAAGAAGATGGTTTCCAATTCATATTAGCAGTCCTCCTTAAAAACTAAGAAGCCTACAGGCTTCTTACATTTACACATAAATGCTTAACTTTATGGAATATCCTAACATTTATAGTATAGAATACATACATACATGCAAAGTAGAAAATATATCCATACTGTAGTATATAGACTAGTATAGAATATTATGGCACTATAGTATGGTATGGAATAGATTAATGTATATAACACATACTACAGCATAGAATACATACAAATACATTTAAGTCTATAATTAACATATTTAAGAATACATAGATTTAAGTATATGCCATATGGTTAAACACCTGATCAGTTTCAAGCCCTATATACTTACAGATTTAGAGAAAGCAATACAGGTGACTGCCCGGTCAAAAAAACCCATTCCAATGACATGTAGTGTATTCAATGTGACAGAATCCCAGATGCGTACATGTGGGGGTAGATGCTGTTAAAACAAAAATATTGAGATGCCAACTTATGACAGATTTGTCTGTTTTTTCTTGAAGTTGAAAGAATTTAAAAGACCATTTGAGCAGTAATGTCAACCATGATAAAGTGACTTGCTTATCAATTAAAATATTTAATTAAAAAATTAATTAAAATATTGCCCAGAGTACTGGGCAAACAAAAGATTTATAAATTACAATACTAAAATAAAATTAAAGTATTCAGTGCATAATTTATTAATTATTAAAATATCTGCCTTTTGAACACAAGACAAATAGAACAGTCATTTATCAAGGCTATCACCAAATATGGCCTATTTATTTATTATCAAGTAAAAGACTGTGGTATAATTTATAATTTATGAATTTTAACTCTAGAATTTGATGATCTTATGATGCTAGTTAATTTGAGGTGAACTTTACCTGATTTTAAAATTTGCTCTACCTATTTTTGTTGACAATTAGAATTTAGACAAATAAAATTATGTAGATTATAAAATCTTAAAATTAAGAATTTAGAAATATAAAATGATGTAGATTATAAAATCTTAAAATTAATGACAAGAAAAATTAAATCTTATATGTATTATATCTTCTTAAGCATCATATTGTTAGTGAGTATGGCAAAGTTCATCACCACAATTCCCAATCATGTTTATGAAATGCATAATATTCCTGAGTGTTTATAAATACCCCTAACAAATCATTGTTATTAAACTCAAAGTTCTGTTTATGATTAGCACTAAACCAATCAGCTACTTTCCAGGTTATCCGTATTAGCATTGTTGTGATACAGAGGTAAATCTGGTTTTGGGAAGTCTATGCCAGAGTAAACAAGTTCTACAGAGACTAGCAAACTGGAAGATTTCTAAGTATTGTTTGGAGATGACAGTCTGTATCAGTCACTAAAATGCAGGTCTCACCACTAAAAGTTTGGCCACGGATATTCATGAAACCATTTACTAAGACAGGGAGGGGTTCATTTTTGTTGGTAGAGGGTGTTCTCATATAAATTAAAAATGAGAGATCTCTAAGTTAGATCATTCAGGTCTAACTATGACTCCATGATCTTATGACATCATAGGAATTTGATTTCCATTGCACATGGTGTATGAAATGCCAGTCACCAAGGAACAACAGAAACAACTTTTTTGTTTTTCATTTTACTAAATTATTTTCCCAAATTTTTATTGGAAGAAAATTCTATGTTTTTTATAAGGCTTTCAAAACTGGGTTTAATATGATTCAAGGTAATATGTAAGCTACAAGAACAGAAATCTTATATTAAGAATTTTATCTGAAATAATAATTAGATATCACAAATACAACAGCCAGTTTAAAAAAAATACCACTCGAAACCAGCTTTAATTCTGTCCACGTTAAGTTTTTAAATTAAAGTCTATCAGTTTTAGTAGAGCTATTTTAAGCTATATTGGAGGGAAAAGAAAAATCACAATATTTCTGATACTTTAATGGGTCTATGGTATCACAGATATGGATACTTCCTCTAACTATGCAGATTACAACTCATTAATACTATCTCAGACTGTGCTACTCCTGTCCATATTCTCCTGTTAGTTCTCTACAAGGCCCTCAACATCCTGGGGGCCTTACTGCAGATGTCTTGCTACTATATAGATACTGATGGATACTATATAGATACTGATTATCCCTCATCCTTGCCATACAACTGGCTCATTTTCTTTTCCAGTCATACATTTGTCTGATGGCATCCTTAATGTTGCTTTTCTTACATAAATCTTCAGTGGTAACATATTACAGATTATTCATGCCCACCATATACCTTTCCATTGACCTTTGGATGACCTGCAAGTTGAATACTTTGGAAACTGATGTTCCACGACTTGTAGCCATAAACAGCAAAAGAAGAAGCTGGAAGAAAGGGTAGGATGGTTGCTAAAAGGGGTATGGGAAGACGATAATGGGTGATGAAAAGTAAGTTTTGCTTTTTTTTTCTGACAAGATCTTTGGAGTGTAAAGAACAAAAATGACTGAGAGGAGGATGGAGTCAAGATAGTGGTTTAGAGGGAGCAATTCAGCCAAATTCTCCCAACATTCCCTACTTTCAACTAACACTTCAAATTGAAATTTGGAGCATCAGAGCCAATAAAAAGTCAGGGTGATACATTCTTCTAAGCTAAGACTACTAAAGAGGTTGGCAGGAAAGGTCTGTGACACTGGAGTGGGAGCTGGTCCAGAGTACATGCAGCAGCAGCAGCACCAACAGCTGACCTTGGAGGTAGGTAGGAGGTGGCAACAGAGACAGTCAGGGTGTTAGACAACTGGTCAGAAAGGGATTATAGGGAATCCTTTGTACTGATAGCCAGCACTGATCAACAATCCTATTACTCATATGAAGTTCTGGGTAGAAGCTTTAGGGAGAAGAGGATTGCCTGTGGTTGATCACAAGGGAGCAGAGGACCTGGTCACAGTCCCAGGGCCAAGAGAAGTACTAATGCTTATGGCTGCAGTGGAGCATGGGTCCTTCATTGGTAAAGACCAGAGCACAGAGCAGAAAAGCAATGACCACCTATCTCTGTGGATCACACCTTAGAAGCACCAAAAACTTGCAGACCCCCAGAACTAGCTCTGAAAAAAGCAGCACAATGAAGCCTGAAGGAACAGTGCCTCCCAGCCCCATGTGAACAGACTTTAATATAAAGTTCAAAGTCAAGAAATAGACTGGAAAAATGAGCAAACAACAAAAAAAGAACTTGATCATAATAAGCTATTACAGTGACAGGGAAGATCAACATACCCAGAAGGAGAAAACAATGTGAAAACAGCTTCAATCAAAGCCTCAAAGAAAAATGCTAATTAGATCCGAGCTCAACAAGAATTCCTGGAAGAGTTAAAGACATTGATAAGCATGACTGAGGAAATATTGGGAAAAGAAAGGAGAGTGATACATGAAAATTATGAAAAGAGACAGCCTGGTAAAAGAAGCACACACACACACACACACACACACCTTGATGAAAATAACATCTTAAAAAAACAGAATTGGTCTAATGGGAAAAGGCACAAAAATTAATGAAGAATAGAATTCCTTAAAAAAGCAAAGTTGGTCAAATGAGAAAAGGACAAAGGCTCACTGAAGACTCCATGAGACACTAAGAAACCATAAAAATAAAGTCAAAAGAATGAAAAAAATAGAAGAAACATAAAATATCACATTGAAAAAAACAACTTACCTGAAAATAGATCAAGAAGATATAATTTAAGAATTATTGGACTACCTGAAGGTCATAATCAAAAAAGAAGAGTCTAGATATCATATTTCAAGAAATTATCATGGAAAACTGCCCTAATATTTTAGATCCAGAAGGTAAAACAGAAACTGAAAGAATTCACCAACCACTTCCTGAGATTCCAAAATGAAAACTACCAGGAATATTATAGCCATATTCCAGAGCTCCCAGATCAAGAATAAAATGTTGCAAGCAACCAGAAAGAAAACATTCAAATATTGTGGAGTCATAGTCTGGATCACACAAGATTTGAAAACTTTCATGTTACAGGAACAGATGGCATGGAATATGATATTCTAGAAGGCAAAGGAACTAGGATTATAACCAAAAAGAACTCATCCAGAAAAACTGAGTATATTCCTTTAAGGGAAAAAAAAATGTATATTTAGTGAAATAGAAAATTTCCCAAGCATCCTTGAGGAAAAGATCAGAGTTGAATAGAAAATTTGACATTCAAATACAAGACCTCAAGAGAGGCGTAAAAAGGAAAACATGAAAGACAAATCATAAAAGACTCAATAAAATGAAACTGTTTACATTTCTATATGGGAAGATAATATAAGTAGTTCCTAAGAACTTCATCATTATTAAGCAGTTAGAAGCAGTATACATAAAGAGAGGGTACAGGTATAACAAATATGTTGGGATAATCTACAAGAAAATGAAGGGGTGTGAAAAAGAGATGCACTGGGAG
This sequence comes from Bettongia penicillata ogilbyi, assembly GCA_023548195.1. Taxonomy (NCBI): domain Eukaryota; kingdom Metazoa; phylum Chordata; class Mammalia; order Diprotodontia; family Potoroidae; genus Bettongia; species Bettongia penicillata. Next base: position 195,676 of record JAJHZJ010000160.1, read on the forward strand.
AAGGAAGAGGTAGAATGGGGAACATGATCTTACCTATAAAAATCACAAAAGGAAGATCTTTGACAATGCAGGTGAAATGGACGGTGGTGGCACGCAAGGTTTGAACCTCAGCCTCATTGGAATTGGTTGAAAATGAAAAGAACTGCCACCAGGCTCTGCCCTTGCCCCCCACATTCAGTTGTGTATAGAAATCTGTCATACTCAACAAGTTAATAGGAGGGGAAGTAGATAAGAAAAGGGAAGAAGAATAATACATGGGAGGGCAGATTAACAGAGGTAGTATTCAGAAACAAAACAGACTTGAGAAGGGAAAAGACAAAAAGAGAGAAGGCTAAATAGAAGAAAATAGGAAAGAGAAAATATACTTAGTAATCATAACTGTGAATGGGATAAGTTCACCCATAAAATGAAAGCAGACAGCTGAATAGATTAGAAACCCAGAATCCAACATACACATGAAATTAGAATAAGGAGATGGAGCAGAATCTATTGTACTTCAGCTGAAGAAAAAATAGTAGGGCTAGGAATCATGTATGATCTCAGTCAAAGGAAAAGTAAAAATAGGCCTCAATGAAAGGTCATCAGAGAAATTACATTTTGATGAAAGGTACCATAGACAATGAAGTTATATCAAAAATTTTTACAGCAAGTTTCTCTATGAAGGTCTCTTTTCACAAACATACAGGAGAACTGAGTCAAATTTGTAAAAGTAATGGGCATTCCCCAATTAATAAATTGTCAAAGGATACAAACAGGCAGTTTTCAGAAGACAAAAAAGCTATCTATAGTATATGAAAAAAAATGCACTAAATCACTTACTGATTGGAGAAATACAAATTAAAACAACTCTGAGGTACCACCTTACACCTATCAGGAATGAGAAATGCTGGAAGGAATGAGGGAAAATAGGTACATTAATGAACTGTTGTAGAGTTGTAAACTTGTCCAACCATACTAGAAAACAACTTGTAACTATGCTAAAAGTTATAAAACTGCATATACACTCTGACCCAGCAATACTAATAGGTCTACATGCCAAAGAGATCAAGAGAAAAGGAAAAGGACCTATATGTACAAAAATATTTATAGCAACTCTTATTATGATAGCAAAGAACTAGAAACTAAAGGGAATGGCTGAACAAGTTGTTGCATATGATTGTGATGGAATGCTATTGTGTTATAAGAAATGAAGAGTTGGATAATTTCAGAAAAACATGGGAAGACCTATATGAACTGACACAAAGTGAAGTGGGGCAGCCAGTAGACACAGTGGATAGAGTGCTGAGCCTGGAGTCAGGAAGACTCATTTTTCTGAGTTCAAATCTGGCTTAGATACTTACTAGCTGTGTGATCCTGGGCAAAATACTTAGCCCTGTTTGCCTCAGTTTCCTCATTTGTAAAATGAGTTGGAAAAGGAAATGGCAAACCACTGTAGTATCTTTGCCAAGGAGACCCTAAACGGGGTCATGACTGAAAACACCTGAACAACAACAACATGAAGAGAGAAGAACCAGGGGATCACTGGAGCAACATTGCAATGATGATCAACTGTGTAAAAAAATTGTGAGAAGCTTAGCTGCTCTGATCAATACAAAGATCCAACATAATTCCAAAGGGCTCATGATGAAAAACACTATCTACCCCCAGAGAAAGAACTGATGAACTCTGAGTGCAAACTGAAGTCCAGTTTTCCCACTTCATTTTTCTTGCCTTTTTTGGGTGCAATATGGCTAATATGGAAAAATGTTTTGCATGATTTCACATATATAATTAATATCATATTTCTTGCCTTCTCAGTGAGGATGGGAGGATGAGAGAGAGGAAAAGCATATAGAACTCAAATTTTTAAAAAATTTAAAAAAATTACATATACATGTCTACATAACATTGGCGAGGCAATTGGGATTAAGTGACTTCCCAAAGGTCACACAACAAGTAAGAGTCAAGTGTCTGAGGCAGGATTTGAACTCAGGTCCTTCTGAATCCAGAGCTGATACTTCATCCACTGTTTCACCTCACTTCCTCAATAAATATATATTTTTCAAAACCACAAAACACTCCCAAATATAAAAACCTAGCAGAAAAACTAAGCCTTTTGGGAACAGGAAAAGAGTGACTAAGGCAAGGGAAGTGATAGTGACATTAAGAAGGTGATAGAGAACACCTTCTTAACATGGATTATTTCAAGTCATTAGTCTTGGATAAACTTAGTATTAGGTTCCAGAAAGAGGTGGTAGAGGTGATGATGCAAAGCCAAGGGAGACTGCTAACATAGTGGATGATCATGGATTGGGATCTATAAAGATCTTAAATTACAATACTGTGCTAAAATTAATATAGAATTTAAAAGTGATAAAAGAAAAGCCTTACACTTGTGTCCTAAAAATTACCTTTCTAAGTAAAACATTGGTAGGTAGGGTTTAGATATCAGTTCATATGCAAAAGACCTAGGAGTTCTGGTAGACAATTAGTTCCATTTGAGTCATGAGTGTGACATGACATCCACAAAAGTCGATATAAACTTGGGCTACATCAAGAGAATTACAGTGTCCTCAATGACTGATATGATAATCCCCTCATATTCAGATTTGGTCAGATCACATAGGAAGTACTTTGTTCAGTTCCAAGCACCATATATAGGAAAGAAAAACCACACTATGGGAGAGCCTCGTTGTGGGCTTCTAGGAGGTGAAGGACCTGGAGGTCAGGTCATACAAGGATTTGATAAAAGAACTAGAGCTTTTTAACCACAGACGAGAAGACTTGGGGGAGGGCAGGAGAGCTGTCCTCTAGTGTGTGAAGAGCTACGATGTTTTGTATTCTCCATCCTTTTCAATAAACTGTGTGACAAATGCTGTGATCTATTGTAGATTATCATTCCCAAAAGCCTGAATGATCCTTTCTCAGATCTTTGTCAAAGATGCCTCTGATTTGAGCAGAGATTATTTTCACAAAATTTTGTAGAGAAGGTAGAATATATGGACTGATAGTTATTATGGTTGCATCTTTTTTTGGCAAGAATGTCTAGGATTCCCCCCCCCCCAAATTGTTTATATTTCCTTGTGTCACAGCCAGCATCAAATTCTTCTATGCTTAATTGACGTAATACAGCTGCTGTTTGTCTCATCTCTGTGTTCTTCAGTTCATTTCCATTTGCTTATAGAGCACATCTGGACTATAATGTTAGAACTGAAATGTGGTGGCTTCACTGTCACTGACAGAAAAAAGAGTTTGTTATAAAAATAATCATAGATCTTTTCCACTTTTCACATTTGTTGTCCTCTTTCCAGTTGCATCCTTAAATACCCCAGCATAACTGTGTTTAGCTCAGTTTCTTGCCAAATTAAAAAAGATCCTTCCAGTGTTTCTTCCTTTATGGATAATGTTATTTTCAATATTCTGCCATTGTCCTCTAAGATTTTACAAATAAACTTATATTCTAAACTAGGTTGCCCTTAGCTACTAAGTCTTTCTCTGCTTGGTCATAAGATCAGGTATTTGCCAACTGAGGCAGTTTATAGGCTTTTTGTAGTCTTGCTGTAGAAGTTTAATTTAAACTGGGTAAACTTCCTTATGAAATGGTAAGTCTGTGGTGGTGATGCTTATTCAGTGATTTACCATTTTTAAAGATTTTATTTTTAAATAAACTTTATTGATCTATTTGTTTTCATATCACCTATAGTTCCCATTGAATTCTTCTTCTAAACTCCTCCCAGAGAGTCATCCCTTATAAAAAAAGAAGAGCAAGAAAATGGAAAGTATATCAGTAATAAAACAGTTAAACCGAATGTTTCAAAATTATAACACCAATCAACGTAACAAAAAAATCTGCATTATAATTTTGAAATACTTAGTTTAACTCTTTCATTGTTATTATACTTTCCATTTATATTGTTGCAGTTATTGTGTTTATTATTTCCTGGTTCTTATTCATCCTTCCCTGTATTCATCACGTTTACCATTTTTTACAGCACATGAATGCTCCGTTACATTTATGTACCACAGTGGGTTTATTTTCAGCCCTTCCCCAATTGATGGGAATCTTTACTACTACAAAAAGAGCTGCTGTATATAGGCCTTTCTTTACCAGGAATGGAAGTTATGCATCAAAAATGATGAACTTCTTACTACTTTCTCTGAGCAATTATGAATTACTTTCCAGAATGACCGGACCAACTCCACCAACAACGCACTGTGTACCTATCCGTTCAGAGCTCACGATAAATGTACTCTAATGTTTTAGCATCTTCGGAAAAACCTCAAGGTTGTGCTGGGTTGTATTTTTCTTATTGTTAGTAATTGGGAGCATTTTTCCATTCTACTTTTGTGAACGATTTGTTCATATCCTTTGACCATGTACCTATTAAGAAATAGCTTTTGTGCTTGCACATTTGTCAGCTCTCTGTATACCCTGGATTACTGCTTTTATTGATCAGTCATTTTCAGTCATGTCTGACTCTTCATGACCCTAGATGGAGCTTTCTTGGCAGAGATACTGCAATGGTTTTGCCAATTCTTTCTCCAGTGAATTAAGGCAAATGGAGATTAAGCGACTTGCCCAGGGTCATACAGCTAATGAGTGTCCAAGGTGAGATTTGAGGTTAGGACTTTCTGACTCCAGGTCCAGCACTCTATGTACCGAGCTATGTAGCTGCCTCGTATCTTGGATATCAGGCCCTTATCAGAGATAATTATGCAAAGTTTTGAGTTTTTCCCTCTCAATTAATATTCTTTTTTATCCTTGTATTAAGTTGTTCAGGTAAACAAATTTATTTATTTTATCTTTACTGTTTATCTCTCGTTTGGATGAGGATTTAGCTCCTTCACATATCTGAAAAATATCTAATATGCTTCTCTTCTAATTTTTAATAGTAATATTTTTAATAGCTAGGTCATATAACAATTTTTGGAACATGGGATAAGATGCTGGGCTGACACCTAATTCCTGCAGCTGCTTTCCAGTTTTCTTGGCAGTTCTTGTCAAATAGGGAGTTTATTCACAGGTCATTTGTTTTGGGATGTAATAAATGCTGGGTTGATCATCGAATTCTAGCTCTGATTCTCTTCCTTCACCCCCACCCCACTTATTTTTTATTTTATGATTTACACATGTGCTGCCTGCACCCTGCATGTTAAGTTTCTTGACGACAAGGACAACCATTCCTTTTTCTTCCCTACCCTTAGTGCTTAGCACAGTACTTGGCACATAATTAATAAATGTTTGTTTAATTCATTGGAAAACTAGTTTAATTTTTTACTTAATTTTAATTAATTTTAAACCTTTGTTTATCAGCTTTGTTAAGTATTTTTTAAAAAAAAACAACAGTTTTTAGTTTTATCAGTTCTAGAGTCTTTTTGGTATCCAAATTATCTATTTTTCCTTTAGTTTTCAAGATTTCCTCTTTTATGCTTACCTGAGGTTGATATTTGTTGGCTTTCTCACTTTTAAAAAATACATATCCAGTTCATTAATCCTTTTATTTTTCTATTTTGTCAATGTATATTTTTAGGGACATAGATTTATTCCTCTGAATTGAATCCCAGAAATGTCATGTTGTCTCGTCATTATAATTATCTTTCATATGGCTGTTTTAGGATTTGCTCTTTGACCTACTCACTATTTAGGATTTCAATATTTAGTCTCTAGCCAGGTATGTTTTGCTCATGCTTCCTAAATTGATCACTTTTATCATGTTGTAGTCTGTTAAGGGTATGTTTAGTATTTCTTCTTTTTCACACCTACTTGCAATATTTTTGTGCCCTGTTATTTGTAAAAGTATCAATGTAGCCTACATTTGACCCAATATGGCATTCACGTTATCCAGTGTCAATATATGTGTATTCTTCAATGTTTCTTTCCATCTAGAAGGTAACAAAAATCGTTTAGCTTTATATCTTTCAATAGTTTGTTCAGTTCTATCTTACCCATTTTAAATCTAAATTTTAAAATTAAAGTTTAAATCTAAACTAAAGTTTAGATTTGTTTAGTTCTAAGAAAGAAATATTAATGTTTCCTATTACTACATCTTCTTGGAGTTTGCAAATTTGCAATTTGGTTAATTTTCCTTAATGAATTTGGATGTTACCTCACTTGGTAATATAAGTTTTATACTGATATTGGTTCACTGTCTATTGTTCCTTTAAGAATAATGTAACTTCCTTATTTGTCCCTGTTGATATTGTGAATTTTAATTTTTTTCTCTAATATTATGAGAGCAACTTCTGCTTTTCTACAATTCATTTGATGAAGAGTAAATTTCGCTCTAGTCTCTCATTTTGATCATACGTATGTCTTTGCTATTCAGATGTTTCTTGTCAGTAACAAATTGTGGGGTTTTGTTGTCGTCTTATCCACTCTCTCACTTTATTTCATTTTATTGGACTGTCTAATCCACTAATATTTTAAGTAATGGGAATAAGATTTATGCTTTCCTCCATTCGTGTCTTTAGTACTGTTCTTTTAAGAAAACTGTTTTTTGCTCTCTTACTTCTCTGAAGTCAGTACTTTGTCCCTATGATTCATTTTGCTTAATTACATTTATGCAATCTTGTTCCCATAGATATTCCTCCTCTCCATCTCATTGGTCAATTTTTTGATATGCAATTTCAATTACTGATTTTTCTTTCTTTTTTTTGGTTATCTACTTTATGCCTTCTTTTCTTTCTCTAAGCAGTTAGTCCCTTCTCTCCTCTAATCTCGAATTTCTCTGCTTTGTTTCTTCGTTAATTCTCTTCCTTTTTTATATATTCTGAATGTTTATTCCCTGATTTGTGATTTATATATTTTTCTTTAACTTTTTTTTATTCCTTACATAGTTAAAGGTTGAAACTATATAATTTGAGCTCCTTCTTTTAACCAATTTCTGTCATTGCCTTTAATAGGTCTTGCTTTATTGTCTTTTTTAATGTGCCTTACTTGTAGAAGTATTTGTTCATGAAGGAAATAATGTGGATAGAAGCAGTGCTTCATGGTAGAAATTATCATCTACCAAATCACATAGTTCAGGGCTACTGTGCCCTTCCCATAATCAGTCTCTTTATGGGACTCATTTCTGGGTTCATGATCTCTCACCTTTCTCTATGCTAATTGTTTTTAAGAGTTCTAATTTCCTTTCTCTTAAGGCAGTATGTTATACATGGAGGTACAACACACTCTGAAGAAGGTGATGTCCCTGTGTATCAACAACTTACACGTTAAATTCCTTATAAGGTCTCCACTTTCCTTTGTAGTCATACAACTCTTCCCCCATGAGGGTACTTGTTCTTTATTGGGAACCCCTTCCCCATTTGGTTGAGATATCCCTCTTATATTCCCCTAGCTTCAATCCATCCCTTCTGCCATTTCCTCTTTCTCTTACAACCCTTTCTTATGAGTATATAGGGGTTGTTAGCCCTTCATTGTTCCCTCGTAGACTTGATAAGAGTACATCACACTCTTTCCTCCATGTCCTCTTTCCCCATTTATGCAAACTTCCACTCTGTCATTCTGTCCCACAAAATAAACTGATTTCATTTCCTACCAGTTTGCATTCCTTGGACTACACTCTATACTCCCAGGAAACTTTATCACAAAATGTTTATCATCCTGGAAGACTGTATCCGTTTTGGCACTCATTATTTCAGTACTCTCAATACCTTCTGTCCCTCTGACTGGAGGCTGGAAGATGCAGCAAAGACCTCCCCACAAAGCTTCCACTTCAATATCTGTTGATTGAATGATTCACTCACCAGGAAATGTGGGGTTTATAACATGGTACTTCAGCTCTGCTTCTCTTCTTTTACTTCTAGTTCTTCCATTCTACTTGAATCTTTATCTTCTTGTATGCTTTAAGAAATCTAATGATCTTTTTTTTTTTTTTTAAAGATCAGGCTTTCTTCCTATTTTAAAAAATAGTCTATGGAGCTCTCTCTATGTATCTTATTACTTATACCTTCCTTGGTAATGTATTTATTTACCTTTCTTGGGTTTTTGTCATCTGAGTGTGTTTACAACTTGAAAAGTTAGCTCTTATTTTTTGGGGGGGAGGAGGGGCTTACTCAAATGCTTCTCCTGTCTTGAATGTCCATCTTTTTATGTTGAAGATTAGGTTCAGTCTTTTTCTAGAAATTTTTATTTTTATTTTCATCTTTAGCTCTTTTGTTTTTCAGAATATGCTATTCCTTCCTTGAGTTTCTAGGGACATCATCTTCTTTCATTTATATTTGAAGACCTTTTGGTTTCTTGAAGAATTTGTTGTTTGTAGTGGGAATTATTAAATTTAACCACTGTATATCTTGGAGTTTGAAGTATATGGTTATTATTGTTTTTTTCTTTCTGTACGTGATTTGTGAATTTTTTTAAATGGAGTTTTCATTCCCATATTCAGAAGTTTTGAGTAATTTTCTTATATTATTTCTGGAATTACAGTATTCAGGCTTTTCTATCTGCCAAGTTTTTTCTGGAGATTTAAAATCCTGAAGTTGTTTCTGCACAGCCTATCTTCGAGGTCAATGCTATCTGCTTATATAGAAATCATGTATTCTTTTAACATTATTACCTTTTGCTTTTCTCCACTTGAGTATATTTGTAATCCAAAAGTGTTGTTTTCTCTCTTACTTCTTTGGAGAAACCAGCTTCTATGGATTCAAGTTTTTTCTAATCTGCTAATTATGTCTGCTGTGAAAGCTATAAATTCTGACATTTATTCCTTCTTAATTTCTCCTCTTACAGATTTCATGTCTCTTTTGAACCATTCTATAATTTTTCATTATTACATGTTCTCCTGGGATTCCACAGGGTTCTTTATTTCATTTGCCAGTGGTTCACTTTACTTTTTCTTATAATATTTATTTTTTCTCAAATTTATTTGTTTTCTCTTGTAATTTTTTAAAGAAAGCTTTATACTTTCTTTGAGGTTTGGTATTTACCCTTCCTTCTAATCTGCTTCTGCTTTAGGTTTTTAACGGAATTTTCTTCCTTTCAAAGTATTTTATATGTTCAGTCTTTTTTTCTTAATATTCCCTTATTATTCACTTTCTGACTCCTCCCTATCAGAAATGGTACTTGGCACATAACAGGCATTTAATAAACATTTAATGATTATCTTCTTTGAAATGAGAATTTAAGAATTATTACAATTAACAAAAGTATGTGCAGAGTAGTAATACCTGTTTATGTACACAGACAGTCAAAACTCTATGACTTAGCAGTCACTGTCCCCTTTTCTTTCACACTGTCATCATCATTATAAAAATGGAATACATACAAAATTAAAGGCCATTTTACATTTTCCTTGCTTCACTGGTGGTCATGAACAAAGAATTCAACACTAAGTGGCCAAACTACTGGTGACCAACCTCTCTGAATTTAGCTAGAACCATGCTAGGACCATGTACAAAAGCATGCCAGCATGTTAGAATCTATCAGAGCTTGTTCTTTACTCAAACAGACTTTGGGAACCCAGGATCACCTCTATGCCACAATGAGGCACAGGAAAACGACTTGATGGCTAAAATAATTTTAATCTTAAATGTCTGGAAATTTTTTATTAGAAATTAAAGTTGGGTTCTACTAAGTGATTAAATAGTCACTGAATAAAATAACAACTAAACAGGTTATTTCAATAGTACCAAGCAATAATTCTCGCCTGACACTGATTTATTTTGATTACATGAAAAATATATCAACTCACTTTTCCATCCTTAGATGTACCTGCAACTTGGCCTGTTGCTATGGTGATCCTATCAGGATGAACTGCTAGGCTAGAAAAGGAATATTTGTTAAAAATGTACTTTAAAAAGAAGCTTTAATTATATTATTCCAAATATAATTCATCTATACATAATGCTTAATCAACTTAGATTATAAATAATTTTAAATGTTTTCAGACACAGTATAAATTATAGGCATACTTTACTTAAAGCCATTAATTGTTACCCAAAACAGTCTTACTATCTTATTTGTACCTCGCTATAACATCTCATCATAAATGAGATCATGATGTTACAGTGAGGCTTCATAATATTATTATAGTGCAGTTTAGTTAAATTGTTAATATATATTAATAGGTAATAATTCATATTATTATGAAACAATAATGGTTGGACAGTGGAAAGAATCCTTGGTTTGGAGTCATAAGATCTGGGATCAAATTATGGGTTTGCCATTTAGAACCTATGTGATCTTGGGCAAATCATTTCTCTGGGCCTCGTTTTTCTCATCTGTAAAAATGAGGGTATTGAACTATATAACTTTTAAGTTCCTTCCAGTTCTAAATCTATGAGCCTATGAACATTTTGCAAAGTATGTTTATATTTGGCCAATCCAATTTCACTAAATATTTTCAAATAACTTTCCTATCAACTTGGTCATCATCTATGATTAATTTCTTTTTTTTAACTTTTGATTTTCTCATGCAAGAATGATTTTTAAAACATTAATTTGAAAAATATTATTAATTTTTAAATTCAAAAGACAAAATAATTCATGAAGTTTCAAGATAGTCCTAAAATTATGATTAGAAGGTACCATTTCAAATATGAGATCTACTAATATGATTAGTCAATCAAATACATTTATTGATAATTGTTACATGGAGCTGAGATACATTGGAGAACAGCTAATGAAAAGAAAGACAAAATCTATTTCCTCAAGATATCACAAATACAAATGAAGGTGAAGGTTATAATGGTACATGGTGAGCATTCAATGGAAGAGTAGTAGAAAGGACATTAGACCGTCATTCAGAAGGCTTAAATTTTAATCCCAGTTTTTCCACTAACTAAGTAGTTGTGGAAGCATTTTATATAAGGGAAAACTAAGACCCATGGAGGTGAAGGTACTTACTTGAGGTCACATAACTAGTTAGTGGAAAAGCGAGATTAGTTAATCTCAAAAGCCTCTTTCTACTTTTACATGCTTTAGCCTATGATTCCAAGACCCCTTCTAGATCTCGTGTTCTGTGTTCCTATACTTCTACAGTCTCATTTTCTTTGTTCTATTAGTCAAAGTTCCCTTCTAGTTCTAGCATTCTATCATTCTCTGAGCATCAGTTTACTGGATAATTTTAAAATCAACATTGTCTGTTTAATATTGTTGTAATTTAATAATGTCTGTTTAATACTCTGAATGTCCAAATTGTCAGAATGTTAAATTGTCAGAAAACTGTGATGTAAAATTTAGAGATTTAAAGGAAATATAGCCACACAGTTTATTCACACATCAAAACAATGCAAGCTCTTTATCTTTACTACAAAAAAAGGAAATTAGTACTTTCAGCCTCTAGATGGCTATTAAACAAATACCAAGCAGTAACTTCCTGTGCTGTCAGTTGCATATAACACAAGGGCATAGTATAGTACCTGATACATAGTTAGGCATTAATAAATGCCTGTTTACTTGACCTATGATCATAAATAAGCAAAGTGGCACAGGGGCACTGGTAGCTAATAGGAAAGATTCAATCTTGTGGAAAAGATTTTCTAGTTTGATGGAAAATGATTTTTACCACGATTAATTTAATAATTATACTAATTATTTAATAATGTTAATAATAGCAACATTTAAATTTTACTTTAAGGCTTGTATAAAGCCCCTTTAAAGATATTTCATTTGATCCTTTCCTTTCCTGCCTTTTTGCTATTTCTCAACAATAATACAACTGCTGACATTTCTGATGTTTAGAGACTCATAGTTCAAAAAACTCTTTCCTTACAAAAACCCTATTAAGTGAGTAGCACAAGCATTATCATGCTTATATATGCTCCATATTTTACATATGAAGAAACAAAGGTTATAGTGGTAAAGGGACTTTACCCTCCCAGTAAACAGTAGAGGCTTGACTCTAACCTGCTTTTGACTCCAAGCCCAGTGTTTTTTTCCAGTACACAATTCTGCCTGTCATATTAAACCCAATATCAACAACTTGCATTTGAATACTTTTGTCACTGAAACAAACTAAAGTCTTAAAAGTATAGATTGATAATTAAAAAATTTGAACACTCACCACTTCACATCATCATTATGACCAGTATAATGTCTCTGAAGTTGTTCTTCAACATTGTATAACACTACTACTGATGCAATGAAATATACAGTTTCACCTGTTGGAAGCAGGTATAGATTGTTACGACAATCTCGTCCCCTATACCCATAGCTTATTAGTATGTCAAGGTGAAATAATATTTCTTTCAGATTTGCTCATTATTAATTAAAGTAATTTTAACTGTTAATAAGCTATGAAATTCTATTCTGAAACAGAATGAATGTGAAATAAATTATACAAATTGCTAAACAGGAAACTATCAGTTAACATTTTTTTACTACAAAAAAATTTAATTTTTTTACACCTTAACTCACTTTTCCCACAATCAGGAAACATGTTATTTTTGAAATCTTATATTGATTGAAAAGATTAATTTTATAAAAACATAAGAAAATCAAATAATTAACATGATTATTTTACTTTTACAAAGTTTATTGAACCAAATACTTTTATAATCACTGGGAGTTGAACTGTTCTATTTTACCAGGATAGTAGCAGATATATCTGGAGGAAGGCATCAGGTATTTAATATTTTTTACGTATAGCTTGAATTTTGTCTGAATGTTTCTTTTATTCACAGATAGAGGAATTTCACCAATCAGGATTTATTTTAAGCTTGTTTTCCTTTCTATCATATCATTTTATCAGATTTTAAATTGATAATGATTACATTGTGAAACATATCAATACTCTTGGAATAATTCTGTTTCAAAGTTTGGCTTGTTTTCTACTGCTCTTTTCTTTTTTTGCATTTAGATCTAGACTCTTCCTCTTAGTTATACTCATTCCAAATCATCTTCTGCTCCTTTTGTTTACACTTTTAGAGAGAAGACTTGACTGTGCCATTTTGAACTTGGAGAGGAAACAGTGCATCTAACCGTATTTTCTCCCATTTTAGTTCCCCAAATGGAAGTCAGGATATCTGAATCCCAGGATAGTTCTTTTTCCCTCATCCTTTCCCTCCCCCACCTTTACCTTGCCCTGATTCTAAACCTCATCTCTTTGGCCTTGTGGAGCTGTATTTCTTCATCATTCCTTTAAATCACATAGTTGAATATTAACACCCAAAGGGAGCTTAAGAGACTCGTCTTCTTCACTTGCCACTTCTACACTGGATTTTACGCAGTGAGGACTTACTTGTAAATGTTTGTTGAGTTCAGCTAAATGAGTACTTTCTTTAACAACAACAAAACACAACCAAAAGAGGCGGCAGAGATCTTATCTTTTCTGCTGTTAAAGACACCCACTTGAATTCAACAACCATTTATTAATAACTGAGATTCCTGAGTGTTTTACGCTGGCAAAGCTCTTTAAGTTCACAAAGCACTTATATTACAATAGTTACATGAGCCTAACGACCCTGGAGAGTAAATACTAAAGTTTGTTAACCAGCAACCATGAAGGAGATTCCCAGTTATATACTATTTACAGATGTAAAAACTTACAGTATACAATCTACAACTAAGCTCTGCTTCAACACTTAATGGGATTGAGCTCAGCACTAACTTACGTCTTACTGGAATGGCTCTTTAATCTGGGATTCACACAAAATTGGTTCCCCAATATAATTAACACAAGATTTGTTCATAAAATTTTCTTAAAAGGTTGTAAGTATATACCCTCAAATACTACCATAAAATAGGAAGCTATGATCTCATTTCTATGAAACAGCCTTGATGAATGTTAAGGGAAGAGGTTATATATCCTCTACTCCAATTAATCAATGTAAAGGAATGATTCAGTTTTTACAATCTGTAATTTAGTTTTTTTATACCCTTTGATACTTTGGTGAGGGTATAAGCCTCAAGAGAGGAAGATCATGATTGGTTAACCAATCCACTGGAGACTTTAAAGGGACTAAAGGAATTTCAGCCATAGACTATTCTAGCTGCAAACAGTCAATATACACTCTTCACCACTCCCTGCATTTACTGCCCATGTTACCAGAGAGACTGGACCAGTAGCAGACAATACATCCAGGAGACACAGCAAGGACAAACACAGATACAGACAATAGCAGAAAGACAGCCACCTGGGGAAGAAAGTGACTCCAAGAAGTGTGAACGCCTTATACAAGAGATGATCACATATGGACTCAAGAAAGGTCTTTCAGTAATAAAGAGTTGTGAGTTTACTCTTTAGCCATGTATAATCTCCTTACATGTATCTCACTAACATTATACTCCAAACCTACTCTACCCCTGAAGATTTTGGGAAAGTTTACTCCACCAACTGCTTCTATCTTAGTAAAATAGTTTTTTTTTGCAAAAAACTAACTGAAATCTGGCCAACTGTCAAAAGGAAACATAGCAGTGTGGCTTGTGGACACTAGTATAAGAAACTCAACAATTCAGGGTTACCAAATAATGTCAAGAAAGCAACATGGAGGAGGTCCCAGGAGTCCTAGGATCAGTAAATACTAATTAGTCAGATGCAAGTTCTCTGCTCTTGAGAGATGATGGTCTAGCCATGCCCATTCCCCACTTAGCTTCACCTGGGATGAAACAGGATTTTACAAGATATAGCTGAATGACTTTTTTTTTTTTTTGGCAGTGGTGGAGTTATTCTTTGAAAACAAAGTTTTTGTTACTTTCTGTTTTGATTCCATTGTTTTTACATTCGAATTTATTTCTTCTATTATATAATCTTATTTTTAACAATAAAAACAAAATTTTAAATCTTTTTCTAAGTCTCCACAAAAATTCAGTTAAAAATTACTTTCTGAGGTTCCAAAAAACTTATCATATTAAATTTTCCTTAAAGATCAGTTGAAAGTAGAATAAAAACTTTCTACTATTATTTTCTCCCATTAGGGTCAACCAAATGAAATTCTATTGACTGAAAAGAGAATAAAATAATTTCACTTACTGATTTCTAAAATTCATTGTCTTGTTATACACAGTTATCACACTATCTATATTCATTGATCTGTCAATACTACCAGTGAGCCTATATCCACAAAGAAATCAAAGAGAGAGGAATGACCAACATGTACAAAAAGGTTCATAGCAACTCATTCATAGTGACAAAGAACTTTGGAAACCAAAGGACCCTGTCAAGGGACAGGGCTGAATGAATTATGGATACCAGTTTAGGAAGTTGGAGCATGTCCAAAGGATGCTAAGAGGAAACTATTGCAAATGAGAGTAGGTTGACAGAATCAGGGACATTTAGCTTGTAGAAGAGAAACTTTTAAGATGATCCCTACCTTTATATAGTTAAGGCCTGTCACATTAAGATAAATTAGGCTTATTTTGGGTGTCCCTCAACTAGTACCAGTGAATGAAAGAAACAGGGAGATAGATTTCAGTTTAATATAAGAAAAATAATTACAGTGGTCTAAAAGTGGAACAGCACCAAGACAAGAGAGTTGCCTGAATGGAGAAAGGCAGTAGAGCTCCCACATAAGTACTCCAAAAAAACTCAGAAAATAAAACAAAAAACAAAACAAAATGTACCAGACCAAATAGTGATCAATAAATCCAATGAAAAGCTTTAGTGTGTGTGTATATATACACACACATATATACATATATGTATGTATGTATATATGTATGTATGTATATATGCATGTGTGTATATACATACATACATACTTGTGTGTATGTATCCATGACTTCTTGCACTCCAGAACTGCATAAAAGTCAGTCAAACTTTTTTTGATTACTAGCCATGTCAGTATTACTTCAGGCAAATGAATCTTTCTTCATATCACCTGGAAGCCTCTCAGTGTGACCATAGATGTACCAGAAATTTAGTACATGGCTAGGCCTTTTGTCTTGAGGCACTAAGAATAAAGGGTTCTGCTAAGAAAAGTCAAAGTTGCAAAGACCATCTGGGTGCAGCTGTATACAGAACGGGGAAGTCTAGGCCCTGAGGTAAAGAGATTCATAAAAGGACATTACCTCACACCACAGAAGATACCATAGGAAGCCCTAAAGATTCAGGACACTGAACCTCAAAAATCCAGGAAGGGTTAACCTGAGAAAACAGAAGTCAGTGTAGGCAGATAGGAGACCCACTCTGAGGAAAAGCAGGGCTAAATATCCCACCTAAAAGTAGAATGGGAGCGGGGAGAAAAGCCTGCCGTAGAAGAAAGCTCTACTTCAGGAATCAAGGTGGGAGAAGTGAGAAAAACCAAAGTCACTGCCCAATAAAAAAATCCAGGTACATAAAAAAATCCCACCTGGGAGAGAATACTCCCATAATGATTGGAATATTCTTATTGCTAGAAGAGACTAAAAGAAAAAAACATTTTCCAATTTTCTACAAAGACTATATAAATACCTGGAAGAAATAAAATGATGGATAAAAAATTAAATAAGAGCTTTAGAGGAAAGAATTGGAAGAAGAGGAAGAAGTAGTAAACTTTACTTAAATAATAGACTCGTTGAAAACTAGAACAGCCTAATCAAAAGTTGTGAGACAACAAAGAATAACAGAACAAAGACCAAGGATTGAAAAAAAAAACAGAAGCAAATATGAATTGATATCAAAATCAACTGACCTGGGAAAAAGGTCCCAGAGAAGTCATTTCAAAATCACTGGGTTCCCCCAAAACCATATTAAAAAAATAGTATGACAGTTTATTTCAAGAAGTCATAAATTAAAATTGCCCATATCTACTAGAATGAAAAGGCTGAGGAAAGATAAAAAGAACCCCCTCTCACCTTCTGGACAAAACCTCGAAAGAAACCTTCTAGAAAAGTCAAAGCTAAAATGCAGAATTTCCACATCAAAGAAAAAGTTCTTGCAAGCATTCAAAAAGAAGGAGCTCAAGGACCAAGGAGCCAGTCAAAGTCACACAAGAGCTGTCAGTTTCTACTCTAAATGAGAAGTGTGTAAGTGGAACCCAATATTACAAAAGGTAATGGTCTTACATTGGTCTTACAACCAAGAATAACTTACTCTGAAAAGCTGAGTATAATCCTAAGGAGGAGAAATAAGTCTTTAATGGAATAGAGGACTTTGAAGTATTGCTGATGGGAAGACTAAAGCTGAGGAGGGATTCTGAAATACAAATACAAGTCAAGAGAGACAGAAAGGTAAATTTATTTGAGCAATTGGATGATGCTCAGCTAACATTCTAAAGAGGGAGAAGAAACAAGTGCCCCTTCAGAACTTTGATAAAGTATTGAAACAGTTAAATAAGAAAAAGAGAGGATTGAGGGGCAGATGATCTATTCTGTAGTCAATACAAGGGAAAGAGAAAGAAGGCTAAAAAGGAATACACTAGTGTAGAAAGGAGGAATGAGGGGATTAGTACTTGCTTTTTTCATAATTCGGGTACATGAGAAGAAAACTATACAAAATATGGAAGAAGGAGAAGGAGGAACGGTGTTAGATGAACCTCACTCCTATCTGAGAAAGGAGCATTGAACACAGAATCAGAGTTTGACTTAGAATTGTCTCAAGCTCCATAGGGAAACAGATGGAGAGAGAGGTTAAGAGGACAGCATTGGGAAGGGGACAGGACAGTAGTAAGCAAAACAAACCTCTTGATCCTGAGGGGAAGAGTAAAAGAGACAAAGAAGAAAAGAAGTGGAAACTTCATCATCAGTTGGGGAATGGCCGAACAAAACTGACATATGAATTAATGGATTATTATTGCACTCACCAAATTACGAAATGAGACAATTTTAGAAAATTCTGTGAATTATATACTGATGCAGAGTAAAGCAAACAGAACCACAAGAACAAATTATACAATAACAACACCGTAGAGATAAACAACTTCCAAAAACCTGAGTGTTCTAATTAAACCAATGACCCACTACATTGCTAGAGGACCTATGATGAAATGAAGCATGTTAACCACCTCCTAACCAAGAGGCAACAGATGCAATATGCCAAAAGAGAGACACATTTTTGGACAGTCACTGTGCATTTTGTTTTTCTTCTCAATGTTAATTTGTTACAAGGGTGGTTTTTTTTTCACTGTTTGGAAATGAGGGGAGAAATTATGATGGGGAGAGAAGGTTGGCAGTACTTTTGCCAAAAAAAGGGGGCTACTTAAACATTTTTAACATTTTAAAATGCACAGAAGATAACATGAAAGTTCAAAAGGAAGCACAGACAAGCAGGATAGTTAAAGAAGTAATGTTTAATATGTAACATACTCTTTAAAAAGCAAGCAGGAACTCACAATTACATACATAATTCTTTTTGTATTTTGCTGCATATGTGGAAATGTTCATTGTTCTGGCATTAAGAATACTTTTTTTAAAAAGTGAAACAGCCTACCTTGTAAGGTACTGGATAGCCTTTCACTTTAGGTGAGAGCTTAACATTTAACTCTCAGAAATGTTGTGGAGGTTGTTTCCATATGATTAAATGACCTCTGAAATCCTACTCAACTCTGAGATTTTATAAAACTGTGAATTATCATTGACAACCCCCCCAAACAATAACTCTTATCTTAGGCATTTTCATTTTTCCCAATGATATACCCTTGCAAATTGTGATAAGTTATAGCAGTTATTTTATGTAAGTGGGGTTCCTTTCTCTTTAAGGAGGTTGTTCATCACTGGTTTGGTTTTGGTGCTACATGAAGCCTATAAAAGGCCTATATACACTATGGGAAGGTGGTGTCAGAAGTGTTAGTGGAATTCCCATTGCCCTCAAGGAAAACCACAATTTGAACTGTGGTGCTGGAGAAGACTTTTGAGAGTCTTTTGGACAGCAAGGAGATCAAATCACTCAATATTTAAAGAAATTAATTCAAGTTAGTCACCGGAAGGTCAAATATTGAAGTTGAAGCTTGAATACTTTGGCCACATAATTAGAAGACACAGTTCGTTGGAAGAGACTTTAATGTTGGGAAATGATTGATGGAAAAAGGGACAGTAAAGGATGAAATGGCTAGATAGTGCTATGAAAGCAACAAATATGAAAAACTGGGATAGATTTCAAGAGATAGCAGAGGATACAAGGGCCTGGCATGCTACGGTCCACAGAGTCACAAAAAATTGGACACAACTGAATGACTTAAGAACAAACAAGAAATACCTTCTTTGACTTAGTGAGCTCTGTTCCGATGGCAAATTTAGGGATGTTACAAAATGGACATTTCAAATACTCTTTTCAACCTCAGGAATGATCTTTTTTAATCCTACATTATTAGTAAAATCATTTTATGCCTTACTAAGGTCTCACGGCCTGCTAACCCTGAACTGAGTTGCCCCTTATTTGTTCCTTTGAGTTTTATTCCTTATTAACTCCTTATCAACTTTGGACATTTACTAGTACTTCAAAGAAGCACTGTCTACTCACTATTTGTGGCATTACTATTTTCTTAAGAATTATGTATAACGTTCTTCTTACCCACATTCTTTTTGTGAACATCTGGATCTCCCAAATCACTTAAAATTCCTTCTTCAAAGGACATAAATGATTGATTAAGCTTACTTACTAGAGTATACTTATTTTTTAAAAGAAGGGTCTTTTCTTATAGGCCTAAATTCCACCAATTTATGGTCATATTCACTAAGATTTTCCCTCTATTTTTAAGTCCTTAACTGACTTCCTTTATTGGAAAGTTGCAATTAAGATTAGTAATACCGATGGGGAAGCTAGGTGGTGTAGTGGACAGACCTCTGGGCTTGGAGTCAGGAAGTCTCATCTTCATGAGATCAAATCCGGCCTCAGACACTTACTAGCTGTGAGGTCCTGGGCAAATCACTTAACCCTGTTACTCTCAGTTCCACATCTGTAAAATGATCTGGACAGGGAAATGGTAAACCATCCAATATCTTTGCCAAGAAAACCCCAAAGGAGGTTACAGGACAGGACTGAAGTGAGAATGAATAAACTATACCGATAGGCTGTTTAATATACACAAAAATTCTTTCTAAGAATATAATCACGATGACTACAAGCAGAAAAAGTGTTTATATAGTGCCTTAAGCTTTTCACAGCTTCTATACAATGACCTCCCTTTTACAGATAAAGAGCCTCAAGTGTGTTTGAGTATATTACCTGTGGCCATGTAGCCAGCAGTGTTAGAATTAGTACTTAAACTCATCTTCTGAATCTGAATTCAGTGCCTTATCCACTATATAACATCTTGACTCTAATAGATGTCATTTTAATGTTACTTTTATAGAAAAGGCAAATCTTTATTTATTACAATGTATTATAGAGTAGAAAAAACATTTCATTTTAGTAAACAAAACAGGTTTTCTATAATTAATAGCATTTCATAGAATGGTGACGCTGAAAGAAATCTCAGAGATAATCTAGTCCAAATGCATTTCATAGAGAAGAAAAAACATCCAGAGTTCACAAAAGTAGTGAATGGTACATAGCCAAGACTCAAACTGAGTTCTGATTCCAGATCCAGGGTTCTATTCACCATATACATGATCTCTCTCCTGAGTGCATTTTCAAAACAGTGTGTTAAGTGCCTATTGTATTAACTTGAATTGAAAGTAATGAAAATATATAATTAAGTTTTTACTTTCTAATAAAATTGAGCTTTTAATTTTTAATTTTAATTTATTTTAATTTTAAAAAATCTAAATAAAACTTAAAATGAACATCAACCTACTAATAACTTCCAACATGATAACAGACAAATAAAGGATACACCCATTCCAGTTTAAGCCTCTTGGTTGGTAGTTCTACTTTTGCTTCCAAATTATAAGATTCCACTTGATCTTTGGGCATGTACATGGTAACAGGGCGTCCACGAAGAAACATTTTTACGTATCCCTCCTCTATAAAAAGTACAAATATGTCAGCGTGATGTCCAGATCACAAATAAAATTGAAAAACAAACTTCACATCCCCTATTACACATCTAAACCTTAAAGATGAAAACTTTAAATGTACTGGATGCTTGTTCATTGAATGATTCTACAGGAAAAAAATTAAAATAGTGAAATACTATGAAATAAAAGTTTGCTTGAAGTTTTTTAAAAAATATTCTATCATATAAGTAAATTATATGATTTAGAATTTTCTAGCAGAATATTACAAATATTTAAAATACAACAGACTCAAATGATATTTCCAAAGAGACACTGTAGTACTTCAGTTTTCTCTGCCATTAATACAGAGAAAAATGTCATCAAAGCAGAAATTACAATTAATTCAAGAAATTCAGTTAATTTTTAAAGCTGACTGCAAAGCAATCTTTCATATGCTGATGCACAAACTACTTTTTAATACTTAAGTTGATCTTTTATATCTCAATGCAAAGATAAATTCTGATACACCTTTAACATCAATCATATAAGAACACAACCATCAGAGATACCATGCTAGTAAACATGCAAAAAGAAAAGAGAAGTGCTCAAGTGAAAGTTAAAATAGGGCCAGAAGAACCACAGACAAGATGTTAAACCTGTTAAGTAGACAAATGTTAAAGAAAAAAATACTCAAGAAATTCAATTTCATATAACAGGCATAAACATTTCTAAAAGAAGATGGATTTTGTGTAGAAATACTATGACAGAGAACAACAACAAAAAATGAAAAACAATTGAAAATGGTGACGTAATTGCTTTAAAAAGCTTAGTAGCTTGAGAAGTGATATGTAGCTCTGATAAGAACTTGGGGGAACTGATAAGGCCCAGGTTAACTGTCTTGTTA
Source organism: Bettongia penicillata ogilbyi (assembly GCA_023548195.1). Lineage (NCBI taxonomy): Eukaryota > Metazoa > Chordata > Mammalia > Diprotodontia > Potoroidae > Bettongia > Bettongia penicillata. Next base: position 217,293 of record JAJHZJ010000160.1, read on the forward strand.
ACTGGAGGTTTGTTCAGCCTCAAATTTTAATGCTTTTGTTAATTTTTATGGTTCCATCATTATACCAAAGAAGTCACCTAGCTTTCATTCAGTTTAAATAGTATTTATGTCAATATGTCTGAGGAATTTTATATATATATATATATATATATATATATATATATATATATATATATATATATATATATATACAGCAATCATGATCACAGTGGAAATAGAAGGGCAAAATTCTTATTAAAATTGACTAAGATAAAGCACAATGTTCAGCAAATTGCATTCATTTGTCAGTTTTCAGGATTTTTGAGTTTAAATTTCAAGCAAATGTACAGTTTAATCTTAACATATCTTGTACATGTGCTTCAAGTCTCTTTGAAAAACTTTATACTATATATTTAATTTGGTTGTTGAATGTTCTTCCATGTTCTTCATCCTCCTATATCTCCTGTCAGTAATTCAGTACATTTGATTCTGGTATTGTCATATCACTGCCATTTTTCAAGCCAAGGCCCTCATCATCTCATAATTCAATTACTGCAACAGCTTCCTAATGACGCCACTGTTTCTCCCTTACATCCTCCATACTAATGCCAGGCTGATAATCCTCATTAACCCTCATTTTATTGGGTCATCCATCTTTCCAAAGACTCTCTCTGGTTATTTTCCACTATAGCTCAAGTCTAAACTCCCTTGCCTGTCTTTTACTCTAGGGTTTTGGGGTGGGTTTTTTTTTTGCCATTATTTCCCAATAGAGATGCTTTATTCTGATGAGGTTGGTCTTTGTCTGGCAAATGTATTCTGCTCAATCCTGCCTTTGTGCACTTGCTCATTCTTTGAATTTCCTTGTTTATCAAAATCCTTTAAAGCCACACTTAAGTGCTATTTCCTCCGGAAGCTTTTCCTGTTCAATCATGAAATTTTAGAATTCACAAGCAACCTTAGAGGTCATCTAGTTTAGCTGCCTCCTCAGGCTTGAATCTATAGTGCTCCCTGGTTTTCCTTTTTTTCTGAATATAAACTGCAATACTTAAAATCTCTTTCAACTTACCACAATTATAATTGAACAGCCTTATAGTCTTTGATAAGTGAAAAACAACATGGTGTCTATAAAGAACACTGATCTTGGAGTCCAAAGACTTGCATGTATATCCTGGCTCCAACATTTGCTCAGCTGCATGACCTTGGTTAACTTTCTTAAACTCTTTAAGCTTAGGTTTCCTCACCTATAAAATAAGGGGAATAATATGTGTACTGTACAAACCACAAAACACTATATAAGTGTGTGTTAGTATTACTGTCAATATTGTTTTTGTCATTATGTATTAGTCAAACTCCTGAACTAAGTTCTAATAATAAAGGCAAACACAGTCTTATAGTACCCTCAAAATACAGTGCTGCTCATAGTATAGGCACTCAGTGAATACTTATTTACTGATACTAATTTCATGGGTGATTATTATAGATTATATGTAAGAAAAATAGAAAAGTTGTTTTGAAGCTACCCTTTGGGAGCAAATATTTTTCACTCAAGTTATTCATTAAATTCAGTATGAAATTATAGTTTTAAATTATACTCATGAATCTAAATATTCTGAGGCATCATATGCTGAAGATATGGTACACTAAGGGTTACTGAGCCAGTAATTATGCTTTTTTCAATAATATTGACATTGAGACTTAATATTAGAGACAAACTTGGGAAGTGATATTAGTGATCAAAAGTGAAAATTTATCAAGATGATTATGAAAAAGAACTGCTTTGGTCAACTGAAATTTTGGTTTAGGCAAATTGGAAAAACAACAAAAAAAGCTAGATTCAGCAAACCAATGAGTAATATTATAATAGGGTCTAGAAACACCAAATTCTAGAGTGACAGAAGTAAATAGTGACAGATTCTAGGCCAATGGAATTAGGAACAAAGGCCAATCCAATTAATACTTCATTAAGGAACAAATGTTTGCTGGATGAAATAAATTAATGAAAGAGATCTGTAACAATACAGTTGAAAAAAACCCTAATACAATGAAGTTTGGGGAAAAAGGGAAAATTAGGTCATTCCCATAACATTAAAAAATTGTGTATGCACAGAGTCAATATTTATGAGATGTACAAATATCTTAACATTGTAATTCACAATTAATTTAAGGTAATAGAAAAATCCTACATTACTTCTTAAAGTACTGAATTTATTCAGAGATGGTTTTGTATATTGTAAATTCAGAGAATAAACCTCTACTGAAAAAAAAAGGAGCAAGGGAAAAGCAATGCTTTTTCAGACATACATTAGAACAACGGCAAGCAACCACCAAATCTACAAGCTTTTTAGTAGGGATATTTCAGCAGAAGTGCAGGATATAATTTCAAACACAATGGGACATCCAGGGATTGCCATATAGCTCTCTTAAGATTTTTTTTTAAAGGTAAGTTCCTAGTATCTGCCAAGATAAACCAAGATCCAGATTATAGCCTCTAATTGGAACATATCCAAGGAGACACTTATGAAGGCTTTTAACAAAGTAAATTGAAGTGGATTGTATTGCAAAAAAAAAAAAAAAAAATTCATACAGGAAGACTTTGTGTTTGCCTGTATGAAAAGGAAGTTTCTGCAGCCTGGGTAATAGTTTTGCTCAGAGAGCTATGAGGTTTCAGAGGTGAAGCCTACCTTTGCAGTGTGTCACACGGCGTTTCCCTTTGTGATTTCAGAGACAGAGACAGAAGTGCTTGATAAAGAGATGTTCAAGTATATAACAAGACTGCCCTGATCCCTGTTCTATCACTTGTTCACCTGTTTTCAGTTAGAGGCTACCCTGTCAATTGATTAAATATTGACCATTCAATAGTGCATTCAATACCAAGTTCTTTGAGATGCCCATGATATATTTCAATGATTCATGATTTCATCAACTTTGGTACTGAAATCACCCAATAGAGATCACAGCCCCTCCATGCTTTAGGAGACAATTTAATAAATGACTATGGCCAAAGAAAAAAAGGAATCACTTGAGAGTTAAGTGGTCTGAGGGTAAGCCTCCCTGAACTTTTAGTTAGTCTGATCCTCAGACCACAGACACACAGTCCATTGCTGGACCATACACAAAGACTTAAAAGCTTGGTAGAACCTTGGCAGAGCTTGCACTCCCCTGGAATTAATTGCCTATGAAAAACCAGGGTCACCTCCACACTGTGATGAGGCATTACAGAAGGATGTCAGTGGAGGATGATAAAATTTATACTGACAAATTTTTTTCCAAAAATTGTATTTTGATTATAAATTTATTTTAAGAAAAAGTGAAATTAAATTAGTTTCTTTAACTTGGATACTTAAGAAGAGTTTGCATTTTCAATGCAATTCAAAATAAGGTTAATACACTAAAGTAGCATTTTCCTTATTATAAAATGTGTTAAAAGAAAAAATAGATGTATCAGGTATATATTAACTATTAGTGTGCAGTATAGGAAATCAAAAGGCAAAAAAAAAAAGTTACTTTTAGACAGGGTTATAATTTGATGCATCAGAAGCTTCCCCTTTTAAAGAAATGCAAATGTTTACGAAAGAAGCCTAGTTAGTAACAAAGGAAACAGAAGCCCTTTATCTTTCAACATAGAAAATCCTGTTATAGCATGGGCAGTGGCAATTCAATCTTCCCCCATACTGCCAAATTAAAGTACCTTAAATCCAGTTTGGAAAGGGACCAATTACAGGGTTAAGAGTCTCTAGAACCTTTAAAATCTTGGTCTCGCTGTTAATGACCAAAAAAAGAGTACCAATTATTATCTGAATTACTTGATAATTGGGTGCTAAGCTGACATTGTATCTTACATAATAATCTCCACCATACAAATGTTATAGACTTTTTTTATCAGTGAGTTCAGTGGCAAAAGGGTGAAATGCTCAAATTCTATACCTCTGAAACCTTTTGTTCTTATTAATATCTCTAGATTGAAGAAGCAAGGGTACATAAAGAAAATAAAACCAGACCTACCTGCACTGAAAATTGGTTCCTTGGGTTTGCTACAGAAATAAAACAGAAAATAAATAGAAATATTAAAAGGATATAATACATTCCACATGCAAAATAAGCATCGACTACCATAAGCTGCAGTAATTCATTTCACTTTAACATTGCATAAATTTATTTTCCTCTCATTATTACTAATGAATAAACTGAATAAGTTATGGTATATGAATGTGATAAATAATATGGTGCCATAAGAAATAAGAAAATAGGTGATTTCAAAGAGATATGGAAAGACATGAACTGATTGATGCACAGTAAAACAATTTATAGTATAATATCAATATTATAAAAATTTAAACATTTTTATAAACTTATGAAGAATAAAATGAGTAGAACCAGGAGAACAAGCTATACAATAACAAGTATACAAAAATAATATACAGTGTAATTGCATACCTAAGTAAATACAAATTTCATATACACAAATAATAAATGTTTTAAAGACAACTTTGAAAGCTGTAAGAACTATGATCAGTACAATGACTATTCATGATTTTAAAGGATGAACCAGACTATACACTTCCTGACAGAAGTTTAATGGTGCAGAATGAAGCATATTTACATACAATGAGGGATTTTTTTCCTTGACTATGCATATTTGTTACAAGAAATTTTTTTTTTCCTTTTTAGTCAATTGGGGGAGTGGAGTGAGGGAGAAAAAAAGATTTGCTAATTTTTAAGAAAAGTTTTAAATAGAGAAATTGGAGGTGTTATAAATGTGGAATGTAGCACACACTTACAAGTAAAGTCACCATGTTGTTAGTTTTACTTTGTTACAAAAGATTTTTCATTAGGCGCAATTTCTTAATTATAATGTAAAACATATATATATAAAATGTAAAACCAAATTTTATCGACAAAACATTTTTTTTAAAAAAAGAAAAAATTACCAGTGGCTTCAACCTGTAAACTTTACGCAGATAAAGCCCTTTATGTATCTAGTTTAGAGTTATTTTCTTTTTTTTTAAATTTTCTTTTTATTTTTTTTTAAATTTATTTAACTTTTTACATTCATTTTCACAAAATTTTGGGTTCCATATTTTCTCCCCATTTATCCCCTCCCCCCCACCCCAATACACCAAGCATTCTATTTCCCCTATCACCAATCTGCCCTCTCTTCTATCATCTCTCCCTTCTCTTATCCCCATCTTCTCTTTTGTCCTGTAGGGCCAGATGACTTTCTATTCCCCATTACCCGTATTTCTTATTTCCTAATAGCAAGACAATACTAAACAGCTGTTCCTAAAACTTTAAGTTCCAAATTCTCCCCATCCCTCCCTCCCCACCCATTCCCTTTGGGAAGGCAGGCAATTCAATATAGGCCACATCTGTGTAGTTTTGCAAATGACTTCGATAATAGTCATGTTGTGTAAGACTAACTGTATTTCCCTCCATCCTATCCTGTCCCTCCCTGAATGTTGACTTCAAATTGCTCCCTCCTCCCATTGCCCTCCCTTCCATCATCCCCCCCCACCCTGCTTATCTCCTTCTCCCCCACTTTCCTGTATTGTAAGATAGGTTTTCATACCAAAATGAGTGTGCATTTTATTCCTTCCTTTAGTCAAATGTGATGAGGGTAAACTTCATGTTTTTTTTTCCTCAGCTCTCCTCTTTTTCCCTCCACTAAAAAGTCTCCTGCTTGCCTCTTGAATGAGAGATAATTTACCCCATTCCATTTCACCCTCTCTCCTCCCACTACATTTCTCTCTCACTGTTTACGTTAATTTCTTTTAAGATATGGTCCCATCCTATTCAATTCACTCTGTGCTCTCTGTCTCTGTATGTGTGTGCATGTGTGTATGTGTGTGCATGTGCACATGTGTATGTGTGTGTGTGGTCCCACCAACTACCCAGATACTGAAACGTTTTAAGAGTTACAAATATTGTCTTTCCATGTATGAATGTAAACAGTTCACCTTTGGTAAGTCCCTTATGACTTCTCTTTGCTGTCTGTTTACTTTTTCATGCTTCTCATTCTTGTGTTTGAAAGTCAAATTTTCTACTCAGCTCTGGTCTTTTCATCAAAAATGCTTGAAAGTCCTCTATTTCATTGAAAGACCATATTTTCCCCTGAAGTATTATACTCAGTTTTGCTGGGTAGGTGATTCTTGGTTTGAGTCCCTAGTTCCTTGGACTTCTGGAATATCCTATTCTACGCCCTTTGATCCCTTAATGTAGAAGCTGCTAGATCTTGAGTTATCCTGATTGTATTTCCACAATACTGGAATTGTTTCTTTCTATCTGCTTGCAATATTTTTCTCCTTGACCCTGGGAATTCTGGAATTTGGCCATAATGTTCCTAGGAGTTTCTCTTTTTGGATCTCTTTCAGGTGGTGATCGGTGGATTCCTTCAATACTTATTTTGCCCTCTGGTTCTAGAATATCAGGGCAGTTTTCCTTGATAATTTCATGAAAGATGATGTCTAGGCTCTTTTTTTGATCATGGCTTTCAGGTAGGCCCATAATTTTTAAAATTGTCTCTCCTGGATCTATTTTTCAGGTCAGTTGTTTTTCCAGTGAGGTATTTCACATTATCTTCTATTTTTTCATTCTTTTGGTTTTGTTTTGTGATTTCTTGGTTTCTCAGAAAGTCATTAGACTCCATCTGTTCCTTTCTAATTTTGAGAGAACTATTTTCTTCAGCGAGCATTTGAACCTCTTTTTCCATTTGGCTAATTCTGCTTTTGAAAGCATTCTTCTCCTCATTGGCTTTTTGAACCTCTATTGCCAATTGAGTGAGCCTATTTTTCAAGGTGTTATTTTCTTCAGCATTTTTTTGGATTTCCTTTACCAAGGTATTGACCCGTTTTTCATGCTTTTCTTGCATCTCTCTCATTTCTTTTCCCAGTTTTTCCTCCACCTGTCTAACTTGGTTTTCAAAATCCTTTTTGAGCTCTTCCATAGCCTGAGCCCACCAGACATCTCCCTGGGATGTCTGGGATAGAGAGGTCCCGACCTCCATGTCTTTCCCTGATGGCAAGCATTGTACTTCCTCATCAGAAATGAAAGGAGGAAGAAACATCTGTTTGCCTAGAAAGTAGCTTTCTATGGTCTTATTTTTCTTCCCTTTTCTGGGCATTTTCCCAGCCAGTTACTTGACTTCTGAGATTCCTCTCCACCCCTGCCTAGATCCGCCCAGCTAGTGCTTGGGGTCTGAGATTCAAATGCTGCTCCCCAGCCTCAGGGCTTTCAGTGGTGGGAGGTGCCGCTATTCAATGTGAGCTTAAGTTCTGGTGCTCAGGTGGGGGCAGGGCCGCTTCCCAGGCTCAATTCCCTCAGGGGGTTTATGCGGAGACCTTCAGTAATGGAACGGAGGTCCTGCCTGCTCCGGCAGCACCTGTCCGCTGCTGCCTCTGCCGCTGCCTCCCGAGGGGGCCTGAGTTATGGACACACCGCTCCCCTCTCGGCCAGCCTAGAAGTCTCTCTCACTGACCTGTAGCACCTATGGGTGGAGGGACCTTCCTTGCTGCCGGAGATTCCGTCCCTGAAGCCTGCTCGGATCTGCTCCTCTTGGGGCCACATGGCCAGGGCAGCGCAGGGGTGGGCTCCGCTGTCCGGTGTGCGTGGGACCTTTGGGGTCGGTTTTTCAGGGCTCTCTGGAATGGAAATCTCCTCCACTGCGTTTCTGCACGGCTTGTAGTGCTCCAGAATTTGGGGGAGTTCTTTTTACAGGAAACTTATTGGCTATGGGTTCGGAGCTAGCATACAGTGAGTCTTTCTACTCTGCCATCTTGGCTCCTCCCCTCGAGCTATTTTCTGACCTTAACGCCCACATCTCTCTATACTTGAGTTTAATTGGATTTAATTACCATTTCTATGCTGCCATTTTCAAAGCTACCTTTCTTGTCCCAATATTTCTCCTGACCTTCAAACTCACATTTCCAGCTGCCTTTCGGACGTCTCAAACTGGATGTCCAGTAGACATCTTAAACTCAACAAGTTCAAAGTAGAATTCATTACTTCCCTGTAAACCCTCCCTTGCCTTACCCCCAACTACACTTCCTTATTACTGAAGAGAGTAACTCTGGTGTGCAACCTCAACTACTTAACCTCTCTCATCTGCCATATCCCATCTGTTGCCAGTATCTTTCAATTTCACCTTTGTAACATCTCTCAGGTATTTTCCTGTCTCTCCTCTGATACTGCCACCATTCTAGTACAGGTCCTCATCACCTCATGCTTGGACTTTTCAGTATCAGTGCAGGTAGATCACCCTGCCATTCTGATCTACCCTCCATTCAGCCACCAGTTTTCTATCATTCCTCACTCCTTCCTGTTGTCTTCAGTTACAGATAAAAAAAATACTGTTTGGCATTCAAAGCTCTTTATAACCCTGTCTTCTCTTACCTTTCTAGACTTCTTCTACTTTACTGCTCTACATGTGCTACTGGATCCATCACGGCTGTTCCACATTCAAGACACTCCATCTCTTGGCTCTGAACATTTTCTCTCAATGTCTCCCATGCCTGGAATGTTCTTCCCTCCTGCTCAGCTTCCTTTAGGTCCCAAGTAAAATCTCATCCTTTACTGGAAGTCTTCCCCAGTCCCTCTTAATTCTGGTGCCTTCCCTCTGCTAATTATTTCCTCTTTATCCTGTACATAGCTTGTCTTGTACATACTTGTTTGTATCTCATTTTCCTCCATTAGACTGTAAGTTCCTTAAGGGAAGGGACTGTCTTTTGCCTCTTTTTGTTTCCCTAGCACTTAGCACAGTGCCTGGCACATGGCCTGCTTTAAAAATACTGAATGACTGACTGATTATGGGACAGCTTTACCTGAATGTCCCATAAGCAGCTCAGATTCCACTTGTCCACAACCTATTCAGTACCTTTCCTACTAACCCTCTTTTTCCTGCTGGTGTTCTCTTTGACTTTTCCCTCCTTCACCTCTCATATCCGATTAATCACTAAGTCCTTCTCAGTAACTGCTAAGTAACCAGTCCTCTTTCTGACCCAATAATTCTCACATTTGTCTCTTCTTGCTTCTCACTGCCACCACGCTAATATGGGCCTCCATTAACACCGACATAAATACTGCAGTAGTTTCTTAACAGGTATAGTTACCTTCACTCTCTCTTTCACCCTTCCAAATTATCCCTTAGAAACTATCAGACTTAATTCCTTTGTACACAGATCTTTTCACATAGATCTTTTTTCTAAGAGTAAATGTAAAGTGCTTAGGCTAGAATTCAAAGCCCTTCATCATGGTATCTTTCCAACCTTCTCTCATGTTATTTCTTTCCATGTAATCTATGGCCTGTTCACAATAGACTGCTTACCATTTCTCATAAATACCCCCATTAACCCTCCCAAACCACACATTTTTTCCATTTTCTTTCTTTTGTTTACAATGTCTCCTATGCCTGCATCTTTGCTGTCTACTAGATAGATTCCTACTTATCATTTAAAGATGATATTATTATTAAAATTGCATCTCCTCCAGAAAGCCTACTTGTATTCATTTCATTAGTAAGAATTTTTAACTAGCCTACTTTAACCTCATATAAAACACTTTGCTCCTTTACTATGTCCTAATCATGAGTATGACATTGTTAAATAGAGGGCCCATCTCAGAGTAAGAAGACCTGAGTTTAAGATCTCCCACTGATTCATGCTGGTTATGTGACTCTGGGAAGATTACTTAACCTCACAGTGCCCTGGGCAACTCTTTAAAGACTACAAATTACAGAACAGGGGCTGATCTAAAAAAGAGGGATATGAATATATATTTTTTTTAAATCAGAAATTATCCAAACAGGGAAATCACAGGTCTGGAACCTCCCCAAAATTGCATATGTATGTATCACATCTCCCTGCTCAAGAAAGAAGGGAAAATGTTATAGCTAAACTTAATACATTAACTAGAAGTAAGCATAATACTCTGTACGTAATAGGAATTTAACAAGTGTTTTTTAAATTTAAATGAATGTGGTTAATTAAAAGGGAAAGAGAAATACTGGTAAAGGATGATTTCTTAAAATTGACTACTGCTATAACACACACACACATATACACACATGGTCTTCCAATTTCTAAGTAAATGTTGTGCTAATACATTAAAAAACAAATGGGTGGAGTTAAGATTGCAGAGCAACAAAAAGAATTACAGATAGTTCCTCCAACACAATTTGACCACAGAGATCTTGAAAATACACCAAACTAAGTCCTAATCAGAAATCCAAGAAAAATTTAGTGAGTGATTTTATTTTTCCAGAATGAGTTGGCACAGGGAGAGAGATAGAGAGGTTTGTGTACACTGGTGCTGGAGTCTGGCCAGGGACAAGCCCTTTCAGCACACAAGGTGAGTTCCCAGACTCATTAAGGGACACCCTGACTTTGTGTAAAATTTGGGAAAAGGCCCCGAGTGTTAGTTTTGTTGTTCCACAGGGTGTACTGAAAGAAGAGGATCTCTGCCTAGGAGTGGTGCTTCTGAGTCAAGACCTAGGCTGCGTATTGATCTAGGAACAAATTCAGAAGAAAACAGTGGCTTGTCTGGCTCTGACCCCAGGAGCTGAGCAGGGTCTTAGTTCCATTTTCCAGCCCAGCGTGAAGCCTAAAGAGGGAATAAATAGGGAAGGAATTCCAGAACAAAGGACAGCCTGCAGTTCTGTCACTCAGAATTAGCAGAGATTTCCAGTTGATGGAATAGATAGTGGCTGAGCCCAACAGCGGTCTATTGGAACTTCCAACCATGGATAAACCAGTTGGAGTGTCATGTAGACCCAAACCCAGGTCAGAAACTTGCAGAGTTAAGACCAGGAATGCAGGTGCCTTGTTATCAGACCACTCTGGGAGCAATAAAAGCTTGAAGATCTCTAGTCTGAGCTGTCCCTGAGATTCTAGAATGGTAGAACATTAAAAATCTTAGTTCAGAGATTCCCCCAGAAGGGTGCAAGAGCCGAGTCCTAATATAAAGTTCAAAGTCAGGAAGTGGACTGGAAGGAAGGAGCAAACAGGCAAATAAAAAAGAATCCCACTATAAAGAGCTACTGAGATGGTAGGAAATCTGAAGACAAACTGAGAAGAGAATGAACGTCAAATATCTACAAGCAAAGGCTCAAAGAAAAGCACTGCATAGGTATAAGTCCAAAAAGAATTCTTAAAAGAGATGCTTTTTTTAAAGAGTTAAGAATGACAGAGAAAAACAGGAAAAGAAATGAGAGCTATGGAAGAAAGATTTGGAAAGAGAATTAATAGTTTGGAAGAAGAGGTACGAAACCTGACCCAAAGAAGAAAAAACCCCCTTGAAAATTAGAAATGGCCAAATAAAGGGTAATGATTCCATGAGACAACAAAAACTATTAAAACAAAGTCAACATACAAGAAAATATAAGTTATCTCATAGGAAAAACAACTGACTTGAAAAAGAGACTGAGGAGAAAAATTTAAGAATCAACGGACTACCTGAAAGTCATGACAAAAAAGAGCCTAGACATCACATTTCGAGAAATCATAAAACTTCCTAGATCTCTTAGAATCAGAGAGCAAAGTACAAACCAGAAAGAATCCACCACTCATTCACTTCCTAAAAGAAACCCCAAACGAAAAGTCCCAGGAATATTTTAGTTTAAATTGAAAACTTCCAGGTAAAAGAAAAAAATACTGTAAATAGCCAGAGGGAAAGAATTCAAGTATTAAGAAACCACAGTCAGGATCACAAATAATTTAGGAAGCGCTACAATTAAGAGTGGTGAACTAGGAATACAATATTCTAGAAGGGAAAGGACAAGGGGGAAGAAGGAATAACTTGGTCAAGTTAAATATAATCCTATGGGGGCAAGGGAATGGACTTTTAACAAAATAGATTTCTAAGTATTCTTGATGAAAAGACCAGAACTGAGTACAAACCTTGGAATATAGACAAGGAAATCAAGAGAAACAAACAAAAGAAGGTAACATGAGTGAGCAATCATAAGGGACTAAACAAGGATAAACTACTGGGAGATGATACATGTACCCCGAGGACTTTATCATTACCAAGAATCACAGGGAAGCCTGATTAGACAGAGTAGGTGGGAGTGTTTCTATTATCTTAAAAGAAGAATGGAAAGGAAGGTTGGGGGAATTTACCAGTGGTGGGAGAAGGATCAGGAAAATCATCTCCTATAATTTGTGCGTGCAAGTAGAAATCTATATAAATATAAAGGAAGAGGAACTAGATTGGTCAAAGAAGAAAAGTACACAAACACAAACACACACACACACACACACACACAGACTTGGGTACAGAAACACAGCCAGGTCTTGATCAATGTGAATAATGACTCTCCTGAAGAAGTTGTACTGCATATTTCCAATTGGTTAGAATCAATGATCATATTTTATGTAATTATAAATTCAAATACTGGGAATTCAATTACATGTAACAGTTTTAGGGGATTCATTACTCATACAAATTGGGATCTACCAGTACATTTCACTCAAGAGTGTAACAGATGGGAAAGAGAAAGTAAAGGAGGGAATATGATGACGGGCAGATTAAGGCAACTAGATAGTATAGTGACTAGAGCACTAGACCTGGAGTCAGGAAGACCTAAATTCACATCTAATCTCAGACACCATTTACCAGCTAGCTGTGTGACCCTGGACAAATCATTCGATTTCTGCTTCAGTGTCCTCATCTGTAAAATGGAATATAACACCTACCTCCCAGTGTTGTGAGGATAAAATGAGATAAATGTTCATAAAGTATGCAAACCTTAAAATACTATATAAAATGCTAATTATCATTATTAAGATTAATCTTAAGCAAAACAAACTAAAGAGAGTAGATTTCAAAGAGCAGCTTAAAAGAAATGATAGGAACCTGTTATTGGGCTCTGGGTAAAGAAAAGAGAAATGGGATTGGGCAACAGAACAGATTATAGTAAATCTGAGGAGCTAGTGTTGGCTTCATGCTTTATCTCTATCTCCTTCTTTATGAAGAGGGAGTGAGAATCAAGGAGAAGGACAAATATAAAATATAGGATGGAAGTGAAATATACAATTAGCAGTCATAACTGAATTGAATAGCATGAATTCAGCCATAAAACAGAAGAATGAATTAGAGGCAGAATACAATAATATGTTGTTTCCAAAAAACACATATGAAATGAAATGATATTGAAAGGAAAATCTATTATGCTTCAGTTCAATCTATTATGCCTTAGCTTCCTAAAAAAGGCAGGAATATCATGAGCTCAGATAAATAGACTTAATTAAAAGAGATGATCAGGGAAACTGCATTTTATTGAAAGGTGCCATGGATACCTTTTATTAATATCAATTTTAAACATTTATGTTTCATATGCCATAGCTTCTAAATACTTAAAGAATAGTTAAATGAGTTATATATATAGAGAGAGTAAAACTATGACAGTGGAGGATGTCAATTTTCTCCTCTTAGATGCAGATAAATAACAAAAAATGAATGAAAAAGAAGTGACAGATCAGAATTTAGGACTTAGATTTTAGAATTAGATATGATAGATCTCTGGAAATTATTGAATGGGAACAGAAAGGAAAACATAGCTAGATCAGCTATACAAGTTACCTTTACCAATATTGACCAGAAAGGCAGAAATATTATATGTATCTTTTATAGACCACAATGCAAGAAAATTTATATTCAGTTAAACTTCAATGGTTTCTTGTTGCCTTTGGAATAAAAATGCAAACTCTTTTATTTGGCATTTAAAGCACTTAATTTAGTTCCACCAACCTTTACAGACTGGTTCATATTACTCCCCATAGGCATTCTATGTTCAACCATTTTCAGTTATGTTTGACTCTTTGTAGCCCTATTTGGGATTTTCTTGGCAAAGATACTGGAATGATTTGCCATTTCCTTCTTCAGCTCATTTTACAGAAGAGGAACTGAGGCAAACAGGATTAAGTGACTTGCCCAGGCTCCCATAGCTTGTCTGAAGTCAGATTTAAACTCAGAAAGATGAGCCTTTGTAACTCCAGCCATGACATTCTATCCACTGAGCTGCACTCTTTACTCTAGTTAAAATAGCCTATTCTAGACATGATATTTTATCTTCTACTTCCATGCCTTTGTACAGGCTATCCACCATGCCTGGAATCAATCAATAAACATTTTAAAGAGTGTACTATGTACCAGGCAGTGTGTTAAGCACTGGAGATACAAATAAGACAAAAAAAGATAGTTTCTGCCCTAAAGGAATTTACTCTCCAATTAGGGAAGACAATATAGAAAAGGAAGCTGAAGAACAGTGGAGGGTACCTGGAATCATGGTGGAAAAGTCAGAGAAGTCCCAAAGTGCTATAGCTGGGTGAGAAATGAGAAGATGTACTGAGTAAAGCTTGTTCCTTAAATGGAATTTTTAGCGTTTATAACTCCATCCTCAATCAGAAGGACAGAGGGTGGTAATGAAGTGAAGTACCAAGGCTGATGGAATCTTGCAGGATGAACACTACCCTTTTTCACTTTCAACTCTTAAAGTTCACTTACAGGCTTGCATCAAGTAGCACTTTCTAAGAGGGCTTTCAAGAATCCTCCGGTCTTTGGTGCTCTCCACCCTGCCCTGAGTATTTAGTGTATGTGTATATACACAGATTTGCATATATGTATATGCATGTGTATGCCCTGTTTACTTTTGTGTGTACGTATGTATAAATACACACATATTTGCATACCAGTGCCTAGTATAATTTCCAACCCCCAGTAAAGGCTTTTAATAAATGCATGCTGAATTGAAATTAATATAAATGTGGGCTATTATTATTATTAGAAATCTGAGTTGTGGTGATCTACATGTATTTCAAAATCTCCAAAAGTTACAACAGGGATTCTTAATGGACATAAAAGCTTTTATACATATATTATTCAAACAAATAATTCCAATGTGAACATTTCCCATTTTAATGGATAAAACTACATGCTCTGAATTCTACGCATTACCTAATACCAAAATCCACTTTTTAAGACATTAAAACTATTGTATTGAAGATAATAAAAGCTTTACTTCAAGCAAATCAATAGATGATTAAAAATGGACAAAGTCAATTTTTTAAAAAAACTCAAGTACCTTCATATATTTACTGAGAAAATGATTCCATAGATCTTAAACTCAGATTTGGGGGTAAAGAAATATGTAGATTTATGTTTCATGTCCAGATTTAAACTAGATGACATCTAAGGTCCCTTTCTATTCTAAATCTGTGATTGATTCTATGGTCTTTTCTTATTTTGATAGTCTAATACTGTTTCAAAATATGATATGTAATTAAAATTACTGGCCACTAGATGGTACTATTTAGTTTTACATATTTTGGGTGTTACTTCTAAGTTAATTATACAACTTTAATCTTTATCATGTTTATTTTGTTATACCTTGTCATTTGGTAGGAACTTAATTTTTAAAAAACTTTATTTTTCTGAAATTTGGGGAAGATATTCATTGAATTATTCTTTCATGTAATGTTTTCTTCAAATGCAAAATTAGAGGACTTTAGACTAATAAAGGTGATTTTAGTTTTAAACTGATTTTAGTTTTAGTCCACCGATAAATGTACATAATGAACTCAAAGGGGAGGAAAATATATTTGCATTCTATTTAAGGTATAACTAATATTAATTTTAAAGTACTCCTAAGCTATATATTAGAATAAAACTGGAGAACTGAATGGCAAACTTTACAGATTAACTTTTACACTTCTTTATCATGTAAGAAAAATCTTTCTTTTAATTTAGGAGGCTTTTAATGACTATCTATTGGACAGATATATCTGCCCTACTTTTGTTGGAGAGAGGGATACAAAGACATTTGCTCCCCATCATTCCTCTGCTATATATGGAGACAGTGGTAGAATGGTAACATACTAGATTTGGATTTAGACAATTTGGCCACTAGTACTGGCACCAACATTTTATGAATGTGTCTATACAAATAATGTCATTTCTCTGTGGTACCTACCCCCTTCATAGATGGTTGTGAGAAAAACAATTACTCCAAAACATGATCTGTTATGGTTATTTATATTTTACTGGAAGATAGTCCAACAGTTTAGGCAAAATTTAAACACAAAACAATATTCTATAATTCAACCATAGTTTCTACGTGTTATTCCCAAACTCGATCTCCAGTCTCTAGGCTTTTGCAGTGGCTTTTGCCTTTGACTGGAATGCTCTCCCTCCTCATTTCTGCCTCTTAGGATCCTTGTTTTCCTTCAAGATTTAGTTCAAAAATTTCCTTCTGCAGGAGGTCTTTCCTAGTTCTCCCAGCTCCTAGCGCCTTCAACTGAGGGGTTACCTTGAATTTCTTTCCTATGTATTTTGTATATATCTTTATATGTGCATTTCTGCCCACTACAATCCATCCTCCACTCAGATTTCAAATTGATCTTCCTAAAGCACAGGCCTAACCCTATAACCTCCCTATTTAATAAACTCCAGTGGCTCCCTATTTCTCTAGGATCAAATACAAAATCTATTTGGCATTCAAAGCCCTTTATAATTCGGCCCCCTCCAACCCTTTTCAGGCTTCTTATACTTTATCTCTATGAACTCTGTGATCCAATAAAACTGGCATCCTTCCTGTTCTTACGCAAGATACTTCATCTCCTGACTCAGCAATTTCACTGTTTCCCATGCCTGAAATGCCCTCCTTCCTCTTTTCCTTCAAGTTCTAGCTACAATATCACCTTCCAGAGGAGGCTTTCTTAGGAGTCCTTTAGTGCTGGAGCGTCCCCCCCATGGATTAACGTGCATGTATCATGCATACACAACTCCTGTAAATAGTTGTTGGCATGCTGTCTTCCTGTTACATTGTGTGCCCCTAGAAAGAGACACTGGCTTTTGACTTTATTTTTATTCCCAGTGCTTAGTATATTGGCACAGTATAGATGCTTAATAAATGTTTCATGACTGACTGATTTGAAGGCAAGTGCTGTTTCACTTCAGTCTTTGTATTCTTAGTACTTAGCATAGTATGTGGCATATATTAAGAGCTTAATCAATTACTAATTGCTCATTTTCTTGATGAACTTTTCCCATTTTTGGGATATCATGAACAACTGCATCATAAGGTAGAATATTGTCTAAATAAGGGTTTATTAACCTATTTTATGTGTCATGGAGCTCTTTGGCTAATACTACTGTGGTTTGTTGCTTACATTCATAATTGAAGGAAATGTTAAATTTTCATTAAAAGCTAGTGAAAATGGAGATATAATTGTTTTCCTGTGTAAGTTCATGAACCTCCTGAAATCTATGTTGGGTGTCGATGGATCCTGGGTTTAAAAAATTTGGTATAAATGCTGAACGAATGATGGGAGTGATCAGAGTAAATTATCTATTAGGACAGCTAGTACCTTAAAATACCCAATTACTATAGAGGGTGCCACCACAATTTCAGTTACCCAAGTTTGTACCATCAATGTCATCCCTGACTTCTCACTCTCACTTGCACCACATATATATTCATAGGTTTAGATTTAAGGCTGTCAAATCTAATGACCCCTTTTACAGAAGAGGAAACTGAGGCTTGGAGAGGTCAAATGACTTGCCCAAGACCATACAACTGGTAAATGCCAGAGGCAGAATGTGAAACCAGGTTTTCCTGACTCCAAGTCTAATGCTCAAAACCAAACCTTACTGATTCTATCTCCACAACATTGATCTCGCATTCTTATTTCATTATCTCTACTCACATACCTACCACCCTACTTTAGGTATTAATCATCCTTTCACCCAGACTACTGAAATAATCTCCTGTTTGGTCTCCCTGCCTCAAGCACCTCTCCACTCCAATTCTATTGTTTTTTGGTTGTTTCAATTTGTCCAACTCTTTGTGACTTTGTTTGGGGATTTCTTGAAAAAGATACTGGAGTGACTTTCCATTTCCTTCTCCATTCCTCCCTCCCTCCCTTCCTTCCTTCCATTACAGATGAAGAAACTGAAGCCAACAGGGTTAAGTGATTTGCCCAGGGTCACACAGCTGCAAGCATCTGAGTCTGGATTTGAACTCCGGTCTTCCTGACTCCAGGCCTGGTGCCCTATTCACTGTGCCAGGTAGCTGCAACATCCCCCAATACATTTTCTAGGTAGCCGCTCCAAATAGCTAAGATAATTTTCTTAAAGATCCAAGTATGATCACTCAATAAATTCTCCAGTGGTTCCCGTTACTTCCAGGATCAAATAGAGACTCCTTTCTTTGGCATTTAAAACTCTTCAAAAACTGGTCCCTTCCTGCCTTTCTAGTCTACTTACACATTTGTCCCCATCAAACTCTCTAGGGTCCATCTGTTAAGTCCTATTGGCTGTTCTACACATGTGACATTCCTTTTCCAATCTCTATACTTTCGTAGTTGCTTAATGTCTAATACCCAGAATGCTGTCTCTCCTCATTTCTTCCCCTGGGAACTGCTGGCTTCTCTTACAACTCAGTTCAAATGCTACCTTCTGCATGAGCCCTTTCTTGTTTCTGTAGGTTATTAATGGCTTCTTTTCAAGGTAACCTTGTATTTTGATTTATATATTTCTTACTAAAACTTATATGTGTAAAAATACGTGGTATCTCTTCAATTAGAAAGTCATCTCCTTGAGGGCAGAGACTATTTTACTTTTCCTTTGTATACCCATCATTTAGCACAGTGCACGGCATTTAGCAGGCAATTAATAAATGTCTATTAATTGAGTGAAAACATGCAAAAATGAAAAACAACCCAGTCAATTAAAAAAGTGAAATGCATATCTTTTCCTGGACTACTTATAATTTGATTATATACTATATCGTGTTGTAACTTAATTATTTCATAGGGATAACATGGAAAGAGAGCTTGTCTCTGAGTCAGGAAGATCTGGGTTCAAAGTGCCATCTCAGTGTAATTCCTGGAAATCCTCCATAGATAAAAAAGTGGTGTTGGGCAGTGGTAGAGAGAAATGAGTTCAAGAACTGGAGTCAAAAGAGCTTGCTCGGACATCTACTAAGTTTGCCACTTAGGATAATGCACTTTAACTCACCAAGCATTAGTTTCTTTATCTATAAAATGGATATAATAATGCATATTCTATTCATTAAGCAACAAGCATTTATTAAGCATTGACTGTGTGCCATACATCACAGTGAGTCTGTGAGAAAAGTGCTTTATAAATATTAGCTATTATTATCATTAATTTAATACGACAAGGTTTTGGTATTTAATTAATATGGGTAAACCATCTACCAGAGTAAATTGCAAACCTTCCACATCTTAGCAGAAGATCCAAATTATTGTGACCAAATAAATTCATCCCTTAGTGGTCAATCTTCTGGTGATTAGCTTGCTGATCTAATCCCTGGATGATAAGGCACACATCCTATTTTTGAGGCAAGATTCAAAATCTTTCCAGCTGAAAAGAATCCACCAGATCATGTACTCTATTAACACTGCTTTTGAGAAACCCAGGTCACTCCAAGTCATGATGAGGAATCTAAGTAAGACTTCAGTGGATGATGATGATGATGATGAAGATAACAATTATGTTATTAACAATGATAACATCAGAAGAAGACAACTCCTTTCTGCAAGCATTTGAATACATGTAGCCTGATCAACCTACAACAACAATGAGGGACTGGTTTCAGCCATTCCCAGAACTAGTGAAAAAAGAGAAGCTATTTTTTAAAACAAGCTTTAGGCTGCTTGAATTGTCTTCTCAAGCTCATCATCCTAAAATCAAAATTTCCTAGTTGAGCATACTTTTAAAAAAATCTAATTAAATCCTCTTATAAATATCTTTAGTGGAAATATTTACTTACTGCATTTACAAAAGCTGTGGGATTTCAAAGATAAAACAAAACTGAAGTTTGCACAATACAGAGATTCCTGTGGAAATCCTTAATAAGAATCAGATGTGCAGAAAAAGAGCCAAGTTTATAAAATCCACCCGGATCTAGATGTTTCAAGTCCACCTTTCAAATTCTCCTTTTGAATTCAGAGAATGACTTAAGTCACACAATACCCCATATTAATTCATGTTTACTTGCCCATTTCAATTACATCAACATCTAATAGGTTTAACATGGTATTTCCACCTTGTTATCATAATCCTCTGATAAGAAACACACTAATAAAGCAAGCTGTATGTAGACTACTCCAATTATTTAGTATATTAATGAAGTTTTGATACAATATACAAATAAAATATATCCAACACACAGAAAAGCCTATAGCCAAGCTTCAAAACCATTTTTGCAAAAGTAGTCTATCAATATCATCTAGGAATGAAAGTGAACACACTTATAATCTTCTTTTACAGGAATATTATCAGAACAGATTAGCAAACTTGGAAAATTGACAGCTTGTGGTTTAGAGTCATAGATTTATGACTCAGCCTTCTCTCAACATGAATGTTTGAAAAAAAACATGTCTAGTCTATGTGTATAAAATCCTTTCATCAATGGTACACATGGCTATCATTTAAAATAAGAAAGCAATCAGGCATAATACCAGATGTACATAATGAAACTGGTCTCATCTGCATAAGAAATGTGCTATAGTTATATTTATGCCAATTACATGACATCAACTAAATTCAATATTTATGTAAGCTATTAGAAATAGTCCAATCTGACTTTTATGTACTATTAGAATAAAACCTTATATGTGTTTATCATAGTCTATAAAAAATAGTACCAGTGGAAAATGTAAAAAAATCAAGGGTAACTGAATTTCACCAAGAAGTCCACAATGCAGTGGTTTTTATATAATTAGAATATCTTCATTTATTTTAATTGTCAAAATTGCCATTTTCATAACATCTTGTTTTTCACAATAAATGCACCTAAATTTGAATTCCCAGTACTAAACTTAAAATAATCTGTTAAAATTTATACCAAATTAGTAATAATTTAAAATAGGCTGGTTTAACAATTATAGCACCCTATTTGGAAACACTGATTTAGTAAAAAAGGCAAAGTTCCACACACTAAGCAAATATATAGTGGGAATATGTGTTACAGCTAAACCCAGATAATTCTCTCATTAAATATAAATATATCTGTGCAAGTTGCAAATATGAATTATTTTCAAATCTGTATGATTGGAACTTGCTCTGTAATCAGCAGCCTGGACATAACTGAAGTCACAGATTTACAGGAACCTAACTTTTAAAGTTATATATAGAGATTCATCCCTATCATTTCTGAACACACCCCCCCTCCAGGGCAAAAACTACCCCTCTCTTCTCTCTGTTTGTACTGAGATAATTCTTCTTTTTCCCTTCTTATTTTGTTATGAAGACTCTCTGGAAGGGAAAGGGAAGGAT
Source organism: Bettongia penicillata ogilbyi (assembly GCA_023548195.1). NCBI lineage: Eukaryota > Metazoa > Chordata > Mammalia > Diprotodontia > Potoroidae > Bettongia > Bettongia penicillata. The sequence goes on from JAJHZJ010000160.1 coordinate 238,563, forward strand.
GACTCCCACTGGGGAAAAGGATAGTAAGGTAAAACACCCCCACACAAATATCAATAAAACTTATTTAAAACAAAATAATCCTTTGTTGATGTCTTCAACCACTAATATTCTATCTCCCTAAACTATTTCATAATTGTGTTAAATTTATTCTATGTAAACTTATTTATGTGTAGGTCACTCAGTCAATAAACATTTATTAAAGATTTACTATGTGCCTGGCACTGTGCTCCATACTGGAGATACAAAGAAAAGCAAAAGACAATCCCTGCTCTCAAGGAGCTCACAGTCTAATGAGGGACAGAACATGGAATCAACTGTGTGCAAACAATATATACACAGGATAAATTGGAAATAACAGAAACGAGGCATGAAAATTAAGGGAAATCAAAAAAGGTTTTCTGAAGAAGGTGGAATTTTAGCAGGGATTTGAAGGAAGTCAGGGAGGCCAGGAGGTAGAGATGAGGAGGGAGAAAATTCCAAAACATGGAATAGCCAGAGACAATATCTGGAAGTCAGGAAATGGAATACCTTGGTTAAGGAATAGCAGGGAAACTGGTGTCACTTGATTAGAGAGTGTGTAAAAGTAAGGTGTAAGAAAACTAGAAAGGAAGAAGGGGGCCACATGATGAACGGTTTTGAACACTAGAGGATTTTATATTTGATCTTGATATTGACAATGGAGTATTTCTCAAAAGAATATAAGACTCTTAAAAGTAGTGTTTGATTTTTGCGTTTGTATTTTTAGAGCTTAACATAGTGCCTATCACATAGCAGCTTAACAGATTCTTGCTGACTTACTGATTTTGGTTTATTTGGATTGGCTCTCTCATTACACTGATGTAGAAAACTTCTGAAAAGTATACTCCTTCTACCAGTTTACACTGACATTTGTTCTATAATTTAGTCTTACAGATTTTCCTGAGACACAGGAGCGTAAGTGATTTGCCAGGGTCACACAATTTAATCACTTTACATAGGAAAAAAAAAGTTCAGAGAGGTTAAGCAATCTGTCCCAAGTCCAACACTCAGCCTTGTCAATGGGAGAGCACGCAATATCTGGAAACTAAAGCAACTCTGATGCAGCTCCAAAATGTTATTTCTCTGATTAATCATAGGAAGCAAAAGTAAAGATGTCCCCTACCTCTCACTGTTCTTTTTACCGCTAGAAGAGCTGCTGGTGGATCCTGTGCGGTGACGGTTCCCTTTGGAGCTTTCCCTCCATCCACCTGGAGATATTCCTTCACTAGAGCTGGTTCTTCCAATGGTGCTAAAAAGAGGAAGGTAAGTTACAATAAAATCTACACAAAGGGGCATCTTCAACAGAGTAAATAAGTTACATTAGTTTGATTTCTGAAAGTAAGAAAAGATTTAAAAAATCCTATCAAATAATAATGATTGGCATTTATATAGCACTTTTAGGTTCACAGAACATTTTCCACCTGAACATTTAAAACATGTAGGGACAGAGCACCAATCTGGAAATCAGAAGACCCATCTCTGCCACTTACAATTAGCTAATGATACAGTTCAAACACAGTGTACATGTGAACTGAATTGTTACGAACATCTAGCATGTTTGGATACTAAAGTGATCCTAATGCAATTCTCTAATTTTCTTTCACTGATTAATCTCTAGAAAGAAGACCTTGAAATGTCAATACTTTTTATAAGAATTAAGAGTACATATATCCTATATTTAGCACTTTTAAACCACTAAAAGAACTGCTGATATATCATACATGATCAGTTTCTCATTAGTTTTCTACATATTTAATTTTAGGGAAGCTGCTTCATCTCTCTGGGCACCTGTTTCCTGAACTATAAAAGATGTTTGATCTGGATGTTCTCCAAGGTATGTTTCAACTCTAAATTCTTGAATCCCATTCTAAAATTCAAACTTTAGGGATTACATAGTGCTTTCCAGAATTCCTCTTGAAAAGATGGATATGTTAACACCTTCTGTGTAATGAGAGTAACGTTGTTATTACAGTAAAAAATCAAATGGATAAGTTAAATCCTCATCAACATTTATTGAGTGGACACAATGTATATGAAATGCTATGGGAAATTTTGGTAGAAATGTACTACCATTAAGTAACTTAACCCCTTTGTGACTATCTACCTCAAAAGGTTGAAGAAAATGCTTTATAAATATTCATATTCTACATAAATGTAAATTATTTGATGTTAATAATAAGCTATTTATACACTAAAGGTATGTAAGATAAACACAAGCAACAAGTAAAATACAAATCTAACCATGTAAATGATGTGTATCAATATATAATATATTCTATAAAATATATCTGTAAAGTTGGTTTAGTGGAAAGTATAGTTGGACTTGGAGTCAGAAGACTTAGGTTTAAATTATAGTTTTAAAAACATGACTCATGACTCTCAAAGCCTCATTTCCTCCATGGTATAACAGACAGACAACTGAACATGGGGACAGGAGAATAAGATTCCAGTTCAGTCTGGAATACTGCTATGACCCTGAGAAAGTCACACAGCTTATCCATAACTTCTCTGGGTCTCAGTTTCATCAGTTTTAAAATGAGGAGGTTGAACCCAATGACCTCAATGAAATTCTTTCAAACTCTACATCTGTGATCCTACCATATGTAAAATAAAGCATTTGGACTAAATAATCTCTATGGTACCTTTAGCATTCATGATCTAGAGTTTTAAGATTTCTGCTAAGAATAGTGCCAACAGTAGTTGAGGTTTCTTGAATTGCTGAGGTTGAGTCTAGGCAGGTTGAGAAGGCCTCACAAATAAGGTGTATTTTATACACTGAACATTCTGAGGGCCAGAGGGATATATTTGTGAGGAGAAGGAAGGAGGGCACTCAAGGCAAGAGGAATTACCTGGATAATAATGCAAAGAAAGAAGAAGGTAACTTGTAACCAAGTGATAAAGCTGGGGAGCAATATATTTATTTATACTAGGCAGTAAGCAGATTTCAGAAGGGACAGTTGTCCCAAGCCCAGCCTATTAGATTTTAGTAGTACTGAAACCTGTATGAGGTGTAGGAAGGGTTCAATTGAACATACCTCTCAAAGCAATAACTGAGCCAGCTTCCTTCTTATCTAGGGTTATTAAGTACAAAAATAACAAAGAATAAAGATTGAACTGATGGGTGACCACATAATATTTGAGAATAATGACAATTAAAAACATGTCATCTCATCACATTAAATTAAATGTAAAAATACTTATTAAATACTTACTGTATGCAAAGGCCTGTGATAGGTATTGAGGATTCAAAGATAAAAGCTAACATATAATGAAAAGATTGGAAATGAACATAATGAATATGATGCAAGTTAGAAAGTGATACAGGTAAAGAGGTCAAAGCAAAGTATTCTAGAAAATCTGAAGAGGGGAAGATCACTTTCACCTTTATGAAGGCGATGACCCCTGAGTTCATTCTTGAGGGGAGAGAACAATTTCAATAGGTAGAGATGGACAGGGAATGTGAAAATATTTGAACTGACATTTTAAATGTAGCCCAACTCATAATTTATTAAATACTGCCTTATAGTTATTTGTACATATGTTGTATTTCTCCTAATTTGAGCATCTTATGGGCAAAAATTGTATTTTTCATAGTCCTTAGCAGAGAGCTAGCTATAAAAGGATCACAAAATGTCAGAGCTGTCAGCATAGTGCATGAATGAACAAAGAATGAAAAAAGCAATGCATTTGGAACCAAACAGTATAAATTGAAATTCTGCTTTTGCCACTATCTATTCCAGGAGTGCGGAACCTATAGCCTTAAGGTCACATGTGGCCCTCTAGGTCCTCAAGTGTAGTCCTTTGATTGAATCCAAAATTCATAGAACAAATCCCCTTAATAAAAGAACTTGTTCTGTAAAACTTGGACTCAGTCAAAAGGCTAGAAGGCCACATGTGGCCTTGATGCCACAGGTCACACTGAGTGACCTTAGGTTGCTTAATTCCTTTGAGTCCCAATTAACTCATATATAGAATGGATGAGCAAGATTATATGATTTCTAAATTCCTTTAGAGTTCTAAGTCTATGATTCTATGTACTTATATATCATGTGGTCCTATTCTACTAACCTACTAATTTGTACATGAAAAAACTAAGTAGGCTAAGTCTTTAAGTAAGACCATAGGGCTAGTAAGTAGCAGAGTCAGGAACTGAACCTGGGCCTCCTGTCTTCCAGGGTCTAGTGCTCTTTCCATCATCACACACATACCCAAAACATACTCATTGAATGGATAACTAATATTATTTACTTGTTACAGAAAAAAAAGGTTAAATTTATTTTAATGTTGATATAGAAACAGACAAGTATAAACTTCTAACGATGGATAAAAGGCATCTTAAGGTTTACTTGGCATCCACCCTCACAGCTTTAGGAGGCAGATATCCTAAGGATCATTATCCTTATTTTAGGCATGAGGAAACTGAGGCTCAGAAAATTTAAGTGGTTTGTCCACCCATGGTCCACAGCTAATACGTCAGAGCAGGGAACAGACTTCAAGTCTCTTCACCACAAGTCTAGTACTTCCTCCACCACACTGTGCTGTCTTTGTTAAGACCATGAGCTCTCTGAGAACAAGGTCAGGATCTCATTCTTTTAAAAACATATATCCCCTTCTACAACACTGAACACTCAGATAGGATGGTTTGCCAATAACTATTTAAAACAAACAGTGAGCAAAATCCAGATCTTAAATCTGTTGAGCTCCACTGAAGAGTTTATCTAAGTCTTCTCAGATTCTAATTCATGGTGGCTTCTCTTGAGCAAACTGCCCTGAGGCAATTCTAGTTCTAGTGAATCATAAATAGCAGGATAGGAAGAATATTGTAGTGGAAAGAGTACTGGTCTTAGAGTTGGAAGACTTGAGTTCAAATTCTGATTCTAATACTTACTAGTTGTGTGACCCTCGGCAAGTCACTTCACCTGTGTGAGCCTTGGTTTCTTCATCTGTAAAGTGAGGATAATGATACTTACATTACCTGCTTAATTGTGAAGAAAGTACTTTGTAATTTAACCTTAAAGTACTACATAAATGAGTTGTTATTATAGAAAAGATTGAAGAGAAATGAATTAACCTTAAGACAAACATAAAATCCGCAAAAGACTCCCTAAGGTGAATCTTGGTCATAGTACACCATTGAACAAGCCACTTCTATCAGTGGAACATTAAGAATTAAAGGAGACTTTTAGAGTTAGTTTCATCAGTATTCTTGTTGATAATAAACATTTGTTAATTCATATGAAATTTGAGAATTGTACCAGACATTCAGTATTTGAAATTTTAAACTATATCTTGTAGATATAACTGATATTTAGCAATTTTATAATCATGAAAAATAAAGATATCTAAGAAATTTAATAGTAAAATCAATAATACTATTAAGTTAATATCATTGGTAATTTTTGTAGCACATAGGAAAGAAATCTTTATTTTGATAGCTGTATTTAAAATTTCTTAAAGAGTAAAGGTTAATATTCAGGAAAGCTATGTAATGAAGTAGTTCACTAACAGCTATTTCAAATTACTGAATTAAAAAGTAAAGCAAATCTAAAGAGCTAGGAGGTAAAACTACCATACATCTCATAAGCCCTCACCTTGGAGTTGCTTTATTCAGTTTACATGCACTGAGAAGACTCACAGATCTGTTTAATCTATTTTCAAGAGGCATAGAAACAAAGCAGAAATAAAGTGAATAACACCAAAAGTGGTATAAATAAACTACAGTAACATATAATACAAACATGAATGGCCTGAATTCACAGACTTAAATATGATCCACCATATTAATGCAATACAAATAGATTTTTATCATGCAAACATCTGCATTAAAATGCTCCAGGCACCCTTGCCACGCCAATATTTTGGAAAGAGTATAATAATGGCTTTTTGCCATTGAAGTCTCCTGCAAATAAAAAAAAAATTGTTAAATCTCAAAGTTGAGAATAGAAAATCAAACTCCAAGAGAGGATCTCTTCAATGAAGGTAGCAAGTAAGAAGTATTATAGGAAGTGAAATTAAATAAATGGCAGGGAATACCAGAAGAGTTATTTCCCTATGGACAGAAAGGGGGTAAATTGTGCTATTTATTTTTTTTAGTAGGAGAGGTATGTGAAAAATTTCAGATTAATGGAATAAATTTCCTTTAGCATTTTAAAGTAATTAAAGAACTTCTGCTATAGAAACATAGAGAAAACATCCCTCCCTACAAAAATTACTTTTCTCAGGGCCTGAAAATATAACTTATTGTACTTATTACAATATATTATGTATTACATAATAATATAATTGGCACGTATACAGATTTTTAAGTTTTGCATGAAGGAATTTAAGTGACTTGGGCAGGGTCACAAGTGAGTCTGAAATGGCATTTGAACTCAGATCTTCATGACTCCAACCTACGGTTCTTTCCACTTCAACAATAAGTTTGCAGTTAGAAAGTGCTTTCAGATTCACAAAACATTTTCCTCAGAAAAACTTGGTGAGATGAATGATGCAAGAATTATCATCCTACAGATAAACATGTCTAGAGTAGTAAAATGGCATTCCCAATGTCAAGTGATGTTGGAACTGAGATTGGAACCCACCTTACTTGATTCCAAGTCCCATGGTCTTTTTACCACTTCACATTGTTGTACGTATATCAACTTTCAAGGACTTTGCCAATTCAAAAAAACATATATTAGATGCAGAAAGTGACATAGTGGAGAGAGCTCTGGGCCTGCAGTCAGGAAGACAAACCTAAACTTCAAACCTGGCCTCAGACACTTACTAGACGTATGACTCTGAGCAAGTCACTTTGCCCCTGTTTCCTCAACTGCAAAATGTAGATAATAATAACATACTTTGTAAAGCTTTTATCAAATGAAATAATATTTATAAAAATCACTTAACATGGTACCTGGCACATATGAATGTTGTATAAAATGTTTATTCCATCCCCCTTCCTTCCCTTAAATGTTATACCTAAAACTAAATTATAATACCAACAAAAGAGAAACTAATTACCAGAAGATAAAGGATAATCTTTACTTATAAACCATAAGGAACATTACATGTAACACTATTTCTTTCATTCTGATGGTTCTGAATCAAAATCTATATTCCCAAAACTTTTAGAAAAATATTTCAAACTCATAACTGGAAACTGAAAACATAAAACTAAAGCTGAAACTTGACAAACTTTACAATTAAGGCAATAGGCCATTTTCCAAGTTTTCAGCAAGAAAGACGAACCTGAGTTTCTTGTTAATGAAAGCAGTAGTAACTAGCACTAGGGTCAAACAGTATTACTTTCCGTAAGTACCAAGACTTGCTCTTAGGCTTGTATTGCAGGCATGTGTCTAAGAATACACCTACGGCGGTAAGATCATAGATTTAGAACTGAAGGACCTCAGACAAGAGCCTTCACTTTCCAGGTGAGGGTTAAACGCCTTTTCTCAGGTTCCAGAAAGTGAGGGAGACAAGAAGGATCTGCAGCCCAGCCCTATGACTTCACACTGTGGGTCTTCCTACTGCACCACACAGCCTCTCAAGCTGCATGAATTAGCAAACGCTTGGTTCCTCAAAAGGCTACACCGCCACCTCTTCAGCCCAAGAGAAGACCTGAGGACTCTGCATCATTACTCTGCTACACTTATAGAGACAGACACATGTTAATGTTGCTGTGCCTGATTCTCTCCCTCCTGGAACCGCAGAAGCCATCTTGCCCAACACCATCTGAATGGGAATCCCTTTTACAAACTCCCTCCAATTTATCTAAAAGATCCGCTTGGGATATCCAAAAACAGGGTCCATCACACCTGCGGTGGTCCTCTTCACTTCTGGATGGCTCCAATTTTTAGAAAGTTTGTCTTTACACTGAGTTTTAAAGTCTCTCTCAGAGAGACAGAAAGCACAGGTGAGCTGAATAGGAAGGGATCATATCTAAACAAATAAAATTAAGTGGTGAGAGAGGAATAGATTGGGAAGAGAAAGGGAGAAATGGAAGGGGGCAAATTACCTCTCATAAACGAGGCAAGAAAAAGCTTTTTCAATGGAGGGAAAAGGGAGGAGGTGGGAGGGAAAAAGTGAAGCTTACTCTCATCACATTTGATTCATGGAAGGAAGAACATACACACTCAATTTGGTATGAAAACCTGTCTTACAATACAGGAAAATGGGGGAGAAGGGGACAAGCAGGGTGGGGGGGATGATGGGAGGGAGGGCAATGGGAGGAGGGAACAATTAGAAGTAAACACTTTTGGGGAGGGACAGGGTCAAAAGAGAGAGCAGAAGAAATGGGGGGCAGGATAGGATGGAGGGAAATATAGTTAGTCTTACACAACACGACTATTATGGAAGTCATTTGCAAAGCTACACATATAACCCATATTGAATTGCTTCTCTTCTCAGTGGGGATGGGTGGGGAGGGAGAAAGGAGGAGAAGCTGGAACTCAAAGTTTTAGGAACAAATGTTGAAAATTGTTTTTGTGTACAACTGGGAAATAAGAAATATAGGTGATGGGGTATAGAAATTTATCTTGTCCTGTCTTGGGATAGAAAAAAGGCAAGGGAGGAATGTTAGAAGGGAGGGCAGATTGGTGGCAGGGGTAATCAGAATGGTTGGCATTTTGGGGTACAGGGAAGGGAGAGATGGGGAGAAAATTTGGAACTCAAAATTTTGTGGAAATGAATGTTGAAAACTTAAAATAAATAAGTAAAATAAAAAAATAAATAAAATAAATTGTCACCCGCTGTTCCTAATTCTGTTCTGGGGTAAAGCAGAATAAATCTAATCCCTCCTTCCACATGGCAGTCTTCAAATACTTAGAGACAATTTTCATGTTCCACCTAAGATTTCTCTTTTCCAGACTAAACATCCTGATTAGCCTTTGTATGGCATGGTTCTCAATAATGTCACCATGCTGATTGCCCTTCTGTGAACCCTTCAGTATACCTATCCTAAAATACATCATCCGGAACTGAACCATAAAATTCCAGATATAGTCTGACCAAGAGAGAAGAACTACTACTCCCTTACTCTAAACACTGTGCCTCTAATAAATCCTTTTAGATTTAAAAAAAATACTACATTCTGATCTTGCCTCATGTTGAGTCTGAAGTCCACTAAATATTGCTGGTATTTTTCATGCAAGCTGATGTCCTGCATCGTCAAGAGATACCTGCCACATTCTTTCCTTGTGTGGTTGACCATGGAATGGAAAGAATGCTAGACTTGGTCATCAGAAGATTCTGAGTTCAAGTCCTGACTTTACCATTAAACTACCTTGGACAGTTAATTTAATTGGACAATTCATTTAATTTCTTCATGTCTTGAATTCCCCATATATAAAATGGGGATTATAATATATGCATTTTATTATAGAATTCTTGGAGGAAAACACTTTGTAAATCTTTAAGCTATGTAATGCTCCTATTTTTGGAACTCCTTGAGGATAGGAATTGTTTTATTTTTGTCTTTGTATCCCCAGTATCAAGCACTGTACCTGGCATATACCAGGCTTTTAAAAATGCTTTTGATTGCTTGATTACATCAAGTCACAGAATATTCCAAGATCTCTTCAATGAGATCCATGAATATTAAAAAAAGATTGGTCAGAGAATATATATAGCAAAAATCAACTTATTCATATTAACACACAGTCTGATGTGCAGTCCATTTAGTAATTTAACCAGTATATATAGCTGGGACAGGAATTAGAAACACACAGTAAGTGGAGTCTAGAAGTGAAAAGGAAGAGAGAAAGAATTGCCTTTGAGAAACTGGCATACAACTTCCACGATTCCAAGCTTATTCTCGACACCAAAATTCATTTTTAAACACTATTATTCTTCAAGAAATATGGCTCTGTAGACAGAAGCCACTCCTGTCTCCAGAAAGATCTGAGTTCATGTTCTGGCCTTTTCTCTCTATCAAATTTCATCTTGTTAGATTTACCCCATTCTTCTAACCTCTAACTTTTAACATTCTTCTTACTTAGACTCTAACATTGTCATTTAATGAATAGTTATACAATATATTATTATCTGTAATATAATAATATATTATAACATATAATAATATAATATAATATTAATTAATAATTAGCTATCTTTCCAAACTTTGGAATATATAATATATATTCCAAACTTTGGAATATATAATATAATATTAATTAATAATTAGCTATCTTTCCAAACTTTGTCATTTATAAATTGCCAAATTCCAATTAGGTAAGCATGGTATCTATGGATGTCTCCATTAGTCACTGATAAAAATACTTATTAATAACACAGGAATAAGGACAAGTCAAGACAGATCTCTGGTGACACTGTTCAGGCCTTTCAGGATGATATCAACACATTGATAACTACTCTTTGGGTCAAATTATTCAACCAGTCTTGAATCCAGTTCTTAAATCCATCTTCCCCATATGTAAAGGACAAGTGACTGGTTGATTCAAAGCCATCTTTAAAGCCCAGATTAAATCCTTCCTCCTACAAGAAGCCTTTGATCTCCATTCCCACTCCTGCCTTCTCTGTAATGACCTTTTCCTCTGTGACCTCACAGAGCACTTTGTACCTCTCTGCATATTCTATACCATTTGTAATATAATTTAACTATGTATATTTGGGGCAATTAAGTGGCACAGCAGATGGAGTGCTGGCCTGGAGTCAGGAAGACCCAAGTTAAATTTCAGTCTCAGATACTTATTAGTAGTGTGATCCTAGGCAAGCCACTTACCCTGTTTGCCTCAGTTTCCTCAACTGCAAAGTGGCCAGGAGAAGGAAATGGCAAACTAACTCTAGTACCTTCACCAAGAAAACCCCAAATGGTGCCACAAAGAATCAGACATGACTCAACAACAACAATAATTTGTATGTCATCCTATGAGGGTGGGGCTGTGTCCTTCATCCGCTAAATAAATGTCTCTTGAATAAATAAACTTACTCTTGTAAATATTCACAAGTCAAATTTAACACCTATTTTTCAAAGTAATTTAAAAAACAAAACAAAAACTTTCAGAAGTGAAATAATTTGGAAACAAAAAACAATTGGTATATTTTGGTTTTTCTATAATTACATGATTCTAAGTAATTTACTATTAAGCAAAATAATTCTCGCAAGCTGAATTTTTGGTTGATTGTCTCAAAAGGAAATTTAAAATACTATTTCATACTCTTTACAATTCAACAGTTTTTTTCAAAGAATGCTATCTTTTGTATCAGTTTCTTTTTTATCCTCTACTCTTACAGTTTTGCACTATGGTAATGTTTTATTTCTAAACTGTGAGAATGATTGATTCTCTCTCTCTCTCAGCCAATGGATACGCTATTCTATAGACTGTGTCAACATCCCCACTGAGCAAGGTAGGACCTGCAGTGTCTTTCCCCAGATTTTTTCCTTTTATTTTTTCCTTTTGACTAATGGAAATAACATTTTCCCAAGGATACCAAGTTGAATCCAAGTCTTAATTGGCAACATAAAGCACAACCACTGTGCACTGGACTACGTCCAGATGGATTTTTTTTCATAAGCACTAAAGAAAACGCTGGAAATAAAACATGCACACATGCACACATTCAATTTCTAGTACGGAAACATTGTAGCAAGTAAGTGTATTAATATATTTTAAATGCTTTGGGCAATAGTATAAATTAATCCTAACATTCAAAATGCATAGTCTGCTTCTTTCTGTATTCTAAATATGATCTACAATAAGGCAACTTAGGTCATGAACAATGATCTGATTCATATTTCTCTAATTCTTTAGGGGAGTTACCACAGAATTCCATATAGCTAATACTAGCATGTTATTTGTTTTTTCCTAACTTCAGAAAAGTTGGGAACTCAGATCAATGAAAGACCCAGAGAAATCAGTGAAAACAAAGAAAATAAAAGTTACTATTTGAAAACAAAGCACTTTGGATATCCAGATTTTTCAAGAGTTTGGATTGTCATTAATTTCCATCTCTCTTCTACAGTTACATACAAATAAACAGAATCCAAAATAATACATGGATTTCATAATCTTAAATAGCCTGCCTGTAAGGTCTATGAGGGTAGGGGCTATATCTAAGCTAAACTCTGTATTTCACCTCATACCTACTTGAAAATAGAAGGCATAGTTTTCATTAAGTTTACAAACTGAATCCTTTTTCTCTATTCTTGGTTTAAAATTGTTTAGTGTTACTACATGCAGTTAATATATCAAGAAGCATCTATGATAAAGTGGAAAGAACAATGGATTTGAAATCTAAAGACCTAGACTGAAAGCCTCCCTCAGTCATGAAGGATTAAATAAAATAATATATGTGAATTGTTTTGTACAGTGTAAGGTGCTATGTTAATGTTAGCTCTCTTTCTTTCTAATCTATTGACAATAGCATTTTAGAGCTAGAAAAGTATCACAAAGGCCTGACTTATCTTGCCAGAGTGAATAAAATTTAATATTGTTGAAAAAAAGTCTTTTGTATCAATTTTTTAAAATCTTTATGAAGAAAAAATTAAATATACTTAAAGTAGTACTGTAATTTATTTGAACACATTTCATTTTCCTTTATAGTGTGGTACAATGGAAAGAATCATGGACTTGTCTCCTTGAGGACCTTGGTTTGACTTGCACCACAATCACATACCACTAATATAACCTTGAGTAAGTCACTTTCTCTTTCTAGGCCTCAGTTTTCTTGTAAGAAAAATGAGAAAGGTGGTTGATGTGACCAATCAGGCCCATTTTCAATTTTCAATCTATTATCCTATGACTAATTTTGTTAAAAGTGTTTATGATTTACAGAAGCTAATGTAGTTGAAAGAGGACTATGTAGTAAGATTAATACAATAGTTTGCATGCACTATGCATGTATCCTGTTTGATTTATGGCCACAGCCATAAATCTGTGCTTAGGGTTTGATTGATTCTTTTTGCAAATTTGCCTCTTGGACTAGTTATTTGTTTGAAGTCTTTGCTTAAAGGGAGCCACCTAATTCTGCCTGCTACAAGCAAGGCTGGCCCAGATGCTATAGTTTTTCCCTTAAGTAAACAGCTAGGTCACATTATTTGTTATAGTCTATGAGAGTTCATATGTAACCATGATAGTACAACTTTTCTTACTATTTAAATATCAGCAAACATATTCTAATCAATTGCATTTTATCTAAAATTTGTATTTTCCCCACAACAAGCAAAACAATGTTCTTTACACAGTGCATATTTTAATATTTGTTCAGTTGAATTTATATTAACTTAGTAGCACTGAGCTGAAAATGTTTAATAGCAAAGAATCCCTACTATTGCCATATCCCAAAGGAAAAGGCAGAAAGACAAAATCACCTGCTGATAATAGCTCAGTCTTTTGAAAAACAAAACAAAACACAAAGCATTGAAGGAATGCATATGGGATAAGAATTCACTAGCTCAACCAAAATTTCAGGAAAAACTGGAAATCAGTTTGACAGAAATTAAGTTTACAGAAGGGTTTCTTAGTCTGGGGTCTGTGAACTTATAAAAAGTATTTTGATGACTATTTCAATATAGTCAGTTTCCTTTTTAATCCTACATACTTTATCTTTTTCATTTAAAAATATCATTTTCAAAGGGGTCCTGGACAAAAAAAAGCTAAGAATTTTTGGTTTGGAATTACATTACATACCAAACTCAACATGAATATATGTTCTTAAGGTTAAATATCTAAATAAAAATTTAGAAGAGAAGCAGATTAAGTACCCTTCTCAAGTATAGCTGGGGGGTGACTTCTTAACCAAACAAGGGATAAAGGCAATCATAAAACATAAAATACACCTCAATTACATGAAATTTAAAAGCTTTCACATGACTAAAATTGATGCAACTAGGAACTACATTATATAAAAATGAAGCAGTTGAAGGGGAAAAAACTATTTAATCAAATATCTCTGACAGAAGCCTGATATCCAAAACATAAAGGTAGCTAAGAGAAATAAATAAGAACAAAAGCCATTCCCTAACAGATAAATGGTCAAAGCATATATGTTTCTCACAAGAAGAAATGTAACTATTAATGATGATATGAAACAAGGCTCCAAATCACTAGTAAGAGAAATGAACATCACAACAATGCTGAGATCTTAGTATGCCCCCAGTAAATTGCAAGAGATTATGAAATATGGAAGTACTCAGTGGTGAAGGGGATATGGAAAGATAGGTACACTAATTCACTATTGTTGGATCTGTGCTTTGGTTCAACCATTTGGGAAAGCAATTAGGAAAAGAGACTAGACTGTCCATAGCCTTCACCAGAGATTCCCTTGCCAGGCATATACCTGAAGAAAGTCAATTATAAAAAAAAAAGGCCCCTATATACACCAAAATATTTATACTACTACTTTCTTTAGTAGCAAAGCCCTGGAAGTCCATTGGGTATTCATCTGTTTGGCAATGGCTACACAAGTTATGGTACGTTAATATAATGTAATTTATTTTGCTATAAAAACTATTAATCTGATTATTACTTGCTATTAATAGAATAGAATAATAGAAATAATAGAAACAGGAGATACAAATCAAACTACCAAAATTATCTTATAGAACTAGAAAAAAATTATAACAAAATTCACCTAGAAGAACAAAAGGTCAAGATTTTCAAGGGAATCAATGAAAAAAACTGTGAAGAAAGTGCTCTTGCCATATCAGATCACAAATTGTATTATAAAGCAGTAATTATCTTTTTTTTTGAGGCAATTGGGAATAACTGACTTGCCCATGGTCCCATAATTAGTAAGTGTCTGAGACCAGATTTGAACTTGGTCCTCCTGACTCCAGGGCTAATGCTCTACCTACTTAAACTACCTAGCTGCCCCTGAAGCAGTTAACTATCAAAGCAATCTGGTACTGGCTGAGAAATATGGTGGTGAATCAGTGGAACAGGATAGGTGCACATTACGTTATAGTAAATGACCGTAATAATCTAGTATATGATAAACCCAAAGCTGGAAACCTTTTGGAACAAAAATTCATTATTTGACAAAAACTGCTGGGAAAACTGTATGGCTGTACTGGTTAAATGTTCCTCAAAATAAAACACTGGTTGACATAAGAAAATTTACAACCTCTTTAAAATGTATTATCCTAATTTGTAAAAGAAAATTTGGCCTAATGATCTGTTGTCCCTTAAAACTTTAACATTACATGGTTCTATGTGAGTTATTACATCTTTATTTATCCTGAGTATATATTTTAAATACACAGAATTTAAACTAGAATTTACAAATTGCAAGAGATTAAATTAATGTAGGAATAAATAGTGATGACACAAATACAACATCATATGCTAATGATACTCTAAGACAGAAATGTCATACTGTTACCCTCTCCACACTCCTCAAGTGTATGCAGCCCAAATTAGATGAAAACGAAATTGGGAATATTTAACAAAATAAAAATACAATAGAACATAGATAAGATTAATATGTGGTTTTCTAAGTCAATACGCAACCTGCACAGATCTTCACGTATGGTTTAGTAGTCTCTGTTTCTATTTGAGTTTGATACCATTGCTCTGTTGTATAATAATCCTCATCTCTTCCACAAAGCCCTACTCTGAATCCTCACTGAGTCACTGAGGTATCAGTTCTCAAAGGTTATGCCAGTTTTTTTTGTTAGGTTCTAACATACTGGAAAGTTTTCAAGTACAGTTTCAATGAGAGAACGAATCTGCTGTCTGAGGACCAATGCTGCTAAGTATTCTTGTAAGTAAGCTAGCCACGAAGGACGAATTGTTTGGCCACAGTAATCCATGAAGCAAAAAGTTTCAAAGAGCCTTCAAAACACTCTGTAGACCCCTTCCACTTCTGCACTGACCAGAGTGAAACGGAAGAACAGGAGGTATAGTACATTAAGAATCACAGTTTTTAGCTAGTCTGTAAACAATTGCAGGTAAACTAGAAGAATTGGAGAATATGTTGATAGTATTTTTTGAAAATAAAATCAGAAGACTTAAAGGAGATACCACAAAGTGGAAGTATGCCTCTAAGGTTCTCCCTATAGAGGTAAACACAGAAGTTGGCAGATCAAGCTTCACCATGGGCATAAAGGCACATAATTGTATGACAGTGATTATTTTATATTTCACTGCTTATGGTAAGCACGAGCCAAAAGGCAACCATAAAATTAACTACCATCTGTATGCCATTTTGTATACAGAAGATGATTGAGTAGATAAATTTCACTAAGAATTTAACAAGATCCTCCATAACAAGTCAATGAACACTTTGATAGTGTTTTTAATGTGAAGATAGGCATTGAAGAATATGGATACAGGGAATTGCTTTCATGTACAGTTTGTACTAAATAGTCATTGAGTTTTCTTTGAATGCTCAAATTATATGATTCTCTGGGGAAAAATAATATTGGAAAATATAGCTCAAAACTAAGAAACAAAAGATAATGAAGTCTCCTACCTACATATTCTGAAAAGAGTCAGAGTATGTGTGTGCATGTGCACACACACCTGCACAAGAATGATAAAACATCACATATACACAAAATGAAATTGACTATATTACAACAAAAAAATTCTGGTTATCAAGGTAGTAGCAGTTTTATCAGAGTCAGCTGGCTATGTATAGTCAGATCCAGTTAGAAAATGTTTGAAATCAACATCATATTAAAATAAAGGATAAAGAAAATTGCAACTTCAACCTAACCAATTTGCATGAGTTGATGAAGCAAAAAAAGTTTAATATATGTAAAAATTACTACAATAATAGGGACCCCAAAGAGTTCAGAAACTACCTTATCAAGCAATAATTTAGTATCTTTGATATAAAGATATGGCAGTCAAAAACAGTGTAAATTTGAAGTCAAAATCATTTATAAAATACTTACAGAAGAGCATGGAGAATATTGTCAACAGTATCCTCTCATAAGAAAAAAAAGATGAGGAACTGAAAACAAATCTACATAAAGCCATGGAGACCCAAGTGAGTCACATCATCCCAAGAACTTTCATAAATGAAAATAGCTGGAGAACCAAAAATAAGGATAATGAAATAAAATTATCTACATTTCAAAGCAATATGATTTTCATTATCAATGACAACACCTCAGCTCCTAATGCTACACAAAAAGATTGAAATAGCACTTGGTACAACAAAAAGTGGCTTCTCCAAACCAAAATCTATGTAAGAGATGACCCAGTCTTAAAAGCACTGAGGAATCATTTTACAATATATTAACTAAATTAGTCAAATGAAAGAAAAATTAATCAGTAACAACCCATATGCCTACTTTTTCATTTTTAGAAACTTTTTATGAGAATGATCTGTACAGGACTTTTGGATCATGTGGAAGAAAATATCCAGTCCTTCAACAAAATGATCCTAATGACCTCTCAAACCTCTCCAAAATAGGAATTGTGCACCAAAGATAAAGTAACTTCAGCTATCTCCATGGTCTAGGGATACCTAGAATACAAAAGACAGTAAAAGATATCTGATGACCACTTATTGAGCTCACACAACATACCCTTCCTCAATACACATCATGCTACTGGCAGTGAGGCTATACTGGCTGATGCAAAGACATGACATATGAGTTTCAAATCAAACCCACCCCCATATCACAGTCCCCTCTCCCTTCTCCAAGTGCAGTTGAGATGGGGGGAGGTTATGTGACCCTCCACTAAATCTGAGGGAAAGAACCCAATATCCAGCTGTGGCCAGTTCTGTATCCCCCAAAAAGTCACCTGTGGTAGAGAGCTAGGCTACAGAACCATAAGTTGTACTGTATGGGAGGATGCCGAGAGGCTTTGAGATACACCTTCCAGGGAAACCATCATGAGAAGGGGGAGGAGTTAGAAAGCCAGCAATGTGGGAAAATAAGGGGGAAAGGGTGAAATAACTAAAGATCTCAAGAAAAAAATGTAAAGGCCTCGAATATAAACAGGTAAGTTGATAGAAAACATTAACAGCAGAAGGAAATAAAGCCTTCAGATCTAATAAAGGAGTTAAGGCATCTTAGAATAAATACTGCAAAACTAAGAAAAAATATGAAACAGAGAACTCGTAGGAATTTGAAGAGAATGTGGAATAACAACATATTGTTCTTGAGTGGCTTTAAGGAAAAATGAGAATTATAAGAACCAAATTTATGGCCTTCACAGAAAAATTAATGGGCAGAATAGAAAAACTTGAATTTGCAATGGCAAGTCTCATGAAAGAAACAAGAGAGAAAAACTGATTTGGAATTCAAATACACAGAAATGAAGGAGAGAAACAAAAGACCGGTAACATTATAAGAAAATATGCAGATGGAAGTGTTGATGGTTTGGGGGCAATGAAATAGAGTACAAGCTCAGAGATCCTCCCTTTCTACCATCACCTCCTATGCTGCACATTCCTTAACTGTGCTCCAGTCCTAACCTAGACCCTTCCCCAGCTCCCTGATAATTGTGAAATATTTCCTGGGGTAGAACTTGCTCCAGAACTCCTAAAATCAAATGCTCCCCACTATTCTGGCAGTGCTATCCCACCTCTATAGTAAGCATGTGATGATGGAGGACATTGTTCACCAGGCAGTGACTCCTAACTGGATGTCGCTGTCCATCAGGTGGCTTGTAACAAAAACCAACAGCATGCCCTACTGAGCAGAGTGCTTCTTTCCCAATAATGTAGCCCACTCACTGTACATCAAAAATTCTGTTATGTACCCACAGAATCAAACAATGACCACTTTCCATGGAACATCCCCTGGGTCTCCTCTAGTTTGTTTGGGATCTCCAGAACCACGCAGGTGTTTGACTTAGGTTCAAAAATAAAGTGACCAAGACTATCAAAATGGCAGCAGAAGGACAGCAGAAAGACAAGTAACATTTCTAAATGTACACAAGGAGACAGGCATGAGGGTATAAGTCAAGGTGAGGGAACGGTAAAGATGCAGACATGGACGGAACCTGGCAACAACCTACCTATTTATGAATGGATGCTTTTTGTGGGTCCGTATTACACAATAGGAAGGTTCATGCAAGGGTAAGGAGGGAAGCAGGGAAGGGAGTGTGTGACCTGCCAGAGACAAACTGAAGGCTTGACAAAAGGGGATGGGTGAGCCCTGTGGTCTCCATGAGAGAAGAATCTGCAGGGCAGTAGGTGAGGAGGAAGGAAAAGGAGTAAAAAGAAAGGCTTTGAAAGTGGCAAAGGGCAGGAGAAGCGCACCATTGGTCCTCCAGGACCTGTGTATCAAGGGACATGAGAGATGGAGAAGCCAGCCTCGGGAGAGGGTACAAAGAAGTTAATTGTCTTCAGGAGAAATCTAGATTTCAGTGACATCAAAAGACTGGATAATTGGTAAGGGGCAGAGAGAGTGGATAGGGTGGGGCCAAGAAAAGATTCAATAGTCTTGTGAGAAACCCATTGTGAGAGAAAACCACAGAAGGGTCCTCAACAACATGTCATGTTTGTTAGCTCGTCCACTCTTCTGCCTTTCCCTCTTTCTGAGCTCTCAGACTGCAGTTACACGTAAGTCCTCAGGAAAACCCATGGACATCAGGATAGATGAAAGAAGGAATGGAGAAGGTTTATGGAGATCCTCTAAGGTCATACTTTGTTACTACTCCTGCATGCCTCTCTTCATTAAAAAGTTTTATAAAAGAGCATTCCTTTATGTTACTAAAGAACCCTTTTGTTAATTTTCTGCTCAGAAATCTTCAGTACTCCAATGAAGGAAATATTCACAATTGACAAGATCACGGAAATATTGAAACATATGTGTGTATATGTATACATGTGTATGTGTACACATGTATACATATATAAAATATTATATATAAATCTAAATAAACATGCAAGTCTTTGACATTATAAGAATAGGCATTATAATTTGAAAACACAGGATTCTAAATTTGAAATTTGTGGTAAAGAATTCTTTTTGAAAGAAGGCAATTAAAACAAGGTAATTTCCAACAAGGAATGCATCATGTTTTGCTATTCTTGTCATTTAATCGTATATCCTGCTGTCTTAAACAATATTAAGTGCTTCCAAAGGATATTTATTCACATATCTTCCTTCATAACAATGTTTTAAAGAGAGTGCTTTGTAAATTATAAAGCACCATACACATCCAAAGATAGTAAGGCACAATAAATACAGAGGTAGCCTTGAAGTAAGGAATACATATCCACACATAAAAATATATACAGGACTGTACAAGAGCTGTGATTTCAACAGTGTGGGAAATTCCAAAGATGGATCTTCTTTCACCCAATGTGAATTAATAATTTATTTGTAATTTCCAGTTTTACAAAACTTTGCCACTGATAAGTTAAGTGCCTTGCCAGTATTAACAAAGCTAGTAGAAGACCTGAATTCCAGTCTTCCTTGCTCCAAAGGCCACTTCTCTCTATCATGCTAAACAGCCTTTACTAAAGTAAACTCATATTGAGCTGTGGTTGGCACAAGTCTGGCACATAATAGGCACTTAACAAATGTTTACTGACTGACATTGATTAACATTTATATTCTTCCTCACAGTGTGCAAAGCAGTGCCCTTACAATAATGCTGTGTGGCAGGAAATGTTATACGATCAAATATGCCTCTGAAGCATCTACTAGGGCCTAAGCCAGTAAGATGGGACATCAAATGACCATAATACTAAAACACGCTATCTAATTTGTTACTTTTAGTCAGAAATTGCCTTGCTTTAATTTCCTATCTTCAAAAAAAGATTTTTCCCTTTATTACACATTCCAAATGCCCCCCAAAAGAATCCTGAGTTATTTCCAAATCATTTTGCCCATTCTTAGGGGCAAATTTATGTTTTCATTAGTTACGCTACTCCAGAAAAGTCCATCTTAATAAGCATTTAGACAACTAGCTGGAAAGACTATCCATATTTCAGATCAAATGACTTTCTTTAAAATGTGTATGTTATGCTGTATCCATGAAAGATGCGCATTTCTATGTCCAAAAACCCTTCTACAAAAAATTTCTTGTTATGTTAAGGAAATGCAATCACTGAGCCAGGTTCTAATTTTCTGGTGTCTAAGTCACATCCTCAGTCAAGGACTTAAGCAACTTCTCCAAATCACTAGAGTACCTGTTAGTTTACCAAAACAGAAATTCATACACTATCTGTGAATATTCAATGCAGATGGTAAGTATTTTCAATTCAACAATCGTTTAAGCACCTGCTGAGTCCAGTACTATACTAGGCCCTGGGGATATAATGACAAAATCAAAATAGTCAATGTCAGTAAAGAGGTCACTGACATATTCGGCAGATTTACTTTTGCTCTTAACATGCACTCCTTCGTGAAGCAAAACTGCAGTAGAAGAACTTTTAGATGTTCTCTAACATTATGGAAAGAACCTTGGAGTAAGAAGATCTCGTCTGACAAGTCCTAATTGTGTAGCCCTGATCAAGTCACAAACTCTCGGGACTTCAGTTTCCTTCATCTATAGGATGAGATTAATTATTATTTTCAGCATAACAGGTTTTTTGTAAGAAAATCTTTTAAATTTTAAAGCATTATATAAATATGTGAGGTGTTATTACTGATACAGAAGATCTGATTTCAAGTCTCTAAAGCTCATATCTTAAAATGCAAAAAGGAGATAATATCTATACTATCCACTTAAATGGCTAATTTAAAGATCACAGAGTGTCAACATGCTTATGTGATATTGTTGTGTTCTTCACATGTCCCACCTAGTAAAACTAATTATATAACTATAAAGTCTTCTATAAATATGTTATTATTAATATTATTTTGGTTATACTGATATATATAAGGATATTATATGTGGCTATACAATATCATTAACATATAGAACATGTTAGTGACAATTCATTGCATACTTAATTTTCCAAATCCTCAAAATTTAGAGAAATAGGCTCACAAAACATAGATTTGCAGTGAGATGACTTATGACATAATAAAAGAACCAGCAAGAAAATATATACCATGACCAGGCTAAGAATAATGAAGTTTGATCCTTCAGCTGTTATTATGTATAACTTTGGGACAACGAGGTGGTGCAGTGGATAGAGCACCAGTGCAGGAGTCATGAGGATCTGAGTTCAAATCTCACCTCAGACACTTGACACTCACTAGCTGTGTGACCTTGGGCAAGTCACTTAACCCCACTGCCTCATCTGGGTCATCTCCAGGCATCCTTATGAATATCTGGATTCAGATGGTTCTGGAGGACAAGTGAGGCAGGTGACCTGCACAGCCCTCCTTCACTCAAAAACAAAAGTCAAATGCAAGTCAAGTTGGGTCATTTTTTCTCTGATGGCATGGTCTTCTTCAGGCAACAAAGGACGAACACACACGTATATAACTTTAAACTCTCCAATCATCTAATAACATAGGTAAAAACCAAATACTGGCATAATTTAAACAGAATAGCTTGTTCCAAATATCGACTGTGTAAAAAAAAAGTTCATTTTTAAATTTTAAGGTTATTCATATATAAGGCATACCTTTTTCTGAGAAGAGAATTTGAAGTAAAAAATAAAGAAGAGTTTTAAATGGACACTATTTAATTAGTAAATAATGATTTCTAAAAAAAAGAACTGAATGATCAGAAAATACTCTAATACTTGCTGAAGGTGACATATCACTGAATATTTAAAAGGTATTTTATAAGCTTTAACTACTAGACCATTATTTTTAAGGTGTGATTTTTTTAAAAAAAACAGAAAATAACACACAATTAAAAATTTGAAAGATTTAGTAGCTTTCAAGGAGCATTTAATTCATTGATATGTAATTCTGACTTTTGCCTACCTTTTAGTTGCTGGTGAAATAGTTTCTTTCCTGGCCCCTGATGGGGAAGGTAGAGAGCCACTTGTTTTCTTTGGTAGCACAGTTTCAGTATTAACAGTAGTTCTTAAAGGCAGTGTTGGTACGAGGGGTCTTGCTATAATATAAGCAGAAAATGAAATCAGAGCTTGCTGCATGAAGGTAATTACATGTTTTATATGGGTTATGAGGCCAGAAGATATACACATTAAAGATGCCAGAAGAGTTTAATTAATCTCATTGATCTGAGAGTTAGAAATAATTCAGAATAAATTTAGTGCCACATGCCTATCTTTTAAAATGAATTGTTTGAAATGGGTTTTGCCAATGTAGACAGAGTTGCTTCTCAATTTAAGCTCATAAATCTATTATTATATATAACATGATAAATGGTTTATATAGCCAAGAATGTAATTCTTATAAAACCATAATTTTAAAAAACTAAAAGTTAAGGATATCACCAATCATTTTGGGTACATGATAGAGGTACTCAGGAAAGGCCAGAGACATTCTTTCTCCTTGATCTTTCCGCATTTTTAGATACTATTGACCATCCCTCTTCCCAACCCTCCTTCCTGGATACTCTTCCTTCTGTTCTCATGACATTAATCCCTCTGATTTTCCTCCTACCTGTCTGACCATTCCTTCTCGGTCTAATTTTCCAGATCATCATATATGCCCCTAAGCATGTATAGGGGTGGGAAACCTGCTTCCTCAAAGACACATGTGGTGCTCTAGGTCCTCAAGTGGGGCCTGCTGACTGAATTCAGACTTCACAAAACAAATCTCTTTAACAAAAGGATTTGTTTTCTAAAACAAGGACTTACTCAAAAGGCTCCACCCAAGGACCTAGAAGGCTACCAGTGGAGTCAAGGACTCGGGTTCCCCACCCCAGGATAAACCTCAGAACTCTATTGTGTGCACTCAGTGATAAGATTGCTTTTCTTATCTTTTTGCACAGTTCTGAGCATGTATAAAATGCTCAGCAAATATCTGATGACTGATTACAAATCCCTATAACTAGCTCTAAGAAGCTATCAATATGGAGTAAATAATGAGATTACTTGAATCACCTAAGGAAACAGAAGTGAATTCTAACCAAAACTATAGTAAATGAAGTGAAAGCCAGACTTAGCAAGTGTCATACGTTCATTGGACATTCACCTTCCACATAATGGAGAAAACAAAAATAAATAAAATTTATTTTAAATTTTAAATAAAGAGAGCCTCCTCTATGAAAAACTATGAATTGAGGTCTCTCAAAAGAAAGAAATTACACATTGTATCATTCAGCATACCTTTCCCAAATCTTTTTTTTATCCAAGCTAGAAAATGCATTTGAGTTTATACTATGACAAACTGAATCATAAACATAGCATCTAAGAATGTAAAAGATCCTTAGAACCACAGACAATTGACTATGAAATTAAAAAGAATATTTAAATCATAAAGCCATATAATGTCAAAACTAAAAGACCTATAAATTTTTACTTATAAATGTACAGATTATAAATGGAAATGTTAAAAATAATTATGCTATATTTCCATCTATTTACAAATAAAAATTCTTATTTTGGAAGATTTCCAGAAGCCAATTCCCTGGAAACATCTCCCCCTGAATTAAAATATGTGATTCACAGTTGATACAAAAAATGCCATTCTTGTGTTATCTAAAAAATCCTACACTTAAAAAATTTTCCTAGATATTTTACATAGATTAAAGCAAGAAAGATAATGATACCCTATGAAATTTAGACATCCTCTTCCAACTGGGCTCTTTGCAGATTTACCAACTGATCGTCTATCTTTTTCTCAATCCAATATATATTCTATATAATACAGTATTAAATCTGAATAATTTAAAACATACTTCTAAAGACAGGAAAATACCAGATTCCAAACCCTAGGGGCACCAGCAACAGTTTTTAAACAAGAAAGGACAGCATGAATGCATCCTAATTGTAGTCACCCAAGAAAATGAAGAAATAAAAAGAAATAAGACTTTTAAAGGCATGAAAATATGTTACAATATGCATTTGTCATACCTTTCATTTAATTTTCTTTCTTAAGCTGCCTAATAACATCAAAAGGATGTATTTTATAATTTTATGTAATTTGATAATTTTAAAGAGAAGACATGACATTATAAAAGGGACAAGGACACTTCATTAGGAAAGAGAATTTTGTTTCCAGAATAGGATGTATTTTATTAGTTAGATTACAGGTTAAATTTCTGAGCTACCAACAGAAAGAACAAGATGTTTAATTAGCAAGATATAGTGAGTACAAAACAACCAGAGATGAATAAACAGCCATCTCTGGTTTGGATTATTAACACCTTCTGATAGAATTTATAATATTCAAATATCCAAAAGTGGCTCCCTTTCAAAATTCTGACATTATCTCTGGGAGGAGGAGAATGAAGGGATGAACAGTTTGATTCTAGTCTTATTTCTCTTTCTGAAGACCATTATCATCTTGCTTGGAAGGATAGCCTTTTTACTGGAAAACATTTTCAGAATAACAATGTAGTTGGAAAGACTCCCACTGGGGCAGGGCCTAATTACAGCTGTCTTGCAGTCCAGTAGAAAGAGAATTGTACATGGAGTTAGAAAACATTGGTTCAAGCCCCTGATCTAAAACTCATTAGCCACGTGACTATGGACAAAGAGGTTCTGAGCATCAGTTTCCTTATTTGCAAAATAGTAAGTAATAAATTGTAATTGCAACATCTAGCTCATTCATACAGTTGTTACAAGGAAAGCACTTTGCAATTAATCACCATCTAAAATGCACTATTATTAAATATGAACCATTATCGCTATTTTTTAAATCACATACACAATTTTACCTTCATTTTCATTTTATCAATCATTACAATCATTACCATTATCATCAAAATAAGTAAATATTAAATCATATAAGTCATAAAATCTCACCACCAAAAGCAGAGTTTTTTTTCCTGAAGAGGAAAAATCTTGAATATAGAAGGATCTAAAAATATCATACAGCATCAAATGTGAACAAGTATCATACATACCTGAGTAAAAAGATTCATTCATAAACAACCATGTTCTAGGGATCAACCCTTTACAGAAAAAAAAACCAGTATGAAAAGCACAAAACTCAATTTTCTACTCATCAGAAGCAGCTAAAATGAAAGAAACATTAGTTTCTAAGATCTCACAGGCTATTTTGATTTCTGAGTTTTTTATTGAAAGGATACTTTATTGTTGTCCTTCTTCAGTACCTCATTATAACAGGGAGGTAAATGAATTTTTTTGAAGGCTATGTTAGCAAATCACAGATTTTAGTGGGTTTCAAGTGTGGGTTAGGCTGTGTTCCTGTGTCCAACAATCAGCCTAGCTAAGTATGGGTTACGTGATGTGCTTCTCCAAGGACCAATATAGCTAAACCCAGAAAGATTCATCACCAGAGAACTGGGCAACAAGTCACAGAAAGATTTTAGCCCTAACAAACTCAACAAGGTTACGTATTACTTTGGTGAAGTGAGTACCAAAATCAATGAAAGAACAGTTCTTTTCAGGACAGAAGTTTTTAGATGCTATTTTGTTTTTTAAGGGTCAAGGATTTGGTAACCCAAAAAGGGGAGAGGGAAATTCTAATATTTGGATTCAATCAAATGGAAGTATTATATATTTTAAAAGTGGGACTCTCATTCCTATCTGGTTCTCTGTAGCCTTCTCACCAAATGACTGAGGTCAGGTCCTGGAAGAATTTCAGTGGGGTCCCACTCTCCTGATTGGTAACTTACCTTTCTTAAATCCTATTTCAAGAAAGCTCCAGTCGTATTTCACTTCACTCCCTCCTCTCTAGTCATCTCCACAGTTTCTTTATCACTATGAGAACACCCTTTTCTTCACACTATCCTCTCCCTTTCCCCAATTACCCACATATCTAAAAAGGAATTCCCCACCTGTTCTCCAGGTCTGGAACAATGAACCATGATCAAAGGTTGATCATGATCAAACCTTGAAGTAGAAAGGTTGTATCAATCTACTCCCCTGTGACCTCACCCTCTATACCTATAACTTTTTGAAAAAAGTATCACTCTCTTGGTACTACTCCTCTATGTATGTTGTTTTTCCCATCAGAAAATAAACTCGTTAAGGCCAGGGGCTATCTTCGAACTTGTATCAATAAACAAAGAGTCGGGAGAATACTTGGCATATAATAAGTACTTAATGTTTTTTATTCATTTCATCTGTATGAAAGTCATAAGGCAGCAAAAATCAAGATTCAAAGCAGACTGATAAATTCTACACCTAACCTAAGATTCTTAATGTTGGAAGCCATATAAGCTAAACCTTAATCAATTAATCTAATATTTTCTATAAGGGGTCATTTAGCCTCTTCAAACAATCAATAAACATTTATTTAAGTCCCTACTAGGTGCCAGACACTGTGCTGAGTGATGGGAATACAAAAAAAGGCAAAAACAGTCCCTGTCTGCAAAAAGATAATTATTCATTGAGGGAAAGAGCATGAAAATGTGTACAAAGCAAGTGCTAGACAAGATAAACAGGAGGTGATTAGCAGATGTACGGCACGAGAGTTAAGAGATATTGGGGAAGGCTTCCTGTGGAAGATGGGATTTTAGCTGGAATTGAAAGACAAGGAGGTGAGCAGTCAGAGTGTAGCAGGAAGAGCATTCCAGGCATGGGAGAGAGTCAAAGAGAATGTCCTAAGCAGTGAGATGGAGTCTCATTTGTGTAACATCCAGGAGACCGGTGTCACTACATTGAAGAGTACATGTCAGGGAGTAAGACTGTAAGAAGGCTGGAAACATAAGAATGAGCTAACATTGTAAAGGGCTTTGAATGTCAGAGTATTTTGTATTTACTCCGAGAGGCAATAGGAAGTTTATTGAGTTTATGCAGTAGAGTTTATTGAGTAGAGTGGTGGGGGTGTGTGTGACTTAGTCAGAACTGCTTTAGGAAAATCCCTGTAGTGTCTGGATGGAGGATGCGTTGGAGTGTGGAGAGACTCGAGGTAGGTAGAGCCACCAGCAGGCTATTGCAATAATCCAAGTATAAGGTGATGAGGGCCTACCCTAAGCAGTGGCAATGGCAGAGTAAGAAAGGAGATGTTACTGAGAGATATTGAGGAATCCGGGATGATTCCTAGGCTGCAAACCTGAGGAACTGGGAAAATGCTGTTGCCCTCTACAGCAATAGGGAGGGTAGGAATTGGGGAAAGGTAATGAGTTTCCCTTTGGACAGAATGAGTTTAAGATGTCTAGTGGACATCTAGTTCAAGATATCTGAAAGGTAGTTCTTGAAAACCTTCAGTCGCAGAGAATTTCCTACTTTACTAGACAGCTCAAACCATTTAGAAGCTCAAATTGTAAGGAAACTTTCCCTTCTTCTCTCTAATTTCTACCCTTTGATCTTAACTCTGTCCACTAGAGACATGCACAATAAACGTAATTTCCTTCTCTTCAACATGAATTCTCTTTAAGTATTTAGAAATCACTCCTAAGTATTCCCTTCTCTAGGTTAAATATTCTTAGTTCCTTCAACTGAAGGAGAGCTTGGATTTAAAATTAGGAAGACCTGGGTTAGAAACTAGCATCAGACACTTACTAGTTATGCACCCTGGACAAGTCAATTAATTTCTCAGATTCTGTTTCTTCATCTGCAGATGAATGAAAATAATAACACCTTTCTCACAGTAATTATGAGGATTAAGCAGGATTATATGTGTATAGAACTCTGCAAACCTTAAAGTACTATATAAAAGTTATCCATTAGTAATATAGTAATATTGAAAGGTACCATGGCATAGTAGGGCAAGAATAGGGGCAAGCTAGGTGGTGCAATGGATAGAATGCCAGACCTGGAATTAGAAAGTCCTGAGTTGAAATCTGGCCTTAGGGTTCTTACTAGCTGTGTGACCCTGGGCAAGTCACTGAATCCTGTCTGCCTCAGTCTCTTA
Source organism: Bettongia penicillata ogilbyi (assembly GCA_023548195.1). Lineage (NCBI taxonomy): Eukaryota > Metazoa > Chordata > Mammalia > Diprotodontia > Potoroidae > Bettongia > Bettongia penicillata. Next base: position 267,295 of record JAJHZJ010000160.1, read on the forward strand.
TCTGTAAAATGAGCTGGAGAAGGAAACGGAAAACCCTAAATGGGTTCAGAAAGAGATAGACATAACTGAAATGACTGAACAGCAAAGGGCATAGTAGACAAAGAGCTGGACTTAAAGCCAGGAAAATCTGAGTCCATGTCCCACGTCTGACATACACACGGTGGGTCATGCGATTCTGCACAAGTCAATACTTTTCTCAGCATTCTAGGTAACTATATAAGACTCCAGGTGCAAACAAAGCACCAACCAATTCTCACTTCAGAATTGCCTGCACAAGTAAAAACACAGGTTCATGTGCTATTGTTGTAATCATTATTACTGCTACTATTATTTTATAATAATTATTATTATCATTAACTGATCTTCAAATAGCATGATTTTGGTACCATTTTTCTGAATGTGCCCTAACTTGCCAACATATCCTTAATGTAAGAGGGATTATGGGAACCCCTGATTGATTTGATGAGTACTTTAGGCAACTTGAGAATATTACCGGATATAGATCTTTGGCTAAAAGATCGTCTTTAATGAAGGTATACACGTACTCTAGCACATTGGTAAGAAGATACAGAGATTATCTGATTGGCTTTCTGTGACTGGCAATGTTTGGCAACTGAGTCAGGGAAAATGGACTATGGTTAGAAGAGCTATCCCTCCTCCATGATATGTAAAACTGAGCTGGGATGTAGCTTCCCATGCTTTCCCTTCTTTGGGCTTCCAGATAAGAATGCAGCAAAGTATATGCAGGAAGCAATGGAACGGTGGAAAGAGTAATTTCTCTATCCTGCCCTAAGATAAGCTACAACAGTGATTCATAGAAGCCCATGATAAATCCAAAAGAAGAGTTCTAGGACCCTCCATTCTGGATCAACATTTGCTTTTCTCTTTCCTTTTCTGAACATAGGTCAGAGACCTGTGAATAGATTCCTGAGAATAGATTGTTACAGCCAAGATTCAGAGGTAGCTGGAACACTGATGGAATTCCTGCATCTACTAAAGTCACTGAAGACTTGAGATCAGTTAGGGAAGTACCCACAGGAATGAAATCACAGATCCTTGATATAATGAAGCATTTTTCCTAATGCCAATATTCTGTTTTTGTGATTTTTGGAGATGAATTTATGGTCAACCTCATCTGAAAAAGCATTAAGTATTTTGGGCTGTGTAGAAATATTTGTAGTGGACCAGAACAAGTGGATATTTTAGAAAATCTTTCTGAGTTTTGGCATTCTGTAATAGTGTTTTGACCCAGAAATTTGATGCTAAAATGTTTTCTGTTTAAGTTGCATGAATGATGAAGATACAGGAGCAGGTCAGGTCATGACAGTCTCATGTGACTCTTTTGATAAAGTCAAATTAAATATAAAGGACCTAATTCTAGCACCCTTCACAAAGATTCATCTCTTCTACATTTTACTAATCATAGTATCATACATGGATACTCTGTCCAAGGTAAAATGATGAAATCGAAATGGATGAAGACCAGGTTGACAAATGGTAATTTAAAGTACAATAAAAAATTCACCCAATCAGTATATAAAATAAATTTTTAATGTCAACATAAACATGTCAATCAATTCATTCTAGATTTCTGAAATTTGACATTTAAAAATTGCATTAAAAAGCTATATAAGAATTCTAAGGTTTTTAAAAAAATCTATTGGTTAGATCTATTAAAATGATTATTAGCTGTTATCAACAATATTTTATATTTCAATATAGGTCTTCTGTAGAACCAGCACGGTGTAGTGGATAGAAGACTTCTTAAAGCCAGAAAAACCTGGGCTCAAGACCTGCCTCAGAAGCATACTGGCTATATAGCTCTGAGCATTTGATCTCTCAGTACTCTACACAACTTTCTAAGACTGTAAATTGCAGAGAAGATGATGACATACATTCATCTAGAGTAAGTTTGAGAAGTTGTTTAGATCAATGAAATAATAGGACTAGAACTTAAACAGTCCTTTATAGAACTCCTGTTACTTAAAGGGAGAGGGCAACTAAAGATTAAAAATTGATAAAAATCTAGCATTTCATATAAAGGCAACCAAAGAAAAAGGGAAAGTTATTTTTTATTCAAAAGATTTAATTTAAGGGGAAATAGGAAGGCAATAATGAAGCAAAGTCACTCACTAAATTTTGTCATAAAACCTTTAGTTTAGTTAACCAGGATTATGAGTCATTCCACTAACCAATCCTCATCTTTTCCTCTTCAAAAAATAAATTAAACATTAAGTACCATTTATAACAAATAGTTTGAGACCTGAATCTTGTTTTCTGGCTCACATATTGTACCTATCTAATTACAAATTCTGGTAACAGCCTTGTGGACTTTTTAGTATCTCATAAAAAGTCTAATGCTAAAGGCATCATATTATACTCCAGACTAGTCAGAAAGTCAAATCTAATCTAGAACAAAAGGGACTTCCCTTTCAAGTGATTGAGCCAGAGCTGGAAGGAACCTTCAAGGTCATCTTGTCAAACCTACGCCTCGGCAGTAACCCACCATGCAAAATTTTAAACATGTGGAAGACCCATAAAATGGAAAACTCACTCTTAATCAAGACAATTCATCCCACTTCTGGACACCTGTAATCACTAGGAAGTTGTCCCTTACATATTTTAGGGAAAGGATTGATTTCATTACCGTGCATATGGCGGGAATTAAATTATCTGCTGAACACGATCTGTTAAACGGTAGTTGTGACTGAGTTGACTAGAGCATCTGTTTATTAATTTATTTGCCTATTAATTATATTGTTTATTATCTAGATTGACTTTAATAATTCTTTTAAAATATATTATTGAAATATTGCAAGTAGTGAGAGAACTGCACAGTGTTATATGTTAAGGTAATAGCTACTAGATCAATTAGATTATGCAATTGTCAGTAGCTGTTAGTTTGTTTTCCAAATTGTGTTGTTTTGATGTCTTACCTGAGATAGCAGGATTGACATGTTTATCAGCCTCTCCAGCAGATGCTTTTTTAGTCATATTCTGATCTATGAATTAATAGGGCTATTAATATTACCAGTAATAGAAAATTTGTAAATGGAAGTATAAGTAAAAAGGAAAGAAGCCATACTCAACTTTAATGAACTTATGTAAAGCAAGAAAAATAAAAAAAAAACTCTTCTGAGATAATAAACCCCAAACCAGATACACTGTGATGTGAGGAACACTGTAATATTTTCCTTCCTGTTTGAGTTATAAAGTCCATACTTATAATATCAAAGCCCATACTGTTTATATAGTTAAAGCTAATAATACATATGTACAAAGAATCCATATTATTCTAAGAATTGAGTATCACAGGACTTAGAACTAGAAGGAAACTTAAAGATTGTAGGAAAATAAATTTTAAAATGGCAGGATCCTTAGAAGTCATCTTTCGTTCTACAGAAAAGGAAACTGAGGCTCAAGAGAGGTTATGTGATTTACCCACAGTGCAGTATGGAGAAGAACTGGACTTTGAATCTAGGTCATCTGATGCTGTATCAAATGTTTTAGCCAGTATATTATATAATCTCCATTTCAGATCCCTTTGGCTACTATGGACTTCAGTTAAGAGCCTGAAAACTTCAAAAAACCTACAAGTATTATTTTAAATTGGTATCACAAAAGCACAGCCTAAATATCATAAAACAAAAAAAAAGTGATAATAATGAGTCCTTTTAGATTCCTCTTAAGTAGGAGGAAAAGAGGCCTCTCTTTCATTTGATAGGTCAGGCAGCTAAGTTGTAGCTGTTAGCTTCCCAGAATTGCAAAGTTCTGTTCACATGAACTTGTCTGTATTCGATCAGGAAAAAAAGCAAGAAGAGGGTTTTTTTTGTTTTTTTTTTCGCTAAGTAAGAACCTCCTCTTTCTTCCTAATCTGTACTAACATATAAGCAGTTAAGTAAAAACATTCATCCTCCACTTAGAGAATGATAAAATCTTAAAGTTGGAAAGGACTCCAAAAATCACCTTTAGTTTAGTTAACCAGGATTATGAGTCATTCCACTAATCAATCCTCATCTTTTCTAAAGAACATCTAAAGAACAATCTTTACCTGCAACATGAATTACTTCTATGAAATTCCTAAGGATCTGTCATCTAGTCTCTGATTAAATGCCTCTAGTGAAGGGGAAATGACTACTTTTTAAGATAGTTCATTCTACTTTTGGAAGCCACTGGGATATCACCATAACTCACTATATTTTTTTATAGTACTGTCAATATACTATTGCCTAGTATATTTTACATTTTGTCTAATTCACTTCCATTTATGCAAAGCTGTACTGAAGTACATTGAACTTATTCATGTTAAAATAATTTAAAAAATTTTACACAGTATTCTTTTTTAAATGAGAACTTACTCATAAAACTTGCTCAAAAGAGCTTGATCAAAAAAACTTGATCAAAGAAATACCTAGGTAATTTCCTCAAATACACCTCCTAGAACTAATATTTTATGCTAATTCTTAGATTAATTTAAAAGAAAAGCTGTTAACCAAAGGCATATAAGCATTTGAATCCAAGTGCATATGTGATATGCAAAACAGCAATGATTACTATATCTTGTTTCTGAAGTGTTGAGTAGTAACCAGAGCATTTAAAATAGACCAGATTGTGCGTTATTTTATAATTTGGAAGGGCAAATTAAAAAATTTAAAAAAATTGTTCAAATTTTAGAAATCTGCCTTTCGTATCTAATAATTATCTTGAAAGGAAGAATTAATTTACTGCTAACTTCTACAGATGTGTAAAAACTAAGTCAATCATTTTAATGAAACTTCAACCTCACTCCAAAAAATATATGTTATATGTACACACATAATCTGTGGAATAATTTATTAAGCATATTCATATTTACTTGTTTGAATTTTGAAAGTTCTTAGCCATAAATTATCTGTAAGCTAATATTCACTTCTCCCCCTCTGGGGGACAGTAATTTGAGCAATGTTTCTGGCAAAATGCTTGCAATGCATAAAATGAAAAGTGAATCTGATGGTAATAAAAGGACAGACCTCTTATAAAATCTTATTTTCAAATTTTTCAGCAAGAGTATAATAGAAATTATTTAAGCACAAAATGGTGTTTCTTATGTATTATATTCTAGGAGACTCAAAGGTAGAAAATAGTTACTATAAATTATTGGAAACTTGCAGAATTGCAAAACACCCTATTAGGTATATGTGGTGGGAAGGAAGGAAAAGCTGGTAAGGGTTCAAAAATTTTAAAAAAAAAAACCCTAAACCCTAGAAAATAACTTTGTATAGTTTACAAACTAGACAGGGAAACAAATTACATACAAATGTAATAACCTAAGAGCAGTTGCAGAGCAGCATGAGATAGGCAAGCAGTTACAATACAAAATGAGGACATGAAGTGCTCCATGGCTATACCACAGTAAGGGAACGATTACAGCATGATGAAAAACCAAGTGAATTCAGAGCCAGATCGTTTTGTTTTGAGTCCTGGCTCTAGGGTACGTGACTTTGGGCAAGCTGTCTCTCGAAGTCTCAGTTTCCCTATCTGTGAAGTACAGTTTGTAATTCTTACATAAACAACTTCACAGGATTATTTTAAGGTAAATACTTTTGTGAAACTTAAAACATGTTTATTATGATCATCCCCAGAGTTGGTGGGCATTAATCATAAAGATTTATTGGAGGTGGTAAAGTTTGAGCTCACATTTTAAGAGGACAAGAAAATATATTCCCCAAAGAGACAGACCTGTTTATGATATTTATGATATGATACATATGATATGATGATTTATCACCATGAAGGATATATATATATATATATAATAGCTAGAATTCACCATAAAACTAAATAAAATCATAACGTACTTTGTATGTTCATTGGGGACTTATAAAAAGTTGTGCGCGCACGCGGCGTGTGTGTGTGTGTGTGTGTGTGTGTGTGTGTGTACAGCACTTGACATTTTAAAAATTTGCCAATTTAAAAGCATAGTCTATTCAAACAACAGCAAAAGTCTATACAAACCAACTATGCTACAATCCATTTGCCTGAATGTTTACCTTTGGTAGGTCCTTTTCTGTTCAACATGGCCTGCTGCTCTTCAGTAATATTCAAGCGTCGGACTACATCGGCCAAAGCTGACTTGAGCAGCTGGATATCATCTTCTTGCATCTGGACCCGCTGCTCCAGAGAAGCAATTCGATCAGTTACTTCCATGCTACTTGCAGCAGAAGCACTGTCATCTAAATCAAATGATATAGCAAAATATGACAAAATGTCCCCAAATTAGACCAAGAAGTATCTTCTAAATCTTCCTCCTGTTGCTCGGCATATATTGTGGATGGTCCAGGGAACTCTACTATTATGCCAGCAGAACAAATCCTTTACCAGGTCCCTCCAAGCTACCAAGGCTTTGAGTAAAGGCTTAGTTTATTGCTCTATTGTCCAAGACTAGATCAGGTTTGGAGAGGTTCATCACTGGGAAATTGGGAATTTGATAATGAATTTCTTGGAGCTTTCTGGCAACACAAACTCATTAAATAAAACTCATTAAATAATCACTGTTTAATGAATATTTAACTCATTGAATAGGGAAGTTTTAATCGGTATCAATATAGGCAATAACCACCAATGAAATCACAGTTCTATGACATGAAAATAGAAGAAATTTATATAAAAATATATTTATTCTAAAATTATGACATAAATCAATTTAGCTTCTGTTGCATGAAGAGATTAAAGTATATGGAACTTCAAATTTTTGTTCCAGCTACTTTATATTCACATCTGCTTCTATCACTGCCATTATTTCCCATTCATGATACTGAAAATGAACACTGAAATAGGAGTCAGAAAAGCTGGATATGTTATTATTCTATTACTAATTATTCTATCACTAGAATTCTAATTAATGGAATACTAATTAACTAGATTTCTAATTATACTACTATTAGATTATTAGATTTTTAGTGCAAGGTATTTAGTTTCTCTGAACATCGGTATTCTCATCTATAAAATAGGGATAATTATTCCTCCTTATTTCCTGGTTCACATAGACGTAATAATGATCAAATAAGAAAATGGATATAAATAAAATGGATATAAATGTTTAAACCACAATGTGAAACATACAAGTCATTGTGATATTGATGAATATTCTTAAGGATCAAATGAGATAATATGTTGAAAGGACCTTGGAAAATATAAAATATTACAAGATGTAAAGGACTATCAGAGGACACAGTATTAAAATTAGAGGCAATCTAGCCTAATCTTGTTATTTTACAGTTTAGGAAAATGAGTCCCAGAGAGGTGAAATCGCTTATCCATCTATGGTCATGGAGCCAGGTCCTTTGACTTCAAATCTATTGTACTTTCAACTACTCCTTATTGTTAACATATTTTCCCCCAACAGGTGGGTGGGTTTTTGACTCAGTGGATAGAGCTCTGGACCTGAAATCAGTTAACCATGAATTCAAATGTAGTCTCAGACACGTATTAACTGTATGACCCTGGGCAAGTCACTTAATCTCTGTTTGCCTCAGTATCCTCAACTGGAGATAACATCCTCTACTTCCCAATGTTGTTGAGAGGATTAAATGAAACAATATTTGTAAAGCTCTTAGCACAGTGTCTGGTATATAGCATTTGCTTATTCCCATCTTCCTTCCTCTAGGTTTGGGATACCTATTTCCAGAGAATCACAGAATTACAGAATTTTAGAGTTAAAGTGATCCTACAAATTATCTATTCTAACCACCAACATATTTGATAATTACATTTTCCCTAGAGTTTCAAGAATTAATAGATAATATTGGTATGACCTCTAATGATTCAAAGGGCAAGCGAACTAAAGGGAGACAGGGGAGGCACTTAAGAACAAGATTTTGGCAACATAGTTATAAATTCTGATGAGAAATGAAACCTACTACTTTGGTCAACTAGGTATATTATTCCTCAACCAACTCAGGTTTTAAAAGAACATACAAGAGATGAAAGAAAGGACAGGTGACTGAGGAAGAATATGAAAGAGTAATAAAATCTTGCCTTTTACACTAAATGCCCCCTATATTCGGAACACCCTCCTTCATCTCTTAAAATCCCCAGTTTCCTTCAAGGTTCAACTCAAGTGCCACTTTTGTATGTGGGCTTTCCTTATTTCCATTTCCACCCCAGTGTGAATGATTTCCCCACAAAATCACCTTGTATTTATTTTATACATATCTACATATATACATATTTTCCCACCCAGGTAGTCTATAAACTCTTTGAAGGAATAACTTGTTTTTGCATTTGTCTTTGGTTCCCAGCACCTAGCACAGTATATATAGCGTAACAGGTACTTAATAAATTATTTTGATTGATTTAATCTTGCAGTACTGCCACTGGGCATATACTCCAAGAGACAAAGACATTGGGGTAAAGCAACATTAGATAAAATAAATAACTGCAATATAAATGTGTTATAGCAAAAGACTTTTAAAAAAGTGGTAATTATCAATTGAAGAATGGATGAAGAAATTGTGGTATATGAATATAACTAAATGCAAGTTACTGCGCAGTTTTAAGCATTAATAGCTTAATGGAGTCAAACATCTATGATGTCACTATTCAAATGATAATAATACTGTCAGGTAGGATAACACAATGGATTCTGAGAAATCTTGGAAGATTTATGTGAAATAATGCAGAACAAAGTGAGTAGAACCAAGAGAAGAATTTACTTGAAGGACTCAATAATGTAAAGGAAAATAACTTTAAAAGACTACAAAATCAATGCTGTGACTCATAACAAGGGACTGTACCACAGACCTCTTGGCTAGAGGCAGAGAACAAGGTATTTTCAGACATGGCCAATGTGTTGACTTTGAATTCTGTAGAGACTGTGTGTGTGTGTGTTTGTGTGTGTGTGTTTCATTGGAACATGGATTCCTTGAGAACAGAGCATGTTTTACTTTGGTCTTTGTATTCTCAATGCTCAACACGATGCCTGGCACAGATGAAGCACTTAATAAATGCTTGCTGGTTCACTGATTGGTTGATACAAGGGTGGGCTTCATAGCAGGGGCAGGGAGGAAGGTGAGTTAAAGGATAGTGAGAGAAATGAAAAAAAAAGAAATAAAAGAGTATAATAAAATATTTATAATATTCAAAAGGAAAAAAATTTCAGAAGGGGATGCAAACAGGGCAATTGTTTTACCACTGTGTTAAATTTAATATATACTTTAAAAGAACAAAATATGAAACAGAAGTTCATGGTTTCTTATACATTCTTCTTTTTTGTTCCTCTTATACATTGAAATGTTCAAGTTTGTTGATGACTGTTAACTTCTTAATAATAATATGTATATGTGTATATATATACACACTCAAATATATATATGAACACATGCATATATGTATATATGTGTGTCTATACATACATATATGTATAGACACACTTAAAGAACAGTGTCAGAAACACTGAAGTCCAGCATGATCTAATGCTTGTGATAAATGCTAGAAACAATAAAAAGAAATAATTTAAGCTATATAAGGGTCAAAAAGAAGATGAAGGGATAGGTCCCCTGCTTGACAATGCATGGGAAGATAACAATCACAGAATAACTTCACTCATTTTCTTCTTTTTCCCCCTCAACTGAAACAAGTGATCTAATTGAAAAATATGAAGTTAAAGTACTTAATTAAGACTTGAAACTCAAGGAAAGCAAACTACATAGTTACCCATAATGAATTCAGGTCATCTGGCCCAAGCAAACAGGATTAAATGGATCAAAAAACTTGCAAATATGACTACAGAATAGCTACTAGCAGTTTCAAATATGACTACAGAATAGCTACTAGCAGTTTCAAATTTAGTCTCCAATGGAGACTAAAGATGCCCAAAAGTAGTAGAAGGTGGGCAAATGTTCTAATTTCAAAAAGAAAAGAAAAAGAAAATGAATATTTCAAAATAATAGGCAGTAAGTTAACTGAAATTACTTCAAAAATTCCAGATAAATTTCTTAAATAGGTTATTAATTATTTTGTAAACATTAAAAAGAGCCTGATTCATCCTTTAAAATACATAAGAATATCCTTTAAGATATATATATGTAAATATATACATATGTATATTTATTTTCTATTTTGACTAGGTTAGTAAAATAAGACCTTGCCTACAAATATATGTCCATATATTTATGAAATTCATAAAATATATGGACTTCATAAAAAACTATTTAACAAAATCCTTCATGATTTTTTTTTTTTTGCAAATGCAATGGAGACATATGGACCGGATAATAGATAGCCCTGTTGGGTAGTTTAAGAACTGAATGACTAAGGCGTCCCAAAATGTAATGAATGTATCCAGTACCTTACTGGATGTCATCCTAGAGTGCTTTCAGGCCTCTGTTTTTTTTTTTTTTTAATTTATTTATTTATTTAACTTTTTACATTCATTTTCACAAAATTTTGGGTTCCAAATTTTCTCCCCATTTATCCCCTTCCCCCACCCCAACACACCAAGCATTCTAATTTTCCCTATCACCAATCTGCCCTCACTTCTATCATCCCTCCCTTCTCTTATCCCCATCTTCTCTTTTGTCCTGTAGGGCCAGATGACTTTCTATTCCCCATTAACTGTATTTCTTATTTCCTAGTAGCAAGAACAATACTCAACAGTTGTTCCTAAAACTTGAGTTCCAAATTCTCCCCATCCCTCCCTCCCCACTCATTCCCTTTGGGACGGCAGGCAATTCAATATAGGCCATGTCTGTGTAGTTTTGCAAATGACTTTGATAACAGTCGTGTTGTATAAGACTAACTGTATTTCCCTCCATCCTATTCTGCCCCCCATTGTTTCTATTCTGTCTTTTGATCCTGTCCCTCCCCAAGAGTGTTGACTTCAAATTGCTCCCTTCTCCCATTGCCCTCCCTTCCATCATCTCCCCCCACCCTGCTTATCTCCTTCTTCCCCACTTTCCTGTATTGTAAGATAGGTTTTCATACCAAAATTAGTGTGCATTTTACTCCTTCCTTTAGTCGAATGTGATGAGGGTAAACTTCATGTTTTTTTCCTCAGCTCTCCTCTTTTTCCCTCCACTAAAAAGTCTCCTACTTGCCTCTTGAATGAGAGATAATTTACCCCATTCCATTTCACTCTCTCTCCTACCACTACATTTCTCTCTCACCATTTACCTTAATTTCTTTTAAGATATGTTCCCATCCTATTCAATTCACTCTGTGCTCTCTGTCTCTGTATGTGCATGTTTGTGTGTATGTGTGTGTGTGGTCCCACCAACTATCCAGACACTGAAACGTTTTAAGAGTTACAAATATTGTCTTTCCATGTAGGAATGTAAACAGTTCACCTTTGGTAAGTCCCTTATGACTTCTCTTTGCTGTTTCCTTTTTCATGCTTCTTCTCATTCTTGCGTTTGAAAGTCAAATTTTCTTTTCAGCTCCGGTCTTTTCATCAAGAATGCTTGAAAGTCCTCTGTTTCATTGAAAGACCATATTTTCCCCTGAAGTATTATACTCAGTTTTGCTGGGTAGGTGATTCTTGGTTTGAGTCCTAGTTCCTTTGACTTCTGGAATATCCTATTCCAGGCCCTTCAATCCCTTAATGTAGAAGCTGCTAGATCTTGAGTTATCCTGATTGTATTTCCACAGTACTGGAATTGTTTCTTTCTAGCTGCTTGCAATATTTTCTCCTTGACCTGGGAATTCTGGAATTTGGCCACAATGTTCCTAGGAGTTTCTCTTTTTGGATCTCTTTCAGGTGGTGATTGATGGATTCCTTCAATACTTATTTTGCCCTCTGGTTCTAGAATCTCAGGGTAGTTTTCCTTGATAATTTCATGAAAGGTGATATCTAGGCTCTTTTTTTGATCATGGCTTTCAGGTAGGCCCACAATTTTTAAATTGTCTCTCCTGGATCTATTTTCCAGGTCAGTTGTTTTTCCAATGAGATATTTCACATTCTCTTCGATTTTTTCATTCTTTTGGTTTTGTTTGGTGATTTCTTGGTTTCTCAGAAAGTCATTAGACTCCATCTGTTCCATTCTAATTTTGAGAGAACTATTAAATTCAGTGAGCTTTTGAACTTCTTTTTCCATTTGGCTAATTCTGCTTTTGAAAGCATTCTTCTCCTCATTGGCTTTTTGAACCTCTTTTGCCAATTGAGTGAGCCTATTTTTCAAGGTGTTATTTTCTTCAGCATTTTTTTGGGTCTCCTTTACCAAGGTATTGACCTGCTTTTCATGATTTTCTTGCATCTCTCTCATTTCTCTTCCAAGTTTTTCCTCCACCTGTCTAACTTGATTTTCAAAATCCTTTTTGAGCTCTTCCATGGCCTGAGCCCACCGGACATCCACCTCAGATGTCTGGGATAGAGAGGCCCCAACCTCCACGTCTTTCCCTGATGGCAAGCATTGTACTTCGTCATCAGAAATGAAAGGAGGAAGGAACATCTCTTCCCCAATAAAGTAGCTCTCTATGGTCTTATTTTGCTTCCTTTTTCTGGGCATTTTCCCAGCCAGTTACTTGACTTCTGAGATTCCTCTCCACCTCTGCCTAGATCTGCCCAGCTAGTGCTTCGGGTCTGAGATTCAAATGCTGCTTCCCAGTCTCAGGGCTTTCTGCAGCGGGAGCAGCTGCTATTCAATGTGAGCTTAAGTTCTGGTGCTGGGGTGGGGGCAAGGCTGCCTCCCAGGCTCAATTCCCTCAGGGCCTTTATGCAGAGACCTTCAGTAATGGAGCGGGTGGGGGCAGGGCCATCTCCTAGGTTCAGCTCCCTCAGGGGGTTTATGCAGAGACCTTTGGTAATGGAGATCCTGCCTGTTCGGGGAGTCCCGGCCACCGCTGCCTCTGCTGCTGCCTTTGCCGCTGCCTCCCAAGGGGGCCCAAGTCACGGGGAGACCCTGCTCCCCTCTCGGCCAGCCCAGACGTCTCTCTCACTGACCTGTAGCACCTATGGGTGGAGGGACCTTCCCTGCGGCCGGGGATTCCGTCCCTGAAGACTGCTCGGATCTGCTCCTCTGGGGCCATGTGGCCAGGGCAGCTCAGGGGTGGACTCCGCTGTCCGGAGCATGACGGACCCCTGGGGACAGCTCTCCAGGGCTCTCTGGAATGGAAATCTCTTCCACTGTGTTTCTGTGTGCCTTGCAGTGATCCAGAATTTGTGGGGAGTTCTTTTTACAGGAAATTTCTGGGCTGTGGATTCAGAGCTAGCATACGTGAATCTTTCTACTCCGTCATCTTGGCTCTTCCCCACCCAGGCTCTGTTTTTTATCCACTTCTGCTCCACATATTTATCAGTTACTTGAAGGAAGGCAATGATTCTATGTTATATTCTAGGTGAGAAGAAGCTAGGGGTTAAAACACAGCATTCAATGAATATTTATGACTGATGTAGGAATTTGTTTTACTTGACTGTCATATTTGTTACAAGAGTTTTCTTTATAATTTTTCATTGAGGATGTAGAAAAGAAAGAAATGCTTTACAATTTAAAAAAGAAATTTAATTCAATGTAATTTTAAAAAAATTATTATGTATAAAGTAGAGGTAGCTAGGTGGCTCAGTGGATAGAGTTGTGAGTCCAGAATTAGGAAGACCTGAGTTCAAATCATGCCTCAGACACTCACTAGCTGTGTGACCCTTGATAAATCACTTATCCTCTCTTTGCCTTAATCCACTAGAGAAGGAAATGGTGAGCCATTCCCAATATCTTTGCCAAAAATAAAAAAAAACAAACCTGAAATCATACAGGTTAACAAAGAGTTGGACATGACTGAATGATTGAACAACAGCAACATGTATAAGTAGTGTGGATGACAAAACTGAACTCCAAAGTTATTTCAGTAAGACATAATGATGGTGAACAAGATCGAATTGATGGCATGGTAAATAGAGTGTTGGACTTGGAATCAAGAATGGAGATTATAATAGCACCACAGCACAATGTTGTTAAGAGGATCAAATGAGATAATACACCAAATAAATGCTAGTTGTTATTATAATTAAAATTCCATAAGCCAAAGACAGGAGAAATGTGGCTGTTTAAGTGAAAGTAAATTATGGGTTCTAGAAATCAAAAAGGTAATTTAATGTTATGCTTCATTATTAAAAATATAGTGCACAAAATGAGGAAAGTGATCATCCATATATACTCCGGTCTGGTCACTACACATCTTGTAACTGGGTATGGATGCTACATTTTGGAAGAGAAACCAGTAAACTATAATAAATCCAAAGGATCATGATGATAGTAAGCAAAACAAAAACAAAAAAAACCAAACCTTACCACACCAAGAAGGAAGTAAAGATGTTTTAAAAAAAAAGACATGAAGGTGATGACTGACTTCAAATTTCTGGAGGGCTGTCTTATAGAATTATACTTTTATTCTGCTTTGGCTCCATGGGGAAAAACAAGAAAGAAAAAGTAGAATCTATAAGAAAATATATTTTGGCTCATTGTAGGGAAGAATTCAGCTAAAAGCTTCCAAAAAATCAGAATTGTCCAAATAACTCTATTTGGTTGAAATCAATTAAATGAGATTATTTTGAATTCTAATTCTGTCTTCCACAGGACCTTGCTCATATCAAGTACTTAATAAATATTTGTTAAATTGAAAGACTCCTCGAGGATTTTTCTGCTACTGGAAATTTTCAAGGTGAAACTGGATAATCACTTCTCAGGTATGTTACAGGTTTTGGGTCAATGCCTTCTGAAGTTCTCTCCAAATCCAAGATTCCATTATTCTATGAATTTGTTTTCAGGTATTAATATTTCTTTAAAAATTCTTTTATGCCCCCAAAACTTTTATATTTTATGGATTTTTAAAGCACAAGAGATATACACTTTAATTTTCAGATACAAATATAAATTTACTGTGGAAATAAAGGCTCTCTCACATCATATCACTCACAATTAGCCACATCAACAGTACGTAAACAGGCAACCCGAAACACATATATTAAGGTTTATTAAATACTAATAATTAGAATTGCATATATTAAGGTTTATTAAATACTAATAATTAGAATTGTAAGAGGAAATAGACATTCTCTGTAGGACCTGTCTGTCTTTCAAAACTAAATAATTACAACACATATCAAAACATTATATGCCATAAAATACATAAGGTATTAACTCTTTCTTACAAAAACATGGAATCTAAAACAGTAACTTCACTTGGATATCAATCAGGGACACTTCAGTTCCCTTGCCAACTCTTGGTTGGATATATTCCACTAAAATTTTAAGATTTTACAAAATAAAAAAAAGAATCTAACATTTTAAAAATTATCAGAATGGGGCATTCTCTCTTTCCTGCTATGTCTAGACAGTGAAAAATAACAGTTCATCTACAGCATGGGCACCATGAACTGAACCAGGAAGAAGTGATACTTTCTCTGCTTTCATCCAGTAGCACCAAGAAATAAACCTTGGGTTTGTTCTGTTTTGTTTTTCCTAAGTTTCAGGTACAGGTGGCAATCTCCGACAAGCCCAGAAGTTTGAAATGACATTTAATGTCCTCCATGATTTTCACATTTAATTATTTCACATTATTTACCACAGTGCCCATGAAACCAGGATTCCAGGGAAGATACTGTACTGCATAATACTACTATAATACATCCTTAGCTTTTCCCTCAAGTTCATATTTGCCAGTGGAGTGTAAGCTCTGTCTAGTTCCACCAAACTGCGAAGGTTTTAAGCGTAGATCTTACAATAGACTGTGTTTTCTATTCAAGGCAAGGCGTATAACCATAAGGTTAGGCACTGGATGGAATTGTTAGGGGATTTTCTGTTCTGATACAGTGATATAGAAATTGTTTTTATTTTTGTATTCATATATTTTGTTTATTAATTATTAATTATCCAGCTTCACCTTGAAAATTCCCGGTGACAGGGAAATCACTGCCAACTCTAGGAGTCTATTAATTCAACAAACATTTATTAAATACTTGATATGAACAAGGTCCTGTGGAAGATGGAACTAGAATTCAAAATAATTTATGGCTTTGTTCCACAAAGGCAGCTAAGAGGTACCATGAATAAAGTGTGAGATCTTCAGTCAGGACGACCTCAGTTCAAATTCAGCCTTAGACACTTAACAGCTGTGTGACTCCAGCGAAGTCACTTGACCTCTGCCTGCCTTTATTTATTTATCTATAAGATGGAGGTAATAATAGAATCCATCTTGCTAGGTTTGATCAAATGAAACAATATCTATAAAACAGTTTGTACAATTCCTGGCAGGTAGTAAGTACTTGTCAATTCTTCCTGTCTTCCTCTCTTTACTTCCTTCTTTCCTTTCTCCCTTCCTTCTTTCTTCTCTTCCTTCTTTACCTCTTTTCTTTCTTCCTCAGAGGCACTAATGGTAGCAAAATGGCAGAAAAAAGAACAGAGGATGTTAAGTACTACTTAGTTTATCTTCAAATATTAATTTAACTGTTGGTGCTATTAATGTTTGATATGTGTCCAATTTCCAATGAACTGAAAAACTACAAGAGGAACTAATCCACATCTACGGATACAACCTAATAAACTGAACAAGATAAACTGTATAAGAGACATAGCCAAAACCTTTATGACTAGAAAACAGTGCAGGATAGTTATGTACCAAGAAAGAATGATACAATGGTACATATTCTATATTTAAAGAAACGGAAGGTCTGCAGCACATTGGTTAGGCCTTCTATAGAAAATTTAAGAAAAAAGAAAATGAGTGGCCACGATGGAAGAAAAGGTAAAAATGAGATTCACTGATAAGTATCTGGTGTTTATGGGCAACAGGAGTGTTCTGAGTGGAAGAAACTTAAGGAAATACCTTTAGGGAAATATAATAGAGTTTAAGTATTAGTTTACATTTTTGTCATTTTTATTTTTTTCTTCTTTTTTCTTCAGTTTTCTTTTTTCTTTTTTTCTTTTATTTGTTTTCAGTGTTCTACAATCACTTTCATATAACTTAGATTTTTTTCCCCTCCCTCTCTCTCCTACCCGAATCAGCATATAATTTTATATAGGTTCTACACATACATTCCTATTAAATACATTTTTACTTTAGTCACATTGCATAGAAGAATTAAAATGAATGGGAGAAATCATAAAACAAACCAAAACATAATACAAAAGAAAATGATCTGCTACATTCTGTGATTGAATTCCATAGTTCCTTCTCTGGATGTGGAAGGCATTTTACTTTAAGAGATCATTGGGGGAGTAGAAGGACGCACGTTTACGAGCTCCAACCCACAGCCCATAGAATTAATGTAAAAAGAGACCCCCATAACTTCTGGACCACTGAAAGGGGTACAGAAACGGAGTGGAAGAGATTTCCGTGCCAGAGAGCCCTGGAGACCCATCCCCAGGGTCCGTCGCGCCCCAGAAAGCGGACCCCACCCCAGCGCTGCCCTGGCCACGGCCCCAGAGAAGCTGACCCGAGCAGGCTTTAGGGACGGAAGCTCCGGAAGCTGGGAAAGTCCCTCCGCCCACAGAAGCTACAGGTCAGTGAGAGAGACGGCTGGCTGGCTGAGGGGAGTGGGGTGTCTCCGTGACTCGGGCCCCCTCGGGAGGAAGCGGCGGCAGCAGAGACGGGGGCAGGAAGCAGCGGAAGCAGAGGTGTGGGCGGCAGCGGAGCCAGCAGCGGCGGCGGCCCGGCACTCCCCCAGCAGCAGGCAGGATCTTCATTACTGAAAGTCTCTGCATAAACAACCTGAGGGAGCTGAGCCTGGAAGACAGCCCTGCCTCACCCTGCTCCACTACTGAAGGCCTCTGCATAAAGCCCCTGAGGGAACTGAGCCTGGGAGGTGCCCCCCCCCACTCCATTCCTGAAGGTCTCTGCATAAAGCCCCTGAGGAAGCCAAGCCTGGGAGGCGGCCCTGCCCCCACCACAGCACCAGAACTAAAGGTCACATTGATTAGCAGGCGGGCGGCCCATAAAGCACATTTGAATTTCACCCCAAGCACTAGCTGGGCAGATCTAGGCGGGGGTGGACAGGAATCTCAGAAGTGAAGTAACTGGCTGGGAAAATGCCTAGAAAAGGGAAGAAAAATAAGACTATAGAGAGTTTTTTCCAACAAATACAAATGATCCTGACATTCGGATCTGATGAGGAGGACGTATTTTTGCCATCAGGTAAAGACGTGGAGGGCGGGCCCTCAGTACCCCAGACACCCCAGGGGGGATGTCAGGTGGGCTCAGGCCTTGGAAGAGCTCAAAAAGGATTTTGAAAACCAAGTTAGTTAGGTGGAGGAAAAACTGGGAAGAGAAATGAGAGAGATGCAAGAAAAGTATGAAAAATGGGTCAATACCTTGGTAAAGGAGACCCAAAAAAATGCTGAAGAAAATAACACCTTGAAAAATAGGCTCACTCAATTGGCAATAGAGGTTCAAAAAGCCAATGAGGAGAAGAATGCTTTCAAAAGCAGAATTAGCCAAATGGAAAAAGAGGTTCAAAAGCTCACTGAATTTAATAGTTCCCTCAAAATTAGAATGGAACAGATGGAGTCTAATGACTTTCTGAGAAACCGAGAAATCACCAAACAAAACCAAAAGAATGAAAAAATGGAAGAGAATGTGAAATATCTCATGGGAAAAGCAACTGACCTGGAAAATAGATCCAGGAGAGACAATTTAAAAATTATGGGACTACCTGAAACTCATGATCAAAAAAAGAGCCTACACATCATCTTCCATGAAATTATCAAGGAAAACTGCCCTGACATTCTAGAACCAGAGGGCAAAATAAGTATTGAAAGAATCCATCGATCACCACCTGAAAGAGATCCAAAAAGAGAAACTCCTAGGAACATTGTGGCCAAATTCCAGAACTCCCAGCTCAAGGAGAAAATCTTGCAAGCAGCTAGAAAGAAACAATTCCAGTACTGTGGAAATACAATCAGGATAACTCAAGATCTAGCAGCTTCTACATTAAGGGATCGAAGGGCCTGGAATAGGATATTCCAGAAGTCAAAGGCACTAGGACTCAAACCAAGAATCACCTACCCAGCAAAACTGAGTATAATACTTCAGGGGAAAATATGGTCTTTCAATGAAACAGAGGACTTTCAATCATTCTTGATGAAAAGACCAGAGCTGAAAAGAAAATTTGACTTCCAAACAGAAGAATGAGAAGAAGCATGAAAAAGGAAACAGCAAAGAGAAGTCTTAAGGAACTTACCAGAAGTGAACTGTTTACATTCCTACATGGAAAGACAATATTTCTAACTCTTAAAACTTTTCAGTATCTGGGTAGTTGGTGGGACCACACACACACATGTACACGCATGCACGAACACACACATACACACATGCACACACATACAGAGACAGAGAGCACAGAGTGAATTGACTAGGATGGGACCATAGCTGAAAAGAAATTAAGGTAAATGGTGAGAGAGAAATGTAGTGGGAGCACAGAGGGTGAAATGGAATGGGGTAATTATATGTCATTTAAGAGGCAAGTAGGAGACTTTTTAGTGGAGGGAAAAAGAGGAGAGCTGAGGAAAAAAACATGAAATTTACCCTCATCACATTCGACTAAAGGAAGGAGTAAAATGCACACTAATTTTGGTATGAAAACCTATCTTACAGTACAGAAAAATGGGGAAGGAGATAAGCAGGGAGGGAGGGATGATGGAAGGGAGGACAATGGAAGAAGGGAGCAATTTGAAGTCAACACTCTTGGGGAGGGACAGGATCAAAAGACAGAATAGAAACAATGGGGGGCAGAATAGGATGGAGGGAAATACAGTTAGTCTTATACAACATGACTGTTATCGAAGTCATTTGCAAAACTACACAGATATGGCCTATATTGAATTGCCTGCTGTCCCAAAGGGAATGGGTGGGGAGGGAGGGATGGGGAGAATTTGGAACTCAAAGTTTTAGGAACAACTGTTTAGTATTGCTGTTGTTACTAGGAAAGAAGATATACAGTTAATGGGGAATAGAAAGTCATCTGGCCCTACAGGACAAAAGAGAAGATGGGGAAAAGAGAAGGGAGGGATGACAGAAGAGAGGGCAGATTGGAGATAGGGAAAATTAGATTGCTTGGTGTATTGGGATGGGGGGAGGGGATACAAGGGGAGAAAATTTGGAACCCAAAATTTTGTGAAAATGAATGTAAAAAGTTAAACAAATAAATAAATAAAATAAAAAAAATAAAAAAAAAATAGATCATTGGGAATATTTTAAGTCCTTGCTTTGCAATGAAGTTCTAAGTCTACCAGATAAAATCCTCACACACTGTGGTTGTTGCTGTATATAAAGTTCTCCTATTTCTGCTCCTTGCACTCAGCATCAGTTCATATAAGTCTTTCCAGGTCTCTCTGAAGTTTTCCCGTTCATCATTTCTTACAGCACAATAACATTTCATTACATTCATATACCACAATTCATTCAGCCAGATGGGCATCCCCTTGATTTCCATTTTTTGGCAACCACAAAGCGCTGCTAAAAATATTTTTGTACATATGGGACCCTTTTCCATTTTTATGATCTCTTGGGGATGCAGTCCTAGAAGCGGTATTGCTGGGTCAAAGGGTATGCACATTTCTGTAGCCCTTTGGGCATAGTTCCAAATTGCTCTCCAGAATGGCTGGATCAGCTCACAGCTCCACCAACAATGAATTAGTATTCCAACTCTCCCACATCTTCTCCAACATTTATCATCATTCTGTTTTGTCATGTTAGCCAATCTGATAGGTGTAATGTGGTATCTCAGAGTTGTTTTGATTTGCAGCTCTCTAATCAACAGTGATTTAGAGCATTTTTTCATGTAACTATAGATAGTTTGATTTCTTCCTCTGAAAACTGCCTGTTCACATCCTTTGACCATTTATCAATTGGGGAATGACTTGTATTCTTGTACATTTGACTCAGTTCTCTACATATTTTAGAAATGAGGCCTTTACCATAGCACTAGTTGCAAAAAATTCTTTCCCAGTTTTCTGATTTCCTCCTGATCTTGATTATATTGAGTTTGTTTATGCAAAAGCTTTTCAATTTAATGTAATCCAAATTATTCATTTTGTACTTCATAATGTTTTCTATCTCTTGTGTAGTCAAAAATTCTTTCCTTCTCCATAAATATGATAAATACACTATTCCTTGCTCCACTAATTTGTTTATAGTATCAGTGTTTATACCTAGATCATGTACTCATTTGGACATTATTCTTGCGTACACTGTCAGGCATTGGTCTATGCCTAGTTTCCATCATACTGTTATTCAGTTTTCCCAGCATTTTTTGTTAAACAGTGAGTTCTTATCTCAGAAGCTGGGATCTATGGGTTTATCAAACAGTAGATTGCTATATTCATTGACTACTGTGTCTTTAGTACCTAACATTTCCACTGATCTACCCTTCTGTTTCTTAGCCAGTACCAAGTGGTTTTGATAATTAATCGCTGCTTTATAATACAATATGAGATCTGATAGAGCTAGGCCACCTTCCCTACCATTTCTTTTCATTAGTTCCCATGATATTCTGGACCCTTTTTTCCTCCAGATGAATTTTGATATTATTTTTTCTAGCTCTACAAAATAATTATCTGATAGTTTGATTGGTATGGCACTCAATAAATAAATTAATTTAGGTAGAATTGTCATTTTTATTACATTGGCTCGACCCAGCCATGAGCAACTGATGTTTTTCCACTTACTTAGATCTGACTTTATTTGTGTGAAAAGTGTTTTGTAGTTGTGTTCATATAGTCCATGGGTTTGTTTTGGCAGGTAGACTCCCAAATATTTCATAGTGTCTACTGTAGCTTTAAATAGTATTTCTCTTTCTATCTCTTGCTGTTGGGCTTTGTTAGTAATATACAGAAATACAGAATATTTGTCTATTTCTTCCTGTAACTCCCTTAACTTCTCCTCTAAGAATCTGCATGCTATACCACTTGGTAAATGTATGTTTAGCAATGATATTGCTTCAATGTCTATGGTTCCATTTAGCAGGATATAGTTGCCTTCCTTATCTCTTTTGATTAAATCTATTTCTGTTTTTACTTTGTCTGAGATTAGGATTGCTACCCCTGCTTTTTTTTTTTTAAATCAGCTGAAGCACAATAAATTCTTCTCCAAACTTTTACCTTTACCCTATGTGTATCACCCCTTTTCAAATGTGTTTCTTGTAAATTATGGTTTTTAATCCATTCTGCTATCAATCTCTGTTTTATGGGAGAGTTCATCCCATTCACATTCACAGTTATGATTACTATTTGTGTCTTTCCCTCCATTTCCTTTCCCCATGTTTATATTTTTAGTTCTCCCTTCTCCCCTCCTCTCCCCAATAGTTTTAATTTTTGACCCTCAGGCTTTCCTCCCTTCTTTCAGCCCCCCTCCCTTTCTTCAGCCACCTTCCCTTTTAATCCCCTTTTCCCTTACTACTTCTTCCTTCCCTTTTAGTCTCCCTCCCTTTTCTTTCCCCATTCCCTTCCTATTGCCTATAGAGCTAGTTGTATTTCTATACTTAACTGAGTTTGTTGTACCCTCCTTGAACCCAATCAGATGAGAGTACCTCTCAAACAATGATCATCTCCCTCCCCTCTTTCCCTCTACTGTAATATATTTCTGTGCTTCTTCCTGTGATGGAATTTTTTTCCCACCTCCTCCTTTTCACATCTCCCATTACAATCCCTTCGCATCCTTAAATCACATTTGTTATCATCACCACAACATCTAATTTATACCCACTCCCTCTATCTATGTATATCCCTTTTACATTTCATAATAAATACACAATTCTCAAGATTAACAAGTATCATCTTCCCTTATAGGGATGCAAACACTTTGCCCATATTGCGTAACAAGTTTTTTCCCCCCATTTACCTTTTCATGTCTCCCTTGAGACCTGCATTTGAAGATCAAACTTTCTGTTGACTCCTGGCCTTTCATCAGGAAAGTCTGGAAATCCCTTATTTCACTGAATGTCCATCTCCTTGCCTAAAATATTATGCTCAGCTGTGCTGGGTAATTAATCCTTGGTTGTAGCCCCAGCTCTTTTGCCTTACAGAATATCATGTTCCTATTCCTTCGATCTTTTAATGTAGAAACTGCAAGGTCTGTGTGATCTTGATGGAGCCCCTCAATATTTGAATGGTTTCTTTCTGACTACCTGTAGGGTTTTCTCCTTCACTTGATAGTTCTGGAATTTGGCAACAATAGTCCTTGATATTTTTTACTTTGGGATTCCTTTCAGGAGGTGAATGGTGGATTCTTTTGATGACTATTTTGCCCTCTGGATCTAAAACTTCTGGGCAATTTCCCTTGATGATTTTTTGGATAATATTGTCCAGGCTCTTTTTTTCATCATGGCTTTCTGGTAGCACAATAATCCTTAGATTTTCTCTCCTGGATTTATTTTCTAGGTCAGTTGTTTTTCCAATTAGATATTTTACATTTTCTTCTATATTTTCATTCTTTAGATTCTATTTGACTGATTGCTGATGTCTCATAGATTCATTAGCTTCTACTTACCTGATTCTATTTTTTATCAAATTGTTTTCTTCAGTTAACTGTTGCAACTCCTTTTCCATCTGTCCAATTGTTCCTTTTAAAAGTTAGGTTTTGTATCTCCTTTTCCATTTGTTCAATTTTCCTTTTTAAGGAGCTGTTCTCCTCAGTGAATTCTTTTTTCATATTTAAAAAATCATTGGTCAGTTTTTCTTCTATTTCTCTAACTTGGGTTTTAAAATCCTTCCAGAGCTCTTCCAAGAGGGCTCTTTGTTCTTCTGATCAGTTCATATTCCCTTCTGAAGTTTCAGATGAGAATACAGTCTCAATGCTGACCTCTTTGGTATTTGTGTTTTGGTTCTTGTCCCCATAGAAAGATTGTATTTTCTTTTCTACTTTGCATTTTACTAATGATGGTAACCCTTTTCCTGGCTTTCCTCTGCATCTATGGCACAGGGAGCTCTGTCCCACAGTTGTTGTGCCTAAAATTTGAGGCTTTTTGTGTTTTGGCCTCTGGTTCTTTCAGCTAGAAATTAAATGCTGCAGCTTACCTGGTGCTGAGCTGGCTGATATCTGAAAGCAGTGGTCGGTTAGGTCTTTTTGGGTTTCCCTACAGTTACCCTGGAGGTAGCTTGCTAAGTGTGGTGGAGGGGTGGTCTGGACGCCAGAGGCTCTTCTGCTGAGCTAGAGTGTAGGCAAGCTCAGCTTTCTGTGCTAGTATCTTCCTGATTCCACTGGGGTATTGAAGCATACCTGCAGTCCTGGTGCTGGCGGTTGCTGGCTTCACCCCATTGGGGTTCAAGATCTTCACCTGGTTTGTTGAGGTGCGGCTATCTGGGACAACTTTGGTCCTGCACTGGTCGCCTTTGGCCGCAGCAAGAGGAACCCTCCTTGTGATCTTTCTAGCCTCCTGGGCTGAGAGCCTGTTTATCCCTTCTGCTTCTCCCACTGTTCCAGGGTTTTTTCCAGGGAAATAATCTCTGGGTTGGTCAAGGTCAACAACGGGAGGGAGATAGTAGTTACCGATCACTCCACCATGTTGGCTCCCAGAACCAGACTCTGTCATTTTTATATGGGAACTATTACAGTTGTCACTGATTTCAGCTTATTGCCAGATGATATATTTATAAACTTCTAAGTATAAATCAGCACTAACATTTGTAAACAGATGTTCCTGAAATAAGTACTCATTTGAGGATAGCTGCTTAAAGAATTTCTCAACAAACAGATATAGTGTGTGTATGTGTGTGTGTGTGTGTGTAATATAACAGAAAATAATAATGGCCCAGACATAACATTAAATTATAAAAAATTTAGGAACAGTGCTTTTAATAGATGTCTCCATACCAAAATACTCAACCCTCAAACTATGTGGAATGAAAGACTTTCAAAACAGAGAGACCTATAAGTAGAAATAGGATAAAGTACATGTTATCTCTATTGTCCTATCTGCTACTGTAGTTGTCCTAAAGATGCCTTCAGTGAAGCTAGAGAAGATGAATTTAAATCCTAAAGCTTTCATTCAATTACAAAAAAGCAGTTAATTTATTCACCCATACAACAGTTCACACTAAATAAACACAAAATAAACGAATAATAAAAGGATAGTGCTTTGTTCCAGGACTATTTTTACATGAACCCAATAGAAAAAGAAAAAATAAGAGGAATAATAAAGGATATTGGTCTTAAGTTTCACTGGGAAAAACACATTTTTGTATGAAGTTCTGTTGAGGTAATTTTTACTTAAAACAATTCTATTACTCCATATGGCAGTTTTGGTTTTTCACTCTATTCCCCTCTACAAGAGACTTACTTTTTTTTAAAGGTGATAATAAAAGTTTCAAAACTATTATTTTTTTTTTTACAAATGCTCACAATAGATTATTATATCTCCAAGAGAAATTATGAAAAAAAATCTATATTTAAGCTAGAGCTTACTGAAGCATATTAAAATCCCATTCTAATATTCATCATGGCATAAAGGTGACGTTGAGCTTTCAGAGGAGTGCCAATTGGAGCACTGTTCAAGTTCAGGCAGGTCTTACACAGGTGCAAAGGTTTTGAATACAGGTCCAGCAAAAGATAGCATGTCTCTCATGTAAAGACCAATCTGGTTAAGTTTGGAGAGTCTTATCATCCGGAAGTTGGCCACCAGTTGATCTGAGGCAGGGATAGAGCCATGTAACCTCACAAATGCTATCTGCTGGAGCAGATGGAGGCTGTGATTTGTAGTACCACTAGAAAGAGTAGCCTTGCTAATGAAATTATGGAACCTTAAAGTATTGGATGGATCCTTGAAGTACTGATCTTTAAAATATTTAATGTAGAATTCTTTCTTTGTGACGTGAATTTGGAGGTCTGTTTATGTAACTGAAGATATACCATTTAAGAACTGAAATATGCAGCTTGCATGTCTCTTTCAGAAGTAAAGTATGTAGGAAAGAAACAGAGGTATTATTTAATCTACAAAACCTAACTACAAGGTCTAACTACTCTCTGCTCCTTTTTTAGGTATTGTATAATATGGTTTTTTATCCTTCTTCAATAGGACTACGTAGACATTTTGGAATTTTTTTAAATCAAGGAAAGCAGTTATTACTATAAGTTACTATTCACAGGCAAGATAAACCGCCAGAAAATTTTCAGTTTGGAAAAAATAAATGACACCCTCATTTTATATAGTTAAAGAATCTGAGACTCAAAAGAGGCCAAATGACTTGTCACATACCAAGTATATACTCAGGTTTGGATTTGAAACTGAATCTGATTACTAATATGATGCTCTGACCACTTCACTGCACTGTTAATTATTTAATTCAATTTTAATCAAAGTTTTGCCTTTGTAGCTTGTTTTAGCTTTTTTTTTTTAAACAAAAAAGATGCATTTGAACAAATGAAGCATTTCTGATAAAGAAGGTATTTCATCCAGCAACCATGGGAGCAATTTTGATATTCTCTAAAATTCTCCTTAAATCTTCCTCTTCAGCATGTCAGAACAATTTCTGTAATTATTCTGCCACCTACCAAGTACAATGCAACCCTCCTCCAAACAAATTCAGAACCCTTTTTTCATCAGTAGAAACTGCTTGAGTAAGCAGTAGAGGAGAGCTTGAATGAAACAGCTAGAGGTTCAGATTGTTTCCAAAGGCAGCATACTGATGTTTGTACTATTGATACAAACCTTTTTCCAGTTATAGCTCAGAGTAAATATCTAAAAAATGCTAGACTGGGCAATGAACCAATCTAATATGACTCCAATAGTTTACTCTCATATTTAACTTGGTAAAGATCTGCTTTCCTCTATGTAAACCACATTTCCAAACATTTTAAAATACTTGACCCCTCAATGACTGAAACATTCCTCAACATACTAAAAAAGAAAAGTGTTCAAAATAAATTTACATATTATTGACTTTTAATGATATTTGCATAAGAACTGCAAACTCAGATAAGTTTCTTCAATTTCTTAGAAACACACTTATTTGAAAAGTAATATTTTAGTTGTGCCACTTTCTAATGATTTCAGGCCTGCTTCTTATCCTATACAACACCATTAAAAGCCAAATTTGAACATATGCTCAATATTCGGATAGATCTGTGATCTCATAAAGTCAGGAATTTTCTATAACAATGCAAATTGTGATCCATCCATGTTATCCCATTCTGTGCAACTCTTATCCAAATTATCCTCAAAGTTCACCATGAGGGTGAGGTGGAGGAGGGGAAATCTACTCAACATACTATACAGAAAGTATTCTTCACTTTCTCCTGATATCACAAGAGTATCCCTGGGCCATTCTGGTTTTCTATCATTCCTTGCTCTTGCCATGTGACCAGCCCAACTTTTCTTCCTATCATACAATTTCTTGATGACATCTTTTACTACAATGCTTCTTCATTGTTCCTCACTGGATATTTATTATAGATTGCTTATATCTCCTCTGTGCCTTTAGTTCTTTGGAGGCAAGGGTATTCCATATCTTATTGCCATATAGCAACAGTGAAAAACATAACTATCAAAAAAATGAGCCTTTGCTTTCATGGAATATATAAGACTAGAATAAAAGGCCTAATTCTGATGATAGATATACAATAAAATGTAACCAACAGGGAAAAAAATATAAATCTGAACAGTTGACCCTGCCAAATTAATTTGCCCTTTAAGTAGCAAACTTAAAAATTTTCATTATTTTGGAAGAAAATCTATGTGGAAATATAATATAGATATCACTCATTTCTTGAAATAGCCAAAAAGAACAACCATGATAATTTAATCTTTACTTAATGATTCGGGATAATTTTAAATACTAATTGTTTAGTTACGCTATAAAATAGTGATACTACTAAGACCTCAGAATTAGGTAAGAAAGGATGCATCATGGAGTATAAGCTATTTACTTGTACTATTCTAATGTCCTCCTAATAGTTTCCAGTTTTTCAGTCTTTAAACAGATATAATTGGGAAATGTTTAATAAAGCAAATAAAAAATGTAACTCAGATAATGTTAATTTGTGGTTTTCTAAGTCATTATGTGACCCACAGAGATCCATTTCTATTTAAGTTTGACACACTGAGTACAGATGGCTTTTTAAAATTTAGCTGCAGACAGATGTAGAGGATAGCTAGCAGGGCAGAGGGTATCTAGTGAGATTTTTTTTTAAAGAATGCAAGAGGTATGGGTATTTTTAGTCAGCAGAAAAGGAACTAGAAGATGTGGGAAATAATGATTAGAAAAAGAATAGGAATGATAATTGGGGCAGTCTGCTAGAGAAGACAGGAGTAGATGGAACTCAGGAGGTATATAAGAGGGTTAACTTGTCAAGAAGTTCAGCTGCATCTGAGATTCAAGTATGAAGTAGTGGGAGATGTCAGACTGAAAGTACTTGTGGAGGCAGGAAGGGAGGAGGTCTCTTGTAGATGGTAGGATTATAGTTGAGTCTTGAAGGAAGCCCCAAAAGCCAGGAAGCAGAGAGACTTTCAGGAATTGAAGAGACTTGAGGCAGAAAGACCAAATGGAAAGCTACGGGAATAGTCCGAGAATGAGATGATTAAGGCCTATACTGCAGTGGTGACTGTGTAAGTGGAGAGAAGGTAACAAGTAAAAAAGTGTTGTGAAGGGTAGGAGCCATAAGACTTGGCAACAGATATGAGATTTGTTCGAGTGAAGAAGAGAGGATGACATTTAGGTTTCATGCCTGAGTGAGGAGGATGATGGTGGTGGTTGGTACCTTACTAGAAGGAGGAAAATTCAGAGGAGAGGACAGTTTGGGAGGGAAGACAATGAGTTCAGTTTAAGGGTTTAAGGATGAGTTTAAGGATATTTCTGGGGCATCCAATTTGAGATGATCAATAGGAAGCTGTCACAAGAGGTCATAAGCAAGGAAAAGGTTAAATAGAGATCTGAGAATCATCTGCATGAAGATGATAATTGAACTGGTGAGTGTTGATGAGATCACCATGCAATACACCACATAGGGAGAAAAACCATAGATAGGTGGAAGTATAAATAACAACTTCTGGTTTGGACATGCTACATTAGAGATGCCAAATATACATCTAGGAGGAGGTGAAGAATGGGTAGTTGATATTGTAAGTTAAGAGTTTAGGAGACAGATCAGTGCCAGATATTTGAATTTGGGAGTCATTTTGTAAGAAGATTTTTCACTGAACCAGGAGAGCTGTATAGAGAAAAGAGAACTCAGTATGGCATCAAGGAAAACTCATATTAAGGAAATGGAAAATATATTATAATCCAACAAAGGAAACTGAAAAAGAGAGATCAGATAGAAGAAAACCTGGGAGAGAGCAAGAAATGTCACAAAAGCCAAAGGAGGACAATATCAAGGAAGAGCTGAAAAGAAATTAAGAAGGCTATCAGATTTAGCAGTTAAGGGATTATTGCTCAGATATGGTGGTACTCAAATTTCTTTAATTTAAATTTACAATACAAACACAAAAATCAGGCTAAAGGCAGTATGATATAATAGAAAATAAGGAGACAAAGTCAAGACCTAAATTCTAGTACTGGCTCAGTCAATAACTAGTTAAGTGATTATTCACAAGATAATGAACTTTCATGATTAGAGTTTCTTTTTTTTATAAAATGGAAATAATTTTACCTGTCCTTTTTAGAATTGTTCCCATTAGCAAAAAATGTAGGTGGAATTGCTTTGAAAGTTACAAAGCATCATATGAATATTATTATTGGTATTACTAATACTTTTAATTTTCAGTCAAATTTTGGTCTATAGATGTTCTTTAAGGCAGATTTTACCCAAAATTATTTGGTTTAATATAGTTTTCTAAAAGGGAGAGTTTACCATGGAAACTGGTGGTGGTTCATGTGTCTAAATTCTCAACATATTTCAAAGTTGGAAGGACAGAAAAAGGAAAAGGTAAAAATATTTAGATATTAGTGTTACATTGTAAACCCAATTATGTCACAAGAATTTCTACATACTTGCCCTTCTCAGATTTATATCTTTAAGAAATGACACTTTGGGGGCAGCTAGGTAGTCCAGTGGATAGCGCACTAACCGTAGAGTGAGGGGGACACGAGCTCAAATCTGGCAGCAGACACTTGACACTTACTATGTGACCTTGCACAAGTCACTTAACCCCAAATGTCTCACACACACACACACACACACACACAAGAAATTACACTTTCTCCCTATATCATAACACACTAATTTTGGGAGTTTCTATGCAGCCAATCTATTACCAACATTATCAAAAACACTATGCTATTACTCATTAGTGGGGAAAACTAGGTTACATAAACACATAAAATACAAATTTCATTTACTATTTTTAAAAAGTCCTATACATCTACTTATCACATAAAATTTGGTCTATGTGATATCCTGGGAGATACTGTGAGGGATAATTACAATTTAGCTATACTGATATTTATTCATCAAACTTAAAGAAAACAAGAAGACATTTTTTAAAAGTACTAACAGTTCAATGATTTTTAATCAATAAGAGCACAGAAAAATAGTTTTATATCACTATAATTTTATATCACTAATTTAATGTACAGAAGGGGCCTCATATATATGTATATACATGCAAGAATATGTGTGTACACATAAGTATATGCCTGTGGATTTAAATATGTATATATACACACATATTAGTTACAGAGCCAAGTTCAACCACAGGAAAACAAATTTCAATGGATAAGTTTCATAGAATTACAGAACCACAGAAAGCTAATGCAGAAGGGAACCTTATAATACAGAATGTTGAAGCTCGAGGAAACTTAAGATATTATCAGGTCCAATCTGTATCTGAAGTACATTAAACATATGTTTTTATAATTCAAGCCTACTACAAAGCAAAATTCATGGCCTTGATTAAAATATAAACGTACTAAAAAGAGAGAAAGGATAAACACATCCACATAGAATCCTTAGATCAGTGTTTCCCAAAATAATCTTGACACTTAACACTTCAGTACTAATAATATATTGCTAGAGCCCATAAATGTTAGTTCCAGGGAGTGCAGAGCAATAGGATAAAATAGAGTCACACAGGCTTTGGAGAAAATAGGAAAAAATTAATCCCATTTTCAAGCCAAAATATTGTCATACACAATGAAATTTCACATCATATCACTAGTATAGAGTATTTCTCACAGAATGTCTATTTATACCTAAAAGAACAATAGGATTCCACAGAGTTCAGGCTAAGATAACTTCAAATTCTTTATAATTAGCAACTATTATATGTAAATGATTGTAATAAGGAAGAGTATTGCTGTCATACTATAACATATAGTAATTTTATTTATATGTTATTTTAAAAAACTACTGAGTCACCATCAACTGAACATGAATATAAGGTTTTTTCCTGTCTCCAAATACTAGAGATGAGTCATGTTTAATCATCTTTACTCATGTTCTTTCATTGTTACTGGGTAGCTTGGTGGTACAGTAGATAGGGTTCTAGAGCCAAGCTAGGAAGATGAGCTCAAATCTAGCCTTAGATACTTACTAATTGTATCACCCTGGACAAGTCCTTTAACTTATCTGCCTCAGTTTCCATCTCTGTAAAATGGAGATAATAATAGCACAATGCCTAGCATATAGTTGGTACTTATTAATTGTACTTTCCTTCTTCCTTTACTATCTGGAAAAAGAATATGCATTTTTAAGATAACTATGGAATTTCTGGTGCAGTCTTGGCCCCAGGACTGAGGATTTTCTTTTATTCACAGTTAAGTGGACCATTTGGCAATATAATCCACAACCTTGGTCCACTGTGCTCTCTAGAGTTAAGCCAATTAAGCCAGATGATCCAGGCTACAACTCAATCCCTTACTGAATCAGCCCTTATTTTCTTTAGGAAAATCCTTTACAACTCTACCCCAATTTCCCCAGACTCACTACTCCCTTCCTACACTCTGAGATCTAGCCAAATTGGCTTTCTCTTTGTTCCTTACACCTGACAATCCACCTCCCAGTTCTGTATCTTTGTTACTGGCCACCTTGCATGATTGGAATGTACTCCCTCCTCAGATCCACAGTACGAAGTCCTCTTTCCATTCAA
Organism: Bettongia penicillata ogilbyi; assembly: GCA_023548195.1. Taxonomy (NCBI): domain Eukaryota; kingdom Metazoa; phylum Chordata; class Mammalia; order Diprotodontia; family Potoroidae; genus Bettongia; species Bettongia penicillata. The sequence goes on from JAJHZJ010000160.1 coordinate 299,276, forward strand.
AATGCAGCTCAAGGATCACCTCCTGAAAATCGTACCTGCTAGTGCCTCTCCTCTCAAAGTAGCTTGTATTTATTCTCTTTTTATTATATATACATATATATGTGTATCTCTTCTTCTCCATTATAGTATATAGAGTAGTATATATACTAATTTTTATATAGCACATATAGTAACATATATATACTAAATATACTTTATTGTGTGTATATATACACACATACATATATATTCACAATAGGTACTTTAATAAATGTTTATTTTTACGTTTGTTGGTTATATCTGTCAACTGCTGAATAAAGCAAAATGTATCTACAAAATTAAATAAGACTGACACCAGCAGGACTTAGAAGTGTAGTATTTATAAAAACATATATAATCTATTTGACAACTTAAAATAGCTCTTTTGTAATACATGTAGTCAACCGTCTTTACTGCTATATACTCTTACAATGAGCTGTAACTCATGAAATATCTTCAGACCTTGAGAATTTAGATGAAACTGAGAACAGCTTCATCTTCAAGTTTCCCAGGACTGGGGCACCTAATCCATTAGAAATAACTGCAAGAAGACAAGACATTGTCCGAGGAAATGAATGCAAGAAATATACTAGGTCTTGTTGCTTGTTTTTTGTTTTCTTTTTTTAGAGCTGGGGATAGATAACTATATTACTTTTAAATTGACCAATGATAACTCACAATTATAACTTTAATTTTCTAAGGAAGGTTTCTGCGACTAGTAAATTTTGAATTAGGCAGCTGATCAGGTTAGCAATTATAAGGTTTTTAGCTTTTGTTTCTGATGGAGCCTAATATATCCTTACTGTCTAGTGAATAAGGAAAAAATCTTATTATTCAAAGTTTTCTTCAATCAAATGGCATCCTAATTTCTGGCCTCAGCTCATACTAATTTCAATGACATACTCTGAGCTCTAGTCATATTGAATTATTTGCTCCTTTTCCATGTTCTGGATTTTCCCACTGCAATATCTTTAAAGGCTCATGCCATTCATTTCATATAGAATACCCTTATTGCTGAATTTCCATACAGTTTTCAAGATGTAGTTAAACTGCTACCTCTTCTATAAATCATACCTGAGATAATCTCTCCTTGCTCAGATTCAGCATGGCACTTCAACTCTCTTATGCAAATCCGTGCATATTTGGGTATGTGTCATATTATTTTACTATGTTAGCTCTACGAGAGCTAAGACTATCTTATTTATTGCTATATTTCCATGTGTATTTGTTTCATAACATGAAGCAAAATATTCAATCCATATAAATTCAATTTCACTTGCCTCAAACCACTGCCTTAAAAAGGAAAATGATTTATTCTGAACAACTGGATCTAAATATTAAATAAACAATATCTAAAAGAATTTTCAGTCTTGATTATTTTCATATTATTGGAACTGTATAAACAATAGACTTGGAATCAAAAAGGTATGACCTTGGGTCCTGGCTCTCACATCTTCTAGTCATGTGAAATTGGCCAAGTCACTTAACTGTTATAAGCCTCATTTTGCCCACTTGTAAAATGGGGAAGAATAATAATTTCACTACTTACATCACAATGTTCTTATGAATAAAACACTTCGCAAACTGTAATAAGGTTCCAAAGAAGTTGACATAATTTTGATTAAACTTAGAAAAAAACACAATTTTTCCCACAATGAATAAAAACAATTCAATTATAAATTTAAACTCTTTTGAGTTTTTGTTTTAAAAACAAAGCTGAGGCAATAAATACACCCATCCCCAATGCCATCTTCCTTGACCTACCTAATCAAAATTTAAATATTTGCTTAAAGCAGGTTTTCACTTGTCATCTTGTTGTTTTGTAGAGAAACACATGATGAAAAGGAATTGGCATTTTTAAAACATATCAGATTGTTTTAACAATAATCATAACCCTGGGGAAGTGCAGTATGAAAAATCCTCTAGAAAGGTACATATCTAACTAGTGATTATCTCTTTTTAAAGTGTGGTACCTAATTTACTCAAACATCAAAAAAGGTGACCATAGCTCAATATGCAACAAATTTTGGGACAAAGAATGTCAAGGATTCTTTGGCTTACCTCATCAAAACTCACTCTATGTTAGCATTGGTTACAAGGGGGAAATTATTCTATTTCAAAATAGTCATAGAATCTGTTTGCTTTAAAAATCATTTAAAAGTAGTTGGACACTTAGTAGCTTATAATTTTTTAGTAGAAAAATCATTGAACTTGGAGTTAGAAGACTGAATTAAATTCTATCTCTATCACTTCATACTAGCTGGGCAAGTCACTTTATTTCACTGTCAATTTCCTCACCTAAAATGGGAATAGTACTTACATTTCCTCCCCCAGAGGGCAGCTGTAAGGACCAAATTAGCTAATTAATGTAGAATACTTTGTAATTCTAAAATGCTTGTATAAATTCAATACCCCAAAATAATGGTTGATAGTTGGACACAAGGTATATAAACTAAGTGTATTGTTTTCGTGCCAACTATAAGGTAATGCTGAACTCAAACTTTGAATAGCTGAATAGAAAATTTGACTTTGGATACACGATGCAAAAGAAAGCATTTTGATGCATTTAGAACTCTATTGTGAAGTTGATTATATATTTTGATCCCTATCATAATATTAAGAACAGACTAAGATAAAAAGAAGAGAAGGAGAGAAAGAAACTAATTTTCCATTGGTTGTTCATCTTCTGAGATAACAAATTCCAAATGCTCATTCATTACATGATTAAAGAGTGAAACAAGACCCCTCGGAATTATCAGGGAGATGTGGGGAAGTTAAAATGAAATGACTGAAGAAACAAGGTTCAAGCTTCCAAGCATTTCCATGTATTAATCAATTCATGCTAACTGCCTAACAAATCAGGACCAGGCCCCTTCCACAACTTAGTACCAGACCCCAAATATAGGGAGAGACAGACTTTTGTACCTTAAAAACAATTCATCAAATAAGATCAATTAATTAAAAGGAAACAACCAGGAGACAACATAAAGTAATTTGACTTCTAATTTGTCCATCTCCACTGCCTATCCAAGATATATCCATCAATGGGTCAAATCAATAAAGCTTTATTAAACATCTATTATGTGCTGCACACTGGGCCAACAAAACAGCTGTCTATTCAACTTTACATCATTGTCTGGACAATAGGTATTATTCATCCAATCTTCTTCTCTGTATGAATTGTTAAACCAGACTTGAGTGCCCATGAATCATATTTAGGAAGCTCTGCAAAGTTCCAGGGTTCCAGTCCAATGTCATCGGCAAACAAGACTACTTAAAAGACCTGGGCATCTATACAACACACAAATTTCTTTTCTAATTGGATTTCTTATAGAAGACTTTATGTAACAGTGGCAAATGCCTTTAGCAAACATGGCAGAATGTTTTATTGCCATTGCTTGATATTAATGAGAGAATTTAACTATCTTCTCACATATATTAATGAAATTTGCATGGAACACATCTTGATGAAGAGTTTCAAGGCTGTATTTTGTTCTAACAAATCAAATGCCTTTTATAAAAATTACTATTGCCATCAGAGATTTTTCCAAATTTTCATCTTTATCTTTTTCAGAAATTGTGTATCTTGATGCCCTTAAAATTTTGTTTCCTTCAGCATAGATGTCTTCTAATATTCCTGATATTTTATTTCCATCTTTGTTTTCTTTATTGCCACTTTTGCTTGTTCAAGTAGTAAACAAGAAATTATGATGTTAAAAGTCCAAATATGGTATCTTCATATTTGGAGAAAATGACCTGCTATAGCAATAATGACAAACCATCTACTTTTTCTCTATATTGTCCTCCTTTTAATTTTATCTTTAAATTATCTTGGGATGATCTTGCTTAATTGGATTTCATATCAAACTTCCTAAAAATTCATTTTTTCTTTCCATCACCTCTCACTGTCTTCTGAAGTCATAGGATGATAGATTTAGAACTGGAAAGGAAATTAGAGATTTAGTCCAACATCATCATTTTATAAGATACAGAAATTGAGGTCCCCAAAAGTTAAATGATTTGCCCTAGGACATGGTAGTAGGTGATATTACTCATAATCCTTCATGTTGCTCCTTCATAAAAATTTGCCATGGAGTTTATATTCAAACCAATGTTGCCAATACTTCTTTGTTTAGCACAAAGGTCAAGGGTTTCTACTGGATGATATAATTTGTAGCATCCTACAGCAACTTCATCATAGTGGCTGCTTCATATCAATTAAACTTTTTTAACAGCAAATGCTGATAGGCTACATCGGTCTATTATGACATCCATTTTTCACTGTCAATGGATCATTTAAATAGGTCAGTTTGAAACTATTTTAATTGCATAGTATAAATTCTCATCATTTTCCTGTCTTCTAATTTGGTATTGATTTCCATTTTTCCTCTAATGAGTCAATGGTTTGACAGTATACCACTCATATTAGTAACTTGTCATTTCTTGTATACTATAATATGCATTTCCTTTTTTGTCCTATAATTTAGGGTTCACAATATCTAGCACTTTTTAATTCTCTTCGTGAAGACAGTATTCATGGCATATAGGCACAGAGCTTCTATGCAGTCTACAAACCTAGACCTAGCCACTCATTTCATGATTCTGAGACACAGTTTTTCCTCTCTTCTGTTCACTTTTTTAGTAACAAGACAAAGCATTTACCAAGTTCTTGATAAGATGACATCTTCTAAAATGGATATAAGCAATTAATATATAATTACTGCATCACAAGGCAAAACAAGCAAATGTCCAATGAAATGATGTTACTTTGGATATGTAATAAAATTATCCTTCCCAATTCCTTTATTTGCCTTTCGAGAGAAAACCTGTGAGACATCTTTTTCCTAGTTGCAAATTCCTTATATTTTCTGGTTTCATTTACGAGGAGAATATCCATATTGATATGATTCAGTTCCTCCACCAGTATGATGATCCTTTGATTGTTGAACAAGGACCTCACATTTAAATTATCATAAACTAAATTATTGTTTAATGATGATATAAAGGTACTATATGATTCTTTACATTTTTCAAAACTTATTTTTTTTTAATTAACAAAAATCTTATTTTTTCCTTAATACCCTTCCCCTCCACCCAATACAAATATGCATAGACATGTAAAACAAATTCTACCACTGGCTATGTCCAAAAAAAGTACATCTCAGTCTACACCCTAATTCCATCACCTGTCAGGAAATGAGTATTTCATCAGGCCTATGGATCAAGGGTATCAAACATATAACCTGAAAACTGCATGACGTTCAACACTCTCAAGTGCAGCCCAAATCAAAATATAATTGAGAAATATTTAACAAAATAAATAAAAGCACAGTAAAACACAGTTAATTTTAATGTATGCTTTTCTAAGTTAATGTGTACCCACAGGGATCTTTGCGTGCTAATTAAGTAGCCTATTTCTGTTTGAGTTGGAGATCACTACTCAAATACTGGTTGATCAGCGAGTTTGTGGGAGTTAAATTTTTCAAAGTTGTCAGTTTTTACAATGTTGTAGTTATTGTATGAATTGTTCTTCTACCCCTCACTTCCCTTCGCATCAGTTCACATGTGTTCCCAGTTTTTTTCATGAAACTGTACCATTCTCTATTTCTTACAACAATGATATTCCAACATATTTGTATATCATAATTTGTTCAGCTATTCTCTAATTGATGGACTCTCTTTGTTTCTAATTCTTTGCTATGACCAAAAGGGCTGCTATAAATTCTTTGTACACACAGGTTCTTTTCCCCTCTTTAATCTCTTTGGAGTACAGGCCTATTGCTAAGTCATTTTTCAGTGGTGTCTGACTACATGACCCCATTTGAGTTTTCTTGGCAAAGATTCTGAGGTGGTTTGCCATTTCCTTCTCCAGCTCATTTCCCTGATGAGAAACTGAAGCAAACAGTGTTAAGTGGCTTGCCCAGGATCATACAGCTAGTAAGTGTCTGAAGCCAGATATGAACTCAGGAAGGTAAGTCTTCCTGACTTCAGGTCCTATACTCTATCCACTGTACCAAGCAGCTGCCCTTAATGCACGGTAGAACCACCTAGACCCTGTGCTTCATTGATTTTGCCTTTGAGAATTCAGGGTAACCTTCATGATAGGGGGAAAAAAAGCATACAAGTAGAACTTTTGTCTTATGCATTTAGTAACCATCACAAAATTTGATAAAATTTATTAGTACATGAAATAGTTTTGAAATTTATATGTTACTTATTCCTTATAATAAAGTCAACAAACTCCATAAGGATTAGGACCATAATTATGCCACCTACCACAGGAATTTATACAGGGTAGAAGCTTAATAATTAATTAATGAAAATAACTAACTCCTGTAAAAAATGTTCTGAATTTCTCTTGGTGCATTTATTTAATTCTGGCAGGGCTATGTAGAGATAGATATATTGAAGAAATAGATAAAGCTATTACCAGTGTTTAACTACATTCTAGGAACTGTGCTAAACTACGGGGACACAAATAAAAATGCAAGCTAACAAGATTATTGTCTTCATGAAGTTTACATTCTCATGGAGGAGGACCATACACAAAGAGAAGCTAGAAAGAGGGAAGATAAACTATGGCAACATGGCATAGTGATGCCTGGGAAAGGGTATGGAACTATATCTCCCAGCGAGATAAAGTCTTGCTTATCAGAGCCTAGAGTCCCAGGAGCAGCACTATAAGGCTCTAGGGGAAGTAAAGAAAAGTGAAAAATGAAGCTGATCACAGTTCAGACAACATGGTGTGAATATGGCCAGAAAGGAGTACTGAATATGAAATCAGGAGACCTGAATTTCAATTGTGGTTCTGATACTTTCTAATTGTCCAACCTTGGACAAGTTAAGTCATCTCCTTAAAGTAGCTTTATTTCAGTTTCTTCAACTGTCAAATTGGGATACACAGCCTACCTCAGATTGCATGTGGAAAGTTCTGGGTAAATCTTAAAACAACTTATTTGATTGACTGATAATATGGATATTGCTGTGAATACCTTCTGAGGAACTGCCAAGGTAGGTACAGAGTAGCTCATCACCAATAGATTAGCCACATAGCAATGAATTCTTTGGCTACTTCATATATCTTACTTCATAACAATGTTTATAGATGGTCTAAAAGTTTTATGGTTCTTAGTACCCCTTGGTTTTTTCCCCCACTGTCACTACACATGCAGAAAGGTACCTTAAGGGATTGAGGGTCATTTTGTATATTTCTTTTTTCTCATGGGTTGCCTAGTGCTAGTATACTCTTCAAATTTCATAAGCATACAACAATGATGTCAGCTCAATGGCTCTGCAGACCTTCAATTTGGTAGTCAATCTACCTTCTCTTTCCTACACTCTCCTGCCTACACTGAATGAGCTCTGGCAATGTGTGTGTCAACTTTATCATCTACGTGGACATCCCTGGAAAGTATACCGACAAGGTAAGTGAATTTATCCACAGATTTCTCTTGTCGTACCCAATGGTTCCACCTATGGATGGTGTAATGCTGACTGGTAGAGAACTGTTTTCTTGGTATCAATTTTGAGGCCAAAATTAGGATGAGCAGCAGGAGAGAAGATGCATTGAGTGCATAATCATTTGTTGTTTTTGTTTTTGTTTTGTTTGTTTGGTTTTTTTTTTTGGTTCAGGGGAAAAATCAACCATTTTTATTTTTTTAATTATTAATTTATTTGTTTTCAGTTTCCCGTAAGTCTTAGATTTTCTCTCCTTTTCGCCCCCCTCCCTCCCTGAGATGGCATGCAATCTTCTATGGATTCTACAATACATTCTTATTAAACACATTTTCACATTAGTCATGTTGCATAGAAAAATGAAAATGAATGGGAGAAACCATGAGAAAAAATTAAAAAAAAAACCGAAACATAACACAATAGAAAATATTCTGCTTCATTCTGTGTTCCAGTTTCACAGTTCTTTCTGTGGATGTGGATGGCATTTTGTCTCAAGAGTCTTTTGGGAACGTTTGACATCCTTGCATTGCTGTAAAAGGCTAAGCCTACCAGGAAAATTCCTTGCACACTGTGGTTGTTACTGTGTACAATGTTCTCCTGGTTCTGCTCATTTCAGTCAGCATCAGTTCATGTAAGTCCTTCCAGGTCTCTCTGAACTCTTCCTGTTCATCATTTCTTACAGCACAATAGTATTCCATTACATATATACCACAACTTGTTCAACCATTCCCCAATTGATGGGAATCCCCCTCAATTTCCAGTTCTTGGCCACCCGAAAGAGAGCCACTATAAATATTTTTGTACATGTGGGACTCTTTTTCCATTTTTATGATCTCTTTGGGATATAGTCCTAGAATCGATATTGCTAGGTCAAAGGGTATGCACATTTTTGTAGCCCTTTGGGCATAGTTCCTAATTGCTCTCCAGAATGGTTTCATTAGCTCACAGCTCCACTAACAAAGAATTAGTATTCCAACTCTCCAACATTTATCCTGTTTTGTCAAGTTAGCCAATTTGATAGGTGTGATGTGATACCTCAGAGTTGTTTTGATTTGCATCTCTCTAATCAACAGTGATTTAGAGTATTTTTTTCATATGACTACGGATAGCTTTAATAAAAACTGCTTGTTCATATTCTTTGACCATTTATCAATTGGTGAATGACTTGTACATTTGACTTAGTTCTCTATATATTTTAGAAATGAGGACTTATAGACACAAGTTGCAAAAATACTTTCCTAGTTTTCAGATTCCTTCCTAATCTTGGTTGCACTGGGTTTGTGCAAAAACTTTTCAATTTAATGTAATCAAAATTATTCATTTCATACTTCATAATGTTCTATATCTCTTGTTTAGTCATAAATTTCTCCATTCTCCATAGGTCTGACAAATACACTATTCCTTTCTCCACTAATTTGTTTATAGTATCAGTCTTTATACCTAGATCATGCATCTATTTGGACTTTATTCTTGTGTATAGTGTCAGGCATTGGTCTATGCCCAGTTTCTGCCACACTATTATCTAGTTTTCCCAGTAGCTTTTGTCAGACAGTGAGTTCTTACTCCAGAAACTAGGGTCCCTGGGTTTATCCAATAGTAGATTGCTATATTCATTGACTACTGCTATATTCATTGACTACTGTGTCTTGAGTATCTAACCTATTCCACTGGTCTGTCCCTCTATTTCTTAGCCAGTACCAAGTGGTTTTGATGATTGCTGCTTTATAATACAATTTGAGATCTGGTAGGGCTAGGTCACCTTCCCTAGCATTACTTTTCATTAATTCCCTTGATATTCTGGGACTTTTGTTCTTCCAGATGAATTTTGATATTATTTTTCCTAGCTCTAGAAAATAAATTTCTTGTAGTTTGATTGGTATGGCACTGAATAAATAAATTAATTTAGATAGAATTGTCATTTTAATTATATTAGCTCAGCATACCTACAAGCAAACAATGTTTTTCTACTTATTGAGATCTGACTTCATTTGTATGAAAAGTGTTTTGTAATTGTGTTAATATAGTCCCTGGGTTTGTTGCAGGTAGACTCCCAGATATTTTATAGTGTGTACCATAGCTTTAATTGGAATTTCTCTTTCTATCTCTTGCTGTTGGTCTTTGTTAGCAATATATAGAAATGCAGATGATTTCTGTGGGTTTATTTTGTAAACAACACTGCCCAAGTTGTTTCTTATTTCAAGTAGTTTTTTACTTGATTCTCTAGGCTTCTCTAAGTATATCATCATCTCATTTGCAAAGAGTGATAACTTAGTTTCTTCTTTATCTATTCCAATTCCTTCAATTTCTTTTTCTTCTTATTGCTAAAGCTAACAGTTCTAGTACCACATTGTATAAGTGATGATAATGGACATCCTTGTTTCACCCCTGATCTTGCTGGAAATGCATCTAGGTTATCCCCATTGCATATAAGGCTTGCTGATAGTTTTAGGTAGATACTCCTTATTATTGTATGGAAGGCTCCATTTATTCCTATGCTCTCCAGTCTTTTCAATAGGAATGCATGTTGTATTTTGTCAGAAGCTTTTTCTTCATCTATTGAGATAATCATATGTTAGTTTGGTTGTTGACATGATAAATAATCCTGAAAGTTTTCCTACACAATTCCTGGTATAAATACTACCTTATCATAATGCAATATTCTCATGATAAGTTGCTGCATTCTTTTTGCTAATATCTTATTTAAAATTTTTGCATCTATATTTTTTGGAGAAATTGGTCTCTAATTTTCTTTCTCTGTTTCGGCTCTTCCTGGTTTAGATATCAGAACCATATTTGTATCATCAAAAGAATTTGGTAGGACTCCTTCTTCACCATTTTCCCAAATAGTCTATATAGTATTGGAATTAACTCTTCTTTAAATGTTTGATAGAATTTACTTGTAAATCCATTTGGCCCTGCAGATTTTTTACTAGGGAGTTCATTGATGGCTTGTTCAATGTCTTTTTTCTGAGATGGGGTTATTTAAGTATTTAAGTATCTGACTTCCTGTTGTGTTAATTTGGACAATTTATAATTTTTAAAAATATTCATCCATCTCACTTAGATTGCCAAATTTATGGGCTTACAGTTGGGCAAAATAATTCCTAATTATTGTTTTAATTTCTTCCTTGTTGGAGGTGAGTTTATCCTTTTCATTTTTGATATTGGTAATTTGGTGGTCTTCTTTTTTTTAAATCAAATTGACCAAAGATTTATCAATTTTATTGGTTTTTTCATAAAATCAACTCTTATTTTTATTTATTAATTCAATAGTTTTCTTAATTTCAATTTTGTTAATCTCTCCTTTGATTTTCAGTATTTCTAATTTGGTATTTACTTGGGAATTTTCAATTTGTTCTTTTTCAAGCTTTTTCAGCTATATGCTCAATTCATTTATCTATTCTTTCTCTATTTCATTCATGCAGGTGTTCAATGATATAAAACTTCCCCTAAGAACTGCTTTTGCAGTTTTGGTAGGTTGTCTCATTATTGTCATTCTCTTGGATGAAGTAATTGATTGTTTCTATGATTTATTTTTTAATCCACTCATTCTTTAGGATTAGATCATTTAGTTTCCAATTAATTTTTGGTCTGTCTTTCCATGGCCTTTTACTGCATTATGATCTGAGAAGGATGCATTGATTACCTCTGCCTTTCTGCACTGGATTGTAAGATTTTTATGCCCTAGCATATGGTAAATTTTTGTATACAGGTCATGTACTGCTGAGAAAAAGGTATATTCCTTTTTATCCCCATTCAATTTTCTCCAGCGTTCTATCCTATCTACCTATCTTCTATCTACTATCAGAGTTTTATTCACCTCCTTAACTTCTTTCATGTTTATTTTGAGGTTAGATTTATCAAGCTCAGAGAGGGGAATGTTGAGGTCCCCCAGTAGTATAGCTTTGCTATTTCTTCCTGTAACTCCCTTAACTTCTCCTCTAAGAATCTGCATGCTATACCACTTGGTAAATGTATGTTTAGTAATGATATTGCTTCAATGTCTATGGTTCCATTTAGCAGGATATAGTTGCCTTCCTTATCTCTTTTGACTAAATCTATTTCTGCTTTTGCTTTGTCTGATATTAGGATCGCTAAACCTGCTTTTTTTTTTACATCAACTGAAACATAATATATTCTGCTCTAACCTTTTACTTTTACCCTGTGTGTATCCCCCTGTTTCAAATGTGTTTCTTGTAAACAACATATTGTTGGATTATGGTTTCTAATTCATTCTACTATCCACCTCCGTTTTATGGGAAAGTTCATCTCATTCACAATTATTATTATTACTATCTGTGTCTTTCTCTCCATCCTATTTCCCCCATTTATGCCTTTAGTTCACCTTTCCCCTCCACAATAGTTTTAATTTTTGACTACCACCTCCCTCAGTCTTCCCTCCCTTCTATCAGCCCCCCTCCCTTTTATTTTCCTTTTCCCTTACTATATTTTCCCTCCCTTTTAACCTTCCCTCCCTTTTCTTTCCCCTTTCCTCTTTCTACTGCCTATAGTGCAAGGTAGATTTCTATACTTAACTGAGTTTGTTGTTGCATCCTTGAACCAAATCAGATGAGAATAAATCTCAAACAGTGTTCATCTCACTCCCCTATTTCCCTCACTTATAATATGTTTTTTTGTGCCTCTTCCTGTGATGTAATTTACCTATTTCTGCCTCCTCCTTTTCATATCTCCTTCACACCATTAAATCACATTTTTATCATCACATCATTTAATTTATAATTCCACTCCCTCCATGTATATCCCTTTAAAATATCACAATAAATATACAATTCTCAAGATTAACAAGTATCATCTTCCCTTTTAGGTATATAAACAGTCTGCCCATATTAAAAACAAGTTCATTTTCTCTATTTACCTTTTTATGCCTCTCTTGAGACTTGTATTTGAAGATCAAATTTTCTATTATGCTCTGGTCTTTTCATCAGGAAAGTCTGGAAATCTCTTATTTCATTGGCTGTCCCTCTCCTTGCCTGAAATATTATGCTCAATTTTGCTGGATAATTGATCCTTGGTTGTAGTCTAAGTTCCTTTGCCTTATGGAATATCATATTCCTCTCCCTCTGATCTTTTAATACAGAAGCTGCAAGGTCCTATGTGATCCTGACTGTAGTTCCTTGATATTTGAAATGTTTCTTTCTGGCTACTTGTAGCATTTTCTCCTTAACTTGCTAGTTCTGGAATTTGGCAACAATATTCCTTGGCATTTTCAGTTTGAGATCTCTTTCAGGAGGTGAACCGTGGATTCTTTCAATAACTATTTTGCCCTCTGATCTGGGACCTCAGGGCAGTTTTGCTTGATGATTTATTGATTTCTGAGCAATCATTCTTCAATTTTCTCTCCTGGATCTATTTTCCATGTCAGTTGTTTTTCCAATGAGATACTTTACATTTTCTTCTATTTTTTCATTCTTTAGATTCTGTTTGACTGATTCTTGTTATCTCATTGAGTCATTATTTTCTACTTGCCCAATTCTAATTTTTAATAGATTGTTTTCTTAGTTAACTTTCACATCTCCTTTTCCATTTACTCAATTGTTCCTTTTAAGGAGTTATTTTCTCCAGTTAAGTTTTTGAACTTCCTTTTCCATTTGTCCAACTTTCCTTTTTAAGGAGCTGTTTATTCTCTTCAGTAAATTCTTTTTTCATATTTTAAAAATCACTGGCCAACTGTTCTTCAATTTCTCCAATCTGGATTTTTTAAATCCTTCTTGAGCTCTTCCAAGAATGCTCTTTGGGCTTGAGACCAATTCGTATTCCTTTCTGAGATTTCAGATGGGAGTACAGTCTCAATGTTAACCTCTTCGGTATTCATGTTTTGGTCCTTGTCCCCATAGTAAGATTCTGTGGTCTTTTCTTTTCTGGTTTGCTTCCTGCTAATGGTGACTGTCTTTTTCCTGGCTTTTAAATTAGATCTCTGTTTCTGGGATACAAGGGTCTCTGTCCCACAGTTCTTGTGCTTAGAAGTTGACACTCTGTGTTTTGGGGCCTCTGGTTCTTTCAATTAGAACCTAGAATGCTACAGCTTACCTGGTGCTGAGCTGTGTGGTACACCAAAGCAGAGGCCAGGTGAAATCTTTCTCAGTTTCCCCAGAATTACCCTAGAGCTCACTGCAAGAGATGTGGGGTAGGGGTAGTCTGACTGCAGGAGGTCTTCTCACCCAAGCTAGAGCACAGGCAGGCTCAGTGGTTGGTGAACCCCATCTGTAATAGTGTCTTCCTGATTCCCCTGGTTGTGCTGAGGCATACCTGGGGTCCTGGTGTTGGCACTTACAGGCTCCACCCCCCTGGGGGGCTCAGGATCTCCTCCCAGTTCCCTGAGGTGGGGCTGTCTGGGACAGCTTTGGTCCTTCACTGGTTCTCTTCAGCCACAGCAAGAGGAACCTCGCTTTGCGATTTTCCTAGCCTCTTGAGCTAAGAGACTGTTTACTCCTTCAGCTGATCCCACTATTCCAGGATTTTTCCTGGGGAAATATTCTCTAGGTTTTTCAAGATCAACAAGAGGGAGGAGAGCACTTACAGATCACTCCACCATCTTGGTTCCTGGAAGTTCAAGTAGGTGACTTATAAACATTTAATCTGTGAGCTGATAGTCTCAAGAGCAGCTGCTGCTGTTACCTAGGGTTCTGCACTTCTCTCTCAGTCAGTTCCACTGGACTGCAGTCCTGGGCTGATATGCTTGAGAATCTACACTGCTGCTTTTGTTTCAGTTTTCCCAGTAGTTCTTGCTCAGCTTTGCTATGGCTAGTACAGCCTGTGTGCTCTGCGCTCCTCCAGCCCTGTACAACAAACAGATCCTTCCCAGAGACCTTCTAGGCTGTCCTGGACTGGAAATCTGCCACACTCTGTCTTCCAGTGGATTCTGCCACTCCAGTATTTGTTCAGATTCTCTTTTTAGAGTTATCTGAAGGAGTCTGTCATAGAGCTTAGGTGAATATGTGCTCTCACTCCTCCATCTTGGCTCTGCCCCTTGCACAATCATTTGTGAAGCAAAAATCATGCACTAACTCTCCCTTCATTTTAGTCTTGGCTTGTAGCCTTTTCAAGATAAGTAATTTACTATCAGTGTGGTAGGTGACCTTGATGACATGTTTGTCCTCATTGAAGGCATCTGACAACATTGCAGAAAACATCATATTAAAAAAGCATGGGAGCAAGCACACAGCCTTACTTCACTCTACTGGTGATTGGGAAAGTTCAGGAACATTGTCCATTATCCAGAACCAGAGCAAGCATGCCACCATGAAACGGACATACAATACTGATGAACTTTTCTGAGTAAGCATATTTTGCCACAGTTTTCTGTAAGTCCTCATAACTGACAGTATCAAAGGCTCTTGGTCAGACTGACAAATGTTTTATACAAACCTCTGTTCTGCTCTTGGCATTTCTCCAGAAGTGGCCAGGAAAGAAATACCCCATCAACTATTCTCCAGCTCTTTCTGAAGCCATGCTGGCTTTCAGATAGATGACCATCTTCTAAGTGAAGGATCAGCCTATTAAGGAGGACTATGGCAAGAATTTACCAACAATGTCTAAAACAGAGACCTAGTCTCCCCACCCCCACCATGATAGTCACAGGACAATCTATTTCTGTTGCTTTTATAGAAATGGACAATGAAGCCATCCTTGAACTCCTGGGGTTGCCATCTAACTTAGAAAATTTCAGTCAACTTTGGTATGACCCTCAGTCTTGTAAATCTCAGCTAGCAAAGAATCAGCATCAGGTACTTTGCCAACGAAAGGAGCCTAATGGCATAAACTACTTGTACATTAGTGGAGGTAGGAACATGCAGCGGCTAGGAAAGGGCTTCTACAAAAGATGGGATTTGAATATTAGTGTTAACACAATGTCAAAAGACCTAGCCCAAGATTTCCCAGTGGAGTGGAGGAAGTAAGAGAATCCCTGTGCTAAATGTAAAGGGAGATATGAAAAAAAGTAGCTTATGAGGAGATGATATAGATAGGTTGCAATCTGTACCACTGAGAAAAGTACCCACATAGATGAGGTAGCAAATTCATCAAAACATCCAAGTAACATATTGATAAGCTTAAGAGTTACTGTACCATTTGAACATCAAAAGGATCCATATAACTGAACCATCTTAATGTGCCCAGTACACACACCATTCTCATGTACATTCCAATGGTGGGGGGAACCTGGAGCCTTGAAGTCACAGGAGGCCTTCTACGTTCCTGGATGTGTGTGGCCTTCTGATTGAGTCCAAGTTTTACAGAACAAATCCCTTTACTAAGTGGACTTGTTCTGTGAAGTTTGGATTCAGTCAAAGGGCCACATCTGAGGACTTAGAGGGACACATGTGGCCTCAATGCTGTAGGTTCCCCACCCCTGCTAGTATCCCTACCAAGTGACTCTAACATACAATATATAACTCTGAGGTATACTAGGAGAACATGCAGATTCAGGACCAAGTGGACTCAGGGACACCTTGCTGCAAACCAAAGCCACACCATAGAATCCTGCTCACCCTTATTATTCTCCACCCAAAGGTGGTGTATCTAACTAGGGAATTTAGAAATTTCAGACTAAACTCTTAAGTCTGCCAGATATTAGAAAACTCAGTCTGGATACCAAAAGGTACAGGCCAGAGGGCCAGAATATGTACAACTTCTAAGTCTGGTATTTTTCACTGTAGCACAGTGATAAATTTCAAGGCTGGGCGCCTACTTGATTACAAACTCCCTGAAATACACTGAAAATTCCATGATAGAAGACAGTACATTATATACCTTTTTATTTCCCTCAGTAGATAGTCAATATTTTCTGTAAGATAGAGACTAGGGACTGGATCTTTCATTATTTGGTAAAAGAAATTCCTAGATAAGAAACTTCCTCCATCAGTGCAGGCTAGGCTCTTTTCTATAACTTATAGTCTTAGAGAGTTGCCTAGAGCACTGAGAGTTTAAGTGACTTTCCCAGGGTCACAGAGCTACTGCAATATTCTAGGCATGAGGTGATAATGAACTGCACTAGGGCAGTTGTGATGTCAGAAAAGAGGGAAGAGGATATATATGAGAGATGTTATGGAGGTAGAAATGACAAATGATTGACTATAGGGGGCATCTCTAGTAGGTGCTTAATAAATGTTTATTCACTGATAATTATATTATAAAGCAACATATATCTTTCATACTGATTTTCAAGATGCATTTATTAACCAACCCTGTATTTCTCAAATGCTTTTTCCTTTCCCTCAGAAAAGTTAAAAAAAATCTATCTATAATACTTTCAGAATAATAACTATATGATTATTGCTCTGATCACTGTGAATGACATGTTGTCATCAAAAATTTATATCAGTCAATGATTCCAAATGTGCAATCTCAGCCATATTAAAGAATATAGAAGATATTCTAAGACTCCTGTTAATATAATTGAAAAATCAAGGCTTTTATTATATGTTTCTTTTTTTGTGTTCTTTTTGTAGTTCCCTTCTCTTTGGCTCTGGGGAATTTATTTAAATGAAAAATTCTGAGTTCACTGAATTGCTCCTAGACCTCAGTTAGAAAAATTCCTAACACCTAGGCAGAGGTTGAGCTCTCTGCCTAAGTTTAAATTTATACTGATCTCTAGTTAACCCCTGGATTCTCTGCAGCTGAGGTAAAAGTCAGTTTACAGGGAATGTTTGAGTCAGAAAATAGCAGTATCTGTGGGTCAATAGACTTTGGGAAGGGAAGTTGTGGAAAGAGCTAACCTTTTCTTGGGGCTTCCCCTAGTCTGGGTCCTCTGCTCCAAGATGCCCGTAGAGCCGATGATTCTCCTCAATAAGTCACTTCTCTGCCATTACTCAGTCCTCCCTTTATTGCTCAAAAATATGCTGAAAATGCCACGCTTGCTCCAACCTTTTCCAATATAGGCCATTAAGAATCTCTCTCCGGTTCTTAGATAGAAGGCTTCTTCCTTTATAAAAAATACTTAGTGAGCTATGTATAGTTTCTCACACAATGACATTGATTTTAGGAAGTATACAGGCCCAGTTCCCACTCAGTTCTGATTGTCTGATTCCATCAAAAAGTATTCTTACCTAATTACAGCATCAGAATTAAATGAGAGCATTAAAACCTTACACTTTCACTATCATACCCCACGTTTTGGTTATTGAACAAGAAACTGTTATTGCAAAAACTTTAAAGATAGAGTGCTGGACCTAAAATCAAGAGACCTGAGTTTGAATCTCAGCTGTAAAATTTACTACTTGTATGACCACGGACAAGCAAAACACACAAAGTCTACTAACTTCAGCTTCCTCTTCAGCAAAATAGAGATAATAATACTTATCCCACAGGGTTGGTTGAGGGCAGGGGCAGAAAGCATTTCATAAAAACTTGAAGTGCCATAAAAGTGCCTTAATTTATTAGGGAAACTATGTGGTGTAGTGGAAAGAATACTAATCAGACAATTGAGTTAAAATCTTGGCTCTGCCACTTCATAGCTGTGTGATTCCAAGCAAATCACTTAACCTTCTTATGACTCAAAATTGTTAGTGCTGACTCTTTATGACCCTGTGGGTCATATTGCCTATGGAGTTTTCTTGATAAAGACACTGGAGCAGAATGCCATTTCCTTCTCCAGTGGATTAACAAATAGAAATTAAGTGACTTGTACAATGTTGTACAGCCAGCAAGTGTCTGAGAGTGGATTTGCACTGTCTTCCTAACTCCAGGCCCAAAGTTCTATCTATAGAGCCATCTAGCTGCCCACAACTCAGCATAATCTTTTGTAAAATAGTAATAACTAAGCTTTCACTACCCACTTCATGAGTTAAATATGAAGACAGAGCTTTGTAAACTTTAAAATACTACACAAATATAAGCTGTTGGCACTATAATGCTGCAACTCATCCTGTCTGTTAGAATATCAAGGTAATCATCTGACACCAATCAATAACGCTACACTAGCAGGTCCAATTTCGGACTTCATAACTTCAGCAATATATAGAAAGTTTAAAGAGAATTATGGAAAAGAACAATAAAAGGGAAATATGGTTTTAAAGGACAAATTGAGGGAGCTGCAGTTAAATAACCTTTCATGAAAACATAAGAATAGCAAGACTTCTTTACAACAGAATAGCTTCCTCTCTTAAGAGTGTGTATGTTTGTCCTTCATTGCTGCAGAAGACCATGCCATCAGAGAAATGATGACATGATTTGCACTTGACTTTGTTTTGAGTGAGGGAGGGCTATGCAGGTCACCAGCCTCACTTGTCCTCCAGAGTCATCTGAATCCAGTGACCAGATATTCATCAGGATGACTGGAGATGACCCAGAATGAGGCAACTGTGGTTAAGTGACTTGCCTAAGGTCACACAGCTAGTGAGTGTCAAGTATCTGAGGTGAGATTTGAACTCAGGACCTCCTGACTCCTGCAGTGGTGCTCTATCCACTGCACCACGTAGCTGCCTTCTCTTAAGAGTATGAATTTTTAAAAAGCATAGACATCAACCTGTTTAGAATGATTAGAAAAGTAGTATGGTACAAATGGAAAGATCATGATATTGAGGTATAGTGCTACTACTAACTAGGTGAGTGACAAAGAATCTCCTCTCAGGAAAGTGAATTTGACAAAAACTTAGTAAGTATATACTAAGTGCAGAGGCAGTTTCTTCCATCAAGGAGTTTGGGATGGGGAGAGGGATAAGACAAGTACAGAAATAAATATGATAAAAGGTAAAAAGGAATTAGGTACAAAGAAGAGATCCATTAAAAGTATTCAAATAATATGAGTCAGTCAGTCAATAACATTTATTAAGTGCCTAATATGGCCTAGGCACTGTTCTAAGTACTAGAAATACAAATTAGGAGTAAAAAAAATAGATAGTCCCTGCCCTCAAGATACTTATAATCTAATGGAAGAAGATAACACACAAAAGGAAGCTTAAAAGTTGGAGGAAGAAGATATTTGGTGCAGGGGCATGATGGAGAAGTCCAAAAGCAGTACAGTTAGCAGGAAATGAGGAAAAGACTGTGCTAAGGCCCTTTCTTAAGTAAAGGCCCTAGATCCCATGGCCCTGTACTGCAGTTAGAGTAGCCAATCAGAGGGGCAGAAAGTACTGATGAGACGTGAGTACTAGGTATTCAATCTCACAGGATAAGACTTCTCAATGATGAATTTCCTATGGTAATAAAGCATGATAGAGAAGTCCAAAGAAGTTCAAAGGCAGTGGAGCTGGTGGGAAATGGAGAAGGAAAGAAAGGAGGAGGGAAGGATCACCTTCTGTTGGGGGGAGATCAGGGAAGGTCCTATGGAATATATATGGCCCATGAACTGGGTTTTCATGGAAGATTTCAACAGACAATGATAAAAAATAACTTGTTATTCCTTCCACATTGCAACTTTCCGCACTGCAGTTTATCACAGGTGGGCATAAGAAATTAAATGGGAATTTTTGGGGAGAGTTATAGATGACACATGAAGGCCACTAGATTACATAGAAAAAGTTTAGAAACTCAAAAATGCATGAAATATATGTATAGCATTGTATAATACCAACATATTTCATCTTTTAATACCAGAATAATTTAGACTTTTTCTTTAGTAGGAAGGAAGGGCCAAAAAAACGTTATATGGATTTTTCAGAAATTGGGGGAGCCACATCCCATAATGTGGAAGGGATAACAGTAGTCTAGTTTAGCTGGAAAGCAGTGAAGTAAAAACTAAGTATATAAATACAAAAAGAAGTATAAAATAAGGCCGAACAAATAGGTTGGATCCAGATTATGCTAGGCATTATTAAATGCCGGGCTAAAAAGTTTGTATTTTATCTGTAGGTAATGAGAAATAACTAAAAGTTGAGCAGGGTGGTGAGCTAGTCAGAACTTTTCATTTAGAAAAGCAGTTTTGTCAAAAGACATTTTGTCCACGAAACCTTCCCTGACCCCATTCCTACTGCCAAGCCAGAAGAGACTGTTTCCTTCTTAGAATTCCCATATAGAGAGGATTATGGGAGGATGGCAGCATTTTAGAAGTAGAGGAGCCCAGATTCTTCCTCTCTGTTAAATTTCCAAGGAAGGTTTAGTAACACCCCACCCTAAAAAGAAGTACGAATCACCTACAGACTTCAGCACCTATCCCCACATTCTTCCCTCCAATATTCAATTTTATTTTGTATATGACTATTTCTGCTCTTATTCTGCCCTCATCCTTAAACCACTTTCTACTCTTCCCTTGTCCTTGTCCCCTCCTACCTCCCTTTGGAGTTTAATAGAATTCTATGCTGAAATCCATGTGTATGTGTTCCCGTGTCTGGTTCAGATGAAAGTGACATTCATCAGATGTTAATTCCTCCCATCCCTTCCTCCATTATTAGATATGCTTCATCCTATGAATCTCTATTAATCAACAAACATTTAAGTGGCTACCATGTGCTAGGCACGGTGCTAAGTAACAGTAACTTTCTTCTCCTTTGTCTCTGTTCCTTAGGCTTTTCAAATACAAAATGCAAAAAAAAAAATTAATCAATTGATTAATAGATAAATAAATGTATAATCTTTCCCCCAAAATGGTTCCCTATACTAAATTCCCTATTTCTGTCAAAGGAACCACAATTCTTCTAGTCACCTACATCTTCAACCTCACTGTCATCCTATACTCCTCATTCTCATCACACCACGTCTCATCCATTGCCACATCTTATCATTTTTCTCTTGCAACTGTCTTCTATCCATTCACATCCCTACTACCTTAGTTTAAGTATTCATCACCTCTCATCCAGACTCAAGTCTCTCCCCTCTCCAATCAAACCAAAAAACCACAGCTGCCAAAGTGAGTTTCTTTAATCTGTCACTTCCTTATTCAATAGTGGCTCCCTATTACTTCTAGGGTTGAATATAAGCTTTGTGTTGGTATTTAAAGCAAATCTGTCTGGTATTTAAAGTTCTTCATAATCTGGTTCCAACCTACCTTTCCAACTTTATTACACATTACTTCTACACACACATAGTGATTCAGGCAAAGTAGTCTGATTACAATTTCTCATACATGGCATTCCGTCTCTTACCTCTGCACCTTTCTACTCGCTGTCCCCTGTGCTTAGTATGTACTCCATACTCTTTTCCCTTTCTCAGAATTCCATGTTTACTTCAAGACAATGCAAATACTGTTTTCTATATGAAGTCTTTTCTGATCCTCCCCAGATGCTAGCTCCTTCCCCAGTAACTATCTTTCATCTGTTTGGTATATACACAGAAAACACTCACACACACACCCCTCCTCCCCCTTCCCCCCCACAGACATCCACATTGTTTGTTGTCTCCTCTACTTCGACTGTCAGCTCCTTGAAATCATGGGAGATTTTTTTTTCAAGTTTGTCTTTGTATCCTTAGTATCTAGAATGAAACCTGGCATGTTTGATAATTCAGTGATTAGAGTTGGGATTAACTAAACGGTTTTTGAAATTCTTTTTATTTCTATGTTTCCTTGATCTTAAAAAACTTTTGGCTAATATTTTGTTAAACTGTTACCTATAATGAAAAAGTAATTTATAAAGTAGATAATAAAATAGCAAACCATTCAAATTCCACAAATATTAATTCACATCCTACTCCAACAATATTAAACGCAGTGGATGATGTCTGAAAAAGGCCATTGGATTTAGCAGTTAAGTGATTATTGGTCAATATTTACATATGAATCACACAATTAGTAAGATGAGAGAGTTTCTGATTGCCCCAAATCCTCATCTAACCCGAAATCTCAGAAGAAGGAATAAAGTATCAAATGTTCAGTAACCAAAGCTGAATCTGCAAGACAATATGACAAAAACTTGATACAAGGTTTTTAAAAAAGCCCTCATGAAATAATACGGAATATTTTAAATACTTAGAGCTCCCAAAGACATCTCTACCTCAAACCAATGCCAGGAGTCTGACATGGTAAGTACAAGCAAACTCACTGGGTAGTGATTCAGGATCTGGTCATAGGGACCCCTGACCAATTCTTTTGCAGTGATTAAGTTGGAACGACCCCTTACCTCATCAAGGTAGCAAATACTGATTTATCCTAGCTCCAAAAAAGAAAGAAAGCTACTGGACAAAAAGAGGCTTTGGGTAAGATACACAAGGCAAAACAAAATGCACTCAGATCCACAAACTAGAGGGGGAAAGAATTTCTAACACTATCTAGAACCAGCTTCCTTTTCCTAGAATTTTCTCAGGGAAGGGCCCCAAGTGGATTGATCTATACACATTCCCAACTGAAGAAAGCTGAGAAAACTCAGAAGCTCAGACTGAAGTAACTGTAAAGCAGTGGAAGGAGAAAGGAGTCAGAGTTAGCATGGAAACAAAAGAAGAATGACTAGGAATATAAAAGACCAGAAGTTTAAGAGAGAGTCAGCAGATAAGAGCATAAAAAAGAATAAAGAATGATACAATTTTAGGAGTCCAAAGTACTATCAACAATATACTGTGATGAAAAAATAAACCAAAAATACCTAAAAACTGCCTACTGGACATTTTGAACTGAATGTCTCATAGACATCTTACACTCAACATACCCAAAAGTGGTATCATTATCTTCACTATGAAACCCTCCCCTCGCCCATTTTTCTAACTTTCACATTACTGTGGACAGTACCATCATCCTAGTCACTTAGTCTCTCACAATTGAGGTGTCATCCTTGACACCTCATTCCCTCTCTCATCCCCTGTAACCAATTCATTGCTAAATTCTATCATTTCTACTTTTGTAACACTTTGTGTATATGTCCCCTTCCCTCCTCTGATATTGACAACACCCCGTTGCAGGCTATCACCTCAAACCTCGACTACTATAATATCCCACTGGTTGGTTTCTCTCTACCCAGCCGTCAAATTGATCTTCCCAAAACACAGCTATGACCATATATCCCCATGTCCCCCGCCTCCCCTTCCTGCCCATCCCCTTCAAAAACTCCAGTGGCTACCTAGTGTCTTCAGGATCAAATATAAAATCCTCTGGTTTTTAAAGTTCTTTATAACTTAAGTCTTTCCTATCTTTTCAGTCTTCTTACACATTACTCCTTTCCACATACTCCACAATCCAGTGACATTAGCCTTCTTGTTATTCCTTCTACTCCATATCTTGATTCTGAATGTTGTAACTTGCTATATCCTCCATCCTGAGAACTATCTCCCTCCTCATCTCTCTCTCTTGTCCTCCCTGGCTTCCTTCAAGTCTCATCTAAAGTCCTATACTCTGCAAGAAGTGTTTCTTTTCATTATTTGTGCCACTTCTTCTGAATTTAGATGCTATGCCATTTAATCTATATATAATTAATTTGATAATAGTTTATTGTCTGTACTTCCTTAAAGCATAATGCAGTTTCCCTGTTTATCCTTTACTACTGTAATGTTTTTACTTTTGCTTTATCTGATAGCAGCTTCTTGTTTATAATAATTTGATGCATGGTTAATTTTATTTCAGTCTCTCACTTTTATTCTATAGGTTTCTTTGTTAGTTGTGTTTCTGTTGTGCAACAGATGATTGAGTTTTCTTTTCTTTTTCATTCTGCCACTTTTCCTTGTATTGAATTATTTAATATATTCACATTTAAACTCATGATTGTAGGTTTACGTTTTTTCCACTATTTCTTTTATATTAATTATTACTGCTAAGAGAGTATGTTGTCCCTGTGATTGGTTTTGCTTTTACTATTTACTGTCAGTCTGTTCCTACAAATTGCATTTACTTGCCCAATCAACTTACCAATATTCATTAAGTATCTACTATATGCTTAGTATCCCACTAGACACTGAGGATAAAAAGACAAAAATGTGCCAGTTCCTGCTTTCAAGGAGGAGACAATGTATATAGTGTGTGTTTGTATATGTATATGTGTGTATATGTGTATGTATATGTGTGTATGTATATATGCATATATGTTGTACATATATAAGGAAATAATACAAGGAATAATCATATAAGGAAAGCCTTGTTGTAGAAGTTGATGCTTGAGCTAAATCTTTAGTAAGTAAATAAGGGATTCTACAAGATACAGGACAGTATATTTCATCATGTCTCTCAATTAAAAAAAAGGCAATTCATGAGGGAAGTAATATTGGATGGAAGCAGTGTCACATAATAGGAGACACTGTATGCCCTGAGTTATCAGGCCCAGCCCTGTCTTTATCCTTAACATGATTCATCTCCATTCTCAACAGTGTTTTGTCATATCTTTGTTTAACGTCTCCTTCCTCACCACTCTAAAGGCTGGCTACCCTTGAAATCTCATACATCCTTTTACTAGGGATGTGACAATGTGTAGGGAGATACATTTCTTTTGAAGAGAAGGTAATCTCCTAATGTGCTAATTCCTCCCAGACAAAATTCATTCCAAGGTCTCTTTCTCATACTCCAGAAATGCATTTTTTTACCATAGAAACATTCTTTAGTTAGCATCCTTTATTATCCTCTTTTAGGGCACGAACATATCCCTTGTATTTCTTTCATCCCAGTTTACCCCATCCATTGCTTTTATCCTATTCTCCAATAACCATCACTCCCATTGCAAAGCTAAAGGAATTTTATTTTTTTATTATTCTCCTTTGGCTTGGAAGAGGTAAATAAATCACCCACAACTTTCTGTCTCTTTTCTTTCATTAATATAATTTCCTACTCTCACTACCTGCCACAAAAAAAATAATGTGTCAATTAGAGGATCACAGGGGATTTAGAATTTGGACTATTTCAACTCTTTTTTGCTTTTCATCTCCTGATTCTTTAAATGCCTTTCAATATATAGCCTTTTGGATCCTTTCTGTCCCTCAATGATCTGTCTTTGTTCTATTTCTGAACAGATCAGTCTTTTAAAAAATACCTTTAAGCCTGAAAGAATTGGATTCATCACTTAATTATTTTTCCTTGGTAATTATATTTTCTTTCCTGCGCTCTCTTATTTGTAAATTAAATAGTCTGCTTAACACCAGGGAAGGTGTCCAGAATATGCTAACAATAATAGCAGAAAACTTCAATATTCCTCTGCATAAATTAGAGAAATATAACTGAATGACAGACAGAAAGAAAAACATATGGAAAAGAGACCTGGAAAAAAAAACTCTTTCAGAAGTTAAAGGCAAAAGGCTTAAGATACCTTCCAGATAGGGATGAAAAGATAGTTTCTTAGCACTTCATGTTACCTTCACAAAAACAGGCCATGTACTAAGGGATAAAGAAATTACAAATAAATGTAAAACACAAAAATTTCCACAAAACTATACATACCCTTTTATAGACATTAATACAAGAAAGTTATTTATACAGAGAATATAGATAAAAGATAAAAATCCAAATGAAAACTTCAGAATAGCATTCTAAATAATGAGGGAGTCAAAGAATAAATCATAGTAACAATTAATAACTATGTGAAAGAGAATGATAACAATGAGGCCACAAAATAAAACAAAATGAGATGCAGCCAAAGCATTCCTCAGAAGAAAAAGTCTCTCTCTGAAAATATATATTAAGAAAACAGAAAAAGAAAAGTTTGATGAACTGAGTATTCAGTTTTCAAAAATTAGAAATTAAATTAGCAAACCTAAAAGAAACAGAAGAAAATATTTAAATTAGAGGAAAAATGGAAAAAATGGAAAATAGTAAGTCTATAGAAATGATATGTGAAGTTAAAAGGTGATTCCTCAAAAAAGATTTAACAAAAATCAATAAACCAGACAAAATGGTAAAAAAAAAAGTAAAGGAAAATTAAATAAAATATAAAACCAAGTAAAATCATAATAAAAGCATCAAAATATAAAATTATAAACTAGCAATACTGAGAAATTAAAAGAAGTGGAGGATTATTTTCAAAAACACTCTTGACATGGCTGATGTAATTTAGTTTGTTTTGTCGATCTGCTTTCTGTTTCTTTTTTCAAAGGATGGTTTGTTGGGTCAGGATAGGGGAGGAATATATTAGAAAATGTGACTGATAGAAAACCAAAACAAATCAATATAAATAATATTTTAGAGAGATCACAGGTAATCTTTAAGAGGCCAACTTTATGAGTGGTAGAGTCAAATAAGGGGCTGAGTAGTGCTGAGCACACTGAGGCAACAAGCATAAACAGTTCTTTCCAAGAGTTCAACAGGCAGAGAACGTAAGGAGAAATATAAAACTATACAGTTTGCGGGCATGGCAGGCTGACATAAAGACTTTTTTAAGAACAGGTAAAGACTAGGCAGGTATGTTTATAAAAGTAGTAGAAAAGGGGATATATAGGAATAAATTGGAGATGAGAGAAGGAATGAGGTAAAGTGAAAGAAAAAGGAGTGTGAGCATGAGCACAAACAGTGAGACTGGTCTTCAGAAGGTGATATATCTCCCCCGTCAGAGCCTGGAGCAAAGAAAAAGCAAACAAAGTATAGACAGGCTGTGAGGTGTGGAGTAAGAATTTCAGTCATTGAAGGTAATAGACACCTTGAGTAATTACATTCCAAAGGACTTGTTCGGCTATGTAACGTTAATAAACCATTGTCTTTATCCATACACACACACACACACACACACACACACACACACACACACACACACACACACACACACACACACACATATCTGAAGGAATTGAGGGGATTGGGACAGTAAGTGATTATATGTGGAACTGAATGAACCACACTGACTCCCTCTTGTGACAATTCTGGAACAAGCTCAGTTCCCTTTGTCTTCCATTATGGGTCTACTCTAGTCCAAATTCTATTTTGTAAGAACATTTTACTCAGTTGTAGGAACTGGGAGAAAACCTTATAGTATTGTTTGAACCTAGACCTGCATGGGTGAGTAGCTAAACTACCCTTACCTGCTGTTTAGAGACCCTTAATTAAGGTCAGGTTATGATGACCAGAAACCTGATCAAGTCCTAAGACTGATGCAAGGAGTTTTCTCACTATTGTACATCTCAAGTAACCCGTATGTCTTATCTGAAAACTGACTCCATACTGATCAATCAGTTACTGTTCCCGTGTTCCTTTGATTTTTCATAGACACTTGAGGGGAGTGGGACACCTCTCTTTATGATTTCAGGGAATTGCGCTTGTTCACTCTCACCCTCCCAACTTGGAAAGTCCCTAATATTTCCTCCAATTATAACTCAATTACCTCATGTTGTCTCCTGGTTAACTGTTTCCTTTTAATTAATTGATCTTATTTGATCGATTGTTTTTAAGGTATAAAAATCTGTTTCCCTCTGTATTTGGGGTCTAGTTTAAGCTGTGAAAGGGACCTGGTCTTGATTTGTTAGACAACTTGCATGAATTGCTTAATAAGTAGAAATGCCTGAAAGCTTGAATCTTGTTTCCTCAGTCATTTCATCTTAAATTCCCCACATCAACCTGATAATTCCTAGGGGTCATGTTTCACACTTTAACCATGTAATGGATGAGCATTTGGAATTTGATATCTCAGCAGATAAACAACCAGTGGAAAGTTAATTTCTTTCTCTCCCTGTCTCTCCTTTTCTTACTATACTGTTCTTAGTATTATAAAGGGGATCAAAATGTATAATAAGCTTCACAATGGAGTTTTTGAAATGCTTCTTTGTTGACAAATATTTATAAATGAAATTTGTAAAATGTATTTATTTCTGGATTTCAGACAGGATTAATGTGTAAGATGTGAAATGTAGGTAGTATGTAAAGAGCTTTAAAAGTCAAACAGATGAGTTTGATGCTGGAGTGATAAACAATGTGTCATTGGATTTTTTTGAGCAGGCAAGGGTGGGGGATGGAGAGTATGGAAAGGTGAGGAATGTGATGTGATCAGCCGTATGCTTTGGGGTCTGTGAGGAGTGGACTGTGCAGAGTATTACAGCAAAAGGACTGAATACGAGGTTATTACAGTAGACCAGGCAAAAGGTGATGAGAATCTTAAACATGGTGTTAGCTGGGTGAGTAGAGAGGAGGTGATATAGTCAAAGAATGTTGTGGAGACAGAATCAACAAGATTTGGCAAATGATTGGATATGTGGAGGGAATTGGCATGAGAAGTGAAGGACATCAATCTGGGTGAGTAGGAGGATAGTGATACCCTAACAGTAGTGGAAGAGGTGTTGGTTTTGGGGAAAAGATCAACAACTTCTATATTTGGGACATGGTACATTTGAGATGCCTCCTGAATATATACTTTGAAATGTCCAAAAGGAAATTGGTGATGTGGGGATGGAGCTTAAGAGAGTGACATCTTTTTCAAGGACTTTAGCTGAATCATATTTCTTTGTGTCCCCAACATCCTCTGGCACAAAAATACTGCTCTGAATTTGTAAACTCAGCTTTAACAAGTCCCACTCTCTATGAAGTTTTCCCTCCAGACTTCATCCGATATCCCCTTCCTCTGAGCACCTATAGAATTTGAAAGATAAATATAAGCAAGTAAGATAATCCCCAACTTCAAGGAGTTTTCATTTTAATGGGGAACAACACATAAAAGGGAGTTTCAAAGGGATGGAAATTAAAATAGAAGACTCAAGATAGACATTAAAAAAAAGAATGAGAAATCATGAGGAACTTTAAAAAGATTAAACTATTTACATTCCCAAATGGGAAGATGATATGTGACGATAAAGTCCCAAGAACTTTATCATTATTAGGGCAGTTAGAAGGAGCTTACTTAGGGAGCATGGGTGTGAATCTACTATGTTGGGATTATCTCAAAAGAAAAATGGAAAGCTGGGAAATAGCTATACTTAGAGAAAGAGTAAGGGAAAGGAAGAGTGAGGAAAATTATCTTGCACAAAACAGGCATGCAAGGAAGAATTTTCATAATGGGGGGGAATCAGGGTTTGGGGTAGAGTGAGCAATGCTTTCAAAAAGAAAATAATACATATATATGTATGTGTGTGTGAATATATATATATATATATATATGTATGTGTACACACACATATAAAGTAGGATGTAGAAATCTATTTTACCCAGGGAGTTGGAAAGGAAGGGGTTAAGAGAGAAGGGTGGTAATAAAAGAGAGGGCAGGTTGAGGAAGGCAGTGGCCAGAAAAAAAGGGTAGAAACAGAATATAAGGGAGTCACAAGGGGTAGATTTCTCCAGGATGAGAAGGATGTTGATGAGGAGCAGTTTGGTGAGGATATACTATTTTTGAGTTCTGAACATTTATTTTTTTCACTTAAGTTCATTAAATCTATTGACTAACTTTCCAGTTATTTGTTTTCATGAAAATCCATCAATTCTGAAATCTATGGGAAAATAATAACTTCATTTTATAAAGCGCTTTCACTACAAAAGCACTAAGGGGTAGGTAGTGTAAGTATCTTTGTTTTATAGACAATGAGACAGCACACCAAGGTAGCTATAGAGCTGGCATGGAAGCTAGGAAGATTCAAGTTCACGTTCTGACTAAAATAGTACACTGGTTTTGTGACCCTGAGCAACTGCTTAACCTTTGGCTTCTCTAGTAGGCAACTCTAAGACTATATATGGCAAAGGTGATGTCAATATACACTCATAGGGGGAGGTTCCTTAGTTAGAAATTCCTTATGAAACTGAAATCACAGGTATAGTCTCTGTAACTAATTTATAGACAACAAGCTTAAGGTAAGAAAAGTTAAATGACTTAAACTCATATAGCCAGTCAATGGAAAAAGAAGGCCCTGGATCCAAGTCTTCTCCAAGGCACTATCTAGTGCTTTTCTTTTATATTATACTATACTAGAATTCAATTCCCAAATTATATTTTAGTGGTTCAAGATTATTATATCACAGAATAAAATTACATAATGGTGGTGGTTTAATGTAGATGACTACACTGAATTTTTCTCTTAAACTGAAGAAACAGGAACCAGTATAGAATTGGCCTGATGCACATGAGATAAAGTCTGACATACAGCTTTCTCCTTTGTGCCTTGAAATTAAAAAAATGCATTTAAGCTTCTTGTCAAGCAGAGGAGGAGTACTTCTTAAAATCTTTTATGATGAAGTGTGGACAGAAATTATTTGAAGAGAAGTGGCTATCTTGCTATTTTCCTTTTATATTCCAAACAATGGACTATTATGTATATCTGCTTTTCATAAGTGATAAGAGTATTGAGATTTAAGCGCACCTCTTATAGACTGACTGAAAGCACCTTCACAGGCTGTTATGTACCTATTCTGCTCCCACATGATTCTAATATCTTCCACAAGATTTTTGTATTTTGAAATCTTTTCCTTTCATATACTTTGGAGATTATGAGTACTTGGCATAGGAATATCTATCAGGAACACTGTCCTTAAGTTTCTCTGGTTCAGGTTTATGGTTAAGTACTTGGGGGCACCAGTTCTATCTGTAATGATGTTCTGGTTCCAGTACAGGTAATGTGCTGAATTCTCAAGCATATCTGGGTGTGGGGGAAGAAGGGCAGTATTTGTATTATTAATGACTGCATATACTGATTGCAAATTTCTAGTGTATAATTATATTTAGCTACCATTAATTAATTAGCAATGAGAGGCAACATGGTATAATGGAACAGCAGTCTCAAAGTCAAGAAGACCTGGATTCAAGACTTACCTCTGGCGCATTTCAGTTAGTTAACACTGGGCAAGTCACTTAACTTCTAAAGGCCTTAGGCAACTCTTTAAGATGATAAATAACAAAACTGCATCTGCAGAAGAACTTTCCTCATTGGAAATTCCCTACGTCAATGAAGTTACAGATCCAGGCTAAAATGTAACAAGAAGTAATGATGATGACAACTGGCTTATAATGCTTTATGCTTTATAAAGTGTTTTCTTCACAACAACCCTGTGAGGTAGATATCACAAATATTTTATCCTCATTTTATAGATGAGGGAACTATGGTTCAGCTAAATGAAGTAATTTGCTTGCCATCAATCTCATCTTATTAATGTGTCGGAATTAGGATTCAATCCCAGTTCTGACTGGGTTCTAGGAAGAAATTTAGTGCTCTTTCCACCATACCATAACTATGACTTTTGTAGTTTCTACCACGATAAACCATACAGATCACTTTGAATATATGGAAATATGATAGCTAACTGAGCTATTTTTAGTCATTTTAATATGAACATTCAAATAAAAAATAGACAAATTTATTTGGTTTTATACAGCAAAACTCTCAAGGGCTTGACTTAATTCTCTGTGGTCAGTTGTTTAACTTGAATTTAATGATTTACACACAATATCAAGATCAATACTCAGTTTTTAACTATTATTCATTACAACATTGTGCTAACATGATGGTTCAGTGCATCACATTAAAAGATACACTGCTGAAAAGTTTTATCAACTGGCATTCATTCACTTTTGCCCCATAGGAAACTTTTTTCTTATAGTTCCATCCTATCTTTCATTCTTAAAATGATCCTATGTATATTCATAAGATTAGCTGCACAAACTAAGCACACCAGGCTTTAAAATTAACTCATTTGTACAAAAATATGTAAAGTAAGTTTTCCAAGTCTTGTCAACCTATATCTCACTTATCTATAACCTCCAGTGTGAAAGTGTACCTGCAGGCTTCTGGAACCATTTTTAGTGCCACAAGTAAGACGGTAGCTGCCTGCTTTAGTGACCCCCTTGCCAGCATCAACCCTAGCCTAGGGTAATGACCTCATTCATCTCCTGCCCTTCAGGGTCTTATCTGGGACACACCCACCCTTCTGACTGGGCTCCTATACCTCCACTTGCTCCTGCCTACTGTGAGGTAAGACTCCTAGGATCTCATCAACATCAACATTTGCAGGAGGACCTCGGGCTAATCTTGGGCCTCTTTAAATGGCTCTCTCTCCACCTACTGATACTGTGTAGACTCACTACTCAATGTTTAGCATACTGCCATTCTTTTATGCTTTTCCCATTCCAATAATTCTAAACCATTGACTACTTATAAACAAATCCTATTCCCCATCCTCAACTCATACCTACCTCACACCTATCTACCTCAACCCTACCCCACTAAAGCCCTACTCCAAATTTGCCTCCCCTTCTAAAATTCCTGCAAACCATGATAACTGAGTCCGCTATAAATTTGTTATCTAATCTCAACTGGGCCTTCACTATAGCAAGGCAAACATTCTGTTCCCTCCAAATCAATTTGCAAACTCATTCTGCACAGTAGCTATTCTAAACATTCTCATGTCTGTTAAGATTCTCATGGTACCCCTTTCCCTCATACCCTCTTAGCTGAGGCTGTCACCTCATACTTCACCAAAAAAATTTATGTGCATTCACCAAGAGCTTCCCTTTCCACCCTCCTCTTCATCTCATATCATGTAGACATACCCCTGCCCCCACAGTTTCCTACTTAACTAAGGCTTCAAATGAAAAGACAGCCCTATGCCTTGCAAAGGCCAACATTTGATTTAATCTCCTTCTACCTTGTCTAGCAAATTGTCCCCACTTATATTCAATAACTCCCTATCCACTTGCTCTTTCCCAGCTACCTATGAACATATCTCTCCTATTTATAAAAAAAAATACCCTCACTAGATTCTACTATACCCATTAGATGTCATCTTATATCCCTCTTCCCCTACATGGCTTAATTCCTTAAGAGGGTCAATAGTCTGCCAACAATAAATAATCATTTATTAAGTGCTTTTTTATTTATCTGTGCTGGCCACTGTGCTGAGCACCTCCACTTCTTTGCCCCTCACTCTGTTCTATGCCCTCTGCAATTTAGCTTCTGGACTCATCATTCAAGGAAAATTGCTTTCTCCAAAGTTGCCAGTAATCTACCAATTGATAAATATAATGGTCTTCTCTCAATGCCTATCCATCTTAAACTCTCCACAGCCTTTGATCTTTATTTATCACCTTCTCTTCCTGGTACTCTTTCCTGACTAAGTCATGGTTCAACTTTCTTCTAGTTCTCCTCCTATCTGTATGATCATTCCTTCTCAGTTTCCTTTGCTGATTCTTCATCCTTTCATAGTATACTAATCATGAATATTCCCCAAGTCTCTGTCCTAGATCCCTCATTCTTTTATTCTATACAATGTTACTTGGTGATTTTATCAGCTCCCATGGATTCAATTAGCATCAGTATGAAGATGATCTATAGATCCATAGGTCTAGCCTTGTCTCTTCTGAGTTATAGTCCTATATCTCCAATTACTTTTTTGACACTTCACACTCAAAATGTCTAAAACAAAACTCATTATCTTTCCTCCCAAACTCACTCTTTCCAGTTTCCCAATTACTTTCAAGAACATTCTTGACTCTTCACCCTCGTTTATCTCACACATCCAATCCATTGCCAAAACTTGTCAATTCATGACATCTCTTCTATATGTCCCCTCCTCTCCATTTACATAGCAACAGCCCTCGTTCAGGTTTTCATTGTTTCCTAGAAATAGCCTACTAATTGGTCTCCCTGCTTCTTACCCCTCTAATCCATTCAGCTGCCAAGGTTGTTTCTGACATTTTCCCTAAAGCATAGGTATATGTGACTGTTGGCATGACCTCCAGGAAACCACTATTACCACTAGCATCAAATATAAACTCGTGTTTGTCATTTAAAGCACCTGTACAACCGTTCCTACCTTTCTAATTTCCTTACATTCTACCCCCTACTCCTATGATCCAGCTACACTGGCCTACTTGAAGTTCTCCAAATATGACAATTCAGCCCCTGCCCCTATTCCTTATGCCAGCTGTCCTTAGCTCCCTCACCTCTGCCTCTCTGTCTCCCTGGCTTCCTTTAAGACTCAGTTTAAGACTCATCTTCTGCAGCAGGTTCCTCCCCCACCCCAGCTCCTAGTGATTTCCCATCTCAGATTACTTTCCAACTATTGAATGTATATATGTATATCAACACATTTATCTATATACATACATGTATACAATATTTAATATTACATATATACACACACAAATATATATATATTATTTACCTGTTGTCTCTCATACTCTCATACATCGCAGTGTGTACTCCTTAAGGATAGGAGCTGTTTTTTCCCTTTTTTATCCCTAGCACTTAGCATTTTGCCTAGAATTTAATAAATGCTTGTCGACTGCCAAAAACATATATCATATTCCTTCCTTGTCACTGCCAACACCCTTGTTCCGTACTTCATTCTGCATTGAATACACTATTAAAATAGTTTAATAATTATTCTCCCTACCTCCAGTCTCTCATTGTCTCTAGGTTACCTCTTCTTAACTTCATCCTTCACAGCCAGAAAAATCTTCCTAATGGATAGCTTTAATCATATCACTTCACAGATTCATAAAACTTCAATGGCTTCCCAATGCCTGCTGAATAAAATATACACATTCTTTAGCCTGGTATTCAAGGCCTTTCCTGATCTGGCTTGAATTTTGCATATTCCTAGCTTTATATCATACAACTCCCCTTTATATAATCTACGTTTCAGTCAAAAGAGACAATTATTCATAATCTCATTTTGGTCATCCATTATTCCTGTAATGGACTCCTCTCCTCCCCTCATCTCTCCTGTTGAAATCCTTCTTTTCTTCAAGAGGTAGTTCTGGTGCTATATCTATCATGAAACCTTATTTCCTTTCCTTCCCACCAGACGGGAATGATTCATTCCTTAAGACTCAAATCTCCTATACTATACTCTTTTGATCATTCCAGGAAACTTATTATATTCTAATTTGTATTATAGTTATGTATGCACATCTTATTCCTCCTACTAAACTTTGAACTCTGTGTTCAGAGACATGTCTAGTTTCATCCTTGGAATTTCTGTATCAGAACTTAATATTATTAAGTTGAACTAGCTATTTTTACCTTTCTTTCCTTGGACCTAACATAAAACTTTTTACTTTTTTATGATTTTATAAATAGTCTATTCTTTATATAATTATTGTGTTTTATGCAATTTCAGATCTTCATGAAAAGAAGCTTAGGAAAATGCTCCCCAGACCACAAGAGCAAAGATCAACTTTTAAAAATGAGCAAAAAAGCCAAAAAGAGCCCTGACCATCAAAAGCTACTATAGGGACAGGGAAGATCAAAACACAAACTCAGAAGAGGACAACAATGTCAAAACGCCTACATGTGAAGCCTCAAAGAGAAATATGAATTGGTCTCAAACCCAAAAAATCCTCTTGTAAGAGCTCAAAAAAGACTTTAAAAATCAACTAGAGACATAGAGGAAATACTGGGCAAAGAAATGAGAGCCTTGCAGAAGAATTATGAAAAAAGAATTCAACATAAAAAGAGTCAACATCTTGAAAAAATAAGCACTGAAACTGTCTGAAGAAAACACCTTCTTGAAAAAGAGAATTGGCCAAATGGGAAGAAAAATACACTGAAGAAAACAATTCCTTTAGAAGCAGAATTGGTAAAATGAAAAAAGATGTAAAAATACTAACTGAAGAAAATAATTTGTTAAAAACTAAGAGTGGGCAAGTGAAAAGCTAATGACTCTATGAGACATCAAGAATCAATTAAACAATATTAAGAGAATGAAAAAATAGAAGAACATGTAAAATACCTCATTGGAAAAAGTACCTGGAAAATAGATCCAAGAAAGATAATTTAAAAATTACTGGACTACCTGAAAGTCATGATAAAAAAAAAAAAGGGCCTGGAGAGCAGCATTCAGGAAATTATTAAGGAAAACTGCCCCGATATCCTAGAAGCAGAGGATAAAACAGTTATTGAAAGAATGCACCAAGAACCTTCTGAAGGAAATCCCAAAATGAAAACTCCAAGAAATATTGTAGCCAAATTCCAGAACTGTCAGGACAAGGAGAAAATACTGCAAGCAGCCAGAAAGAAACAATTTAAATATCAAGGAGCCACAGTCAGGATTACACAGGACTTAGCAGCTTCTATATTAAAGGATCAGAGGGCTTTGAGTATGATATTCTGGAAGGCAAAGGAGCTTAAATTACAACCAAGAATCAAGTACCCAGCAAAACTGAGCATAATCTTTCAGGGGAAAAGATAACTATTCAATTGAATAGGGAACTTTCAAACTTTTTACTTTTTAATGAAAAGACCAAAGAGAAAAAGAAAATTCAATCTTCAAATACAAGACTCAAGTGAAGCAAAAAAAGGTAAACAGGAAAGAAAAAGAAATCATATTATTCAATAAGATTAAATTGTCTACATCCCTACATGGGAAGATGATACTTATAACTCTTGAGAACTATATCACTATTAAAGCAGTTAGAAGTAGTATACATAGAGAGAAGATGTGGGTATAACTTGACTTTGATATGATAATACTCAAAAAATTAAGGAATGAAAAAAGGATTATACTGGGAGAAGAGGAAAGATGAAGGCAGAATCAAGTAAATTACATAACATGAAGAGAAGCAAAAGACCTATTACAGTAGAGGGAAAAAAAGGGAGGGGGGTGTGAACATTGTCTGACTGCTTACTTACTCTCATTGGATTTGTCTCAAACATGGAATAATATACACATACAATTCAATGGGAAAAAAAAGGAAAATACCTTTTTTTTCTCAGAAGTACATGGAACTCACCTAAAAACTGAACATGTACTAGGGCATTAAAACTTCACAGTCAAATGCAGAAAAGCAGAAATATTAAATGTATCCTTTTCAGATCAACTTGCAATAAAAATTATATGTAATAAAGGGCCATGGAAAGACAGACTAAAAATTGATTGGAAACTAAATAATCTAATCCTAAAGAATGAGTAGATCAAACAACAAATCATAGCAACAATCAATAATTTCATCAAAGAGAAGGACAATAACGAGACAACATACCAAAACTTATGGGATGTTGCCAAGGTAGCTCTTAGGGGAAATTTTGTATCTCAAAATGCTTGCATGAATAAAATTAAGAAAAATTAGATCAATAAATTGGGCAGTCAACTAAAAAAGCTAGAAAAAGAACAAATTAAAAATCCTCAATTAAATAACAAATTAGAAATTTGGAAAATCAAAGGAGAGATGAATAAAACTGAAAGTAAGAAAACTGTTGAATAAATAAAACTAGCTGGGTTTATGGGAAAAATCCAATAAAACAGATACACCACTGAATAATTTGATTTAAAAAAGAAAAGAAAACCAAATTACCAGTATCAAAAATGAAAAGGATGAATTCACTATCAATGGAGAGGAAATTAAAACAATAATTAGAAGTTATTTTGCCCAACTCTATGCCAATAAATTTGACAATATAAGTGAAATGGATGAATATTTGAAAGAAAATAGTTGCCCAGATTAACAGAAGAGGAAATAAAATACTTAAATAATCCCATTTCACAAAAAGAAACTGAACAAGGCTTTAATGAACTCTGTAAGGAAAAGATCTCCAGAGCCAGATGGAATTCTACCAAACATTTAAAGAATAATTAATTCCAACATTATATGAACTATTTGGAAAAATAGGCAAAGGAGTCCCATCAAATTCCTTTTATAACACAAATATGATGCTGAAACCTAAACCAGGAAGAGCCAAAACAGAGAAAGAAAATTATAGACCAATTTCCCTAATGAATATTGATGCAGAACTAAATATTAGCAAAGAGATTTTTACATTGAATATTAGCAAAGAGATTACAGAAATTTATAACCAAGATACTACACTATGACCAGGTGAGATTTATACCAAAAATAGAGGGCTGGTTCAATATTAGGAAAACTATTAGTATAACTGACCTTATCAACAATAAAACTAACAGAAATCACATGACTATCTCAATAGATGCAGAAAAAGCTTTTGACAATTTATTCCTATTATAAACAACAGAAACCATAGTAATAAATGAAGCATGCCTTAGAATGATAAATAGAACATTCTAAAACCATCAGCAAGCATTATCTGTAATAGGGATAAGCTAGAAGCATTCCCAATATGATCAGGGGTGAAAAAAGGATGCCCACTTTCATCACTGTCATTCAATATTGTTCTAGAAAAAGCTTTAGCAATAAGAGAAGAAAAAGAAAATGAAGCAATTAGAATAGGCAATGAGGAAACAAAACTATCACTCTTTGCAGATGATGACAATATACTTGGAGAATCCAAAAGAAGCAATAAAAAACTACTTGAAAAAATTAACAACATTAACCCAACTGCAGGATATAAAACAAATCCACACAAATCATCAGCACTTCTATACATTACCACAAAGTCCAGCATCAAGAGATATGAAGAGAAATTCCATTTAAAATATCAGAGAAAATATAAAATATTTGGGAGACTAACTGCCAAGACAAACCCAGGAACTACATAAACACAATTACAAAATACTTTTCACACAAATAAAGTCAGATCTAAACAATCTAAATCAAATGACAATTCCACCTAAATTAATTTACCTATTCAGTGCCATATCAATCAAATACTAAAAAATTATTTTATAGAGCTAGAAAAATAATAACAAAATTCATCTGGAAGAGCAAAAAGTCAAGAATATCAAGAGAATTAATGAAAAAGTGCAAAACAAGATGATCCAGCCATACCAGTTCTACAGCTGCTACAAAGTAGCAATCATCAAAAACTATTTGGTACTGACCAAGAAATAGAATGGTGGATCATTAGAATAGGTTAGGTACACAAAAAATTGTAGGAAATAATTATAGCAATCTACTGTTTGATAAATACAAAGATTCCAGCTTCTGGAATAAGAATTTACTATTTGACAAAATTTGGAAAATAATATGGCAGAAACTAGGCCTATAACAAGATAAAATCAAAATGGGTACATGATTTAGACATAAAGGGTGATACCATAAGCAAATTAGGACAGCAAGGAATAGTTTACCTGTCAGAACTATGGAGAAGAGAAATTATGACCAAACAAGAGAGAGAGAACATTATTAAATGCAAAATGGATAATTTTGATTACTTCAAGTTAAAAAAAGTTCTGCATAAACAAAACCAATGCAACCAAGATTAGAAAGGAAAGCAGAAAGCTGGAAAACAATTTTTGCAGCCTGCATTTCTGATGAAGTCCTCATTTCTACAATATATAGAGAACTGAATCAAATTTGTAAGAATACAAGTCATTCCCCAATTGATAAATGATCAAAGGACATGAACAGGCAGTATTGAGATGAAGAAATCAAAGCAATCTACAGTCATATGAAAAAATGCTTTAAATTACTACTGATCGGAGAAATGCAAATTTAAACAACTCTGAGGTACCACCTCATACCTATCAGTTTGGCTAATATGACAGAAAATAAAAAGGATAAAAATTGGAGAAGATGTGGGAAAACTGGAACACTAATGTATTATTGGTAGAGTTGTGAGCTGATCCAACCACTCTGGAGAGGAATTTGGAACTATGCCTACAGGGTTATAAAACTGTGCATACCCTTTGATCCAACAATACCACTACTAGGACTGTATCCCAAAGAGATCATAAAAATGGGACAAGGACTCACATGTATAAAAATATTTATAGCAGCTCTTTTTGTGGTGGTAAGGAATTATAAATTGTGGCAATGCCCATCAACTGGGGAATGGCTGAATAAGCCGGGGTATATGAATATAATGGAATACTACTGCTCTATAAAAAATGTTGAGCAGGCAGACTTCAGAAAAACCTGGAAAGACTTACATGAACTGATGCTGAGTGAAGTGAGCAGAATCAGGAGAACATTCTACACAGCAACAGCAACAGCAACAGTGTGTAATGATATGACAGATTTAGCTCTTCTTGACAATACAATGATCAGACGATTCCAAATGAATCATGATGGAAAATGCTATCACATCCAAAGAAAGAAGTTATGGAGTCTGTATGCAGATGGAAGGATACAATTTTCAATTTTTTGTTGTTTTTAGTTTTTTTTCTTCATCATGATTTTCCCCCTTTTTCCCGATTCTTCTTTCTCAATATGACTAATGTGGAAATATGTTTAACATAATTGTATATGTATAACTTATATAGCAGATTGCCTATTGTCTCAAGGGGAACGGGAAGGAAGAAGAACAATTTGGAATTCAAAAATCTTTAAAAAAAAAAAATGAACGCCAAAATCTATCTTAACATTGGAAAATTGGAAAAAAAATTGGAAAAAAAGTTGGAAAAGAAAAGAAAATACTCCGAAGTGTAAAACTTAAAAAAAAAGAAAACAAAAGAAAAGCAGGCTTGGCCAAATGGAAAATGAGATACAAAAGCTCACTGAAGAAATGAATTAGGCAAGTGGAAGCTAAAGACTCTATGAGACATCAAGAATCAGTCAAACAAAATCAAAAGCATGAAAAAAATAGAAGAAAATGCGAAATATCTCAATGGAAAAACAACTAACCTAGAAAATAGATCCAGGAGAGATAATTTAAGAATTACTGGACTACTTGAATCAAGTTAAGATAAAAAAAGAACCCAGACATCATCTTTCAAGAAATTATCAAGGAAAGCTATTCTGATATTCTAGAACCAAAGGGTAAAATAGAAATTGAAAGAATCTACTAATCACCTCCTGAAAGAGATCCCAAAATCAAAATTCTCAGGAATACTATAGTCACATTCCAGACCTCATAGGTCAAGGAGAAAATACTGCAAGGAACCAAAAAGAAAAAAATTTACATACTTTCGAACCAGTCAGGATAAATACAAAATTTAAAAGCTTCTACATTAAAGGATCAGAGGACTTAGAATATAATATTCCAGAGGCCAAAAGAGTTAGGATTATAACCAGGAATCACCTATCCAGCAAAACTGAGTGTAGTCCTTCAGAGGAAAAAATAGACATTCAATGAAATGAAGGACTTTCAACCATTCCTGAAGAAAAGACCAGGACTAAATAAAAATTTTACTTTCAGACACAAGATGCAAAAAAAGTATAAAAAAGTAAACAGGACACAGAACTCATAAGGGATTTCATAAGTTTAAACTGTTTATATTCCTACATGGGAAAATGATATAACTCCTAAGAACTTTCTCATTATTAAGGTATTTAGAAGGAATATCCATAGACAGAAAGCAGAGATATAAGTTGAATATGAAGGTATGATTATCTAAAAAAGAAATAAGGTATGAGAAAGAAGAATGCACTGGGAGAAGGGGAAAGGGAGAGGTAGAATGGGATGTTATCTTACATAAAAGACACCTGAAGAGATTTTACAGTGAAGGGGGAGATGGGGGAAGTGGGGAGGAGAGAAATGTACCTCTCATCTGAATTGTCTCAAAGAGGGAATAATACACATATTCAGTTGGGTGTAGAAACCTATCTTACTATACAGGAAAGTAGGAAGGGAAGGGGATAAGAGAAGGGGAGGAGCTGATAGAAGGGAGGGCAGTCTGGGGAAGGTAAAAGTCAGAAGCAAAACACTATTGAGAATGGAGACAGGGCAAGGAGAGAGAGTAGGATAAACAGGGAAAATAGGATGGAAGGAAATACACAACTGGTAATCATTACTGTGAAAATTTTTTTTATAATGAGTTTCTCTGATAAAGACTTCATTTCTCAAACACAGAAAATTGAATCAAATCTATATAAATAAGAGTCATTCCTCAATTGATAAATGGTCAAAGGACATGAACAGTCAGTTTTCAAAGTAATCAAAGTTATACAGTCATATAAATAAATCACTATTGATGAGAGAAATACAAATTAAAACAACTTTGAGCTACTATCTCACACCTGTTAGATTGGCTAATATGAAAGAAAGGGAAAATGACAAATGTTGGAGGGGATGTGGGAAAAGTAAAACACTAATGTACTACTGATGAAGTTGTATAATGATTCAACCATTCTGGAGAGCAATTTGGAACTTTATAAAGGGCTATAAAACTGTTCATATCCTTTGACCAAGCAATACCACAACTAGGTCTGTATCCCAAAGAGATAAAAAACAAAAAGGAAAAGGACCTTATTTACAAAAGTATTTGGGGAGCTACACACATTTCTTTCAGTGGTGGTAAAGAATTGGAAGTTGAGGGGGTGTCCATCAATTGGGGAATGGCTGAACAAGTTGTTGTATATAACTGTGATGAAATACTACTGTGCTTTAAGAAATGATGAGCACAGTACTCTCAGAAAAATCATAGAATAACTTACCCATGAAGCAAAGTGAAATATGCAGAACCAGGAGAACATTGTATAGAGTAACAGCAATACTGTATGATGATCTACTATGAATAACTTAGTTATTCTCAGCAATACAATGATCTAAGACAATTCTGTAGGACTTATGATGAAAGGTGTTGCTCATCTCCAGAGAAAGGGTTAGTACAGCCTGAATACAAATAAAGATACTTTTTCTTTAATTTAATTTCTTTAGGAGGCTTTTTGTCTGTGTTCTTTTTCAAAGAATGACTTATAAGGAAATGTGTTTTGTATGACTGCACATGTATATAACCTATATCAAATTGCTTGCCTTCTCAATGAGGTGGGGAGGGAAAGGGAGAGAGAGAATCTGGAACTCAAAATTTGAAAAAAAAAAAAAGAATTTTAAAATTGTTTTACATGTAATTGGGAAAAAGTAAAATATTAAGAAAGATGTTTTTTAATTTTCAAAAAAATCTCACCTCATTGTCATGCCCAATTAGTATGCTGGCATATCAAGAATAGGGACTGGACCAGTGATTTCATTGACAGAGGAAACCCCAGAATGAGGAAATATCCTCAACCAATGTAAGTCAGCCCCTTTTCTGAAACTTGGTGTCTCAGAGAGTTGCACAGAGAGCACTGAGAGGATAAGCGATTTGCTCAAGATAACACATACTGTATGTTTCAAAAGCAGGATTTGAACGTAGGTCTTCCTGGCTTCAAAGAAAGCTCTTTATTATGACATACTGCCTCTGTGTTTGCCTATTAACGATAGCAAAACTTCCTTCTTACCTGAAAGTATACAAATATAATTTTCTAGCTATATTTTTACATATCATATGAAGAGCCATAACAGTCTCATTCTAGAAAAAAAAAAAAAGTATATGTTTTCAGTTTATGTGGTAAATCTTTTAATTGGCCAATAAACTGAGAAGTCCCAAAATTTCATAGATGAATAATTTTATGGTTGCTATCAAGGAACTCACTTATGTCTACTAAGGATATAAATAGTTTTTCAGTCCTGTCTGACTCTTCATTACTCCATTTGAGATTTTCTTGACAGATACTGGACTGGTTTGCCATTTCCTTATCCAGCTACTTTAACAAATGAGGAAACTGAAGCAAATAGGATTAAGGGACTTGCTCAGGGTCCCACAGCTAATAAGTGTCTGAGGTCACATTTGAACTCAGAAAGATGAGTCTTCCTGACTCTAGGCCTAGCACTTGAGTATCTACTTCACCATCAGGCTAATCAAGGGAACCTGTGTTCCAATACTAGATGACACTTCCTACCTATATGATTCTGGACAAACGACAACCTCTCTGGGACTCAGTTTCATCTTCTGTAAAATGAAGAGGTTTGATCAAATGACCTCTGAAGTCCCTTCTAGCTCTTCTATGTCCATGATCCTAAAAATCAGAGTAAGTTAGATAATGTCAACTATTATTAACTTCCATCAAGAAGCTTAGATTCTTTTTAAATCTACTGCACTGGAATAAACACTAAGTTAGAACAAGATGAAAACCTATCTTCCATACAGAGCAAATAGGAACTCCTTAAATCACATAGAAAATAACATGTTACTAATATGAAAATGATGTACTAATAGCTTAGTACATTATGCAGCATATAGCCTTAGATGGAACTCTGTGATCTCATTGGTATGGGGACTCTCTCACTACTAATCACAATTTTTGCATGTTTTTTTTTTTATTTTGTGGAATTTCTGCAGATGACTTTACATAAATACTCTATTAAAAGTCCACTTGATTTGCTGGAAATCTTTAATTCATTCTTTTACTACTTGGAAGTAGTTATAATGATACATTTTAAGTTTTCCCAAAATATTTTTCTCACAACTCACTGAAGCACTTGGTTTACCCATTAGCTAACCATTTTTTAAAAAAAAGAAATCATAATGAATCTCTCTAGGATATGGAAGCCTGACTTTTAGATAAATATTATGTATATACTTACATGATTATATGTATACATATATTCATGAAGAAATAAAAAA
Organism: Bettongia penicillata ogilbyi; assembly: GCA_023548195.1. Lineage (NCBI taxonomy): Eukaryota > Metazoa > Chordata > Mammalia > Diprotodontia > Potoroidae > Bettongia > Bettongia penicillata. Next base: position 343,683 of record JAJHZJ010000160.1, read on the forward strand.
TACTTGTTACTGTATCTAAAGATTAAATTATTATGATAGAGTTTATATACAGGTCAAAATTGAAAACAAATTATTTTATAACAAGAAAGTTCTCTCTCACTGAAACAAAAATAAAACAAATTAATCCAAGAAAGCTGGGATTGGGGCTTGTTTTCATTGTTCTACATACTCAAGTAAAATTTACAGGATCATACTCAACAAAAACAAAAAATAAACACTTTGGGAAACATTTCTAAAGCAATAAAGCAACGTAGAAAATATGTATGACACTTCTTTGTATATAATTTTTCATACATCATGTTTCAGAGAAAATGCAGGATATTATGAACATGTTTTTCATGCTTCAATTATGTTTCAAGAGTCTAGGATTACTTTTTAAAAACATATAATATCAATAAACTATAATTTTATTTTTTCTTGCCCTTAAGAATCAAATAGAATCTAATGCACAAAAATCAGCTGAATGCTTCTCTCGCATTAAAAAAGTTTTTAATATAAACTCTAGACTTACTTAAGAGTTATTTCATGAAAAACAATGTAACTAAAGTAGGTTTGTTTGAAGTTTGGTTAGCAAGTTAATTCTTGTATTCATCTTTTGTTAATATTAAGTGATTTGTTTCTTTGCTCTTTTGCAACAGTAGTTTCCAAAAGAACCTACATAAAATATACAAAAAGCAACATATCTTGTTAAAACAGTAACATTATGTCTTGAACTTTCTCTTCTATTCATTTTCCCCCTTAGCTTTCCTTTGTGTCAGTCACACTCTGAAAAGATTACTGCTAAGAAATATGCCAGGAGGTTGAGTTTCTATATTTTTTATTTTAATTTAAGTGTCAGTACCAAAAAGTCTTGGGATAAATACTGAAGAAATTTCAAAGAACAAAACTGGCTATCACTAGCAATTTATGCATTTTTAAAAGGCACTAATGACACAACTGTGAGAGACTTCAGATAAGAATCTTCCCCCCTTATGAGACTGGATAAACTATACACGTGTCAAATGCACAAGATTTAGTGAGTGGGCAGTGGCTTTTACACGTCAGGGGGATAGAGTGGTTGGTTATTCAACAGGCCATGGAGGGACTTGGAGAGGATGTCATTCGCTCCACTTCATGCAGTTCGACACAACACAGCAAATACAATCAGATGCTGGATAGTCATAGAGTTAATAGAAAATTCCGAATTTTTCCTGAAAACCCCAGAGCCAAATGCAACTTTTCCTTTTGGCAACAAACATTTCTCTTCCCACGTTAGTAAACTAAACTTTCCCTTGGACTTAACCAAGAGATGGGGAAGAAGTTTCTGCTTTTTCCCTGGGTGGGACAGGTTGGACTGAGAGAGACACTCTGGACTGACTCCTCCGAGTCATCCAAGAAGCATGCGTCCCTTCCCCACTAACCTCCTTCAATGCCTCTTTTCCCTTTGCGGAGAAGCTAGTCTTGGAGCAGGAACAAGGCGAGGCAGCCGCCGCCACCACCACCACCACCGCCGCAGCAGCAGCTTCCAAGCTCCTTTCTGCTTGCCTTCCCTCCCTCTTTTTTTCCTTCCAAGCCCAGGTTTGCTGCCAGAATCCCCGAGAGATCTCTGTCCTCTCCCAGCTAGCGCCCCGCCGGGGGCCACCGCAGCAGGAAGAGATGGATGGAGGGGGGCGCGAGGGGTGCAAGGGATCTGGGGAAAGAGGTTCGCGAGGTGTGGAAGGGTGGGGAACGGGGGAAGCAGCAAAGAGAGACCCCCCGCCCCGCGCGTGCTTGTGTACCCAAACACAAGCACACACGAGTCCCCCACGGCTCTTCCCCGGCTCCTCTCTCCTTACCGTTGCAGAACTGGAGCAGCGAGGAAGTGTCATAAAGGCTGCTGTAGCTGGAAAATCCGTCCTCCATCCTGCAGCCGCGGCAGCTCCCGCTTCACCGGTCTCAGCGGCGGCTCAGAAGCCGAGCCTTCGCCGCCGCCGCCGCCGCTGCTGCTCTCGCCGCTTCTCACCCACACACTGAGCTCCGGGGCTGGGGCTGGGGCCGGCCCTGCTGTGGCGGCTGCTGCTGCCGGTTACCATGGCAACCTCCTTCACCCCGCCGGCGCCGCCGCCGCCGCGCGCTCTCCCAGGGCAGCTGCGGCCGCTCGCCCGCCCGCCCGCCTCGCGAACGAGGAACGCGACCCCGGCCGGCCCGAGCTGGGGAAAGACCGACTCTGCCCGGGAGGGGGCGGCCTTGGGGTGGCCCGGGCAGGGAGGGGGAAATAGCCGGCGAGATGGAACGGGCACGCGCGGGGTGAGGAGACGGCGCGGGAGAGGGGCGCTCTTTCTCCGGAGGGAAGGGGGCCCCGAATGACCTCCTCGCCGCCCCCTCCGAAGGGGCCTAAGCCCCAGCAGCGCCGAGGCGCGGGCACTCTCCCCTCCCCTCGCCCCGCATAACGGCCCGAGGCCGGTCGCGCGCCGGGGAATGTCTCGCGCGAAGTAGCGGCCTCAGCCTGGCCGGATCCGGGCGAGGGATGGCAATGGCGTCTGGGAGCAGGAATGAGCGTGCTTTCCCCCCTTTTTGGGGGAATGTGTGTGTGTGCGTGTGGAGAGAACAAAGGAAAGGGCTTGAAGACACCGGCAGTAATTCTAGGAGGACTGGAGGAGCTGCCTGAGAGAAGGCCGCGACACCCAGGGCGGGCGGCCGAGAACGGTCCGAGACTAGGGGCCGGCGCGGAGCACCCGAGGGGAGGGGGGCCCTCGGGACCGTTAGGGACGCACGTGCCCGCCCGCGCGAGGCCCCCCGGCGGGAGGGGGCGGGGCCCAGGGGCCCCCGTGGCCGGCCCTCCCCTTCCCACAAAAATACTTTGTTTAAAAAACAAAAATCCCGGAGAGCATCAGTCCCGGCCCGGGGGCCATTTTTATCGTTTCCAGCACCAAACATGGACACACACAGACGCCTCCTAAGATGCTTTTTCCACGAGTTTAGCCCAACTTTAATCCTGGCCAAGTCCTTCGGTTTTGTGCGAGGCTGCCTGCTCGCAAAGCATGGCCTCCAAGAGCTGGGGCGGGGCTGGGGGAGGGAAAGAGGTGAGGAGTGCAAAGTGCAGAAATGATGCTTTGGAGACAGGCCCTCTGACGGGAATCTTTCCCTGTCGCGATTCCTGGCCCTTTACAGAGTCTTCATTCCAAATGGACAGTCGTATATTCATTGTAAAACTTGCATTAGAGCTGCTCAAATAGTGGTAAAGAACAGATAGATTTATTCTATACCCACCCTACCCCAACCTTCCCTTAATTATTTAGTGCTTGCCACTAAATTTATTGGAAGACCTAAATAATCAGTATCCAAAGATTTAATTTTTTTTTTTAAATCCCAACCCTTCCTTATTTGGTCAGTATTCTAAAGTAACTGTACAGATTAGGTAAATCAACCACTTTTTTTTCTTGCATTTTGACATTTGCCTTTTCTAGTATCTTAATGGAGGGGATGACTCTCATGGAGGTGAAACAGCTAGAAAGCTTTCAGATTATAAAGAAAAGTAAATCATAGGAATACTTCACATATGGGAAAAATTCTCCAAGAACTGCTCAGAAAGTGGATAGATGGAATGTCATCATTTGCCCCAATATAGAAATACATCATTCTATAAAAACCTATTCCTAGTTTTAAGGGTTAATTTTTGATAACAAGCTTAAATACCTGCAAATTGTTGGGTGCTGTGGATATAAAGGAAAAAAACAATGAAAAACAGTCCCTCCTTCTAAGCATTCTGTAGTATTCCAACTGTATGTAATGTATCAACATTGTATCCAGTCTGAGTAGATAGGTAAAAAAGAAAATAATTTAAGAAAGGAGAGAGCTAGAATAACTTTGGGTATTTAAAAAAAAAAAGCATTCTCTCTGAACTGAACTTTTAAGGAAATTACTAAAAGGTAAAGGTGAGAAGGGAGAGTATTCCAGACTAGGAGTATTGACTGGGTAAAGGCCCAGGGAGGACAGATGGAATGTTGAGTTCTGACACAGCTAGTAGGCTAGTTTGGCTAGTTTGTTGTAAAGTAAGTGTCAGACTGAATAAGTCTTATTTTATCCTGGAGGTAATAAAGAACTGCCAAAGACATTTTTTTTAGTGGTTGGAAGTAGTGACTTAATCAGACATGTTTAAAGAAATACTAATTTGTAACTCTGTGGAAGATAGATTGGAGAGGAGAAAGAGACTGGAAGCAAAGAAAATACCCAAAACACTCTTGGGACAGTCCGGGAAAGAGGGGAATGGAGAGAATGATGTTCAGGTAAAATCTTCAAGACATCTGTTTGACTAGGAAGAGTAACTGAAAGGAAGAGTCAGGGAGGATTGAGGTTTCAAACCTGGGTAACTAGAATTTGTAGTGCCCTCAACCAAACTAAGAAAATTTGGAGGAAGTATGAAGTGTGCAGTGAGTAGTTTGTGGAATGGGGGGGGGGGGGAGGGCCTCTACGTGCAATATTTCAACTCAAGCTGGAAACAACTGGAAGTAATATAAATAAACCAAATAAAGAATTTTAGGAAAGCTTCTGGCCATTTCTGTGAAGTGCGGAGACAACAGAGGCCGATTAGTGTGCCACAAAGAACTTTATAAAATGCTCCAAACCAAATCAATGTGTTTTGATAATTCAGTTACTTTAGTGCAAATGTGAGCACAGGGGACAATGGTGGGAAATATTTTGGCCATGTGGCTCATGTCTGAGATATAAAAGAGGCCAAATGCTTAAAGACTTACTCAATAGCCTTAACATTTGTAGAGAATGAATACTTTTTATAAATATATAATTTACTCTTCAGTTTTCAACATTCACTTCCACAAGAATTTGAATTAATACTTTCTTCAAGGAGAATCAGATAATACTTTATGTGGTGAGCCCTTAACACTGTGAGAAAAAAATGGAATTAACAATCTTATACAGGAAATGATTTATTAGTGGTTTAGGAGTCATATCAGAATCAACTTTGTATTTTGATCATCAATTAGAGCAAGATAGAAAAAAAAAGTCTGTACTTTTAACATTTGCTATATCAACAGACTTAAAGGAATTATAAAGGGGTAAATGGAGTAAAAAAAAAAAAGACAAAGATATTGACCTTGATTGTAACCCATTCTTGCAAAAATTTACCCAGTGGAAATCACTGACAACAGGGGAAACAAAAGGGGCCTTTTGACCAACCTATATATACACAGTTGGATGGCTAGTTCATCCAGTTGCTTCCAAATTATTTGGGTCCAGGACTGAATAGGAGGAAGAAATCATTTAGGATTACATTTTAGGAAACCATGCAATACTTTTAATTATTGTGAATTAATACCTAGTGCAAAGACCTATTACTTCAATTAAAATGTTCCCTCAGAAATAATTTATGATTGTGAATCTTGGAACACCATCCAAAAAATCAGAATTGTGGGTGGCCCAAAGAACAATGGAGAGAAACATGGTATATACAAGAAGGCTGCAACTTTTTAGTAGTATATGAGATATTGCTCAGTAGATGTGAAAGCATGAGATAAGAAACACATTCAGAACTTTACCAGTACTACTGAGATGTAAAGAAACATACAAAGCAAGGTAGGTGGATTGGTAACTGATCTATGAAAAAGAATCACTGAGGATGAAAAAAGATAGACTATAAGTTACTGAAATTCATGGGATTCATAAATTCACACATTCATGGGATCACAGATCCACTGAAGTAGCAAAATCGGGATGAAATGTTGAATCTTCATTATAAGGAAATTCAAAATATATTCAAACTTTTCAGATGAGAGATCTGAGTGATCAGCTCTTTAAAATACTAAATCATTTAAACATGATAGTGTCACTAGTTTTTCATGGTAATGTCAAGGTGCACAGATTACCGCTAAGAGAGTTTAACAGGGAAATTCACAAATGAAAGATAGGAAATATATTGCTATTTAAATAAATAGGAAACTATTATATGAGAATTATTTTTTACTATTATAGTTACAAAAAAAGCACTTAAGTATCTAGTTCAAATGCCTTTGAAATGGAAAACATTATTATTATCCTCTAAATCCAGAGTGTGAAATGTTTTTAGCACAATACTAATCTCTTGCTCTAAAAGAGCAAAATTTAGCATAATTATAAGGATCTGCATGTTATATCAATTAAGTATAATCTGTGCAGCATAAAAATAGTTCTGTGGAAAACTTTCAAGAAAAATTTATGAAAACTTCATTAATAATGTGTGATTTAAAAGCTCAAACATTTTAACTGAAGACTCAAGTCAACTTGTCAATTTATGGTTTACTTACCCTCAAAACACATTATCTTTGTAATAAATGATTTATACTGTCTGAGACAATGCATAATAGAAACATAGCTTTTCAGTGGCATTAATAGCAGTGTTCTCGCAACATATGAAAGGAGGAGAAAGAATACAATTATGTAGTTCCTATTTGAAGAAAAATAGTAGGGGGGGAAGGTAGAGACATGAAACTTTATGTAAAAACATGTAAGTGAATGCTACCAAAATTTTCAGTCAGTGTAGTACTTAAAGTATTTGATTCACTAAAATCTGTCATTCCACTATATGTGTTGTTAACAATAAAATTCATCCTATTATGATAGCATTATATGAAGTTAAGAGTAATCATAGAAGCTTAGAGATCACCTCTCATCAGATGAAATAATTCTAAACTATCCCATCCGGCTTCTGTTTCAATACTTCCAGAGATAGGGATTTTTTGAAGTAACCAGTTCCACATTTGTATAGTTCAAATGCTTAGCAAATGCAAATATATGTGTGTGTGTGAGTATGTATTATACATATATATTCATATACATGTACATATACATGTATGTGTATATCAGGCAGAAATTTGTTTTCTTGTGACAAACCCATTTAGTCTCAAGTCTGCCTTCTTCCATGGTACAATCCTTCAGTTATCTGAAGATAGCTAAGATGCTCCATCCCCACCCCACCTTTCCCTACCAAGTCTTCTCTAGGCTTCTTCATTTACTCAACTGAGACTTAAAACAGCTTTTCCCCCAGGCCAGTTACCATACTGAGAACCACACCCTGGACACACTCTGATTTGTTCCTCTTGAACCATGATACCCAGAACTGGACAAATGCCTCAGAGAATCCTAATCACAGAATCACAGATGTTAGATTTGGAAGGGACTCCAGCAGCCATCTGGAACAACCTATACACAAAAAGAGTTCTCACTGTAACATACTTGACAAATGGTCATCCAGCCTCTACTTGGAGACCTCCAGGGAAGGGAAAACCACCACCTTTCAAGGCATTCTGTTCAACCTTTGGAAAACTCTAATATTTAGGAAGTTTTTCCTTACCTCAAACCAATGTGTTTCTTTATAACTTTCACACATGTCCCTCTTGCTATCTTTTCCAACATTAATGTATGTACCCTAGGTGTATAGTTAGAATTGCCATTTTCAGCCTTGAAAGTAGTTCCCTGTCCATGAAATTATTCAAGTAGAGGGCCAAGTGACTACTTGTTGAAGGTATCATTAGAGAGGACCGAAATTTCATGTAGGGAATTAGACTAGAGTACTTCTAAGGTTTCTTCCAGTTCTAGAATTGTATGACAAACAGAGTATGTGTGATGGTGGGGCATCCCTAAAGTTACAATATACCTAATTTTCCAAGGGTAGTGGAAACAAATTGATTAGGAAGCACAAGTAAATTATTTTCAGGTCATAAATGCCATGGTAAAGGTCTATGTTTCAAACTACTTGTTTACATGCTGGCCACACCCACATCCTCCCTGTACCCTTTGACAGAGAGAGATAGTTCCTGACATAGTACAATGCTTATGGACAAATAACTTTTCTTTGTGATAAGTGTTGGAGGTTATTGTCCCCATAATCTTCTCAACTCCTACCAAGTTTGAACCAGCACCATTTCCTGAACCCCCAAGCCCAGGTGAGATATCAGTTGAAGAGAACTTCTCTCCTTGTTCAATCTAACTCATGAGCTCTGGCAGGTTACCTTATGTAATTATATTTAATATAAAAACTTTATTCCTTTTGTATTCAGAAAGAAATAAATATTTTGTCTTTAAGTTTCTTTTGATTATCAGCTTTTTCAAATTTTTAAAAACTATATTTTTAATATAATTAAGGGAGAGTTTTGCTCAGTTTACAATCAAATTTTACATTTTTTTAATTCATTTTTTTCACCCTTTATAAGCACTTGTTATTTTCTGATAGCACAGTGTTAATGGTTTATATTTTAATGTTAAGATGTAAGTTTAATTTTATAAAATTGCAGTAATATTCCTGTTTTACACTGAAAAGGAAAATGACTAGAATGGTGAGAAGATTCAAAACAATTTTCGAGCTTTATATGACATTCTATGCTATGCTAGTATCATCTGTAGAAACTAGGGATATTTAGCCTAGAGAAGAAAAATCCTTGAGGGTAGGCATAATAACAATCTAAGTATTTGAAGGACTGGCATATGGAAAGATTTACCTTGTTTTGCTTATCCCTAGAGGGTAGAATAAATTTGGGGGGTGGGAATCAAAGAGAAGTGGATCTTAGGTGCATGTAAGGAAAACTTTCTTATATTTAGAGTGTCTGAAAAGTGTAATTGATTGTCTTGTAAGGTCATGAAGTCATCATCATTGGAAGTCTTCAAGCAGAGGCTGAGCGATCATTTATTTGGGTTGTTATGGAAGAGAATCTTATTTATGTGCAAATTGGACTAGTTTATTTGAGTAGTACTGACTGATATCCTTTGAGTCAGTGTATTTTAATATATACTTTAGAAATGATTTTGGGCACAAGTTATTTTTTCTTAAATTTTAAAAAACTAAAAAGAATGCCCTCCCAAGTCTTGGTGCCAAGGGACCCCACTTGATGTTTTCACTTGATGTTTCAAAGTAATGAGCAGGTAATATTTGAAGATAAAAATCCTAAAACACCTGAGAAGGGCAACATTGGGGAGATGAAAGATCACTGGACTTGGAGTGAGAACACCTGAGTTTGAATCTTTCCTTCAGTTATAGGAGAATGGAAAGTCACTTAATTTCTTTGTCTCAGTTTCCTTATAGATAAAATGGGTATAATAATATTCACAGGGTTGTTGTGAGGAAAGTGTTTTATCAGTCTCAAAGCATAATATAAATGGGAGTTTACAAACATTGCTAGACTGATAGTCTCTACCTTAGTTACAGGTTCTTGTAAAAGACGATTTTAGAGTTTTATTAGTTTTGTTAAAGACAAGTTCATTCAGGAAAGACCTCACAATCTTCAAGATACTTTCTAAGCCTATCTCTGGAACTCAGTTATTCAACTTGTTTCATGTGTTTCTGATCATTCTACTTTGGTAAGTGGGAAAAGAATGGGCAGTGAAAGAAGTTAAAGAAGAATACCCTTGACAACATCTTTCTTCTTTTCTTCCTACCACTCGAGTAGCACCAGTTATTGATCTGCTTTTCAAAAAAATTAACAAATATTAAAGAAACCCTTTCAAAAGTTTGTGTTTATTAGCCTCAAATTCTAGCCATGATCCCTAACCCAGACTTATTCTATTTCTTAAAGTTTTGAAATTATACATCATTGTTATCATCATTATTACTTAATACATAGAAAATTTCTATTATTTACCAGACCCTGTGAATGCAAAGAAGAATATCATGGGGCTCCTGTTCTGAAAGAGTTAAAAAGATAAGCATATAATATGCACATAAGCACATAAATAATGAAAGATAATATGAGCTGAGTGCCAAAAGGAGTAGCACAGGAGTACCACAATAAGTGCAGCAAGTTTAAAGAGTGGTAAGCTTCACTTAGCAAGTAGGTCTTGAGTTGGACCTTGAAGATAGGATTTAAATGAGTTGGGAAAAGGGGATCATATGATTTATAGCTCAAAGGAACCAATAGATATCATGTTACCTGGCTACCTCATTTGAAGAAACTATGATCCAGCACTGTAAAGTGATTTGCCCAAGTTCATATTAGTAATTATTAAGAGCCAGGACTCTGCTCCCAATTCAGTATTTGTTTTAACTATTCAACAATTTTACATGGCAGGATAATGAGAGCAAAAAGCATGGAGATAGGACAGGTATATTGGGCAAGCCTCTTTGGATGAAGTGGAGGGTTCCTATAGGAATCATAGATGCAATTTGAAGGAAACTTAAAAGTTTTACATGTGAGGGAAACGGGCCTCAGATGTTAAATGACTTGTTTGTGGTCACTCAGGAAAGCAATTAGAAGCGACATGATTTGAATCCAGGTTGTTTAAATTTAAATCCAACCTTCTTTTCATTGTGGTGCTCTGCCTCACAAGAGGAGGACTGAAAAATAAGGGTTGAGTAGATAGATACAAAAACATGAAGGACTTAAGTGGTAATAATAATCTTAGGCTTGTGGCAGAATTAGGAGATGGTGAGGCAATAGCCAAGCGATCCCGGGTGATACTGAAAAAATTGAAAAGCAAGTATAAGCTGCTCATTGAAGAAATTTGGCAGTGAAAAGGGAAGAGATAGGAAATCAAAACGGATGCTTTTCTGGAAAGTTATTTATAAATCAATAGGAACAATAAATTTAATTCTGGGCATAGTTTCAAAAAATGAATAGCACAAATATACAGCACCACTTAGCAATAGTTCATGTGAAATTGCTATTTTAGAATAGCAGATTCAATATGTTTGAATATAATTGGCTTCCCCTAATATTAATGAATCCCATTCTATATTGATCAGATATGAAGTTCAACAACAAGAGAAGTAATGGTCCTGGTCCCTGGTCATAGCAATGCTGTATTCAGTCTGAGTAACACACTTTAGAAAGGCTATTAACAAATCAGAGCATTTCTGAACAAAGATCTCCAGGAAGGCAAGGTATCTAGAAATTATGTTACATAAGAAATGATTGAAGGAACTAAGAGTATGTGACTGGAAGAAGAGAAAACCTTTGGAGTGGAGAGAGAGAAGGGAACACAATAGCTGTTTATAGATATTTAAAGGGCTGTTGTGGGAAAGAAAGCAATTGCACTTATCCTTTGGAGCTCCAAAGGATAGAATTAAGGGATAGAGAAGGGGAGTTAGCATGACTCTGGAGTCTGAGGACCTCGGTTCAAATCCCAACCTCTGAGGCTTACTACCTGTACATCCCTGGACAAATCGCTTAACTTTCCTGAGCCTTGGTTTCTTTAATTGTGGGGGCAGCTGGGTGGCATAGTGGATACGGCACCAGTGCAGGAGTCAGGAGGACCTGAGTTCAAATCTCACCTCAGACACTTGACACTCACTAGCTGTGTGGCAACCCCAGTTGCCTCATCCTGGGTCATCTCCAGTCATCCTGATGAATATCTATCTGTTCACTGGATTCAGATGACTCTGCAGGAGAAGTGAGGCTGGTGACCTGCACAACCCTCCCTCACTCAAAGCAAAAGTCAAGTGCAAGTCATGTCATTATTTCTCTGATGGCATGGTGTTCTTCAGCAATGAAGGATGAACACACACATTCTTTAATTGTAAAATGAAGGGATTAGACTAAATTACTTCTCAGATGTCTTGAAGATCTTGATCTATGTTCCTAAATTACAAATGAATAAAATTTCAGTTCCATGTAAGAATTTGGTGGAACAGTCAAAATATAGAATGAGTTACCTTGTGAGGAAGTAAGTTAATTATTACTGATAGTGTTGAAGCATAAATTATATGACTACTTGAAAAGGATGCTTTTAGAAGGGATTCCTGTAGTAAAAGAATGACTATAGGATTGCTAATGCCACTTCCAAGCTAGGATTTTATGGTAAGTTAGAGGAATATTGAAGTTAAGTGAAGAATTGAAAGATAGGAGAGACTTAGACATATTTGTTGAAGTCATTGGAGAGGAAAAATTAAAAATGAAACAGTGAGAGCAGATAATTTATGTATTAAGGTTACATAGATCAAATGAAATTATATTTGGAAAAAATCTTCTAGCACAGTTCCTGACACCTAGTAGGCTCTATGTAAATTCTTATTCCCTTTTCCTTCCCTCTACAGGAGCCAGGATGTGATGGGATGTGATGGGATTAAGGGCAAAGGTGGAAAGAGAAATAGTAGTTTCTTTGAAATAGGAAAGTACATGAGATAGGTAAAGAAAAGAGGATGTTTTTTAAGTGTACTAAGAATTCTTTATACAGAAATGTGTCACTTATATGTCTCTTACCATAAATAAATAAAATAACTTTTGAATAATAATTGAGAGCCTGAAAAGTTGTATTCAAATCAACATTTTTTAAATCCAGTTCAAATCTTGGGACAATGCATAAGAAAAGCAAAGAAATCTTATAAATCTTATAAAAATTGACATTTTTATATATTCATATTTTGTTTGCTTAAAACAAAGCACACTTCTATGAGGCTGAAGTGTGTCACAGTCCTGAAAAAGATGAACACTAACTAAATAAGATACTTAGGAAAAAATTGTAGAAAACCCATTTTTACCTGAGATGGGGATAGACTTGCTTATATCCATTATTAATAATGACAGCAAATTAAAATTAATTTAAATTCCTCAGAGTAAAATTAGTGCGTTATATATTCTCTTGTTAAATTATGTAAGATTATATTAATTATGTATTATGTAATAACCAATTAATGTGGTAATAAAATGCTAAGAAATATATCAAAACCTAGTATGACACCACAGTACAGCACTTTATAACTGGAAGAGACCTTAAATGTCAGTTAGTCTCATCTCCATTTTACAAATGAGAGAGAACCTGAGTACCAGAGAAAGATGAACTGGTCTACTCATGGTCGAAGAGCTGATTTCCTGACTCTAAATCCAGTGCTTTTTCCATCATACCAAACTGTTTTTTAATGCATTCTATTGGTTTTTAAATATACTTTAAATTGTTTTCATTATTCTTCTACCTCCCATACCCCCTTACCACAACACTTTGCACATTTAAGCATAGGAGTCTGGTTCTATGATTTCACGAGTATAGGGAAGTCACAGAGAGAAAATCTCCTCCGTTGTTACGTATCAACAACTTGCTCTACTTAATGCAGTGGTTCTCAAACCATTTTTTCTCTTGCTCCAGAATCTATTGCTGTGAGGAATGATGGTATGTTTAATGGGTGGGTAATTTAAGTATTGTGTCATTGTATGGCATCACAGCTCCTCAGGGTGGGTGAGATAAAAAAATATAAGAAGCTATATATACTTACCTACTGTAACTAAAATAAAAAAGGATTGCTATGGAAAGCACTCCTTTTGAATAGGAGTGTATATAGAGTAGGCAGTTAGGTGACACAGTGGATAGAGAGCAATGGGCTTAGAATCAGGAAGACTTCCTCATGAGTTCAAATCTGGCATCAGATCCTTCCTAACTCTGTGACCTTGGGCAAGTCACTAAACCCCACTTGCCTTAGTTCTTCATCTGTAAAATGAGCTGGGGAAGGATGTGGCAAACCACTTGAGTATCTTTGGTGAGAAAATCTCAAATGGGGCTATGGAGAGCTGAAACAACTGAATAACAATAACAAAAATGGATGGGGTGATGTTTTAAAATTATATGGTGAGGTGAGTCTGTGTGATTTTATAGAAACAAAGGGGAAGAATATAAAAAATAGAGGGTAATAACTATCTCTGGGTCACAGTTTCCCTATCTCCAAATCAGGCATGTTGAATAGAATGATCTTTAAGCTTCCCTCCAAATGAAAAATTTTGGTTTTTTTCCAAGACAATTCTCCCAAAAAGCTTAATTCTTATTCAAAGGAATATCAGATGAACTACATAAACAGTGCGTCATCTGAAATTTTTTCCTTGCTATTAAGCAAAATGTTAATTGATTTTTAAGAAAAGCTGAAGAAATACCAATTACCAATGCACTAAATGGAGGGAAATCAAGGCATTTTTGTTTCTATCCCCTCAGCAGGCAGATGTACAGGGACAGCTCCAGGAATCAGGAGTAGGGCTCAATAATGTCAGGGGTTGATGCTCAGCAACAATGGAGGCTTTGAGCCATTCATTTTTCTTTCTCTTGATGTAATAAATTCCTTACTGGGACCCAATGCAATTAAAGTGAAGAGGGCCATCTCCAGGGAACCAAGCACATTTCGTCGAATAGGTTCATTGCCACATAAATTATAAAAAACAAAGACTCTAATCAGTCACTTCTGGGAGGGGCTTCAACTTCAGGAGATTAATTTGGGAAATCATCTGCTCTTCTAAATGACATCCTAGATTTGCATATGAGTTGATGCATATATTTTAAAAAGCAATAGAGAGTTCTCTCTTCTTTAGTAGAATCAGGTACACAATGCTACTAAAAAACCTATGAAAGTCATTTTACAGTTCTGCAGTTTATTCTGCAAAATGAAACAATTGGACTTTTCAATGAATTCCAGTGGTGTTTCTACAATTACTTTTTGAACATTCTACCTGAATGTCCTGGGACACCTTAAACTCAACATGTTGAAAATAGAACTCATCCTCTTCTCCATTCTGTAAACCTTCCCACCTTCCTGAAGTCTGTTCTGTTTGCTAGTCGTTGAATACCGTTGCTCCATCAAAACTTCAGATATCTGATCTTCTCTCTCCTTTGCCCTCACCACGTCCAAATTAGTTGCCAAGTCATTTAGAGTCTGCTTCCTCACATTTCTCTCATTTCTGCCTTTCTCTCCATTCACAGTCACAAGATCAAGTCCTTTTCATCTCTTATCTGGACTACTATAATAGAATTCTACTGCTCCTCTTCATTCTTCTCACAGCTACCAAATCAGTCTTCCACCTACACAAGTAGGATCATATCACTCCTTTGCCCAATCATTAAGTTTCACAGGATCATACAGATGTATGGAACCCTTCATTGTATGGATGAGAAACTGGAGCCAAAGAGATAAAAATTTTTCTTCTCATTGCTTCAATAGTAGGCACACAAAGGTGGATTTTTCATAAATATTTGTTGCAATGAATTGACTAGATGATCTCTACGGTTCCTAGCGACTCTACTATTTTCTGTTCTATGACTGTAAGGTCCGTTTAAGACTTGATATCATGTATTGGTTGGTTTTTCTGGATTTTACTGCTCTTTTTATTTTTATTCTTTGTCATCAGAGATAGCTCCTTGGTGAGGGAGATGAGGTACATATATTGGGAAATACAGGGAATATAAAAACAGAAAATAAGGCAGCTAAGTGGCACAATGGGTACAATGCCAGACCTGGAGTTAGGAAGACTCATATTCCTGAGTTCAAATCTGGTAATGGATACTTAGTTGCTTTGTGTACCTGGACAGATCATTTACTCCAGTTTGCCTCAGTTTCTTCAACTGTAAAATGATCTAGAGAAAGAAATGACAAAACTCCAAATGGGATCATGAAAAGTTGGACACAACTGAAAAATGACTTTAAAAAACCCCCGAAGATATCAATTTTTTAATCCCTCCTATGCTCTCTAATTCTAAGGTTTTGACAGCTCTGGTGCTCTATGTTGCAAAGATTCTAAAGTCCCTTCCAGCTCAGATATTTGTAGGATCATAGATCTAGACTTGGAAGGGAACTCGTAAATCTATCTAGTACAATACACCCATTTCACATATAAGGAAAATGGAAGTCCTTTGAGGAGTTCCAAAGTGACCTGCTGAAGGTCACACAGGTAACAAGTGTCAGATGCAGGTTCTGATCCTAGACCAATCTGTTCATTTCAAATTCACTTCTCTTTCTGTTCTCCTATGATTCTGAGATTTCTCCTCTCACCCCCTCCTTAAAATAGTTTGGCAATCTTTTTCCTCACAATGATAAACACAGTGAGTTCTCTGTAAGAATAGGATTCTAAGTGAATGTACCAGATGCCTTTATGAATCAAGTGACAGGTAGGGACTTGCTTCCCAACTCCATCCATAAAAGTAGTCTTGTAATGGTGGTATACTAGATCTATTTAGGGGTCAAGACTTTTAAAGGGACTGGTCCTAGAGAAGAGAGGCCACAGACAGGAATAGCTATATGCAGGGCTTCCATTGTTTTCAGTCAGTCCTCTGCATAAGAAAGGCTTCCAGGCAAATATTTTCATGCATAACCAAAAAGAAATAGTTGTAGAGCATTTCCATGTTTCCAAGATCTCTCAGGTCTTCACAGGCAGGGAATTTGTTATTCATCTTTATATACCACTTCCTCACACAAGACCTTGCACATGGCATAGTATCATAGATTTAGAGCTCAAGGAACCTGAGAGATTCAGCCCCTTCATTTTATAGATGATAAAGGCAAGGCCCAGAGAGGAAAAGCAATTTGCCTCAGGTTACCCAAGTATTAAGTGGCAGAGGTAAAATAAAAACCCAAATCCAGCACTCTTTCTACTATACCACACTGCCTCTTTAGGTGCAAAATGTTTGCTGAATTGAAAGTTAATGGGGCATTAAATATTTTATTCCTATAATGGCCTGTGAAGAAGGAGTAGGCAATTGCTATAGATATATACACATATATATGTAAAGATATACACATATGTATATACAAAAGTATCTATAAGTAAATATATACAAAATAATTTCAGGAGGAGAAGAGGACTAACATGTACAAGAGCAGGAAAGGGCTTATGTAGGAGTTTGCACTTGAGCTGAACCTTGGAGGGAACAATGACAGTAATACATTCCAGGCACAGGGTACAATTATGCATGAAAGTAGGAGATGGAATGTCATGTACAGTGAACAGCAAGTAAACTAGTTTAACTGAAATTTAAAGTCAAGGGGAAAGGAAGGGGAAAAATATTAAATAATTTTAGAAAGGTAGGGTGGAGCTAGTTTGCAAAAGGCATTCAATGCCAATTGAATAATAATTCAATAATTATCTTGAATAATAATATGAAGGGTAATAATTTATTCTAGAGGCAATAGGCGGTCATTGAAGCAACTTGAATAGGAAACTACCGTGATCAAACATATTTTAGGAATATAAATTTGGTAGCTCTGTGGAGGATTGATTCAGGAGGAAAGATACTGCAAGCAAGAAGACCAGTTTTGAAGCCACTGCAACCACTAGTCAAGCAGTGGAGAGAGCATATATGGATACAGTGGTGTCCATGTAGTAGAGAAAAGGGAAGGAACTTAGATGTTATGGATGTGGAATCAACAACAGCTGGCCATTAATTGAATAAAGGCAAGAAGGACTGTTAAGAGTCAGGGATGAATCCAAGATGGAAAATGTGTGTAACTAGAAGGATGGTGGTAGCCTTGAGGGAAACAGGGACTAAGGAAGAAAGGAGTAAAGAAAGAAGTGTCTGTGTGTGTGTTTAAGGGGAAAGTGAAGACTTTCAGTTCCCTTTTGAGTTGTTTGAGTTGCATATGGGATACTCAGGTAAAGCTATGTAGGAGGCAATCAGTGGTATAAGATGTCAGAAGATGATATAAGATGTCAGAAGAGACATGTAAATGTGGAAGTCATCTGCTTAGAGTTGGTAATAGGACCCATGGGAACAGATGAAATTATCAAGGGGGGGCTTACAAGGAGAAAAGATAGACTCCTTTGGTATACCTATTTTTAGGGGAAATATGCTCCATGTAAAAACTGAATAATGATTTAGCAAAGGAGACTTAAGGAGTGGTCAAAGATTGGAGGAGAATCAAGGAAAGATTGTTGTCATGAAAATCAAGGGAGCATTGATACCCAAGCCAGGAAGAGACAAAACAGAAAAAGAAAATTATAGACCAATTTCTCTAATGAATATAGATGCAAAAATTTTCAACAAGATTTTAGCAAAACGAATACAGCATCTTATCAAGAGAATAATACATTATGATCAGGTAGGTTTCATACCAGGAATGCAGGGCTGGTTCAATATTGGGAAAACTATTAGCATTATCAATCATATCAACAACAAAACCAACAAAAACCACATGACTATCTCAATTGATGCAGAAAAAGCTTTCGACAAAATACAACACCCATTCCTATTAAAAACACTGGAGAACATAGGAATAAAGGGAACTTTCCATAAAATAATAAGCAGTATCTACCTAAAACCTTCCGCAAGCATTATATGCAATGGAGATAAGCTAGAGGCATTTCCAATAAGGTCAGGGGTGAAACAAGGATGCCCATTATCACCATTATTATTCAATATGGCACTAGAAATGTTAGCGGTAGCAATTAGACAAAATAAAGAAATTGAAGGAATAAAAATAGCCAAAGAAGAAACTAAGTTATCACTCTTTGCAGATGATATGATGATATATTTAGAGAATCCCAGAGATTCAAGTAAAAAACTACTTGAAATAATAAACAACTTTGGCAAAGTTGCAGGTTACAAAATAAACCCACACAAATCTTCTGCATTCCTATATATTAGCAACAAAGTCCAACAGCAAGAGATAGAAAGAGAAATCCCATTTAAAGCTAGAGTAGACACTATAAAATACTTAGGAGTTTACCTGTCAAAACAAACCCAGGGATTATATGAACACAATTACAAGACACTTTTTGCACAAATAAAGTCAGATTTAAGTAAGTGGAAAAACATCAGTTGTTCATGGGTAGGCCGAGCTAATATAATAAAAATGACAATTCTACCTAAATTAATCTACTTATTTAGTGCCATACCAATTAAACTATCATGTAATTATTTTCTAGAGCTGGATAAAATAATATCAAAATTCATTTGGAAAAACAAAAGGTCCAGAATATCAAAGGGACTAATGAAAAGAAATGCTTGGGAAGGTGACCTAGCGCTACCAGACCTCAAATTGTATTATAAAGCAGCAATTATCAAAACCACTTGGTATTGGCTAAGAAACAGAGGGGTAGACAAATGGAATAGGCTTGGCACTCAAGACACAGTAGGCAAGGAATATAGCAACCTCCTGTTTGATAAACCCAAAGATCCCAGCTTCTGGGATAAGAACTCATTGTTCGACAAAAATTGCTGGGAAAACTGGTTAACTGTGTGGCGGAAATTAGGCATAGACCCATGCCTGACACCATACACAAGAATAAAGTCCAAACGGGTACATGATTTAGGTATAAAGATTGATACCATGAATAAACTGGAGAAGCAAGGTATAGTGTATTTATCAGATTTATGGAGAGGGGAAGAATTTTTTTCTAAAGAAACGATATAAAGCATTATGAAATGCAAGATGGATAATTTTGATTACTTTAAACTGAAAAGTTTTTGCACAACCAAACCCAATGCAACCAAAATTCGGAGGGATGTAGTAAACTGGGAAAAAATTTTTACAGCTAAGCTCGGGGATAAAGGCCTCATTTCTAGAATATATAGAGAACTGACTCAAATATATACCCATCCAAGTCATTCCCCAATTGATAATGGTCAAAGGATATGAACAAGCAATTTTCAGGGGAAGAAATCAAAGATATCTATAATCATATGAAAAAGTGCTCTAAATCACTATTGATTAGAGAGATGCAAATCAAAACAACTCTGAGGTACCACAGCACACCTGTAAGATTGGCAAACATGACAGAACAAGAAAATGATAAATGCTGGAGAGGATGTGGGAGAGTTGGAACACTAATTCATTGTTGGTGGAGCTGTGAGATCATCCAACCCTTCTGGAGAATGGTTTGGAACTATGCCCAAAGGGCTACAAAAATGTGCATATCCTTTGACCAGAAATATCGCTACTAGGATTGTATCCCCAAGAGACTATAAAAAAACGGGAAAGGGTCCCACGTGTACAAAAATATTTATAGCAGCACTCTCTGTGGTAGCCAAAAACTGGAAGTCAAGGGGGATGCCCATCAATTGGGGAATGGCTGAATAAATTATGGTATATGAATGTAATGGAGTACTATTGTGCCATAAGAAATGATGAACAAGAAGACTTCAGGGAGGCCTGGAAGGACTTATATGATCTGATGCTGAGCGAAAGGAGCAGAACCAGGAGAACTTTGTGCACAGCAACGACCACAGTGTGCGAGAGTTTTTTCTGGTAGACTTGGAACTTTGTAATAACACAAGAACTTAATGAGAAAAAAAAAAAATCCTAATGTCGGTCTTCTAAGGCAAAATGCCTTCCACACTCAGAGAAAGAAATGTGGAAGTCATTTGCAGAATGTAGCAGATCATGTTTGTGTGTGGGTGGGTTTCAGTGTATTATGTGTTGATTTGTTCCACTTATTTTAGTTCGACTACGTAGCATGACTATAGTGAAAATGTGCTCAATAGGAAAGTATATGTAGAACCTAAACAGAATTGTATGCTGTCATGGGGAGGGAGGGGGGGTATTGGGGGAAGGGTGGGGGGGATAAAATCTTAACTTTAAGGAAATGATTGTAAAACATTAAAAAAAATAAAATAGAATAAAAAAATAAAAAAAAAGAAAATCAAGGGAGCAGAAAGTATCAAAACAGCTTTGAGGCTTTGCCTTATAACTAATACATTGGAAAATATGACTAAAGGCAGAAATAGCCAACAAGGAAGAAGCTTTGGAAAGTCAACCACATTAATATACTGTTAGAGCAGTAGATTGGTTTAAGTATTCTGGAAAACTATTTGGAATTAGAAGAGAAAAATAACTAAACTGCTCATACCCAGTGAACTAAAGATCTCACTCCTCAACATATATCCCAAGGATATTGTCAAGTCAACAAGCATTTATTAAGTACTTACTTACTATGTGCCAAGAACTAAGTTAAGTGTTAGGAATATGAAGGAAGGCAAAAACAATCCCTACCATCAAGTAATTTATACTCTACTGAAGGAAGAAAACATACAAACAGTGATGTACATTCAAGATTTATACAGGGTTAAATAGGTAATTTCAGACAAAAGGAGGATGGACAACAATAAGTCAAACAGAGGGAGCCACTGGAGTTTATTAATGGGGGTTGGGGGGAAATGATCAGACCTGTGCTGTAGGAAAATCTCTGACAGCTAAGAAGAGATTAGAGTGGAGTAGAGAGACATTTGAGGCAAGGAGATTAACCAATAGGCTACTGCAATAATTCTGGCTGGAGGTAATGAAGACCTACATCAGGGAGGCAACTATGTCAGGGGAAAAAAAGGGACATTTATGAGAGATTTTGCAAAGGTAGACTCCAGAGGACTTAGTAAAAGATTAGATGTGTAGGGTAAATGAGAGTAAGGAATCCCGAATGACCCCTAGGTTGCCTAATTAGGTGATGGGACGATGGCAGTGCCATAGATAGTATTTAAGAAATTTAGAAGAGAAGATTTTAAAGGAAATAATA
Organism: Bettongia penicillata ogilbyi; assembly: GCA_023548195.1. Classification (NCBI taxonomy): domain Eukaryota; kingdom Metazoa; phylum Chordata; class Mammalia; order Diprotodontia; family Potoroidae; genus Bettongia; species Bettongia penicillata. The sequence continues at coordinate 364,814 of JAJHZJ010000160.1, forward strand.
ATACCTAGAATTTATATGGTGTTTTAATGTTTGCAAAGTGTTTTACAAATATCAACTCATTTTATCTTGTCAGATGGGTGTTATTATTACCCCCTTTTACAGATTAGGAAGCAGAGGCTGATATAGGTTAAGTAACATACCTAGGGTCACACAGCTAATAAGTGTCTGAGGTTGGATTTTAACTCAAGTCTTCTGACTTGAGGTTCAGTGATCTATGTTCTGTGAAACTTAACTGATAATGAGTTCAATTTTGAACATGTGGAGTTTAAGATATCTACAGGACATCTAATTCATGATGGCTAACAGGCAATTTGATATGTAAGTCTGAATGTCAGCAGTTAAGGCTGAATAAGTAAGTCTGAGAACAAGCTGCATATAGAGAACAATTGAATCCATGTGAGCGCTTGAGATCAGCAATCAAGATAGTATAGAGGGGGAAGAGGAGAGAGCCCAGGACAGAACCTTCAGAGATACTTAAGGTTGGGTTAGTTGCAGAAAGAATAGTCAAAGATGATAGATAAATAGACAGAGAGAGAGAGAGAGAGAGAGAGAGAGAGAGAGAGAGAGAGAGAGAGAGAGAGAGAGAGAGAGAGAGAGAGAGAGAGAGAGAGAGGAAAATGTCCACAGCAGTACTTTTAATTGTAGGAAAAGAAGCCCCCCCAAAAAAAACTAGAAACAAAGTGGGGAAAGGCCAAATAAATTGTGGCACATGAAGGTAATAGAAGCCTTGATGAATATGAGCAGTAGTTCATATGCCCCAGGTTAAAAACAACCTACTCATTTTTCAGACAAGTAAATAAAAACCTAAGAAGGTTCACACAATTATCACACTATATCATGCCATTTGAATTCAATTCAATTTCACACACATTTGATAAATACCTTCTATTAAGGCACTGTATCACATGGTACTGATCAAAATATGAAAAATAAAAACAATAATAATTTTCAAAGCATTTTGCAAAGATTACATCACTTGATCTTCACAACAAACCTGTAAGATAAGTGCTGTTATTATACCCATTTTGCACATATGGAAATAGCCCAAGAGAGGTGAAGCAACTTGCCCAGGTCATACCACTGGTGAATGAATAAGGCAGAATTAGAACTCAGTTCTTTCCAACTCCAAGTCTAGCATTCTATCTGCTATGCCACTGAGCTGCCTAAAAGCATATTCCTTGTCCTCAAAGAGCTAAAAACTTAATGGGAGAACAAAACAGGGATCCAAATAAGCATCATACAAAGTGGAGTGTGATAGAGGCAAATGAAAGCCATAGAAATTGCTCAAAAAAATTTTGAGGATTGAAGGAGGACTTTGGGGAACAGAGAAAGTTTCATGAAAGAGTTGCCACTTGAGTTGGCATTTGAAGAAAGAAATAGTTTTCAACAGGTTAAGATTTGAGTCCTGGGCATGGAACTAGGGAAAAGAGGTAGAAGAGGGCAAGACTACATATGGAAACAGCTGATTATCCTATTTAGTTGGAAGGTAAACTACATGACAGGGAGTAGTGAGAAATAAGACTAGAAAGCTATGTCTAAATTTTGAGAGGTTAGGAGGTAGAATTTAAGGGGAGGAAGAAGGCAATGATAAAAATATGAGTATTTAAAAAAAATTTGTCAGAGCCAAAAGAGAGGGGAGAGAGTTTGACACCAATTTAACTATGTATCTGTCTATATAACATAAAAAAACAATTTGATGTAAGGATAAAAAAAAAAACAGAGAGATCTAGTCCCTACCAGATGATGTGAAAAAGAGAAGATTCCTATGGGTCAGTGCTTAGTTATATTCTGATTTAAGATCTGAGCATTCTGCTTCCTCTCAGTCTTTTTTTCCCTGTCAAATTGCACTCAACAAAATGAATTCATTGATTTAACTAATAGACTTTGCCAATTATATTGACTTACACGTTGATCTATAGAAACTAAATGGGATGAGTTCTCACTCTCCGAACTCTACATTGTTAGTTGAAAGTAGGAGTCCTTAACCATTTTTTTTATGAAACTCTTTGTCAGGCTGGTGAAACCTATGGATCCCTTCTCAGAATAACATTTTTAAATGCATAAAATAAAATAGTTAATGTTAAAAAGGAAATCAATTATATTGAAATACATAGTTATCAAAATAAATAAATAAAACCAAATTCACAAACCCCCTGAAACATTTCTGTAGACCCCAGCTTAAGAACTTCTGGCATAAAGAGAACTAGAACTCCATTTTGCCATCAGAAATGTAGACATGACTCAAGGGAAGAAATTTGAGGCCTTTAAGAAGGGGTCATTTGCCAAAGATCAAAGAAGGTGGGCAAATTATAGCCCTAAAGAAGCACTGGATTATCCAGCACCAGAAGCTGAAGAAAGACTTAGAATCAAGATCTGAAAGAATATTGGGCATGAAGTTTTGATGAAAGCCAGAACAACCATGCTCTAGAAACTAGTTCTACTAAAAATTACTGAGAATGGAGCCAAGAAAATGGAATCTGGTTGTTCCATCAAGACTTGGCCTTGATAGGAGGCAAGAGACAGAAGGGAGAAGTTCCAGATCCTTAGGATAAAGTCCAAATCTTGCTTGGTTTTCTGGTCCTATAGCCTTGAAACTTCTGATACCCCAAGTCTATTTGTGGATATACATATGGTAAGACCTTTTATTAAAGGAAAAGAGATAGACCTCCCCTTGGCCATGATATACTTCTGCTTTTTCATCACATGGATTACTAGCTCTCAGGCCTTAGCTTGACCGAATTGGAACATCTGAAACCTGCAACTTTTCAAATCCCTTGAAGAGTGCAAAAGGTAAAAGAGGACAAAAAGGATTAGAAGTCTTGTAAGGGAGGAGAAAACACTCTCTGACTGAGGCCTGCTAATAATACCTACAGCAGTTGCAGATGTCACTTCTTTCCCCTTGATGAGCCACACATCCTCTATTTAATTTTAAGAGAGATAGTCAATGAGAGACACAAAACGAGACAGAGACAAAGAGCTAGTCCAGTCAAAAGAGCACCCATCTAAGAGTCAGATTTCTAGCTCTGCTTCCATCAGTATGTAAGTATGGGACTTAGGCCAAGTTATTCAACCTGTGTAATAATAAGGACCCTCAAAATTCCTCCTCAGATACTTCAACATGGCAGGAAAGTGACTATACTTTCAAAGACTGTCAATGTAGCTTGAGCTCTGGCAGGTCCTACCAAGTTGGAAAGGTCTGAGGAATGAGTGGCCCAAAAATGTCCTCTTGAAGCAGCCTATTCCAATCTTGGAAATCTCAAATTGATGACTAGTTTTTCCTGATATCAAACTTAAATTTGCCTTTAAGCAACGTTTTCCCATTGTTCCTAGTTCTGGCTGCTTTGGCCAAACAGAATAAATTTAATTCTTCTTCTACATGACAACCCTTCAAGTACATCTCCCCCAGATTTTCTTTTCTAAGCTAAACAACCTCAGTTCCTTCAACCAATCTTTACATGGCATTTACCAAGGCCCTTTACCATCTTGGTTGTGCCCCTCTGGATGATTTCTCTTTTATCAATGTCTTTCCTAAACTGTGATGCACAGAACTGAACACAATGCTCCAGATGGGGTCCGACCAGAGCAGAGTACAGAGGCACTATTGCCTCTTTATTCCTAGAAGCAAAGAATCTTTTAATGCTGCCTGAAATCACATTGGCTTCTTTGGCTGCCACATTACACTGCTGATTCACATTGGGACTGAATAGCCTTTTGTCTTTGTTTCACACTGGGGAGGAGGCATTTAAGGATGAGAAGATTCAATAGCTACTCACAGACCTCAACTCAAAAAGGGGTGTACTTAGAGAATCTTGAAGATCAGCAGAAAGTTGGGGAGAGACAGATAAATGTCACCAATCCTCCCCCTTCCCCTTCAATTAGTGGGAGCCACAGGCCCATTCAAGGCTTGTGGTGTAGGACTTCTGCAAGAGGAACCCTCATACAAGGAACTGTCAGTGATTGGAAATTTACATACATCTTTGGGATTAATGTTTTTCCAATCAAGGATTTCTATTTTCTTTTCTTCCTTTCCATACCACTTATTTTTATGATATTGTAAATGATACCTATACAAGCAGAGAATCAACCTTAGTACACTGTAAATATCATGCAAATGTTGCCACTTGTTTCCTGACTGGTGGCTACTGTGAAAGTCGTAGCTTACTACAACAGGAAAGCATGAGAATTTTCCAAAGTATACTTGAGCCCTTTGTATCATGGGAGGCTCAGACAGAAGGATTATATTAACTCCCATTTATATAGGATTATGGGCAGCTAAGTGGTGCAGTAGATAGAGTGCCAGTCCTGGAATCATAAAGACTCATCTTCATCAGTACAAAGCCAACCTCAGATACTACTACTTGTGTAACACTGGGTAAGTCACTTAACCCTGTTTGCCTCAGTTTCCTCATCTGAAAAAACAGCTGGAGAAGGGAATTGGAGACCACTCCAGTATCTTTGATAAGAAAACTCTAGATGGGGTAACAAGGAGTTGAACATAACTGAAATGACTCTACAACATATAGGATTATGGAATTTTGAGCTGGAACTTTAAAAATCATCTAATTCAAAACATTTTACAGATGAAAAAACTGGGAGGTAGGAATGTAATGGAAAGAGAATTAGATTGGAGGTCAGAGGAACTAGGTTTAAATCCCGGATCTAACACATACTAGCTGTGTGACCTTGGATAAATAACTTTGTCTCGCTAGAGCTTATTTATCTCCTCTGTAAAATCAGGAAAGATGAATTATATTATCTCTAAAGATTTTCCTAGTTCTCAAACCTATAAAATTCTGGTCTGTGAAATAATTCAGCTAAGGTAAATAAGTAGTATGTAGCAGTGCTGAGATTTGAAACAAAGAGATTTTGGCCTGCAGTCTTGTCTCACCACCCCTCCCACAAACCCTTACCCCTACTATACTATGCTACCTCTTAAAGCACTTAAAGTTTTACAAAACATTTTCCCCCTCAAAACAACCCTGTAAAGCATGCAGTACAAGTATTGTTATCCTCTCCTGACATACAAGGAAACTGATGTTAAGTGACTTGCCCAAAGTGATACAGGTAACAATTTCATGGCCAGGTACAAACCTAAGCCTGCAAACTTCAAGTCCACTGCTTCTATCACTGCATCTGTTTCTCAATATAAGTGATGTTATTTTTCAGAGATGTCCCAACTCTTTTGAACTATACTGTCCATTTCCTTGGCAAAGACAGTGGTGTAAACCACTTCGTTCTCCATTGAATAAGGCAAACAGAGGGTAAGTGACTTGCCCAGGATCACAGCTAGAAAGTATCTGAGGCCTTCCTGTCAGTCTTCCTGACTCCAGGCCCAGTGCTCAACCATTAATCCCTCTAGCTGTCTTTCTTTTCTATGGATATAAAAACTTAATTTGAGGATTGAAAACCATAGTCCTACCTCAGATACCTACTAGCTCTGTGACCCTTGGAAAGTCATTTAATGTTTGTCTGTCTCACTTTCCTTACCTATAAATGGGGATAGCAATTGTACCTACTCTTCAGGTTTGTTAGGAGGATGAAATGAGCCAATACATGTAGAGTGCTTTGCAAATCTTACATAAATGTCACCTATTATCTATCACTTTTAAAAACACTTAAACTGAGTTAGAAAACTTTAAGTAAAATGCTTAACATTTATATGAATTTGGACAGATTCCATCTAACAATTTGTATCTGGGCCAGCCCCAATATGGTTCCTTATATTTTCCTTTTCTCTATCACCCAGCAATCCAGAAAGGCTGATTTCACCCTCCCACATGGCTTTGGCACTGCATGCAAAAGAAGAGAAAATTGAATGTCAACCTCTCCTTGGCTCTTATGGAATGGAATTTTCTTGGAAGCTTTGAGAAGAATTCCTTTACAAAGAAGAACTTTAACCTTTGCAAAATGCAACACAGGGTCACCAAGAACTTGCCTTGGTGGCAAAATAGGAGTAGACATCTACTCATTTGTCCATTGTGCCCTGAGAACAAATGGCATTCCTGCTAAAAACTCTGTGCAGAATATGTTTACTCCAGAAACGGCTTAAAACTGCCATTTTTTGTTTCTGGTTTGCATAAATATAAAGATACAAAAGTGTAAAGGAGGCTGGAGAGGGAAAATGGATAAGCAGAGGCGAGAAAGGAACAGAATCTTAGGAGCTGTTTGCTCACTCAAAAGCAGACATATTTTTGTTTTAGCTGCATTTACATAATGCCAAAACAACCAGTTCAACTGAAGAAGAAGTAGCATGGAGTAGTGGATATTGTGCTTGGCTGTGAACAAGTCACTTCACTTCTCTGCGCCTCAGTTTCCTCATCTGTAAAATGAGGGTATTGGACCCAATGACTTCTAAGGTCCCTTCCAGCTCTAAATCTATGGTCCTTTAATTAATCAAATGACAAAAAAAGGTCAAACTCATTGTATGGTGAGAGTTTTCAGTTGAAGGAAAACTTCTTTCGAATTAGAAGCTATCCAAAAGCAGAACAGACTAGCTCAGGAGATAAAACAGTAATTCCCCTTCCCCTCACCTCCCATTACTGGGATTCTTCAAAAAAGGATGGCATTAAGAGAAAGAATAGGATTTTAGAGTTGGAAGGGACCATAGAGGGTATCTAGTTCAACTACTTCATTTCACAGATGACAAAATAAAAGTACATCTAGGGGAAATTTCTTGCCCAAGATCATGGGTAGTACATGAGGAATTAAAGCCAGGTTTTCTGGTTCCAAATCTAGTGCTTCTTCCAGTATACCACACTGGTCATATATCAGATGTTGTGGGGGATATTACAGCTTGGATTCAGGATGATCTAGAGACTTTTAAAGACCTTTTCCTAACTCTCAGATTCTATAACTAAACTTTTTCACTTCCAATTCATTTTTTCTGGTATAGTGTCAAGAAAACCTTAGAACAGGCTTACACAACAGACGACTCATGCAGGTCATCTGAGGCCTGCCAAAGGATTTTAAGGAGCACAAGGAAAATGTAGAGGATGTAAAAGAAAGGAAAGATGCAATGAGTGCTTCGTCTGTGCCTCGCTTAACCTGCTTTCCACTGGTCACTCTTGTGCCTGCCATATAACTTGGCAAGTGGGTTACCACTGAATACTGTCTCTTATTTGTCATGTGATCCACAGCAACAAACCATCATCAGTCTCTCTCTAGTCCAAGAGGAGCGAGAGTCATATCTTTTTGCTGTTTTTGGTTGTTACTAAATGTAAATTGTAAGAAAACCTGAAAAATGTATTAAAACATACCATTCAGGAAAGTAATTTTTGAACATTAATGTAATTTCATGATAAAATCATAAGTAATAAGTATAATTAACTGATATAAATTGATATTTCTCTTTTTTAATATGGTTTATTTGTAGTTTAATCATTAATGATGTCTTTGCTTGGAAAGTGAGGCACTAGAAACCTAATTGTGACCCAAAGAAGTTTAGCCCATTTTAATTTTAGCCCCAACCTACTACCAAGTTGTGCAGGTCTACCTTAGAAGAATATACTCTATGAAAGTGCTTATTTGGTGGTCCCTCAAAATAAGAAAACACTTTGAAAGAACTGTCCCCATTTGTCTCAGAATGCAATACAAAATGAAGTAGAGCTCTAGCCTGGACTGAGTGGATATGTTGGGGATAAGTGTGTATACTCTCATTCTTGTGTGTACACATTCACACAAACCTCCTGAGGTTCCTCAGCTATGCCTTCTTGCCAGACTGGTGCAAGACAATGCAGAGAAGTTGAATGACTTATCCAAAGTCAGACAGGTCATAATTTCATATCCCGGCAATGGCAAGATATGACAAGTTGAAGGACTTATTGGTCTATAGCTCAGTAGAGCCAGCAAAAATCCCTTTTAAAAAACTTACCTCTCAGTGGAAATATATTACACATTCAAAGTAAATATACCAAAGTGATGCATTATTCTTGACAACCTGTCAGTCCCTTAACGGGCCTACATCAATCTCCTGGAGAAGAAGACCTCTTTTCTTAATTCAAACATTGGCCTTCTCTTTCTTTTTCCAAAAAAAACCCGTTTGACCATCTATTAGCAGTCTTATTCATTCAAAGAGAATTGTGGGAAACTGCTGCCCTCATTAAATTTTAAATGTTCTTTCCCTCTTTGCCAACAGAACTAAATTATTGATGTTAATTTTTGTGTATAGTTAACATGTTAAGTAGACTCTCAATAGCAAATAGAGCCCATTTTCATGTCTAGTGTGACAAAAGAGCTATTCATTAAACATAAACAGTGTTAAAATTCAATTATCAGTTCATGTAATATGATTGCAAGCCTTCCAGAGAAGCTATGCGGGGCACACATAAAGGAAGAGGAGATTCCAAGCACAAGTCTGATCAGTGAAATGCTTCTTGCTGTCTGAATGATCAAGTTGAACCTACTGCAATAATAATCATTAATAATAAGAATATTAACAATAACAGCAATACTGATAAAAATTTCTGCATCAATCTGAGGCTAACAAAGCACTTTCAACAATCCCATGAGGAAGACACTTCAAGTAGGACTGTGCTCATTCAAGCAATATTGAAACAAGTTATTGACACACACATAAAAAAAAGATTCAATTCAAAAGTTTGAGTTATGAGAGACAACAAGCTGTTTAAAAAAAACTAAACAAAACAAAACAAAAAACCCAAATCTATTACGCTAGAAGTCAGAAGGTCGGAATCTAAAACCTAGTTTTGCTGCTTATTACTTGTAGGCAAGCTACAATTTCTCTAAGTCTCAGCTTCCTTATCTGTAAAATGAGAGTGTTAGACTTGATAGTAGCTGAGGTTCCTTTCCAACTTAAATTCTATGATCCTTATAACCTAGGTTCGAACTCTCTTGTCACAAAGTAGTTTTGTGACTATTAGCAAGTCTGTTTTTCTGAGCTCTGATTTCTTCACCTATAAAAGTGATAATAGATTCATGATAGTATTTGTACTACTTCCTTCACAGGTTCAGGTTTTTTTTTTTTTTGGTGGGTCTTGAGGGGAACAGGAAACAAGTTTTCTGATGTAGTAATCATCTCCTTCAATGAAAATATTGAATTTTATAGAGGTACAGAACCTCATATCTAGAGATTTCTTTTTTGTTCATTTATTTTTATTTTTCAGGCAACAAGTATTTTTTACTAATCTTTCCTTCCTCCTACCTTCCTGCCCCACTGGGCACTTAAAAAGCAAAACAAAACAAATCCCTCTCTCTATATACAGTCTAGTAAAACAAATTTCCACATTAGTTGTATCCAAAAATATATGTCTCTGCATTTTTTTAAGTTCACCACCTTCCTTCAAAGGTGAGTGGCATGTTTTACCTTCATTCTTTTGGATTATTATTGCGTGGATCAGATTTCTAAAGTCTTTCAAAGTTGCTTCTCTGTTTAATGTTGTTATTACTGTATAGACTGTTCTACTTCTGCTCAGTTGGCTCTGCATAAGTTCATAAAGGTCTTCCTACTTTTCTCTGAAACTGTCCATTTCATCATGTCTTATAGCACTATTACATTCCATCCCATTCATGTACCATGATTTGTTTAGCTCCTTCCACCAGGAGGACCTCCTAGGGTTGTTTTGAGGAACGACCTTTCTATTCTGATTACAATAGTTACAACAACGCTCCTTCAGGGTGGTACAGCAGGGTTTTCAAAGCTATGCCAGGAGAGCACAAGCTCTTCACCCACTCAGGAGGGTTTTAAAGTATGGTTTTGGTGGTAGATTGTACCTCTGTCATCTGTCCAAAAGCCAGCCCAGCTAAGGAGAGAGATGCATGTTAACCAAAATATTCCCTTCCCAGGAAATTAATTTTCAGCCACAGCAAGCCCATCAGTGGGGGAGAGTTAAAATCAATATCAGTGTAGGGAATAACCAGAGCAATGAAATTATGATTTCGAATCATCTAGAAACCTTTATAAAAATTAACTTGTTCTAGACTTAAAACAACCTCATGCCACAAAGGTGAAAGGTATTGTTATCCCCAATTTACCAATGAGGAAACAGGGTCAGAGAGTGAAATAACTTGCCTATGATCACCCAGCTTATGTTATAGGCAAGTTTTGAATCCAATTTCCTGATTCCATAATGAACACTCAGTTTTCCATACTGCACTGTCAAAATAGCAGTATCTATAAAAAAGCAGTACCTTGTAGAAAGAGCATTGAGCAAAGTCAGGAGACCTGGGTTCTAATCCCAGTTCATCACTTACTAAATCATGTAGGTCTTTTGAACCTTGGTATTCTTAATTATAAAATGAGTATAAATTTGCTACGTACATTAAAACATATGCTATCTATTTACAAAATCATTGTGCAAAAAAATAAGATCATTTTACATGTCCTACATCAATAGAAGCTATTATGTTGAACAGAATTTACCTTTATCTGTATTTGTTAATGTGTTTTGTTGTGTTTTGATATGTGCATGTGAGAGTGTGTGTGTTTTTTCTGTCACTCCATTGTATTGTCAGGCTCTAGAAAGCTGAAACTACTTCTAATACTTCTTTTGCATCACATCTAACCACATACACAAAAATTTGCTAGTCAGTTTTTTTGTAGTTGGTTCTCAAAAAGGTATCTGACCACGACTCTGAGAAGTGGATTTTTCTTATGCTTCAGTGTCATGGATTCCTAGATACAGTGATAGGCAGCTCTGGCTCTCTTACAGCACTACATTTGGCATGCCTCTTGGGTGGCAGCAAACATGCTCATCAAGTAGAATGCTACCCGTCTGTCAACTTACCCACCTGCTGCCATTATTTTTATTTGGAAGCTGAAGCTACAATGCATCCTGATATATTCTGGAAGTTCAGATAAAGGAAAACTTGAGGCTATGTAATTTAGCACTAAAAAGGACTCTGGAGATCATTGAGTCCAATATCTCATTTTATAGATGAGGACACTGAGGTTCCAAGCTAATGTTACACAGTCAGTAAGTAGGAGAGCCAAGAATCAAACGTAGGTTTCACCATGACTCCAAATCTATTTCTCATCCATCTAAGGCATTTGACTCTTACAATACTGGAATTCACAACTCCCTCCCTCTCTCTGTACACACACACACACACACACACACACACACACACACACACACACATACACACATATATATAAATACACACACATATATATAAATACATACACATATATAAATACACACACATATATGTGTGTGTATTTGTATGTATATATGTATATATACATACATACATATAATTTTTATACATAGACAATTCTGTATATACATATTTAATGTATACGTTAAACACATATATTTGAATTTGTGACCTGTTAATCACCAGAATCAGAAAGATTTTGTTTTCAATCCCCTATCTGATACTTTCTAGCTTGCAAAAAACAAAGGAGATGATGGATAAAAAGGTGCTTTCTAAATCCTAAAGTGCTATATAAATGTCAGCTATTATTTCTCATCATTAGAGCAAGAACTTAGACTAGAGCTCAAGTCTTCTGACTTCAAAGTTTACTAGGGGAAAGAAGTTACAAAAGGACAGCTTGAAGGTGGTGAATTAAAGGGAAGTTCAGCAGTTTTATGCCTTTGCCTAGATAGGGCCTACTGGGTTGACTACACATATAGGTGCTCCAGATCTTCTTATTAGCACCAATTGTATTGTAGCCTCTTTCGTTTTGATTAACCAGCTTCCTGAGTCACTGCTTAGCTGCCAATAGTGTGTAGTCTTGTATGATTGCCACCATTCTGCAATGATTCGGTCTCCTCAAGAAATAGTTCTACCCATACATGACAACTTCTTCTGTGGAACTTGTCAGACCTATACATCATCCTTTAACACCCTCCAGCTTCTCCATGCCTGAAATTCTTTTAATAGAGGCAAAGAGATGAGGCTTAATATATAAACAACCTAAAGCAAAGCATCCCATTAAATTACATTCATGTCAAGGTATAAATGATTCATATGTAATCCATTTCTGGAAGCAGGTTTTGATGGGGAGAAAGGGATGGAATATAAGAATATCAGGTCTTCAAAGTGGATGGGCACATGGAATAGAATGAGAGGATTTGAAGATACAGTTTGCCAACATAGTTTTGCTGCCAATCTATTTCTTTATGTAATAACAATGATGATAATACATTTCTCAAGTGCTTCAATGCTTACAAAGCACTTTTCTCACAACCACCCCACAAGATACAAAGTACAGTTTTTATTATCTCTATTTTTGCAGATAAAGATACTAAGCATCAGAAAAGCGAAATAACTTGCCCTAAAACATTCAGCTAGTAAATGTCAGTTAGGACTTAAATTCAGGCCTTCTGTCTCAATGACCAGTGTTCATTTCAGATGCTCCTCTCCTCTTTAAGTCAAGCAGTACGCACATAGAGTTCCTCAAAGTTCTTATCCCATTTATCCCACAAATGTTATTGGGGAACTAGGAAAAAGTCTAAATCCCAAATACCTCTTCCCATGAAAATTATCTGGGATTTCCAATTATGATCACAAGATGGATTTTCATTCTTATAAATCTATAACCATATGAAAATGTTCTATATCACTAATAATTAGAGAAGTGAAGTGAAAGCACTTCTGAGGTCTACCTTATACCCATAAACTGGGGAAAATTATTGATGTTGGAGGGGCTATGGGAAAACAAGTAATCTTGGTGGAGTTTTGAATGACCCCAACCTTTCTGGAAAGCAATGTGAAAGTATGCACAAAAAGTGCATCCCCCTTGCTATACCACTGATATGTCTATATACCAAAGAAACCAAAGAAAGAAGAAAAGGTCCTGTGTGTTCAGAAATACTTATAGCAGCTCTTTTTTGTGATGGCAAAAAGATAAGGAGATGCCCATCAGTTGGGGAATATCTGAATAGATTGTGATATATGGATGTAGTGGAATACTATTATGCTATAAGAAATGAGAAAAAAATAATTTCAAACAGACGTGGAAAGATGTATGAACTGTTGCTGAGTGAAGTAAGCAGATTAGAAGAGCAATTTATACTATAATATGAATATTTAAAAACAGTTTTGATAACTTTATGAGCTCATGAAGAATTAAATGAGAACAAGAACAATTTATACAATAACAACATTGTAAAACCAAATAACTATGAAAGCCATAAAGATTCCATCACCATCCATAATTCCAGACATCTAGTGATGAAACATCCAATCTACTTCTTAACAGAGGTGATGGGACTCAAGGTACAGAGTGAGACAGATATTATTTGGGCACATGCAATTGTTTTGCTTAACCATACATGCTTGTTATATGAGTTTCTTTTGTTTTCTTTCTTAATAGAGTATGAGAGAGAAAGAATATAGTTTTCTTGTTAATTAAAAAAAAACCCTCGATTTAAAAAAAAAAATCTGTGGTACTTGTTATACTTGTCAAGTGAAATTTAATTTAATGTTCTGCACTGATGGTAGAAAAAGTAGTGGTAGCAGATTTACTCTTAATTTCCTAGTTTTACTTTCTGTGCTGCCAAACCATATCATATATCTTGAGCAGATCAAAGACAGTGAGGTAGAGAGGAGATGATTAATTCGCTTATCACATATCCATGTTTTCTGGCAGTAATTCTGGAAACAGAGGATATAAGATGGCAGTTGTCAGCTGCTTATCTTTTGGGATCTTCTCTTAAATGGTGCCAACTTCAGAAAAATGCACACACTCCCATATTTTCCTGATAGTCCTACTCCACCCAGAAATTTTGACTCAAAGAAATAGATCAATGAGACAATAGAGAAAATAGGCAAATGCTTTCAGGTGTCTATTTCCCTAGATCCCTAGACTTCCTTATCCTTTGCCCTGGAAAAGACTTCTTGCTATGAGATTGTGATGTTGGGAGGAAGGAAAGCTCAACAAGAGAAGAGATGCTGAACCACAGCCATGGGCACCTGAGTGTTGGACGCACCAGCCACAGAGAGCAAGCAGCCATAGTGGAGCTCAGACTGTCACTTGCAGCAGAGCCATATTTTAGCAATTGTGAGAGTCTCTACTTGATGTGTATAGGACCAGCCGGAGCTGAGACCTAGGCCAAGAGCTGAGATGCAAACTCTGCCCAGAACCACAGGAGTCAATGCTGCCAGGGAGAGTCAAGTCTGGTGCAAAGCAGTTTTTGAAGCTAAATCAGCTCGTAAGATGGAACAAAATTCTCTTCCCAATATTTATTTGTCCTCCAAATGATATAGAATACTGACCTCTTAAAAGGGGTTTCAGACCCATAACTAACCCCTTACACCTTTTCCTCTGCCCCTGGATATAGTGCATGTGGTCAGAAAAATTGGCAGGAGGTCATTGGACTGAGCACTCTGCACAATAGCTTTTAACAAGCATCCTCATTTTCCTTTCATTAAACAATAAAATGTGTGTAGCAATGTGTGTGGGTTTTCTGCATCATCATCATCAACAGTACAGAGGCATGGATAAGAAAGGGACTTTCACTTCAAAAGTAAAAATATATCCTTGAGAACAGAGATGAGAGATTTTCTCATTTTAGTAATTTTGATAGTATGATACCAATATAATTTATTATCATAATACTGACAATTACTATAGTATTACTAGTGATACTATGATTTAGTAATTTATGATACTAACGTAATTTTGTGTCATATATGTCTAGCTCCATATAATAATAATTGCCAGCATTTATATAGCACTTTAAGGTTTGCCATGTACTTTATCACTATTATTTCATTTGATCCTTATAGTAATTCTGGGAAGTAGGTGTTCTTGCTATTATCATTTCACAGATTAAGAATCTGAGATAAAATGACTTTCCCAGGGTCACCCATTTATTAAGTGTCTGAGGCAGGATTTGAACTTGGGACATGGTGACTCCTTGTCGAAATGCTCTGTCTACTGTACTTTCTAGTTGTTAGGTCAGTGAAGGCTTCCCTTACTGGTTAATTAATTAAAGAAATACCCTGCTTCCTGGAATTTTGCAGAAAACATAATGGTGAATCAATGGCAGGCTTCTGTGTTCTTTCATTTCACTTGGGAAAGTCTACACTGCCTGTACCCACCATCACACACATATTACATATTGATGATTATACACACACACACACACACACGTGTGTGTGTGTGTGTGTGGTGGCACAATCAAATCAGTCGATATTTAAATTATTTCAGACTATTCACTGGAAGGTCAAAAACTGAAGCTGAAGCTTAAATACTTTGGCCACATAATGAGAAGATGGGACTTACTGAAAAAGTCTCTGATGTTGGGAAAGATTGAAGGCAAAAGGAAAAGGGGGTGGCAGAGGATGAGATGGATAGAGATAGCAGAGAATAGAAGGACTTGGGGTCATGGAGAATTGGACACAACCGAACTAAACAGCAGCAACCACAAAATGTGTGTGTATCTTTTTTGTGTGTATTATATATGTGTGTGTGTATAATATGTATATATAGTCAAGAATTTCTCAGTGCCAGAAGATTCCTGAGAGAATTTTAAGAGTGTTTGTTATTTTTAAATACATAATATGGAATATTCAAGTTGATCTATGCTCTAATTATTTTTAGAATTTTCTCTAATGATACAGATCAAGAGTTATCCATTCCTTCCCATACTGTGTGACTCTTCATGTTCTACAGAGGGCCCACTCTACATCCTAGAGGCTTTCCTCTTTTCCCCTGATGTTGTGAGGATACCAGTGGAGCACTCTGACGGTCTATCACCCCTCATGTTTGGAACACAACTAGCCTTTCTTCTTTTTCTAACATATACCATGGTGTCTTTTTGGCTCCTGCTCTTCGGACAGCCTTGCTCATTATCTGCAGCAACATGCTGACATTCATTTTGCTTCTCTCCATCACTCTCTGGATGATATTAACTTTTATTTTCTCAGATGCAGTTATGTTCCACATCTTGTGGACATACAGAAACACCCGTCTGTTTGTATGGAAAAGATGGGCCTGTGTTTCCATGGGAAGCTTAGAATCATAAAATGGCCTATGCGATTTGCCAAAGGCATTATAGCCCATTCTCCTTCTGTTGTTCAACTCTTGGACCAACTTGTTGTCCAACCTAAGGCTCTCTCTTGGATCTCCTCCATCACAGTGACAGTTATCTTTGCTCATCATACATCTCCATCATTTATAACTTGCCTGATATTTAGTATGAGAGAGTATTAAACAAAATTATTCTTCTGTATCTTTTAAGGAATCTTAAGTGATTTTCACATATAGATAGTAGAACTTTATTGTAAAAGAGCCTGTAAGCTAGCACTTTCTCCTACTGAATGAAATTCTTTAATAATCAGCCAACATTGTAGGCTCTTATATTCTCTATATATTTCAATCAATCATGAAATGGTAAAGATATGGTTCTTTTTTTAGTATTATGTGCAAAAGCCTATTTTCTAATACCCCTTAGTAGGGGCAGTTAGGTGGTGCAGTGGATAGAGCACCAATGCAGGAGTCAGGAGGACCTGAGTTCAAATCTCACCTCAGACACTTGACACTCACTAGCTGTGTGACCTTGAGCAAGTCACTTAACCCCAATTGCCTCATCCTGGGCCATCTCCAGTCATCCTGATGAATATCTGGTCACTGGAATCAGATGGGTCTGGAGGAGAAGTGAGGCTGGTGACTTGCACAGCCCTCCCTCACTCAAAACAAAGTCAAGTGCAAGTCATGTCATCATTTCTCTGATGGCACGGTCTTCTTCGGCAATGAAGGATGAACAAATACTCCCAGTATAGATATACTTATTTAGTTTGTATATTGATGATTCTCCTATAGACTTTATATGATGGTATAGAGTTATAGAGTTTAGGAGATGGTGATGCTCTCTCGGGTGCCTTTATTCTTATTAATAAAGACTTGGAATTTTTGAGATTTGAAGCTAAATTTGCTCTATTCTCTATATTACAGCACTATCAGAAAGAACTGAACTAAGCACAGACCCCTCTAGCAGTATATCACTAGAAACATAACTCCAACATGATACTGAGCCATTAATTGACCCTCTTTTGGGTCCAGCTATCCAGCCAGTCATGGATCCGTAGAACTGTAGAAATTAGACCACATTTCTGCATCTTGTCCACAAGGAGAGCCATCATTAGTGGTCCAACACAATAAGAACTGTGGGTTCATTTATTCACCACCAACTGTATACTCCACCTCTGTGCTAGACATTGGAAGAAAAGGATTACAAAAGAAGTATAAGACATAGTCCTAAACTTCAAGAACTTTATAATAATTATTATTATTTATAATAATATTATTAAATTATTACTTTATAATAATTATATTTATTATGACCCTATGATGATAATATTATTATAACTTTATAATAATAATAATAATCCAATATAACAAGGAGATAAATAATCCATGCTACTAAACATGTTGTAGTTGGGAAGTCAACATTATGGAAGGGAACAAAATTCAAGACTACTGTCATTCAATGCTGCCTCAGGAAATGCAACAGTTGGTAGTGGCCAGAGGGTGTTTGACCTCAGGAGATTTGAGTTTAAAAACTCCAACTCTGTGTGTGATTCTGAGAAAGTGACCTCACCTTTCTGAGTGACAGTATCTTCATCTGTAGAAGTGGATACTAGAACTGCTTATGCCATAGGAGAGTACCAACTGAGGTGCTTTGGAAACCTTATTCTCCAAATGTGAACGATTAATTGATGGAGAAAGAAACTGCTAAGAAAGGACTCAAGCTGGGCCTTGAAGGGGTAGGTAGGGCCAGAGTAGGCAGAGGAGGGTGAGGTGGTCATTTCATAAGGAAGGCATAATGGGAGCAAAACTGGGACAAAAAACAAAATCAAATCGAATCATCAAATATTTATTGAAGTGCTATTCTGGGCAAAGCCATCCTATAAGGTCTTGACAAGCTTCTCTCACAACCTTGGGCAATGATACGCAAATGCTTAATTCAGAATGGTTGGCTATGAACAGCTTTTACATGCTAAACAATGACATAAAGTAACGTCGCTCTGCTCCTGAAGAATTTCATGGAAAGCCAGCATCTGTGCTTTTTGGCAGAATCAGGGCCTACATCTGAGCCCATAAATTGCACATCTTACAAAAAGGCCAGAAGACAAAATAGGCTACTGATGCTCCGAAGGCTGAAGCTGGCAGTAACTACCACAGCAAAAAATTATTTCAAACTTGACTACCCCTAGGCTTTCATGTGAAATATAATTGCAGATAATAATAATAGCTAATATTTATATAGTGCTCACTATGTGTCAGGCACTGTGTTAAGAAGCTTTGCAATTATTCTTTCACTTGATTCTCACAACAACCCTGGGAGGTGAGTGCTTTTTTTATATCCTTTCACAGATGAGGAAACTGAGACAAACAGGTTAAGTGACTTGTCCAAGGTCACACAGCTAGGGAGTATCTGAGGCTAGATTTGAACTCAGGCCCAGGGCTCTAGTCACCGGGCTCCCTAAACAGAATTTCCTGTGGTATTAGTAAGTTGTTACATTGTAGAACAAGCACTGAGAGTCAAGAGACCTGCATTTTGGTCCTGGATACGTCACTAACCTCTTCATGAACTTAGGTAGACCCTTTCCCTTTCTGGGCCTCAGTTTACCCAAGCAAAATCATAGCTGATGTCAGATCTAGAGCTGGAAGAGATTTTAGAGGCCATGTAGTTTCCCATTTTATAGATGACAAAACTGAGGCTGAGGCAGATTAAGTGACTTGCAAGTCACTTGAAGTCATCTAAGTAGAAAGCAGGCGCCCTCAGGTTCTGTCCTGGGCTCCTATTCTCTGCCTTCTCTATTCCTTCACTTCAACTCCCGTGAATTAAACTACTGTCTTTATGCTGGCGACTCTTAATCTCTCTGCTTACTCGCACTACGTACTGTTCAGTCCAGGGACACCAACCTCCTGGCTATTCCATGAACAAGACCCTCCATCTCTCGGCTCCAGGCATTTTCTCTGGCCATCTCCATGCCTGGAACACTCTCCTTCACTCTGACTGCTGATCTTCCAGGCTTCCTTGAGTCCCAATTAGAATCTCACCTTCTGCTGGAAGTCTTCCCCAGCTCTTCTTAATTCCAGTGCTTTCCCTCTGCTAACAATTTCCTGTTTATCCTGTATATAGCTTATTCAGTATTTACTTGTTTGCATACTGTCTCCTCCATTAATTATATCATAAGCTCCTTTAAGGCAGAGACTGTTTTTAGCTCTTTTTTGTATCTCCAGCACTTAGCACAGTGCCTGGCATATAGTAGGCACATAATAAATGTTTATTGATTGATATTCATAATAAGAATAGGATACGTTAGATTGCACTGTTTTATAACATATGTCTGTGTGAATATTGCTAAATACAATGGCCTTTTCTCAGTTCTCCTAATTGTTGTCTTCACCTTTTCAGACATTCAAAACCCCTTCCTGCTGGATACTTCCTCGCTCTATGATTTTTGTGATGCTATTGTTGTTTGGTTTTTCTCCAACCTGTCTGAACTCTCTTTGTTCTGTTTTGCTGTATTTTCATCCATCTCCCACCCATTAGCACAGATGTCCACCAAGGCTCTGTCCTAAGCCCTCTTCTCTTCTGTCTTACATTTTCTTTCTGTGCTCTCATCAGTTTTGGATGATTCATTTATCATCTCTACGGAAAAGTCTCCCAGACCAACAGATTCATCCCTCATCCCTGTCCTGGACTTAAGCATTAATTTCCTGACAGAAATCTTCATTGGAATATCCCATTAGCACCTCAAACTAAACACATGCAAAAAAGACAATATTATTTTTTCTAAAATCTATACTTTTTTCCAAATTTCCTTATTTCTGTGATGGGTAACACCACCTTCTTAGTCATCTAGGTCCACAACCTTGGAGTTATCCTCAATTCCCATGTACAATTAGTTTCCAAGTATCATTTATCCTATCTCCAAATTCAACCTGACATCTCTGACACCTTTCCCTTTCTCCACTCACACAATCAATAACCCTAGTCAGGCCTAGAATATTGCAGTCACTTCCTAATGGTTCTTTCTCCAGCCTCTGCCCTCTCCAATGTTCCCCAGAAACAAATCTGATTGTATTACCCACTTCCACTCAAAAATATTCAGTGGCTCCCTATTGCCTCTAGGATAAAACGCATGTCTATTTTAAGCCCTCTGCAATCTGGCTTCCACTTATCTTTCCAGACATTTCATATTACTCCCTTTCATATTCTACTTTCCAGCCAATCTGGCCCACTAGCTTTTGCCAGGATTTGACATATCATCTCTTTTCTCTGGGCCCATGTACCATTTGTTTCCCACTTCCCCCTCTCCCACCCCCATCCCTATGCTTGGAATTCATTCTTTCCTCACTTCTTCCTCTTAGAATGCCTAAATTCCTTTAAGTCTCAGCTCAGGTCCACCTCTAACAAAAAGCTTTTTTGGACCAGCCTCTCCAGCTGCTAGTGCTCACTCAATCCTCAGATTATTTTGTATTTGCTTACGTGTGTGTGTATGTGTGTATGTGCATGCCTGCACAGATATGTTATATAACTTACTCAGAATATACATTTTTTAATGCAAGGCTGTTTTGTGCTTTTGGTCCCCACCTTAGCATAGCTATGTGCTTTGCACATAGTAGATGTTTAATAAATGGATGCTGGATTAAATAGTTTCAAATTATTATAAAAGGCAATTAATCAATAACTATGTGTTACTATAAGTAAATATTGAGAGACAATTTAGCATAGTGTCTGGAGAGCTGGGCCCAGAGTCAGGAACATACAGGTTAAAGTCTGACTCTGAGGCTGTATGACCTTGGGCAAGTTACTTAAGTTGTGAGTTCTCTAGGCAACTTTGTATACCTATAAATTATAGACAAAGCTATGACCTATATTGGGAGATAAAGTTTCTCACCAGGGGTTTCCCCTATACCAAAAAAATCACTGACCCAATTCCTATCCCTATCCATTTTAAAAATAAATATAGCCCTGCATCACCATAGAGATGCTTTCCAAACATACACACACACCCTGCCACCTCCCCCCACACGCATAATATAATATATGTGCTAGGAATATATACATATACACGTGTATGTGTATGTGTGTGTGCATGCTAGGAATTTAGGGAAAGAGGAGAGAGGAAGCCTAGGCAAGTCTGAAGTCATCTTCCATCTTGACACTTGAAGGACCTTGCAAAGTTGAGCATTTAAATTCCTTTACCCCTCTTTACAAAGACTGTGACAGCTGCTGTTCAGAGCCATGTTGGAGCTATAGCTGGAGCAGTGGGTGGGGTTATGGTCATGCTGTCAGACCAGCCTACTACGAAATGATTGGTGAGACCCTCCTGCCTCTGAGTCAACATGGACTCACTTTCCTAACTGAACAGCTTCGTTGAGATTCCTTTGCTCTTTTCCCCACGAAAGGGGCAGAGACTGGATAGGGAAAGCCAACTAGATAACTGTAGTCAGAAGCATTTTACAGTGGCCCTTGTAATTTCCAATGAATTGTACTCCTCTTCGTGCTGGATTTTCATTGTTATAGAAAAGAAATTGGCAACCACTAACTCTTATTTTGTTCCTGATGTGTGTGTGCATATGTATATACATATACATATATATACATATACATATATACACACATATACATATACATATATATGATGAACATATATGATGAACAATACATATACATATATATATCTGATGAACTGACCACACTGTTCGAATGCAAAATGTACACTTGTGAAAAAGACTATTTTATGGAGCTTGCATGGGGCAATCACAAGGTGGCCAGAAGAAACGATACAAGGATACTCTCAAGGTCTCTCTCAAGAACTTTGGATTTGATTGTGTGACATGGGAGACACTAGCACAGGACCATTAAGCATGGCATGCTCACATCAGAAAAGTTGCTGTGCTCTATGAGCAAAGTGGAATTGAGATAGTGCAAAGAAAACATAGGATGCGCAAATTTGGAGTATCCATCCCAAATGTTCACATGGATGATTATCTGTGCTCAATCTGTGGTAGAATATTTCGAGCTCATATTGGTTTGATCAGCCACAGTTGAACACATTGA
The DNA here is from genome assembly GCA_023548195.1 of Bettongia penicillata ogilbyi. Classification (NCBI taxonomy): domain Eukaryota; kingdom Metazoa; phylum Chordata; class Mammalia; order Diprotodontia; family Potoroidae; genus Bettongia; species Bettongia penicillata. The sequence continues at coordinate 386,803 of JAJHZJ010000160.1, forward strand.
AACTTGAGTTTATCATGGTGATGTCATTTTGGTCCTCTTCAATAACAAAGGACAACAACCATGACCACCATATATATAGAGAGAGTAAATATCAGGCCACTGGACCCAGATGGGTCTGGAGGAGAAAGTGAAGCTGATGGCCTTGCACAGCCCTCCCTCACTCAAATCAAAATCAACTGCAAGTCATGTCCTTATCTCCCTGATGTCATGGTCTTCTTTGAAAACAAAGGACAAACACAGCAACAACAGCAGCAATAATATATATTATATATACATACACAATACACACATATATATATATGAATGTATGTATATATGTACATATATACTACATATATTGCTGCAATAGCAATTTAAGGAAAGAACAGTATGGATGAAAATGGTAGATAGATCCATTTCCCCCACCTCAAGGAGGTGAAAGGTATGAAGTAACGTCCTTGGGATATCACAAGACTAGAATCAACTTGAGATCTGTTTTTTTCCCTTAGGCAGCTCAAGGCAATAAGCAGAAGAAATAACAAGCTGGGGAAGTGATTAATAACCTGAAATAAGTTCTATTTTTCTATACTAACAAGAAAATATATTTTATAAGTAAGCCAAAGCCCAGGACAAAGAGGAAGGGAAGAGGGGCTTGTTCCAATGGGCACCATAGGGCCCTTTTAGAATCTTTTGGCAATGTACTCCTGAGTCCGCTTCCCATTCCTGCCTCCCCTACTATGTGGATAAGGATATTTATAGGGTGAAGGACAATTCCTACACAGACACCCATGATTGGTATTTACTTTAGATGTTCCTGACATAAATACTGTAAATGTTAATAAAAGGCTTAAGAAATGAATGCAAAGTCAACCAGTATAGATACATAATGAATAATATTTGAGATCAAATACATTCATTTCAATGAAATACTCTATTTCCATTATTTCTATGCCAAGAGATCTCCATATCTCTTAGAAGCATTAATTAAAATTGCTGCATGACATTACAATGGGGAAGTGTGAGGCCATTTTATCTCCATTTTCCAGACCATCAACATGAAGGGCAGAGAGTTTCTGATGTGTCTAGGATCACAGCAACTCAAAGGCAGAAGTGGAAATAGAACTAAAAATGAGCTTCTGAAGTTCTGGCTGTGGTCTCACATGGCCAACCCACAGCCATGCCTCTCTCCTTTCCTAGCTGTATGACCTTCACTTCCTTCATTTTCAGCATCCCCCACCCCCATTATAAAATATTGATTGTTATATTCTTATACTAGTTGAACGCTGAGGCCACCTCCAGCCTTAACATTCTATGTTCTGTGACCTTAAGATACATTTTTTCTCCAGTATTTTATGTTCTATGATTCTAAGGTCTTTTTCAACTCTGACATTCTATGTTTTCAGAGTATAAGGCTGACATTCCATGATGCTACTTTGTTTTGCTCATAATTATTTAGTGTGCTTTTTAAAAGAGGTTCTTAAAGTCTTCCAAGGATTTTTTTAAACTTGTAAATGATTATTAATTTACTTTCCAAGGCAATATATTAGCTAGGAAAAAAGAAAGAGATGTCTTAGAATGAACCCAGATTGAAACTTTTAGGCAAAATATGTATTTTTTATTTCAGCAAATTTTAAAACCCAGGAAGGCCAGTTTGGGTTTGGCCCTTTGAGAGTGCCAGCTTTATTTTTAGGGACTTCGGGAAATGTCTGGCAGCTCATTTCAGTAAGCTATTATGCTTGGAGCAAGGACTGAAACCGAATCAGAATCCCACCAATTTCCACTGAACAATTCTTGTTCAAAATAATGCTACGTCAAAGTTGGCTGTTCAGTGCTGGAATTAGCTCATGCCGACCATTCAACATTTGTTGTGGAGACCAAGCACTGATCAGCTTTCTAACAGAAACTCTTCATTTCTTTGAAAAATGAGCCCGACATTTAGCAAACAAAAGCCAGGCTAGAAATGACATGATTTGATGTTAAGGGGGGATTGGGAGGATTGCAAATCACCAATTTAAAAGAAAGCCTCTTAAGCAACCCTTGTTGATGTTCGTTTAAATACATTTCATGCCTTCTTCTCTGTTGTCCTACTTCTTAGAGCACTTCCATGCATCATAAATAATGGATAAGGGAGACATATTTGCATATTCATAATAATCCTTGCTTTCTGAGTTCTGTTACAATCTGTCAAAAAACTCTTCAGAAAAGGACAAGCTCCAGATAGAGGTAAGGGACTTAAGAGAAATGAGATACTAGATTATGGCTTTGAGTTGACTGTGGCCTGTGTCCCCATGTTCAAGATTACTTAGTAATTTCATTTTTTTAAATTTACATGTATATATATATTTCCTCATAAAATGTGCACAGTTGTGCCTGTCTACTTCTGACAGTTAGCTCCGGCCACATGTTTGAAGAACCAAATTAATGAAAACCCTCTGGAATTCATGCCTTTGTGGAAAATCGCATTAAAATACAGCTCTAGATGTCCTCAGAATGCATATACATACATGTAACACTTGCATTTTTCAGAGCATTTTTACAAGTACATTGAAATAGTTTTCACATCCAACTCAAAAATAAAAATCAGAGATTTACAAGTAATAACATGAGCTCATGTCATATAGCACTTTGTAGTTTACAAAAGGATCTTTGCATGTGTTAACTTATTTGAGCCTCAAAAGAGCCCAACAGCTATTGTATTATTATCCTTATTTTACTTAGGATAATTTATATTTACATGAGGCTTAGAGATATTAAGTGACTTGCCCATAGTCACACAGTTAATGTACAGAAGAACTGGGACTCTAAACCTAATCTTCTCACTTTCAGTCCAGACCTCTTTCAACTTCACCATGATGTTGGTGTAGACACACAATAGTAGGATGCATTAAAGCATTATAATATAGGCTGTTCTGTTCAGTTGTTTTCAGTCATGTCCTACTCTTCTTGGTAAAGACACTCGAGTGGTTTGCCATTTTCTTCTCTACTTCATTTTGCCATTAAAGAAACTGAGGCAGATAGGGTTAAGTGATTAGCCTGGAGTCGCACAGCTACTAAGTGTCTAAGGACAGATTTGAACTCACAAAGATGAGTCTGCCTGACTCTGGGCCTGGTGCTCTATCCACTGCACTATCTAGCTGACCTACAATACAGGTACTTTGGTATAAAAAAGGCCCAAGTTGCTGGTAAAAGCATGCCAAATAAGAACTGACCAGATTTGAAAAATCTGGGTTTGTTCCCCTCTGAGTGAGACCTGGGTCCCGTTATCAACTACTCTGACTTCCTTGATGATAAATCTCTTCCAGGAAAAAGTAGCTGTATTTTTTTTTATTCTGATTATTATGTTTAGCTGTGTGTGTGGGCTTAAAAAAATCCTCTCCTTAATCAGCAAGTTTGAGGTTTGGGCAGATCTCCATGCTACCCTATGGGAAGAAAATCTGGTATATAGAAAAAGGCACTAGAATAGAAGTTAGAGAAACTGGGTTCTGCCTTTAACTCACTGTGTGATCTTAACCAACTCATTTCTCATCTCTGGACCTCACTTTCTCTATTTATCATAGAAAGAAATTGGATTTGTGATCCTTAAAGTCCCTTCTAGTTCCGACATTTTAGTTTTCTGTGAATTTGGATTTCAGGGGTTTTAAACATAAATTGTTGGAGTTTTTTCCCCATAACTAATGACAACATTAAAATATTGCATATGAAACCCATGGCAACAATTCATTCAATAAATCCTATATTACATCTTGGTTATAAGCAATACAAACATGAATCATCTTGCATTTTGTTACCAAATTGCCTATTATACTATATCAGTTATTGTTTAGTTATATCCAGTTCTCCAGGACCCCACTGGGGTTTTCTTGGCAAAGATACTCATGTGCTTTGCCATTTCCTTCTCCAGTTCATTTTACAGATGAGAAACAGAGGCAAACAAGGTTAAGTGACCCAGGGTCACACAGCTAGCAAGTGTCTGAAGCCAGATTTGAACTCAGAAAGATGAATCTTCCTGATTACAGGACCAGCACTCTATCTGCTGTGCCACCTAGCTGCCCACTATAATCAGTATATTTCCTTATCTTAAATGAGAACAACGTTAGTAAGCTTATAAGCTTCCAGGTATAGGATGTGGGACTGATGTCACAAAACTAAACTCACAGAAAAAAAGATTCTATTAGCATCTATTTTGTCTCCTATGAATAGCATCTACTTTGTTTACTATGTGGACACATTTCAGGGAATTAGAGAAAGAGTGACTTAGTAGATAAGATACCAGATTAGGGGTCAGGAAGATCTAGGTTTGAATCCCATCTTTGTTACTTATCAGCCATGTGAACATAGTGGAGCTGCTTATAACCCCTTGAAACCTCAATTTCCTCGTAGAGAACAATGATGATAATATGTCCTACTAACATCACAGGGCTATTGTAAGGCTCAAATTAGATAATGCACGTGACAGGAATTTGTGAAACTTCAAAATGCTATACAAATGTGAGTGACTATTATTAAGGAATAGTCTGCAGAATTTGTTTATACTATTTCCAGTAGCTTTTCCCGAGAAAAATATACTACTGCATTTTCTACTTTGTAGGATCATAGATCTTGACTTTGAAGGGACTTCAGACACCATCTAGCACAGCCTACTCATTTTATAGATGAGGAAAACTGAGGCCAAAGGAGATGAAGGGACACATCCCATGTTTACACAGGTAAGTAACTTGCCCAAAGTCACTTAGCTTGTATCTGTCAGTACTAGGACTCCAGACCTTGTCTTTTCACTTCCAGTCCAGAATCCTTTCTACTTTATCAAGATGCCTCTGTGGCTACATAATGGTGTGCATCAGAAGCAGGATCTGAATTCAGGTCCTCTGACTCTGAGCCATTACTCTTTCCACTGTAACACATCTGTCTCTTGAACATGTCTTTCACTGGTTACGTCTTTCTTTCATCATAATGACATTTAACCTTGGCCCATGATAGGAATAAAATTTTTTATTTCTCCCTCTCCTTCCTCCCTTCCCCTACATCAGTCAATTGCTAAGTTCTGAGGATCCCATTTCCTCACTATTTCTGTCATCCTTTCCTCCCCTCCTTTCCCATGGTTAGTTCACCCTAGTTCAGGTTCTCATCTTTTCTTATCTATTACTGTAGTAATATTAGAGTCATCTGCATAGAGGTGAAAATGAAACCAACTGGAGCCAATGTATGGATGAGAGAGACAGACAGACAGAGACAGAGAGGGAGACAGACAGAGACAGAGAGACAGAGAGAGAAAGAGAGAAGAGGGAGAAGAGAGAGAAGAGAGAGAGGAGAGAGAAAGAGAAGAGGGAGAAGAGGGGAGAAGGGAAGGAAAGAGAAAAGAAGGGGAGAGAAAGGAGGGGAGAAGATTGATTTGGAAGACAGCAACAAGGATCTGAACAAATTGACAAAAATGATAGGATAGAAAGATCTATAGAAAGAAGAAGTTGTTGGGTGATGATGGTGAAAAAAAAGCTTCTGAAGTAGCACTAAGGAACAATATGTTTCTTCCTCCTCCTGGTTCAGTAAGTCAGCAAACATAGTAGAAGGAACACCTAGTACTAGAAAGGATGGTTCGTATCTTCAGTGGGGAGCCAAGTTTGTCTAAGTGCAAGATGGAAAGAATGTAAGAGCAGGGGGGTTAGGATGGAGAGGAGTTTGCTCACAGTAGAACAGAGATTCCAAAGGGTACAACAGAAGGAGGATGGGAGATAGGTTGGTTGAAGCGAAGGGGAAAAAGAGCAGAGAGTGGTAGGAGGGGGTTTTGCCTTGGAGAGAGACAATCCAAACTAGGAGAGAAAGAGTTTGCTAGACAAAAACTTGGTTTAATAACTTTCCTTATAAAAATGCAAAATCCTTAGTCTGACATTTAAAGCCCTCCATGGCCTTGCTCCAACCTTCCTTTTAAGCCTCAATTCACTTATTTATAATCCAGGCTTTCTCTTTTCTAGCCTAATTGTTTTCCAGTTTTTTCCTACTCTCTCCCATCTCTAAAAACACAAAGGTCCCGCATTGTACCTAAGACATGTTCCCTCCTCATTTTTGCCCATTACAATCTTTGTCTTTTAGGAGCACTACCCTTATGAAAATTTTCCTGATTCCCCCAAATGAAAACAACCCCTCCTTCTTCAAATTTACCCAGAGATTTCATTTTAATTTCTCCTTGCCTGCTTGTATCATACTTAATTGCACACATACCTATCATCTGATCCAGACCTCAAGTAGATGAAAACTCCTTGAAAGCAGGAATTCAGGGTTTTTGTTTTGATTTTTTGTGTCTGTATATCTCCAACACTTAACACATAGGCTTATATGAAAAAGGCACCTAGAAAATTTATGTTGTGCTGAACAGAACAGGATCTTCCAGTCTAATTTTAAGTGACTGGACACTGTAAATTTCTGCTAGGAAATACTGACTACCTTTAGAAGAATTACCTCAGTCAACTTTGTAGATTCTTTATATTTCAGTGAAACCAAAACCATCCATTTTCTTTAAAATGGTGGCTTTGAGGCCCTTTGAGAAAAAAAAAAGAAAAAGAAAATATTTGGATTTCCTGCCCCACCTCTACCCACTCATAGATGGCAGAGTTTTTAGCTAAATGAGTCAATTTGGCCTAAAATTTTGAAAAATGGAAATTCTCATAGAACCTTGTAGTTCAAAATCTCAGAATGCCAAAGTGAAAGAACATGAAAGTTCATCTCAGCCAACTCCCTCATTTTTTTCTGAGGAGGCAAAAGAGGTCCAGAGAAGGTAATTGATGTAGCTGAGATCTTTCAACTAGTATAGTAAATGGCCCAAGTAAGACTAAAAATCTCCCTGAGGGGAGGGATGGGATGACAGGACCCTGGGAAGAGTGTCTGTACTTCCCAGTCACAGCTGCCAGCAGATGATTTCAAAGTTAGATATTGACCCCAAGAAAGATTCCTCTCATCATTTCCCCTTCTACCACTCAGGAAGTTTGGCCCTAGAAGACAATGCAGGACCAAGGCCTGTTTGGCCTATGCTCTGGAACCTAGGTTCAAATTCTGACTCTACTATTTATTACCTGCATAGCCACAGGTAATTCATTCCACCGCCAAAATGAGGGGATTGAGCTATATTTTGTTTCTAATGTTCTCTCTAGCTACAGTAAAGACCAAGATAACACACAGACACTGAAGATGGACAGTGATCTGGGTTCATGATTGGAAAGGAGAAAAATAGAGTGGGTACATTTAGAAAACTATTCCTTTCAGTGATCACTTTTACAAAGGAGAAAGCTGTAGCCCAGAGAAAGATAGTGATTTACCCAAGCTCACATAGAATCAGGACAATACCGGCCAGGGATGTCAAAAGAAATCAAGTGCTTGCATAGTTTTCATGAACTAGATGGACCAACAAATGTCAAATGCCAAGCTGGAGTTGAAAGAGAGCGCTCGTTTTTGCCAATTAGCATCACTGGCTAATTTTCTTTGGCTTGCATTTCTTACAGAGATCTTGCACACATGTGGCTGGGTCGGGTGACTCCCAGAGCCTGGCTACTACTCTAAGCGACAGCATGTGAGCCTAGATCCCACTGCTCATCGCTTGTATTATTCAAATTTTCACTTTATTGCCAGATGGTGCCACCGCAAGCTACCATAGGTAAAGAAAGGATGCTAATACTCTTTCATTTCTTGAACTAATGGCTCCTCTCCTCTTTTCCTCCTGCATAGCAAGTGCTACTATTTCCTGACCTTAGAAACAATCCTCCTTCTTCTTAAATTAACTTAAACCATTAAGGCAATTGCAGCAGGGTATAGATTTACAGCCTTTTCCCAAGAACCACCTGTCCCTCTTCCCTAATTAAGTACAGGATTGGAGAAGCTTCAACTGCTCTCAGGTCAAACAAAACAGTTTATCCTGGTATGCTAATACCTTTGAGAAGCTCACAAACAGATGTAGCTATGAAATTTACAAAAAATAAGGAATCCTTGCCTGGGCCCTCCTTTTTCATCTTTACTTCATCCATATTCAACAGAAATCCTAATGTAGGAATAAGATATCTATTAGGAAGAGCAATGATCTTTGATTCCTGTATGGTCCTGGACAAATGACTTCCCTTTTCTGAGTTTCAGTTTTATCATCTGTAAAATTATGGATAATCTTTGACTACCTATCTCACAGGGTTATTTTAGAGGGAAGCATTATGAATTCTAGAAATGTTGGCCTCCTACTTATCTGCCCAAACCTTATAGCCATCATAAGATAATAATTTACTTTTCTATAGCATTTTTAAGGTTTATAAGCACTTTCTTCACTGTAATCCCCTATGTATCAGGCACATAGTACAAGCATGCTTGTTTCTAACAGGTGTGGGTTCTGGCTCACATTTTATAGGGGAGGAAACTGAAAGCCAGAGAGCCAAGGTCACCAGATCTCAGAGTTAAAAGTATTAACTCTGAGTTAACCTCTAAGGTTCTGTAGTTCAATCTGTATTGAGGATTAGAGCTAAGATTTGAACTCGGGTCTCCTGACTCCAAGATAAGAAAAAAATGAATTTCCATCCAACCTGTTGATAAAAATGTGAGTTATTATTTGCATCACTGATCTGTAGGAAATAACCTTAGAGATCATCTGGCCTAACTCTCTAATATACAATTAGACAAGATGAAAAATCTGAAATGACTTTCCTGAGAGCACGCAAGTAGCAGAATGCAAATCCACATTTTCTGATTCCAAATCTTGTGTTCTTTCCTGGCATACCACAGACTACTCCTCTGTTACCAGAAAAGGAGTTTTGAACAGCACTATTGATTCTATAAAAATTGACTTTGTTCCCCTTTTCTTGCTATCACTATTGCTATCGTTATTCTCCTAAAGTCTTCTTATGAATGCTGCCACTGGCTTTCGTAGGAACAGGTTCTACTATATTAGGAAGGCTATGAGTCCAGCAGCAGTCCACCATATCCATCATCTGAGAACCAGCCTAAATGTGCAAGGTTTATTACCAGGCTAGCTATAGAAAGAAGTATTTTCCAGTCAGAGCTATCACCAAAGACAATCTGCTAAAGTATCGAGGAACTGTGCTATGCATCTGTGGAGTCAGTGCCCTCACCGATGAAATCAGTCCTGGAATATGGAAGAGCACCACTATTACACTAAGATCACTTTAGAAGCACATAAAGCAACTTGAGATCTTCCTGAATATTGTACTTTCGCACCTGCTCCTGCTCGGGTCTAAATAATTCAGTTCCTGGATTCAAGTTGCCTGAGACCTCTAAGCAGGGAGACAAAGGACAGGCTAGCATGGCAACTGAGTTACTTCTGACCAGAACAAGCCTTAGAAGCAATGACCTGCAAAGGATCCCAAAGTTCCAAAGGGGCCCAGCTGATCCGGTTCCTCAGGAATAGGCACCATAGGCATCAGGATGCTTGCTTCAGAAACTGGCGGCTAAATCATTTGGCATTTGAAGAACGCTGCAATGGAGACAGCTGGGCTCCCGCAGCTCCTTTTTTCTCCTGTGAAGGTTATAGCAGGGGCCCACTGAAAATACTTGCCACTCCGATTAAGCTTCCTTGAAGCCACAGCATTAAGATGATGTCATAAGAACCAGCTTAGGACTCCAAGGTCACCCCAAAGGGAGAACTGGTTTCCCGTAAATAAGCCAATTTAGAATTTGAGCCACTTCTGTTGGATGTTTGACATCTGAAAAGATTGACCATGACAACCAAACGAAAAGCAATCCGAAGAACAACTGGGAATCTTTGAAGAAGTGATAGGCTACCAGGAAAATAGATCACATTTCTAAAGCCCTTAGAAAGTGCTTCTTTCCCCCCTTCCATAATGCCTCTGTGAGACAGGTAGAGCTGATATAATTATCCTCACTTCAAGATTCTAGGAATTAAGGCTTGAAGAAGTTTTAAAGTTGATTTTCTGTACCTTGTAACCAAGGAGAAAAAAAGTAAAGTCAAACTAATTGATATACTGCCATGTTTGACAACATATGTCACACTAATAATTCTCCATCTCTTCTCCAGAGTCAATCTTGGTCATTAGAAATCCATTCAATTAACTACAGGAGGGGAAACTGAGGCTAGAGAGGCCCAAGGTTATAGAGTTAGTAACACAAGCAGTATCTGAGCCAAAGTCTTTTAACTCCTAAGAGAGTGTGTCATCTCAATCCAAACCTGTCTCACATCACATTGCCTAAGTCTTCTTTCTACCCCTACCACATTGCAAATGATCAGGTCTGTTAATGGGAAAAAGGACTGTATTAAATGCATGAATTGTTCTTGGTCAAAAATTCTGTATAATCATCCCCAAATGAAGGTGTATACACTAATATCTGGGAAAACTAAGATATACAATAATAATAATTCATGATTCTATAATGCTATAGGGCTTATAAAAAGCTTTCTTCATGTGAAAGAAGAGAAAGAAACTTTTTGGGATAGGTACTATTATTCCCACTTGACAGATAAGAAAAACCAAATTACCTGTCCAGGATCACACAGCAAGTTAGCGCCTCAGTGGCGACTTCGGACCTTAAGCTCAGTGTTCTTTCCATTCTATGTAAGAACTCCTCAATATGCCACTGAAAACGTATGTTTGTCAGGGCACCTGACACAGAGGAGGCTCTTAATAAATTCTTGTTGATTGGCTAACTGGCCAATAACAAAACTATCTGTGAATTCTTGTTAGCTCAAATGCCACTTCATCTTAGAGTGGAGATGAGCAATCCAGAGAGAAAAGGCAGGAGAGAAAGAGAGAGGGAGACACAGAGAGAGAGAGAATCTTTATTACTAAACGTTGTTGAGAAGATATTTAGATAAACATCTGGGAGAAAATGATGTTATCAAGGAGGTGAAAGATTTTTGAAGAAATTTCAGCAGTTTTAAGCAAATTAGATCATAAATTACAGGTTTAGAGCTGAGAGACCCTTAGAGATCACCTTGTAGAGCTCCTTTATTTTATAAATGAGGAAACAGACCTATAGATAGCAAGTTATCTGCCCAAAGTCATCATTAATAAGTAGTGCAAACCCATTTATTCTGATTCTACATCCAATTCTCTTACCATTAGACTATACTGAATCACACTGCTTTTTTCCCCCTTTACAGACACACACACACACACACACACACACACACATTTGTTGCTGTTTCTTCTTTCTCATGGTTCCTCCCATTAGTTCTAATCCTTCTTTACATCATGACTAATGTGAAAATATGTTTAATATGAACACATAAGTAGAGCCTGTATCTGATTGCATGCTGTTTTGGGGAGTGGAGGAGAGGAAGGGGGAACATTTGAAACTCAAAATCTTATAGAAGTGAAGGTTGAAAACTAAAGATAAATTAATTAATTTTAAAAAAGACACACACATGTGCTGGATTTGGAGGACCTGAGTTCAAATCCTAACCCTAATCCTAACTTAATAATTGTGTGATCTTGGGCAAGTCACTTAACCTCCCTGAGCTTCCGTTTCTCCATCTGAGAAATGAGGTGATTGGACTAAATTATCACTAAAGTCTCTTCCAACTCTGAATTTATGATCCTAAAAACATATTACCTACTTGTATATCTATTTCAGTAAGTCCTAGTTTGAAGGGGAGTAGAGTGGAGTAGAGTAGGGATTTACAACCTTCAGGTATAAAATTTTAAAAATATTTTACAATTTTAAAAAATTAATTGGAAATTGCCGTTCTCTCCTACCTTGACTTCCTCATCTCCAATACACACATTTACCTGATAGTTATAAATCATTTTCTTAAAAGGATCTATAAAACCTAGGGGGAGAATAATTACCCTTGGCAAGTCTCTGACCTTTGTATCTCAGGGGAGCTGAGGCTCTGGAGGAGGGAAGTACCAAAGAATAAAGGAAAAAGAAAGCATTACAATCCTTCCCCCTCACCCCCCACCTCACCCCTAATGAGATTTCCCTGTGTATATTTCCCAGTACTAGTTGTGAATACTGGACCAGCTGAGCTACTTATGTTCTACAATTCTTCAAAAAGAGAATACAAAGGAAAACCTTCCTGCTCTGGGTAATGAAGGATGCTTTGGACTTTTTTTGGGGGGGGGTTCCCCCCAACATTAATGGAATCAACTCCAAAGAGGGAATGATAGGGGAAGGAAGGGGAGTGCTGATAGGCAAAGAGCATAAAAGTGCTAGAAAGAGCAAAGGTTCTTAAGAGACAATCTTATCTGCACGAAACAAGCTTAGTGACTAAGAACACACAACTTCCATCAAGGATATGTGTTTAAAAAAAAAAGAATCTCCAGCCATAACTATAAAAAGAAAAAATGTTTCCTCAAATCTATGTACAAAAAGAAATCCTTCAGAAGCATGGGAAGATTTAAAACTGATATAAAGTTAATTAAGCAGATCCATGAAAACTATGCATCAAAACTACAATGCCAATGAAACAAAGATTGGAAATCGAATAATGTGTAATTATAATGATCAAGCTCAGCCCTAAAGTAGGGTGTATGAGTATCCACCTTCCCTTCTTTGTGGCAGGGCAGGACTATGGGTACAGAATCTTAGTGTGAGGCCATCAGCAAAAAGAAAGGCTCCGTATGCAACAAAATATTTATAATAGTACTTTTTGCAGTAGCAAAAAAAAAAACAACTATAAGCAAAGTGAACAGCTATTAACTGGGAAATAGTTAAACAAATTGTGGTACATGAAATGTAATGGAATCTTATTGTGCTATAAGAAGTGAGGAGCATGAAGAATTCAAAGAAGCATGGAAAAATACATTAACTGTTTCAAAGTGAAGTAAGCAGAACCAGGCAATCTGGCTATAGCAATACCAATGGGAAAAAACAATAAATACTGTGAAATTATCAAAAATAAGCTTAGCCCCTATGAAGAGATATAAAACACCCCCTCAGCTTCTTCGAAGAGATGGGGATGGAGCAAGGGCGGGGGGACTTCCACAAGTGATCACATACAATGCCAATTTTTAGCTATATTTGTGCTGTCGTATCTCATACATCTCTTCTCTCTACTCATAGCCACCATCCACGTTAGTAACGAGAGTCAGTCTCCTCTTGCCTGGGTTACTGTACAGCTTTCCAATTAGACTCCCAGATTCCAGTCCCTTCCCTCTCTAATCTATCTTCCATATGATTGGCAAAAGAATCTTCCCATACTCCAGAGCCTTCAGAGGCTCCCTAATGAATTGAATAAAATTCAGACTTCGTGATTTGGCATATAAATACCTTTCCAAATTTATTTCATGTTACTTTCTGTTTACACACTCTTCATTCCAAGCAATCTAGTCTACTTGCTGTTCTCTGAACTGGGCATTCCATCTCCCAGTTTAATGTCTTTTGGATAAACTTTCTTTCAACAAATGAAATTCCTTCTATCCATACCTCCACCTCTTAAAATCTCCAGTTTCCTTTGAAGGTCAATTTATGGTCTTCCTCCTATTGGAAACCTTCTCTGATCCCCCTAAGTTGTCACTGCTCTTTCCCACTTTACATTATCTTTTTCTTTGATCCAGTAAACAAAATGCTTCATCTCTGTGCCCCAGACATTCTCTCTGGCTGAACCTCATACCTGGAATCCTCTCCCTCCTCTGCTCGATGTACTCCTGGCTATGCCCCAGCTCAAATCCTACTTTCTATAGCAAACCTTCCCCAAGTCCTCTTAATTCCAGTGTCTTTCCTCTGTTAATTATTTCCTACTTATCCTGTATATAACTTATTTTGTATGTATTTGTTTGCCCGTGGTTTCCCCCACTAGATTGTAAGCTATTTGAGGGCAGGCATTATCTTGACCCCTTTTATATCCCCGGCATTTAGCAGGTGCCTGGCACAGAGCAGGCATTTAATACATGTTTATGAATTGCTTGCTTACATGTTGCATTTCCCTAGTAGAATGCCTTGAAGGCAAGGAATTATTTTTTTTTGTCTTTGTATTCCCCAATAGCACAATTGCTTGCACATAGGAAGTACTTAAAAATGCTTATTGAATTCAGTTTGATTGGAGTCAATAGTGTGATAAAGCCATCCCAAAGGCTAATGAGAGTGTAGCCATGGTATCCAGAACAAGAGAGCAGATGGACCTGGTATATTGTGTTCTGGTCAGACCACATAGGAGAATGCTGTCTTTAGTGCTGACTGCCCCATTTTAGGAAGGGCATTGGTAAATGGAAAGCATTCAGAGGAAAGCTAACAGAACAGTTAATAGTTTCAAGCTCATACCATATGACCATCTATTAAAGTAACTGGGAATATTAGCCTGGAGGGAAAAAGGCTGGGAAAGGGGAGGGGGAGATGATGGAAGAAGCGTAAAACTTATTCTGCTTGGCTCCAGGGGGAGGGAAAGAACATTTCAGAGAGGCAGATTTGGGCTTAATATAAAGAAAAAATCTCCCCACAACTAGAGCTTGACAAAAGCAAAATTGGGATTTAGAGGTTTCCCCCTCACTAAAGATCTTTGAGCAAAACCTGTTTTGCTGTTAGGGATACAGTGGAAGGGATTCCCAGGCAGATAGATGTTAGACTAGAAGACTTCCAAGATCTCATCCAGCTCTGATATCTTGTAATTAGTTAACTTGCCTATCTCACAGAGATACTTAAATGACATTAAATTAATATCCATTTGCTATGAAAGCAAAAAAATTATTATTTATTTTCTTAAATAGGTAGATTATCAATCTTCTTCCCGTTTGGTTTACAATACTTATTTGTTCATGGATAATGAAAATCTAAAACTCAACATTGTGGTTCAGTCGTTTCCGATTCTTTGTGACCCCATGGACCATAGCATGCTATCCATGGGGTTTTCTTGGCAAAGATACTGGGGCGGTTTGCCATTTCTGTCCTCAATGTGTCCCCATTTTATAGATGAGGAGCTGAGGCAAATAGGGGTTAAATTACTTGCCCAGGGGTGTACAGCCAGCAAGTGTCTGAGGTTGGATTTGAATTCAATCATCCTGACTCCAGATTCTGTGTTCTATCCACTGTGATGGTTAGCTGCCCCTAAAACTCAGCCTACTCTTGGACAAATTATCATAAAATTTAAACTGATAAGAATGCCAGATTTGGAATCAAAGGACATGAATTTAAATCCTGGTTTCCCACCTTAGGTAAATCATTAACTTCTGTGGTGCTCTTTCTTTATCTTAATGAGAAATAAGATATATAATGTGTCAGGGACTCACTACCTTGCATTATCGTCAGTGATTTCACTCACATCCCAAGTTCTAAGTCCTCATGGACCTTTTCAATACTCTACCATGTGGAGACTCCAGGGGTCAGATATACAGACTCTGAGGTCTGAGTTGGGAGATGTGCTCAAGTCCCAGCTTTCCCACTGACTAGTTTGTGGGATGTTAAGTCCTGTCTCAGTCACTTCCTAGTTCTATGACCTTGAGAAAGTCACTTTAGCCTCCCTGAGCCTGTTTTCTCATCTGTAAAAATGGGGATAATAATAGCACCTGCCTCTCAGAATTGTGAGGTTCAAATGAGTTAACTTACATATGTTGCGTACTTTAAACTTTGCACACCTTAAAGCACTATATAAATACTAGCTATTATTTTTATTAATTGTAATTATTTAAAAGGATATTTTTTCCTCTAACAAGCAATAGGTGGGAAGCTAGGTTTTGTTTACTCGTCAATATAACAACACTTTATCTTAATATTTCACAACTTTCAGAAATTTGTGCAGCCAAAATTTTACTGAAACTGTTGTCCAGAGACAACTGATATTCCTTCCCACTGAGGATCTTCAAGATGGTCCTGAGGCTGATCTTTTGTTTATAACATGAGAATGTTTCTATATTTATTCCTACAATTATAAAGATAATATAGATATTATATAGCTTTTAAAGGAACTAATTGTCAGAAAATTCTTTACAGAGGTAAAGAATTTTGATTAATGTGAGTCCAGAAATCTGAAGATGAAGTATCTCATTTACCTCCTGCCACACAAGTGATGAACTTAAAATGCAGAGACATAACATTCTCAAACATACTCAATATGAGAATTTGTTTTGCTGGACTACGTCTGTAATGTCTGTAATGAAGGTTTTATTGGTATGTGTGCGTGTGTGTGTGTGTGTATGTGTGTGTATTTAATTTGTTCAGGATAGGGGCACTGGGAGGGATAGGTTATATTTTTTAAATCTTTTCTTAATTAAAAGAAAGAAAATTGCTTTGGTTGAGTATTATACAGACTGAGCTGTCTTTAGGCAAAGAACTCAGTCCTCCAAATAGTACTTGAACTGAACAGTGTAGGGATAAGAGAATTTTCAACATCAGAAGCCACTCATCATGTCACTTAATAAAGTCTCCTGAGGAAATGAGTCTGTGATACTGTGATTAACAGCTCTTTCCAGTGCTTGTAATAACATCTCATGTTTGACACCCTTTATCTTCCAATGCAAGGATTCACTTGAAAATGGACGTATTAACATTTTATGCTGTAACTGAAAGCTCTGGAAGCCTTATCCACTACCTTGGGAACAACAGTAGTCACTTGATGGGCACTATTAGATCTCCTCTTATTTTAATAGGAGGGTCATTTAATCAGGCTAATCATATTGCCAAATATTTTCTTTTCTGAATATTAATTTCCAATGCTTTTGAGATTTTTTAATAGTCTCATTCCTGATATAGTCTGTTTCCCCTAAATTATCAGGATGATTAAATATTAAAGAGAAAGTACAGAGGAAAAAAATAGATTGGGAGTAAGGAGACCTAGAGTTCTAGTTCAGGTTCTGTCACTAAAATGTACCATGTCACTGTGGGCTAATTATTTCCTTTCTCTGTGCCTCAGTTTCCTAACCTGTAAAATAAGGTGTGAAGTGGATGATCTCTAAGGTGCTACTAGTTCTAGAAGTACATGTTCTGCAGTCCTAAGGTCCTGTCTCTCCTGAAGTTCTATGTCTTATGAGTGAGTCTAAGGTGTCTGACATTCTGAGTCTGCTTTGGCATTTTCATTCTAAAGTAGAATCCTCATTTTTCTCCTTGGAATTTGTGAATACAAATGGAGTGCACAGGTTTATTTCCCTCTAGCTAGTGAAAGGCTCCAGTTGTATTCCTTAACCCACAGTCCTTTTATCTTCTGTGCAGGCATCTCCTGTATTATATTGAGTACAAAAGTATCAGTAATACCTATCAGTTATCTGGGTATTTAGTTGTGAACTCCTGACGAGGTGAGCATTAAGTCTCCTGGGCCTCAAAGGAAAAAACCTGGTTATTATTTTTAAATCTATCAATCCAACAAGTCCAAACTATTGCAAAGAAAACAAACCACAGGGAAATAAAAGTTAAGGCGACCTTAAGTATTTCTCTGACTTTTAATTCTGTCAAACAATTAACTTGAGACTCAAAACAAAGCAAATCCCAAAAGAAACCCAACCCAAACAAAATAAATTTTGACCTCTCATTTTGGAGCCAGAATTTTATTGATTTCACTGTCTGAGACCATAGAAAATCAGAACTGGAAAGTTTCATAGAATCATGGAACAAAGAATATTGTAGCTGGAAAGGACTTCCGTGATGGTCTAATCCAAGTCTTTCATTTTATGGATAAAGAAACTATTAAGACACAAAGAGGGGAGGTGACATAGGTCCAAGGTCACATAGTAAGTTAGACACACCCACCTCCCACACCTTCCCATCTTTTGTGGTAGGCCGATAGGTTAAAATAATGATTATTAGAAAGTACATGATTAGAAACTAGGAAAACATTTTTATGGCAAGTTTCTCTGATAAAGGTCTCATTTCTTAAATGTTTGTGAAACTGAGCCATTTTTATAAAAATGAGAGCCATTCCCAATTGATAAATGGTCAAAGAATATGAACAGGCAATTTTCAGAAGAAGTAATCAAAGCTATCAATAGTCACAGGAAAAAATGCTCTGAATAGCTACTGAGTGAAGAAATGCAAATTAAAACAACTCTGAGGTGCCACCTCACAGCTATTAGATTGGCTAACATGACAGAAAAAGAAAAGGACAAATACTGGAAAAAGAAGATGGCTAATACCCTGTTGATAGAGTTGTGAACTGACCCAAATGTTCCAGAGTACAATTTAGAACTATACCAAAGAGCTATAAAACTGCACGTACCCTTTGGACCCAGCAATAACACTACTAGATTTCAATCCCAAAGAGATCAAAGTAAAAAGGAAAGGAATTCTATGTACAAATGTATTTATACCAGTTTTTTTTTTTTTTGTGGTGAGAAAGATTTGAAAATTGAGGGGACAATCATCAATTGGGGAATAGCTGAATAAGTTATACTATATTATTGTGATGGAATATTGGGCTGTAAGAAATGACCAAGGGGATGGTTTCAGAAAAACTTGGAAAGACTTACATGAACTGATACAAAGTGAACTGAACAGAACCAGGAGAACACTGTACACCATAATAGCAATGTTGTCGCACTGATCAATTTTGAAAAATTTAGTGACTCTGGTCAATACAATGTGCTAAGATAGTGCCAAGGACTCAATGAAAAAATGCTATCCACTTCCAGAGAAAACTGATGAAATAAGTGCAAATTGAAGCATTTTTTCACTTTGTTTTTCTTGCTTTTTTGTTGCAACATGGCTAATATGGAAATATGTTTTGCCTGACTTCACATTTCCAATGTGTATCATATTTCTTTCCTTCTCAATGGATAGAGTAAGGCACTGGAGCAGGGAGGGAATTGGGAACTCAAAATTTAAAAAAAAATGTTTAAAAAATTATTTTTTAAATTAAAAAAAAAATGCCTGCTCCTCAGAAGGGTCTCCTACCTAGCCTCTCCTACCAAATAATTTATGCACATCATTATCTACACTTTTAAATAGACTATTTACTACCTGATGACCTTGACATACTAATTCCTTACTCTGATCCTCAATTTCTTCATCTCTAAAAATGAACAGGTTGGGATTTGTGGCTTCTAAGGAAACCTCTACTTCTGACATTTTAAAATTTTGTAGAGATTTCAGTGTCATTTACAGGTTCCTGATGAAAGGACTGTAGTATCAAATTTCATAGATAACAGGAACAGAAAAATTGTTATCTTGGTTTGGGGAAAAGAGGAGAAGAAAAACAGGGGAGCTTCTAGATAGAAGACTTCACTGGTATGAGAAGTTCCCTTCATAGGTAACCCCCTTCATAGGTAACCTGCCATAGCTTAAAGTCTTAGAGAGTTGCTTGGAGGCAGTGCTTACTTGGGATTGGTTTATATGGCAGGACTTGAAGACTAGATCTTTCTGACTTCAAGCCTCTCTGCTTTATTCCTGGCACTGTGCTGTTTCTCTGTGCAGAGTATCAAATTGAAATGGGCATGGGAGGAACAATTTGTCTTAAGCATTCTAATTATCAATTTACTGTCAATTTAGTGCTTGTTCCACTAGTTCTGAAGCTCTAGGACCTATGTGTGACTCAAAAGATGTGAACACCACTGAATTGGCTAATCCTAGTGCTGCATCTCTGGTCTCTTTTTGACATAGATTTCTAATTTAACAATCATTTAAGATGTCAGATATATGGAGAAATGCTGGCCCTACCCTGTTCTTTTCCTACCCATGACAGCATCTGAGCTTGTCCTTCTGGTTTTGAATGAACACTGAACAGTCAGCATTACTCTCAGTGGAGGAAACAAATGTGATGAGGATTAGAGCTGCCATGGGGGATAAACGCTTCTCAGAAAACAGAGCTGCCATTGCTCAGAGCAGCTCCTGGATTACCTGACCCATGTTTTGAACCTGGCAACTCCTTTTTTGACCTATATTTATTTTTACTGTCACCTTGGGGAGAAAGGAGGGGGTGAGGGGATGGAAGGAAGGAAGGAAAGAAAAAGGGAGGGAGGGAAGGAGGGAAGGAAGGAAGGAGGGGAGAGAAGAGAGGAAGGAAAGAAAGGAGAAGAAAGATCTATGCAGAAGAACTCTAGTTTTCATTTTCTGTATAAACTTGGACTAGTGACCTTCCTACTCTGTATTTCTGTTTCCTCGCATGGAAAATTAGGTTGGGCTAGATGATCTTTAGGATTCCTTCCAGCTCTAAGATTAAATGTCTTCCCCATTCTCACACCCCTCCTGTACTTTTCCTTCTACTCAAACTTCAGTCCTCCCCCTATCAAACCCTGCTTTTAGGAAAAGATAATCAGAGTTATCAGCTCATATTTCTATACTGATCCAAGACCCACAATGCACTTTCTTTCCAAAGCCTTGTGAGGTAGGAATTGAAGAATTATTATCTCCATTATACAAATGAGAAAACTGAAACCCAGAGAGGCCTAATGACTAGTGAGTGTTAAAACTGGGATTCAGGGGGCGGAGCCAAGATGGCGGAGTAGAAAGATTCACATATGCTAGCTCCGAACCGACATCCCATTAAATACCTATAAAGAGGAACTCCCAACAAATTCTGGAGTGGTGGAAGCCAGGCAGCAACGGAGTGGAGGAGATTTCTGTTCCAGAGAGGCCTGAGAAACCAACACCAAAGGTCCATCATGCACCAGACCTGGAGCAGAGCCCAGCCCTGCCTTGATTGCTCGGCACCGAGAGGAGCAGATCCCAGCAGGCTTCAGGGACGAAATCTCCAGCTGCTGAGCAGGTCCCTCTGCCCACAGATACCGCAGGTTGGTGAGAGACTCTTTTTGGCTGGCCAAGGGAGGAGCGGGGTGTTTCCATAACTCGGGTCCCCTCGGGAGGCAGCAGCGGAGGCAGCAGAGAACACAGTGGTGGACAGGGGCTCCCAGGGTGGACAGGGGCTCAGATCCAAGGTTGAAGGTCTCTGCATAAAGCCCCTGAGGGAACTGAGCCCTGTGGGGCGGCCTAGCCCACACTTGAGCACCTGAACTTAATCTCATTGAATAGCAGCCCTGCTCCCCACCCCCATTGAAAGCCCTGAGGCTGGGAAGCAGCATTTGAATCTCAGACCCCAAGCACCAGCTGGGCGGATCTGGAGGTGAGGTGGGTGTGGAAAGGAATCTCAGAAGTAACTTGCTGGGAAAATGCCCAGAAAAGGGGAAAAAAGTAAGACTATAGAAGGTTATTTTCTTGGTGAACAGATATTTCCTCCTTTCCTTTCTGATGAGGAAGAACAATGCTTACCATCAGGGAAAGACATAGAAGTCAAGGCTTCTGTATCCCAAGCATCCAAAATAAACATTCAATGGACTCAGGCCATGGAAGAGCTCAAAAAGGATTTTGAAAATCAAGTTAGACAGGTGGAGGAAAAACTGGGAAGAGAAATGAGAGAGATGAAAGAAAAGCATGAAAAACGGGTCAATACCTTGTTAAAGGAGACCCAAAAAAATGCTGAGGAAATTAACACCTTGAAAAATAGGCTAACTCAATTGGCAAAAGAGGTTCAAAAAGCTAATGAGGAGAAGAATGCATTCAAAAGCAGAATTAGCCAAATGGAAAAGGAGGTTCAAAAACTCACTGAAGTAAATAGTTCTTTCAAAATTAAAGTGGAACAGATGGAGTCTAATGACTTTCTGAGAAACCAAGAAATCACAAAACAAAACCAAAAGAATGAAAAAATGGAAGAGAATGTGAAATATCTCATTGGAAAAAAAACTGACCTAGAAAATAGATCCAGGAGAGACAATTTAAAAATTATGGGCCTACCTGAAAGCCATGATCAAAAAAAGAGCCTAGACATCATCTTTCATAAAATTATTGAGGAAAACTGCCCTGATATTCTGGAACCAGAGGGCAAAATAAGTATTCAAGGAATCCACCGATCACCTCCTGAAAGAGATCCAAAAAGAGAAACTCCTAGGAACATTGTGGCCAAATTCCAGAATTCCCAGTCAAGGAGAAAATATTGCAAGCAGCTAGAAAGAAATAATTCCAGTATTGTGAAAATACAATCAGGATAACACAAGATCTAGCAGCTTCTACATTAAGGGATCGAAGGGCGTGGAATAGGATATTCCAGAAGTCAAAGGAACTAGGACTCAAACCAAGAATCACCTATCCAGCAAAACTGAATATAATACTTCAGGGAAAAAATGGTCTTTCAATGAAATAGAGGACTTTCAAGCATTCTTGATGAAAAGACCAGAGCTGAAAAGAAAATTTGATTTTCAAACACAAGAATGAGAAGAAGCATGAAAAAGTAAATAGCAAAGTCATAAGGGACTTACTAAAGATGAACTGTTTACATTCCTACATGGAAAGATATTTGTAACTCTTGAAACTTTTCAGTATCTGGGTAGTTGGTGGGATTACATACACACACACACACACACACACGCACACACACATGCACATGCACATGCATGCGCTCACACATACATACACACCTGCATGCACACACAGAGACAGAGAGCACAGAGTGAATTGAATAAGATGGGATCATATCTTAAAAAAATGAAGGTAAACGGTGAGAGAGAAATGTATTGGGAGGAGAGAGGGTGAAATGGAATGGGGCAAATTATCTCTCATAAAAGAGGCAGGCAGGAGACTTTTTAGTGGAGGGAAAAAGAGGGGAACTGAGAGAAAAACATGGTTTACTCTCATCACATTCAGCTAAAGGAAGGAATAAAATGCACACTCACTTTGGTATGAGAACCTATCTTACAATACAGGAAAGTGGGGGAGAAGGGGATATGCAGGGTGGGGCGGATGATGGAAGGGAGGACAATGGGAGGAGGGAGCAATTTGAAGTCAACACTCTTGGGGAGAGACAGGATCAAAAGAGAGAATAGTAGCAATGAGGGGCAGGATAGGATGGAAGGAAATATAGTTAGTCTTACACAACATGACTATTATGGAAGTAATTTGCAAAACTACACAGATACTGCCTATATTGAATTGCCTGCCTTCCCAAAGGGAATGGGTGAGGAGGGAAGGATGGGGAGAAGTTGGAACTCAAAGTTTTAGGAACAACTGTTGAGTATTGTTCTTGCTACTAGGAAATAAGAAATACAGGTAATGGGGAATAGAAAGTTATCTGGCCGTACAGGACAAAAGAGAAGATGGGGACAAGGGAAGGGAAGGATGATAGAAGAGAGGGCTGATTGGTGATAGGGGAAATTTATAATGCTTGGTGTATTGGGGTGGGGGGAGGGGACAAATGGAGAGAAAATTTGGAACCCAAAATTTTGTGAAAATGAATGTAAAAAGTTAAATAAATAAATTTATTTAAAAAAAACGAAAAACAAGACTGAGATTCAAACCTAGCTCTCTCCTAACTCCGAGCATGGGGAAACTCTACTATGCTACTTCCATTACTGGTCATTGTGACATCTAAATGCAAATATGTTTCCTCCACTATCGTCCTACTGCAATGCTTCATCATGGCATGGAGGTACTCCTGAGATTCAAAACCTCCACCAACAGCAGAGTGTATGTTCTAGTAGGTTGTATCAAGCAAGAAAGTCTGCAAGTATAAGTCTGGTGTGAACTTACCATAAGTCAATGGTTCAAGTTTCAAACTGGCTAAAATGTAGAGGTTCCTTTCTAGACTGACTGAAGGAAGGTTGTGTTTGTCTTTCGTTGCTGAAGAAGATCATGCCATCAGAGAAATGATGACATGACTTCCACTTTCCAGCCTCACTTCTCCTCCAGAGCCATCTGAATTCAGTGACCTGATATTTCTCAGGATGACTGGAGATGATCCAGGATGCACTGGGAAACCTTTGGCCCTTTAGGCCAAGGTCTATGCAGGTACTCACTTAGGGTGAGGTAATGCCCATTCATTGAATAGACCTGTTTAAGAAGTAGGAGGAAGGAAGGAAGGAAGGAAGGAAGGAAGGAAGGAAGGAAGGAAGGAAGGAAGGAAGGAAGGAAGGAAGGAAGGAAGGAAGGAGAAGGTGGAAAGGGATTTTTTTTTTGACCACAGTAACTCTCAGGGGTGACCTCCCAAGTTGCAGAGCAGTCATCCTACGGTGGTTAAAAGAGGGCTAGTGAACAAAATAAACAAAAAAACAAAATATAACAAAACAAGAATTAAAGGAAAAATAGGTATTTCAAATTCCTTATGTACTATCCTCTATTTGAGTCTACATTCTAAGCTTGGGTTATCTCTATAGAATAAAAGACCTTGTACCCTCTGAAGGAATTTCAGGAATCATTAACGTTGGGGGAAGGATTCCATGGGTCAGAGCAGCTTGCCAGTTATCCTGATGTGACCTTCCCCACAGAGGGCTACATACTCTAGGGGAGTCATACATCAAGGGGAGGTCGCATTTGTCTTTCATGCTTTGCTCCCACCCAAATGTCTAAAGGCATCTTCTAATCTTCACTTACCGACAGTGCTAGCTTGGAGGAAATTGACAGCAGTAAAAGACTAAAGGAAGAAGAAGGGATGAGACGCAGAGCCCACCGCTGAAATTTCCAACCAAGTCCTAAGAGCATCATGACCTCCAACCCCTCATTTCTCTCCTAGAATCTCACTCCTGCACTGGGAACTCTCCAGCCTTCCTCATCTTGACCTCTTGGTGGACCAGTCCAACTCTACCCTATCTTCTTTTCTGGAATCCCTTGTCCCTTAGTTATACTACAAGGCTCAGTTTTGGATCACTTCCTCCCCCCTCCCCCATTGCCTTTGTTCCTACATGTGCTGTTGGGAAAATCACAAAACTGTCCCACTGACCAAAGTTTTCCCAAAACTTTTCATCATATCTCAAACTTCCCATTGCTCCCCATGCCCCACCCTCTCATTTGAGAACCTTGCCTCATTTTACTTAAAACATTGAGGCCATCTGCTGAGGGCTTCTTCCTGCCTTCATCCTTGTCTGACATCATTCAGGTGCTGTCAGCCAAAATCTCCTCCTTCACCCGTTTCAAATAAAGAGGTGGCCCTTCTCCTTGCTAATGTAAATCCCTCTTCATCCACAAGTGATTCCATTCCATCCAGTTTTCTGCTCCCTCTATCATTCTTGCTCTCTCACTAATTTTCAATCTCTCCCAACTGCTGGGCGCTTCTCATATCTCCCCAGTCCTCAAAACCCCTCACTTGATCCATCCATCCCTGCAAGCTATCATCTTAGTGTCTCTCCTCCTTTTTGTAGCTAAACTCCTTGAGAAGACTATCTACGGTTGCCCCCATTTCTTTCCATTCACTCTCCTCTTAAAACTCTCTATAGTTTACCTTCTAACATCATCATTTAAATGAAATTCTGCTTTCCAAAGTTACAAGAGATATCTAATGGTCTTTTCTCAGTTCTTATCCTTCTTGACTTCTCTGCAGGCTTTGATACTCTCAAATCACTCTTTCCTCCTTGGTATTCTGTTCTCTTTAGATTTTCATAACGCTACTCTGTCCTTGTTTTCTTCCTACCTTTCTTTGCTGTATCTTCATGTAGGTCACTCCCACTAACCAAAGGAGCTCCCCAAGGCTTTGTCCTAGTCTCTTTTCTCTTACTGTTTTGCTTGGTGATCTCGTTGACAACCATGGATTCAATTGTCATGTCTATGCAGATGATCTAACATCTATTTATTCATCTTTAACTTCTGTCCTGACCCCTAGTCTCACACCTCTAACTGCCCTAGACATCTTGAACTGGATTCCTGTAGTCATCTTAGACTCAACATATCCAAAATTGAACCGATTATATTTCCCTCCAAATTTTCACCTTCCTAACTTTCCTTTTACTATGAAGGGCACCACAATCCTCCCAGTCAACCAAGCTCACAATATAGGTGTAATCCTCAATTCTTCAATATGTCACATTGCCCATATCCAAACTGTTGCCAAATTCTGTCAATTATACCTTTGCAAAATTTCTTGAATATGTTCCCTTATCTCCTCCTTCACTGTCGCCAGCATCATCATTTCATCCAGCAGCATTGTAACTACTGTAGCCTTCCGGTTGGTCTGCCTATCTTAATTCTTCTCTCTAGTCCATCCTCTGTTCATGTCTCTCAGTGTTGTGAAAGTGAAAGTCTGGACATTGCCCATCCCCACCCCATTCAATTCATGGTGGTTTCATATTAATACCAAAAGTATACATACATACATACATATATATATATATATATATATATATATATATATATATATATATATATATATGTGTGTGTGTGTGTGTGTGTGTGTGTGTGTGTGTATGTATATATGTGTGTGTATGTATATATGTACACACACATATATATGTATATATGTGTATGTGTGTGCGTGTGCATATATACATATACACACATACATATGTGAATATATGTATATATACTATGCTATTTGACTTTTAAGCCCCATATAACCTGTCTCCCTCCTACCTTTCCATTCTTCTCACACTTTATTCCCCTCCATGTACTTCTATAATTGAGTGACACTGGCCTCTTTGATGTTCCTTATGTAAATTACTCCCTGCCGTGACTTATGGCATTGTCAGTGATGTCTTCCATACCTAGAATTCTCTTCCACTTCATCTCTCCCTCCTCTATTCCCTCACTTTCTTCAAGTCTCAGCTAGAATTCTACCTTTTCTGAAAAGCCTTTCCCAATCTTCTTGCATGACAGTGAATATTAAATAAAAGTTAATTGATTAAGTTGAGCGTTATTTCCACAGATATCTTGTTTGTATATTCTCTTCTCCACTGGACAATGAGTTCCATCCAAGCAGGGACTGTCTTGTTATCTTTCTTTATATCTCCAGTGCTTAGAACAGTGCCTGGCATATAGCAGGTGTTTGATGAATGTTTGTTGACATGACTAAAGAGCTTTCTATAGCTGAAGCTCAGGCAAAAAGACCAAAGCTGAGCAGGAGCTAGTCCCAGAAACTAGAACTGGAAGGAACAGTGGAAAATACTGGAAAATAGATCAATGAGCTCAAACTCCAAAGAATTCTGGATTTGGAGTCAGGAGACCTGAATTCAAGTTCCAACCATGACCTTGGTCAAGGCATTATACCTCTCTGAAGAAGTCAACATGACTGAAGTAAATTAATAGCCCTGGAAAGATAAAACACTCCCTTTCCCATCCTTGATCTTTTTCCTAGATTAAACATCCCCAATTCTTTGCCTGATTGTCATGTGACATGAACCCAAAGTCCTTTGCCATTCTGATTATCCTTTTATGAATCCTCTCCAGCGTATCCTGTGGCTTCTAGAAATGAGCACAGTAGTCCATCTGTGGTCTGACCTAGGTGTGGTACAAAGGGAACATCATCTTCTTATATCCAACAGTAATGATGTTCAACGTGGGCCAACATTGTATTGGTTTTGTTGTCTGCCACATGACATGCTACTTGTTTTGAGCTTCTAGTCCATTGAAATCCTCAGATCTTTTCCTGTCCACAGACATGACTCCATCATCTTGTCTCATCTTGTTTATGTTCAATATTATCAGAGGTTCTAGTGAGCGCATAAGAACTTCAGCAGACTGTAAAACATCCATACACTGCTATGAATGTTTGGGGGATGGTTTTACTTCCAATGAGCTTGAAAGTCTTAATCCAACCAAGGAAATGATGAAATCTGTTAAGTATATCAACGTACTTGAAATTAAAATTATTTCACAATTATTTATTATTTAATTATTTCATAAGAAATTCCCATATAGAGATGGAATACGGCAGTGTAACCGTAACCTTATATCACCTCATGCATAGCAAAATTCTGAAAAATTCAGTCATGAGGATGGGCAACTAGGTGGACAGAACACTGAACCTGGACTCAAGAAGACTCATCTTTCTGAGTTCAAATCTTGTCTCAGACACTTACTAGTTGCATGACCCTGGGAAAGTCACTTAACTTGGTTTGTCTCCATTTCCTCATCTATAAAATGACCTGGAGAATGAAATGGCAAACCACTCAAGTATCTTTGCTAAGAAAACTCCCAAATGGAGTCACAAAGAGTCAGATATGACTGAAAAGCAACTGGAAAGTAATGGAGATGGAGATAAATGTGAATCAGTGATCTGGAAATTATGGAAAATCTATGGGCTACAATCAAGGCTAATCTTAGGAAAATGGAATGTTTCTTAAAGGTAAGCTTAATATCCAACATGATGGGTGGTTTCATGATGAAGAAATAAAGAATATAAGTCAAAATCTTGTGAACTCATTGCCAAATCATGTAAAAGCAAGTGTTACTACAAAAGAATGACATATATTACAAATTTTTCAAAACCCCAAAAGGTGTAAGTAAGGTTTATTATACTGGTCAAACAATTTGATTGCTTTACCTTGTCCGAGTTAATTCACACCACTGTATTTTCTGATGTCTCTCCCACTATTCCCTAACATATGTTCTAACATTCTATTACATAGGAAGAACCACAGGCAGAGAGACCTTAGCTCCTGCCCTTAACCACAATCTCAGCTTGGGTCATTACCCCCAAAGGATTTAATATCTTGTCCTTGGTAGAGGAAAGGAGAACAAGCCACAGTCAGGACAAACTAGTAACCTCTGCTATGCCTTGATCAATCAAACAGCCCAGAACCGTCACTCCTGCTTTCCAGGCCCATTTGTAGAATTTGACTCTCTCTCTCTCTCTCTCTCTCTCTCTCTCTCTCTCTCTCTCTCTCTCTCTCTCCAAGGACCCGCCTAAAGAAACATTGGAACTTGCTGGCAAGTTACTACCAGTATGAGTAATTCCTCATAAAATTATACAAAATTCAGACCTATGTGTTAGTAGCCTTTCCTAAGCTTTTAAATACTTGGTCTTAGATAAACCCATCTGATAAGTCAATTCAACCTACTTATCTAGGGGTACATTTTTCAGCTAACTCTGTAATGATCACCTCTCCTACTTACCCCAACAGAGGCTAATAGGATGTCAGAGCTGGAAGGAGCTGTAGAATTATAAAACACAGAATGCCACTGTTGGAGTGGTCCTTAGAATCATAGAACACAGATTGTCACAACTGAAAGGGATCTTGGAATAATAGAACACAATGCCACAGCTAGAAGAGGCCATAGAATAATAGAACACAGTGTTTACAGCTAGAAGGGTCTTAGAATTATAGAACACAATGTCACAGCTGGAAAGGGTCTTAGAATTATAAAGCACAATGTCACAGCTGGAAGCCTCCTTAGAATGATAGAACACAGTATGTCACAGCTGGATGGGCCTTAGAATCATAGAACATGGAACGTCAGAGCTGGAAGGGGCTTTATTATTAATGATAGGTTTAGTCAACCTTTTCTATAATAAATTTTTCCTGTTAGGGTGCCCTTTTCCAATACCAAACTCCTCCTTTCCCCTCACTTTTCATTGCCTGGGAACCACATTTCACAGTCACCTGATGCTAGAGGGAGCTGTCACTGAGTGTCACTGTGGCTGAAATATAGGGGCCAAGTAGACCCAGGACAGATTAAAACCCTGAACAAAAACTTGTGAGTGAGCATTTTGTTTGGCTGGGCCTCACAGTCAAGGAAAGATAACAATTTGTCTCTGTCTCCCTAGAGCAAACTGTTTAGAGGCCTCTCGCTCTAATTTAAACATGTCTTCAGGAATCTCACCTCATTTGTTTCAATAGGGAAACATTTCAAAGCAATCCTGTTGTTAGAGAAAGCATCACTTTGTCTTTCTTTTCACCAAGACTGCCCAGCCCCTGACCCCAAGCCTAAATAGGTGACAAAGGAACATTATTCATCTCCAAGGAAGGGATTGTGGGTCAAGAAACAGATTAGAGAAATGGGGATTTATCAGAGACAGAAAAAAAAAGCAATTCACTAATATAGATTGCAGATTAGATTGTTAGGTAAAATTATTTAAAAGGCAGAATGGTAAAGTGAAAAACAGAAAATAATTTAGAACCATGAATACTAATCAATTATGTAACCTCAAGAAAACCACTTTGGCCATCTGGACTTGAGTTTCCTTTTCTGTAAAATGAGGAAATCCACAGAAATCTGAGAACCACAGTCAGAAAGGATCTCAGAGTCCAACCAGGGCCTGAACAGGAATCTAATCTACAACATGTCTAAACTAATTACCCAGACCCTGTTTGAAAACCCTCCCATGGGAAGTAATTCATTCATTTTCTCATGAGGCATCTCATTGCACTTGTGGGCAGCTCTGACCGTTAAGAAGCTTTCCTGTCAATACCCTGCATCTCTCCCTACCACTGGTTTTCCTAGTTCTGTTTTGTGGGGAAGTCTAACCTGTATTCCCTGTCATAGCTATTTAAAGCCAATGATACTATTTCCCCTCTGTTCCCAGTCTTCTCTTCTCCATGCTTGTTATCCTTAATTACTTCAAGTAATCCTCAGAGAGCATGGCTTCTAATTCACTCACTCTCCTGGCCACCATCTTTAAGAAATTCTACAATTGGTCAATGGCCTTTTAGAAAAATGTCATATACTGTATTATGGGAGCAACGTCTATTCCATGTAGGGTGTGCTAGTTTTTTCTTAAAAGGCAAAGGAATTATCTTTGAAACATAATTTGTCCAGGGGATTAAAGCTCTGACTAGTGACCTAGATTCCTGGTCACTTAAGTATAAAAACCCAGTAGTTTGAGAAGTTGGGCATTCCTTAGTGTTGAAACACATTTCTCACTAGGCATACCACTGGGGCAAAATGGAAGTGTACGGAGCCATACCCAATGATTCCAATACTATAGCCTTGCTGTCTATCCTTTTTGAACTTTTATTAAGCAAACTTTGCTTTGTTAAATGTTTGATCACCTAAAGAATGTCTCATTTTCTTCAAATTCAGAGCCTGATCCACTGAGCTGGACTGATTTAGGCCCAGGGCAGAACACCTTGTCTTATATTTATCATATGTGTGTGTGTGTGTGTTATATTCTTCTAATAGTCTGTGAGCTTATTGAAGACAAGAACTCTATCATTTTTGTCATTGTTTCCCCACCACTTAGCACAATAAATGCTTGTGGATTGCCTTAGTTTTGTCAATTCCTTTGTGGATTTATATTTTCTCTTTCAAACTAGATTGTAAGTTCTTTAAGGACAAGGAATATTATATATATATACATGTATATGAACATACAATATTATATATAATATTATGTGATATGTATGTGCCTGTATATGTATCTATCTATCTATCCATCCATCCATCAATCAATGAATATTTCTCTGTATTTTCTCCAGTGTCTATTATGGGACTAACACATAATAGTGTAAGTAGGATTCCTCCACATATTCCCCAGTCCTTCCAAGGTTAGTAAATGGGGATAACAATAAAGACAAATCTTAAATTTGGTGCAAGAAATGAATCTATGCCCTATTATTCCCTTTAAAGGATGGAATTATCCCTGATGAAATGAGGGAGGCAGCATTACAGTTTTGGGCTGAAGATTAGTCTTGCCCCAGGGCGCCCTTAAAAAACAAGTCTGGCAGCCCTCGTAGACACTCAAGCACAGTGGAGGTTGGGAACAGTTCTGTGAACCTTTACCAAAGGGCAGCAGGTATTTTTCAGTTATTCCAGTTGTCTCCCATTCTTTGTGACCCCATTTGGGGTTTTCTAGGCAGAGATACTAGAATGGTTTGCCATTTCCTTCTCCAGCTTATTTTTCAGATGAGGAAATGGAGCCAGACAGGGTTAAGTGACTTACCCAGGGTCACATAGCTAGTACGTGACTGTGAGTGAATTTGAACTCAGGTCTTCCTGACTCCAGGCCCTGTCATATTTCCACTGAGACACTTAACTAACTTTATTAGAGACTCTAATGTTAGAGCTAGAAAAGACTTTAAAACAGTATAATGCAAGTTCCTTGAGGGCTAGGACTTGTTTCTGTCTTCACCTCCCCAGAGGGCCCATGTAGGTGGTATTTATAAATATAATTTGTCAGAATATAAATTATCAGAATCGAGAGGGCCCTTGGAATCAATGAACACAAACTGTCAAGGCTAAAAGCCATCTAAGAATCAGACTGTAACGTCCAGCCCTCTCATCTGACAAAGGAGAAATCTGAGGTTCAGAGAATGATTTTGCCCCAAATCATCATTGAAAGAGTTATTAGTAGAGCTGAGACTAACTCTCATTTCTGATTCCCAAGTCAATGCTCTTCCTTATACATCCCCTGCTTCAGGTGCCCAGCTAAGTGTTAGACTCTGTGGGGAGTATATGTACATGAAAAACACAGGTATTCATTCCCTTCCCTCAACATAAGTTGGAACTAAATTATTGTATTAGCAACCACACTAGCACACAGAGTGGGCTGCTAACACAGGTTTTTTTATCTGATTTTTTAAAGGAAAGAGAACTTTAAGGGTGTCAACAATCTTACTTTAATTACAGATAAGGAGAAAGAAGTTAGTATAGAAAATAGAAACATAGAAATTAGCAAAGAGATTGAACAGACAGGGCTACAACTGTCTAAAAAACTAATACAACCACTTACATATGCCCCCAGACCAGGAGAACACCAACACCTGAGTAGTGGGCAGGGAGGGAGAACTCTTAACAAATAGGTACTCAGAGTCCTGTCCGGGGAATCAAAAGGTTCTTCTCAGGAGCAAGCCTGCAACAGGCTCAAAATAGACTCAAAGGGCCAATAGGCACAAAACCTATGTGACTCAGAACAATTGTGAATTATCAAGGTTCAAAGGAGATCAATCTTTCAGATGTTCACAATTTAGACTAAGTCCAGGAAACTGAACTCCAGAAAGAAAACAACAAATATCCCACCTTGCTTGTGCTTACTCTAAATGCTGGAGGTCAAATTACAATGAGATCAATTTATTTGTAGCCAAAAGGTGTTGGTGATGGTGGTGAGATAATAACTCATATTTCTGTAGCACTTTATGATACAACAGCCTAGGACAGCTAGGTGACACAGTGAATAGAGCACTAACCCTGGAGTCAGGAGGACCTGAGTTCAAATCAGGCCTCGGACACTTGACACCTACTAACTATGTGACCTTGGCAAGTCACTTAACCCAGATTGCCTTGCTTCCCCCCTCTAAAACAAGACCTGTTATAACAGCCCTATGAGTAGGTTGTGCAGGTATCACCCCCATTTTACAGGTGAAGAAACTAAGGCTCAGAAAACGGGACCTGTATTTAAGGTTAAATATCAATGTCAGATCTTGAGCCTAGGTCTGAAGCACCTACTATGTGTCAAGCACTGTGCTAAGAGTTTTATGAATATTATCTCATTTGATCCTCATGACAACCCTGTGAGATAGGTGCTGATCTTTATAGGTTATGATCTTTATTTTACAATTGAGGAAACCAAGGCAGGCAGAGGTTAAGTGACTTGCCCAAGGTCATGCAGCTAGTATCTGAGGTCAGATTGGAACTTGGGTCTTTCTGACCTCAAGCTCAGTGCTCTCTGTTCACTGCTATTATCTAGCTGCCCCCATTCATTTTACCCAAGCGAATCAATCTATAAGTTGGATTTAACCATTGGTTTTAAGTTGGATTTAAGTTGGTTTGAAGCAGGGCATCCATCATTATCCCTAGTTCTTGGATAAAATTCTTGGACCAATGCCACAGGAAGGGAGGTAGCTGAGAAAAAGAATGGGATGTAGGGGATTAGGTCTTAAGAACATAGCAAGATAGAAAAAAGCCTTCTAAGCTCTGACTAATAAGACCAGATTGCTGAGGGAGGGGAATCAAATTCAGGTTATGTCCCTTGACAAAGGTGGGTTTCTCAGATCCATAAGGGAATTACAGGATATGTACATTGTCTGCTGCTTTAAATTCCATCACTAATATCTACTGACAACTGAAAGTGCAAATAATGAAACCTGAGGGGTTTGTTTTCGTCTCGGAAAGGCCACAGCCTGAACTGGAGCCTTTAATTAAGAGTGTTTGAAATTATTCTTTAATACTAGCCATGCTCTATTTATTCTTCCCCTTTATTTGTCTCCAGCCTGTGCTGCCCCCACTAACCTCTGCTTCCCACCCCCATAAGGAATAGGTTTGTGTCTTGTCATTACTTGCTTTACATCCTTGAAAACTTCTAATTATCTATTACATTGGAGATAGTGATAATTACATTTTTGTTAAACAATAACCTGACATCACTGGTTTAGAAACATGTGTGCTTACAAATGAATTTGTATCAACTTTAGAAGAAATCCAAAGTTAGTCACTACAATAGAGGTAAGCCCTGTATGAAAATCTGAATGTCTAAAATGGATATATACATGTATGTATATGCATATGCATGTATTTGTACATGTACTTATGTTCATGCATATATATATATATATCTATTTTGGACATTCAGGTATACACATGCGTATGTATGTACATATGTATATTGTGTATAGATACATTTGTATCTGTATATATCTACATATATGTGATATATCTACATATATGTGATATATCTCTATATATGTATGTATGTATATATCTATACCCATGAATTCTAGTCAAATTGTTATATTCTACAATCTCTGTCTTCTTTCCACCCTTTCCCATTTCCAGGCCTTTGCCTATACCATCTTCCATACCTGGAATGGATTCTGTACACACCTGTTTCTATCAGTTGGAATTGCTCTGAGGTTCCTTCAAGGATCAGTCAATTGTAACCTTCTCCAAGAAGCCTTGTCTGAAACCCTCCCTGCAAAACCTCAAGTGAGAAATCATCTCTCCTTTCTCAAATTCCTCTTAGCACTTTACTTAGATCTCTCCTCTACACGTAGTTCCTTATAAGAGGCAAGTACGTGACTCAGAAGTTACAATGCTGGGCTTGGAGTCAAGAAGACCTGTATTCAAATCCAGCCTCAGACACTTACTAGTTGTGTGACCCTGGACAAGTTAACCTGTTTGCCTCAGTTTCTTCAACTGCAAAATGGGGATAGTTATAGCACCTACATTACAGGGTTGTGAGGACCAAATGAGATAACATTTGTAAAGCTCTTAGTGCCTGGCACAAAGTAGGTACTTAATAAATACTTGTTTCTTTCTTCTTTTACCATTGTTTTTTTTTTTTCTCTTCCCCATTGTAAAAAAAAAAAAAATTATATATAGTGCCTTAAAATTCACAAGGCACTCCCTTATAACACCCCTCTCAAGAGTGTAAATATTATCTCCCCTTTGCTGCTGTTCAGTTGTTGTTCAGTTATATCTGACTCTTTGTGACCCCTTTTGGGGTTTTCTTGGCAAAGATACTGGAGTGGTTTGTCATTCCTTCTCCAGCAACATTTTACAGATGAGTAAACTGAGGTGAACAGGGTTAAGTGACTTTCACCACCCAGCTGCCAAACTCCTCCCCGACCCCTCCAATTGAGACCTGATGGAATCAAGACTCAGAACAATGACACAATTTGCCAAGGTCACACGGATGATTTCTATGGGAACTAGGACTGGAATCTAGGTGTTCTGTTGTTGAATCATAACCTTTTTTTCCCACTCTGCTATGCCTCTTTTAAAATAATCTGATCATTAGCTCGTGAGAGGCAGATCTATGTCTTTCTTTCTACCAACAGTTCTTTGTACAAAGTAGGGGCTTAATAAATGTTTAACTGAATTGAATATACAGAATGACAATATCCTTTACAAAAGTTCAGGATACCATATTTGAGGAAAGACACTGACAGACGAGTGGAGGAGAGTGGCTGAGATGAAAATAGTTCGAGGACTAGAGACTGCCATATGAGGATGGAGTGGGGGAGCTACAGAGGTCTAGCATGCAAAAGAGCAACTTAGATGGAACATGACTGGTGCCTTCGGATATGTTAGGAAAGGCTTTTGAGAGTAACGAGAAGAGTGCTGAACTTAGTTTAGTTTGAACCTTGGGTTAGGTTTCCTTCTCTGAAAAGTGATTGAACTTGAATAAATGCATACAGGGAAGATGAGAGACTGTAGTTTTAAAGGCATTCATAGACTGCTTTTTAAGATATATCAATGAGGAGAAAAATCCCTAAAGAATGGAAAAGATCATTGATAATACTTTTAATTTTTAAGAGGAGAACCAATAAGATGTAACTACTAACCCAATAGCTACTTTCTCCTGTGCGCTGTATAGCAAATACAGAAGGAATTATGTTCCCTGTGAAGCCCCCTCAGACTCTTATGACAAGGGCAGAGACTTCAAATTCCCATAGAATGGTACATTGCAACAAGGAGATGTCATAGCCAGCAGCTGGGAGGAAGAGAAAGAGGAATAGAAGCACATAGAGGGAATGACAAGGGTTCCTCAGTCATGGAGCCAATCAAAAATAGAGCCAAAGACTGACTAGATGAGCAAGTTACTGGTTGAGCTATGATATAGGTGAATTAAGGGCACCCAGAAGGTGCAGTGGATAGAATGCTAGCTCCGAAGTTACGAGGACCTGAGTTCCTATCTGACCTCAGGTACTTACTAGTTGTGTGACCCTGGGCAAGTCACTTTACGCTGTCTCAGTTTCTTCATTGGCAAAATGAGCTGGAAAAGGAAATGACAAATCACTTCAGTATCTCTGTCAAGAAAACCCCAAATGCGGTCACAAAGAGTCAGACGTGACTGAAAACAATTAAACATCAACAACATGGGTGAGTTAGCCATGTTGTGAAAACTTCAAAGGTTTGCCAGTGGCAGATAGAGACTGACAAGAGCATCAAACTAAGAGGTATAAACAGTGGATTCCCCAATCTTCAGGCTGAAGCCTGGGGTAGGATAGAAGCTTCTTCCTTTGACTATATTGGGAAAGAGGAAGGACAAATAGGAATGCACTTATTTGGGAAATAGTTCCTGGGGATGTTTTTTGTTTCCTTCTTTGCCCAATTAAATTATACTCTTGCTGCTTCTATAGTGTAGTTTTCCTAGGTTTCCATTATGAACATAATAACTAAATATTTAGACCCAGGTTATGTTAGAGGTATTCATTTCTTACAGGAATGGGGGCTCAATGCACATGGGATATATAATACCTCCCAAACATCAACTCAAGTCCAGATAATGCAGGTGAGGAATGGCACATGGACCATACACATACCTGCTAAAAATGTTTGACAGTCATGGAGGATGCCCATGATGAACAAAGGATTTCTTATAGAAGGTGATGTCTTCCAGGTGGTCCTATTTGTGGACGACATTATGCTGACTAAATTGAGCCTCAGAACACTGCTGGCCCTCCTCAGACCCACAACAAGGGTCTCTGTAGACATCTCCTTGTCACATCTCTTGCCTCCTACTTGGCTCTCCAGCTCCCACACTAGAGTTCTACACTCTGCTTCATGAGAGTCCTCCATAACAAAACCAACCAAGACCCCCCACACTGATGCTCACCGGTGTTCTTCATGCTATATATCTGCCCACCTATCCTTTCTCCAGATTCTCTACTCTTCCCCACTTTCTGCCTCTTATTTTGGAAATTGTGATCAAATCAATGTTACCATTATTAGAAAGGTCATACAAACTAATTGTTCTATGGTTCCATTCACCATTTCTGTGATTTCCAAAAGTATTCCTTCTTGGTCACTAGTACTTTATATACTCTCTGTTCCCTTATTCAAATGCAAAGTCTTGTTGCTTAGGCACTGTCTTTCTTTTAGTCCTTAGAGTTTAACACAGTGCCTGACACTGAAAAGCACCTAATGAATGCTTTTTAAAATTAATTTATTCACAAGGTTAGTTACATGTCAGAGGTACAATTTAAAAAATGTTACCTCTGTAAAAATATATGGATTTCTCTGGCCTTTGCAGAGGTTGAACCAACACCTTTCATGTTAGTAGCATCAAACATACCAAATGAACCAATTGTCCACTCTAGCTTCTTCCATATCAATCAGTAAGATTGATAACTTTAGTTCACACTTGGGAAATTCTTCCATACTTTTATTGATTCCATGCTGCTTCTTGTCACCAAAACACATTTTTAGCAATAATATACTATCTCTTTGTAATACTATGTGATTATAAATCATGAAATACAACCTAATAAGAATCAAAATTGTAAGTTACCCAAAGGTCAATGGCACAGTAATTAGAACTCTGGGTCTAGAGTCAAGAAGACCTGAGTTCAAATATGGCCTCACAAATCATCTGTGTGACCCAGAGCAAGTCACTTAACCCTACTTTTCTCAGTTTTTTCATCTGTCAAATGAGCTGGAGAAGGAAATGTCAAACCACTCCACTATCTTTGCCAAGAAAACCCCAAATGGGGTCACAAAGAGTGAAATACGACTGAAAAGACTAAACATGAGGTCAATGGAAAGATGTGTTCTGGGTATAAGCCATATAATACTTGCATTCAGGAAATGACACTAAAGAATCATAAAGGACAAATAAAACATGGATAGGTTGGAATCTGCACAAAAGAAGGTATTATCCACACTGACAAAATCAATCAAAATCTTTGTCAATTTCCTCTTATTATATACCATACATAATTCCAGCCTGTTGATATTTTTTTGGATCTTGACTCTATCAACCAACCAATATGTTAACTATCTGAGCTTTATACCATTTGTAAATTTGACAAGTATGCTCTAGAATATTTTATCTAGAATTCCATTCTTCGATGGATGCATGATTTTATTCACGTGGGAACTCCCTCCAATTGTGTAGACCACAACACATCCACATATCTTCTATGTGATTTTTGTCTGTCTTTTGCTCATGTTTAAAAAATTAAAGTCATAAAAAATTGCCCCTGATAAGTCATCCTCTTGATCTTTAGTTCATTGACTATCCATCTACTATCTTACTACTTGAGTAGCCTACCTCATTCTCTTGCTTATTCATCTCCTTCACAATAACTTTTATGCCACTTCTTGTGCATAAGTGATCATTAATGATTCTATATGACCTATTTATATACCATTGTGAGTCTCTCTGAATCACCTGAAATTTTTTCAACCACCAATTATGTTTCATGATCCTCAAATAACAGAAGATTATTGGTGTTTAAAAACCAAATGAGTTTTTGACATCATGGACCAGCCTAGTATTGATAAAAGAATTATACAATTTCCAATGCAATTTATCAGACCCATATTCACAGTCATACAATTGACTGAAAGCTTTTGAGAACTCTAGATCCTATCAGGTTTATTGTCTGTTTTATTTTTTAAGTATTCTACTTGATAGCTTTAAAGTGCTTTCTCTAAGAAAGTGACTCTAAGGACAGATGATGAGACAAACTCCTTCCTCTCTGCAGGAAGGTGAATGGCTATGAGTGTAGAATATTGTATATGCATTGGCAGACATAGTCACTATATCAAATAGTTTGAATAAACTGGTTTTCCATGTTATAAAGGAGCTTTCAATGCTGATTGGAGTGATGGTGCTAGAGTTATATCTGGAAATACCTGATGTAAAAACAAATGGTATCAATAAAACATTTTAGAAAGAAAAATAAAGTCATGTATATATATCAAGATTATATATATATATATCAAGATATATACATATATATATATATATCAAGATTATATAAGACTTCTTTATAGGATGACAGTAATAGTTGAGGATGACCAGGGACCCTTACATATATTGTTTCATTTGGTCCTCACAGCAATCCAGTGAGGCAGGTCCTACAAATGGTATTATCTCTGTTTTGTAGATGAGGAAACTGGCGCTCAGAAATATTAACTTACCCATGAACATGTACTACCAGCTGTTTGGAAGGATATGACTGAGTGATCCATTAGCTCAGTGCTGCTAACTAATATTGCCAAGGTCATGAATTTAATTCCATATGGTTTACAAAATATAATACCTTTTATTTTTGTGCTGTTCTTATGAAAGGATATAGACTTATAGACTGGATGATAGTATAATTAGGTTAATTCTTAACTGAATAGATGAGCTAAAAGAGTAGTCATTTATGATTCAATAACACTTTGGCAGGAGATCTCTAGTGAAGTACCCTGAAAATCTTTGCTTACAGATGCTATTTATTTTATTTAAATGTTACTTAAAATATTTTTCAATGACCTGAATGAAGACATAAATCTCATATCATATGTATCAAATTAGCATATGACATAAAACTCAGAAAGAGGGCCA
The DNA here is from genome assembly GCA_023548195.1 of Bettongia penicillata ogilbyi. Lineage (NCBI taxonomy): Eukaryota > Metazoa > Chordata > Mammalia > Diprotodontia > Potoroidae > Bettongia > Bettongia penicillata. Next base: position 426,545 of record JAJHZJ010000160.1, read on the forward strand.
AAACACAAAAGACAAAAACTTTTTTTAATGACATGACAAAATATAGGGCTAACTCAAGGTAAAAATTAATATGGATAAATGTAAAATATATTGTTCTTATTCAAAAAATAAACTTTATAAGTACAAGATGGGAAAGGTGTGGTTATACAACAGTTTATCTAAACAAGCTCTGAAGGTTTTAGTGGATTGCCAGTTGGGTATGAGTTAGCATGATAGAGCAGCTGAGAAAGCCCATGCAATGTTAGACTTCCTGAAAAGAAGTGTAGCTGCCAAGAATAAAGAGATGATTGTTTTACTCTGCCATGGTTAGACCAATACCTAGGGAGCATCCTATTCAATTTTAGGCATCATACTTTAGGAAGGACATTGATTAGTAAGTTGGAATGTATTAAGATGTGTGTGACCAAGGAGGTGAAGAGCTCTGAATTTATGACAAAGGCAATGCCATTGAAGGAAGTAGGAATGTTTAGCCTAGAGGAGAAAAGACTTAAGGGAAGACATGTTAGCTGGGTTCAGGTATTTGCAAGACTGTCACATGCATGGAAGGTGGATTGAACTTGTTCTACTTGGTCCCAAACGGCAGATCTGGAAATAATTGGTAGAAATGTCACAGAAGCGAATTTCAGCTCAAAATAAGAAGCTTCCGAAACCTTGAGAGTTGCCCAAGAGTAGAATGGCCTGCCTTGGGATGTTGGTGGGTTTTCTTTCATTGTAGATCTTCAAGGAAAGACTGGGATAACCACTGGTCTGGTATTAGAAAGAATTCTTCAGGTATTGCTTGTATTAGCTGGTCCCTGAGGTAACTTCCAACTACAAAATTGTAGGATTCTGGGACCCACATCAGAGGTGGAAGGGGCCTCAAAAATCATCTAGTCCAACCTTCTCATTTTAAAAAAATAAAAAAGCTGAGGCCCAGAGATGTTAGGTGACTTGACTGAGGCCACTTAGCTAGCAAGGGCAAAGTCAAAATTCAGACTGGATGCTATTACTCTTGGCCCTGCCTGCTCACTGTGGCCTCATCCCTTTCCATTGCTGTAAGAATTTCTCAAACCAGACCGGTCCCAAAGTGGTACAGAAAAGGGAATCAATGTAGGGGTCCATAAACTCACAGGCAGATTTCATGGAGTCTATGAAATTAGATGGGAAAATGCATCTTTACTTCAATATATCTGGCTTCCTTTGTAACCCAATGTATTTCATTTTTTGCCCTTAAAAGCTATTCTAAAAAGGCTTCACTTGACAGCAAAGGGGTCTGTTACAGAAAAAAAAAGCTAAGAATTCTTGATGTAGTAGAAAGAATGTCAGGTTTGGAATCAGAAAGTCTGTGTCTAAATCCTACAGGCAGTTCAGTTCTCCTTTTGGTAGATCAGTTTCCTCATGTTAAAAAGAGAAGGTTGGATTGGATGCTCTTGGAAGGTCCCTTCTAGATTTAAAATCTTATGATCTGAAATGTTTATTCAGAAATGAGGTCATTCGCTGTAGCAAATTCTGGGCCTGGCAATTTGGCTAAGACTTATGGGATGACGGCTGGCATGGCTTCTGGCTTTGTCCCATGGGGGCTGGGGCAGCTAGTTCAGACTCTCCCTGCAAAGCTCTAACTGTCCAGGGCATTTTTTTTTTCACTGTGCTCAAGAGCCTCCCTCTGGAGCCCTCTGGGCACGGCGTCTTTGGAGTCTGTATTTTCCTACAACTCCTAACCTTACTGATTCAGAGCCAGCCCTGACTCACAATATCAACCACAACAAGCAACTCAGGAAATTTTATCATATCATTCAGTGGTGCAATAAATGATTGAGCTATGGGGGGAAGAGGGAACGTGAAATGGTCACTATTCTGGTTTTAAGGATCCTTCTGCTCAAATATTCTATGTTCTAAAATTCGAAATCCCCTTTTAACTCAAAGGCCCCTTTAAAGTTCTAGGGTTTAAAGATTCCAAGTCCTATGACTTTAAAAGCAGAACTTCTTAACTTGGGCTCCATAAAATTTTTTAAAAAATAATTTGATCATTGTTATTTTTATATAATTGGTTTCATGTATAATCATATATATTTTATTTTAAAAACTTCACAATATTCTGAGGAGTCGACAGGCTTCACCAAATTGCCAAAGGGATCTACGACCCAAAAGAGGTTGAGGCCTTGTTTGAAAGTTGTTTGAATGAATGATCCAGTATCTATTAAGTGCCTGTTTTGTGTCAGACACAGCTGCAAAGCAGTAAAGATATAAATTTTAAAAATGAGTCAGTCTCTGCCCTTAAGCATCTTCTATTCTAATGGGGAGATGTGACACAAATAGGAGAGTAGTGGCCTTACTTTCGATCTGGGGAATGGAACTACTGGGCAGTAGAATGGCGGGTCCTTTCCTATAACAAAGGTGCTCCAGGAGCCAAGGCCCTGATTAATTACAATTCCCAAATGAAGACTAAGATGTGGAAGGTTGAAGACATATGGGGAGTGGCAAAAAGGGTGTGGAATACCAACTAGCACTGGTGGCAAGATACCCACACTGGGTGTGTCCTCAGTCATTCCACAGCCTCTGAGATAAGAAAGGCAAACACCATTCCCTCTATTTTAATATTAGAAAGCAGGCCCACAGAAAGGAAGTAACTTGGTTAAGACCTCACAATCCTTTGAATTCCCATTCCAGGGCTGCTTCACTCTGGTTTTTTTTTTGCATTCTCCCAGCAGGGATGATAGAAGGCAGGTCATATTTTATAAAACACTTTGCAGATTATAAAGTGCTTTCCATCCCTCAAAACCCTGAGAGTTAGGGGGCACAAATAACTTTGCTCTCATTTTATAGATTAGGAAACTGAGACCAGGGTTTAGTGATTGGCCTGAAGTCTCCCAGCAAATTAGTGGCAAAATTAGAACCCAAATTTGACTACACACTTAAATGAGGTTTTCATCATATCATAATACCTCTGATAGTGCTTCCTACCCTGGAGTAAAGAGAGGTCTATAGATAGGATAACAGGATTTTGAGCTGGAAGGGACATTGGAGGTTATCTAGCCCAACCTCCTTATTTGACATATGAGGAAATTAAGATCCATGGGGGTGAAATGACTTCTCCAAAGTCACTCAGGTCCACTGGGAAAATGCCCCACTCTAGGCAGAAACACAGTTAAGTGGTTGCTTTTTCCCTATGGTGCCTCACTCAGAGTGAGTCCTCAATAAATATTGAAGAGCTGCCTTCATGCCTCTTACTAAAACCCAGTGCATTAGCCAGCTTTCCAGCTAGCTCACTTAGAAAGCACTTTAAGTGGGAGCACAGATCTGTCTTGTGATTAACGATATTGAAGCTTCCTTTCCAGCAACCAGCTGGTCTGAGTAATACCTACCTCGTCATGCTGATGATTAGAGCAATCACTGGAGTTGGGAAATGGAGTGGGGTGGGAGAAGGCAGAATCCCTTATTGAGGAAGAGGAAATAGGGTCTGAGCTGGAAACCCAAGTGAGCATTGATCAAAGGTCTAGTGGAGAAGATATCAAGGTTTTGGGGGATTTTGGAAATCCAAGAGGCTAAGACAGAATTAGGAATCAAGTACAAGAAAAGAAAACAGGAAAAGAAAAGAAATGCAAAAGAATTTAGAAAAGAAATGCAAGCTGGAGAGTTAAGATTGGATCAAGAAACAAGATGGGGAGGCAGGGGAGTTGGGGGGAGCCACAAACTGACAGCTTGTCTAATATGTAGCAGGAGTGTCCCGAGAGGAGCTAAGTAATCCCTTCCTGCCTCTTCTATCACTTTAAAAAGGTTTGAATTCCTCTTGTTCTGAATCTTCATTGCTGAAGTCTTTGTTTTGGCAGTGACCCAAGGGAATGAAATTGAATGAAGAGTTCACAACCTTGGGAGTGAGAATAATAACTCACACTTTTTAAATAGTGCTTTTAAGTTTTGCAAAGTGTTTTCCTCCAAGGCAATTGACAGGCAGTATAAACTTGATCATCTCCATTCTACAGATGAGGAAAATGAAACTCAGGGAGGTCAATTTATTTGCCCATGGTCACACAGCTAATAGATATGAGACCCAAGGTTCCAGTTCAGGTCTTCTCCTGGTTCCAGGTATAGCACGTTGATCCTCCACACCCATTTCATTTCTGTATACGCTGATCATGGGAATACACCTTCTTTAGCTGAGCAAAAATCTTTCTTTTTAGAACTTTTTCTTATTGACATTAGTGGTATTTCCTGGAGAAAAAGAACAATCCCTTCTGCACATAATGAGAGCAGCATTGGTGCAGTAGAAAGAGTTACACATGGGATTGGGAATCAGAAAGCCCGAGTTCCAGTTCAGGTTGTGTTAGTTACTTTCTAGGTAGTTTTAGACAAGTCATTTTGCTTTTCTGAACCTCATAAAAGGAGTCTGGTTGGAACAGATCTTCTCTAAATTTACTTTCAGCTCTAAATTCTATGATCTTATATTTGAAGTTATGGATCATACTTTCCCCTAAGTCTTTTCTTCATCAGCTTAAACCTCCCCAGTTCCTTCCACTGATATTTATGTGTCTTGGCTTCTAGTTTCCTCATTGTCCTAGCTGCTCAAATACAAAGTTGTAGGAGTTGGGCAGCATGATGTAATGTGGGCTTTGATGTCAGGGAGCCTGGATGGAGTATCGGAATTCTTTCACTTACTACCCATGTGACCTTTGGACAAGATCTCTGGCACACCCCATCTTCCTATTTATTGTGTAGTTATTTTTAGTTGTGTCCAACTTTTGGTGACCCCATTTGGGATTTTTGTTGGCAAAGATACTGAAGTGGTTTGCTATTTCCTTCTTCATCTCATTTTACAGATGACGAAACTGAGCCAAACAGGATTAAGTGACTTTCCTAGGGTCACAGAGCTATGTCTGAGGCTAGATTTGAATTCATGTCCTCCTGACTCCAGACCTAGAATTCTATTCACTGTACCACCTGGCTGCCCATCTTCCCAGAGATGAGAGATTCTTATCCTAGGGTCCATGAACTTGTTTTTAGAAAACCATTTTGATAACTGTACTTCAATATAATTGCTTTTCTGTGTGATCCCGTGTATTTTATCTTACACATTTAAAAACATTATTCTGAGAAGGGGATCATGGGCTTCACCGAAGGAGTCCAAGACAACAAAAAGTTTAAGAACCCCTGCCCTACAAAGAGTTAGAAATTGAGAGGGTGCCCATCAGTTGGGGAATGGTTGAACAAGTTTTGATATATGATGTAATGGAATACTATTGTGCTATAAGCAATGATGAGCAGGCAGATTTCAGAAAAACCTGGAAAGACTTGCATAAACTGATGCTGAGTGAAGTGAGCAGAACCAGGAGAACATTTTACACAGTAACAGCAACATTGTGCAATGACCAATTTTGATAGACTTAGCTCTTCTCAGCAATGTAATGATCTAAGACAATACCAAAGGATTCATGATAGAAAATGCTGTCACATCCAGAGGTAGTGGAATCTGAATGCAGATCAAAGCCTACTATTTTCTCTTTTTTTGTTTGTTTTTTCTTTCTTGTGGTTTTTCCCTTTTGTTCTGATTCTTCTTTCACAACATGACTAATGTAGAAATATATTCAGTATGATCAAACATGTACAGTCTATATCAGATTGCATGTCATCTTGTGCACAGTGAAGGGGAGAGGGGGAAATTTCAGAACTCAACATCTTATAAAAGTGAATGTTGAAAACTACAAATTAATTAATATCTAAAAGAAAAGAACTCCTGTTCTATATGTATAAGGACTTACACTATCATGCAAGAGTAGAACAGCTCCCTTCTCGACCCGAATGCAGATAAAGCACACCTAGGGCTGGTAAAGGGTCAGGGAACATTCTTTTCTACCTCACTGTAGGTGTTATCTACTCTTAGGGCCCAGACGGTTCACAAGGATCTTGGCTTTAGTTTCTTCAGCTATAAAATGAAGATGTTGAATTGCATAGCCCCTAAGGTCAGCTCTAAATCTACCATCCTCTAAAGTCAGCTCATCTCCCTAACTTCACACTTCTTAAATGACTAGCTCTTTTTTTCTTCTCCCTATTCTGTCCTTTCCTTCTGAGCTCTACTCTGATTTAAACCAAATCACAGGGAATGATTCCATAAATTCATACTCCCTAGGACATATACAGTACTGTTAACATTTTTCGTACCATTGCTCCCTTCCAGGGAGTTCTGATTTTTAAGAGAAAACCAAAGCTTTACATAGCAGAAATGTGTCTGAGTTGGGGAGATGTACACTGGCCAAGCTGTCAGTAACTCACTATGTGACTTTGGACCCCTTGTCTTCTTTGTACTTGTTTTCTCATTCATATAAACAGGGAGTTAGACAATCTGTAAGACTCCATGCAGCTTAAAGATTCCGACTTCATCTGTTGTTTTTTTTAAACCATAATTTTCACTAAATAAAATAATAAGAAAAAAGATAAGGCTATAATATGGAGAAATCCCTATGTTTGAACCCCGTAGATCTGCCATCTCCCAACTAAAACCTCAATCAAAGTTGAGATCTAAGAATGAGAATCAGACCACTACAGATCACTGGAGTTCATGTTCAAACAGGGTGAGAAATCCATACTAGCTTTCTTCTCCCTTTGACTTATTAGAATTGTTGTTCCATGCCGTCCCTTCTCACAAATACCCTAAAATTTAGGGTCTTAATTTAAAGGATTTGTTCTGTGAAGTTTGGATTCAGTCAAAGGGCCACATGTGACCTCGAGGCCACAGGTTCCTCACCCCTGTGGCCTAAATCATAGGTGACAGTGAGGAAATATACCTTAGAACCTCCCATATATCCAGATAAGATATTAGAGCCAGACTGAACCACCCCATCCTTCCAACTCTCTACTTTTTTGTCGCCCACAGGAGGGAAATCTCCCTGGCTAGGGAAAGGAGACCTTAAATAATTGATATGTTTTGCTTTTATCTACATGTAAGAATGACAGGAAATCTATGTAGCTGGTCCTGATGGAGTGAAGCAGTCTGCCAGCACTCCCTAACAAGAAAGAGACCAAAGGCAGGCCTCGGGGGTGGCTGGGATGTCATTCACCTATGCTAGTGGAATGGGTGACATGAAATTAAAATCTCCTGTCAAGAATTTGACCAGCTTTCATCTCCGCAACAGATGCGGAAGGAATGAGTACATTAGGCTAAAATGCTGTCCCGTAACCCACATTTCCAGGGTACTTTTAAGGCTTAAGAGTATTTTCCTTACAACTGTGCATGGTTGTCTTCCTCTTACATAGAGTAACAGAGACTGAGAGGTCAAGTGACCTCTTAATGAGGGGTCACCATTATTAAGTGTCACACTAAGTCAAGTCACTTCAAACCAAGTGTTCTTGTTTTTTCACTTCCCCTCTACATTTCTAAGACAAAAATGTTGAGAGAAAGCAGAGGAATAAAATATTTATAATAACTATCAATAATTTACATTCATACAACTCCTTATACTTGCAAAGTGTTTTTCTCATTTGATTGTCACAGTAACCCTATAGGTAGTCATATCCCCATTTTTTAGATAAGAAGCCTGAGGTTCAAGCACAAAGTGACCTGCCTGATCATGCAACTAGAAAGTAGTAATTCTAGGAGTCACATTCAGGTCATAGTATCATAGAATAGCAGAGCTGGAGGGAACGCATTTCCTCACTGCACAGATGAGGAAACTGAGGCTCTGAGATGAGAAGTAACCCAACCAAAAGTACATGGTTAGTAAGTGACAGCACTTGGGACCAGAGCCTAGGTTTCTCGATTTCCAAGCTAGGGTTCCTTCCACTAAACTAATACTGCCTCCCTGACGGAAAAAGACTGAGTGCAAGAGTCAAGAGACATGGATTTTAGTCCTGACTTTTTCCTAATTAACAGTGTGACCTTGGGAAATCATTTTCCATCTCATGGCCTCAATTTCTTTATCTTTAAAATTAGAATACAGGAATTGAACTAGAGCAATGGTTCTCAAAATATGATCTATGGAACTCCTGGGTTCCTCAAAATCCTTTCAAGGAGTTGATGAAGTTGACACTATTTTTCTAATAGTAAAAAGAGCCTTTAATTTCTAATATAGTACATATTAATAGCTATAACCCACATAAACAAAAGCTCTTTGAGGGAGGGGTCCTCGACAATCTGTAAAAGTGTAAAGGGGTCCTGAGATCAAAAATTTGATAACCACTGGATTAGAGGATCTCCAATTGCCTTCCAAGTCTGATTTATTCTGCATTACTTTGCTTCTCATCCGGTTCAGATTCTTTCCACCATTCAGAATTTTTCGAGATACCCAAATTGACACAAAATAACCCTTGGACCAACCTTAAGTAAAGACCCAGGCAGAAAAAAACCCCAAAACATTAGTATCTTACTAAGTTCCTTCCACAGGTAAAAATGCAAATATTTCTACTTATTAGAACATTTGGATTGAAAAATTACTTTGTCTATTGTGTTCATGTATATGACCAAACTGACTGAGAAAATACCATTAGATTCTGAAGTCCTTGTATAATTAAATCATTTGAGAGCTGTTTGTTTGCTTTTTAGGGAAAAGCTATCCATACCATAGTGTTTTCCCCCTTTATATTAACTTAGTAGGATAAATGACAATAGAATGCCAGCAATAGATAGAATCTTAGAAGCATAGAACATAGAATGTCAAACCAGGAAGGGGTCTCAGAAGTCATCTAGTTCACCCATTTCATTTTATAGGAGGAAGCTGAGAGGCAGAGGTAATAAGGTATTCTCAGGGTCCCACAGTAAGTAGTAGAATTTGAATATGAATTGAGCTCAGGGTTCATCCTACAACAACAGGAGGCTATTGTTTCAATGGAAAAGGATCCTGTTATTCAGTTGTGTCCTACTCTGTGACCTTTTTATGGGTTTTCTTCATGAAAATACAGAAGTGGTTTGCCACTGCCATCTGCAGTTCATTTTACAGATGAGGAAACTGAGGCAAAGAGGTTTAAGCGACTTGCCCAGCGTCTCACAACTAGTATCTGGAGCAGATTTGGATGCAGGTCTTTCTGACTCTAGGCACAGCACTGTATCCATTGAGGCACCTGGTTGTCTAGTAAAAGTGCCTTATTTCACTTTGTGTCCCATTCTGAAGCTAGCTCAGGGAATACACACAGGAGGTCCTTCATAAAGATTTGTTCTTCACAGCTTGTTCCCTTCCAACTCCAGGATTCTATTATTTGTGAATGTTGTCTTATGCCTACACTTCAGTGTCCTTTCTATCTACACATGTTTCTTACCAGAAATAGAGTGCTAGTTTCCTCATAACACTAGTTGTGCTGTTCCATCAAATCCAGCAAAACTCAGCGGCCTTTCTTTCAATTAGGTTTATACCTTTGAATTCTTATTTTTTTTCTGACAGACTAATAAGGTACTACATTTTTAAAGCCTTACAATAATTGGGAGAGGCAATATCAAATGACCAGTATGACAGGCAATCTTTTCTTATTTCATGGCCCCATGATGAAGAAAAGACCCCCTTTAACAATCAGATAATTCCAGGAACAAATTATGCGTCACATGATAACCCTCCTGGGAACCAATTATTTTTTCCTCCAGTGGAGTTCTTTGAAACACAAAGCATTAGACAACAAACTCTGGGACATGTATTTCCTTTGTAAAGTTTCCCCCTTTAATAAAAATAAACAAATCTCTCTGTTTATAGGGTGTGTCTACAATAGAAACCAGTTTGAATTACAGAGCCATAGGATACCAGGTGTCCCAAAAGTCTTAGGGCAGTTTTAAGTCAGCTTAAACTGATTTAAAACTGAGCTGAGATTTTGTGGACACTGAGTTAGAGTGAGAGGGGACATTAGAAGCCCTCTAGTCCCCTCATTTTATTACTTGGAAAACCAAGGCCCAGAGATAGGAAGTGAGTTGCCCAGCACATTACAACAAATTTGTGATGGGACCAGGAATGGCAGAGAGGACTCTTGGCTCCTAAGGTACTGTTTTTTCTTTTACACTATAGTGTTACCCAAAGGACACCCCATCAACCTCTCCATTCCCCATGCTTGAACAGGACAGAGAAACAAGGAGCTGCTAGACAGGTTATATGATGCTGCACACACTTGATATCTATTTCATTATTCATATCAGATGCAGGCTAAATATTGTCCAGGACTCCTGAAATATCCCTCTCAACATAGCGCTTATTAGCAAGAGCCCAGAGCTACCAAAGCCCTGAGCCAAGTCTCCTGCAAAAAAAGGCAAGAGAGTTTTCCCCTTTGCTAGGTCAGCTCGATAAGAGATAGAGCCAAAAAGGGCCTGTCTGAACGATTTCTCATTCTTAATACAATGATATTGATCAGTTCCTAGAGTGAGAGCAGGCTGACTCTCTGCAGTGCCCATGAGACTTGTGGTTGGTTGGTTTTTTGTATTTGTTCTGGGGCTTAACATAAGCAACCTGTCTCTGTCACTCTGTCTCTTACAGCTGTACTAAGTGTATCTACTGTAAGTTCTAAAAGAAGGATGCTGGCAAGCAAACCCCCTATTAAAGTGTTCCTGAGGTGAGCATGGCTCCTAAGGAACTGCCTTCCTCCCTGCTTGAATGATTAGGGGATGTTTGGACTTAAAAAAAGAAGACAGAGAGGAGACGATAGCTGTCTTTGAGCATTTGAAGGAATGTCCCAGGGTACAAGAATTTAATTTATTCTTGTCCTCAGAAGACAGAATTAGGATCAAAACAGAAATGTTATGGGAGACAGACTCCAGCTCAAAATAAAGACCATTTTTCTAACAATCAAGATGTCTAAAAACGGACAGAGATGCTTTGAGAGGTAATGAACTTCTCACCCCTGGAGGTATATAATCAGAGGCTGGATGACCACTTGTCCTCCAATGGACCTTTCAGTGCCTTCCAGTCCCTTTCAGGGGTTTCTATAATATTGCATGAGTGATTTTCTTTTTGTCACTGTGAGACAAGGTGGAAAGTGGAAAGGACACTGAACTTTCAGTCAGAAGACATGGGTTCCAGTCTTGGCTCTCACACAATCTAGTCATCTGATCATGAGCGAGGAACACCTTTCTGAGTTTCCTGATCTATAAAAATGGGGTAATACTTACACTAAGGGTCAACATGATATATTAACTAGAGGAATTAGCCTGACTTTGGGACCCACCTATGACACATACTGGCTGAGACCCTGGGCCATTCACTTAAACTTCTCAGAGCCCCAGGTAAATCTCTAAGATTAAATCTGGGATTTTTTTTCTGTGTCATGAACCCTTCTGATAGTCTGGTGGAATCTATGGATGTTTTCTCAGGAAGAAAAAATGTTTTTAAGTGTAAAAAAATAGAGAGGATTACAAAGGCAATCAATTATATTGAAACAAAGAAGTATTATTTTCTCAGCAAGTTCATGGACCCCATGAAAACTGTTCACCCCCTAGGAGTTTGTGGACCCCGGATAAAAAGTTCCTTTACTATGTAATGCAGAAAAGGAACCAATATGCATTAATAGAGGGCATTTCATTCCTGGAAGCTCTCTGTATTGATGAAATCATAGGTCCAGTAAAAAAAAAAGTACTTAAACTGGAGGAAATGGTCTATAAATCTACAAAGTTTCCTAATAAGAGTTATACTCTATTTCAGATAATATACAAAGCATATAGCCCATTTCTTACATGTAAAGATAAACTAGATAGCTGAGGTTATTATCTGGAATAATTCAGGCAACAAGAAACACAAATTATAAACCCACCCCAAGTTTGCCTCATTTACCTGAGCATTTCAGACAGAAAGGTGGGGGTGGGGAGGAGGATGGGGCACGACTGGAATGACTCTAATACTGCCCTCAGTTCTCTACTTCCCTTTGAATGTGTAGACATAGTCTCAAAATAGAGTACCCACTCAGCTAGCAGTGGGGGAGAGGTTTAAATCAAAGCTTCCTTCGATGACAGTTTGGAGGCTCTGAGGAGTCACCATCCCAAATATGAAAGCGGTGTTTGCTCAGGAGGTCGCTCCCAGGCTCCTGGATGAAACAACCCCCTTCTGACCCCAATAAGACCCACCAAGAACCCAGCCCGTCTGCCTCAGTGAATGGGTTCCGACAGCTTCTTCCAACTTGAAGTTGACAGCACCCAGGCCAGAATTGTGCCCTGACAAACTGTAATCCCTCCCCACCCCCAAAAAAAACCTTTGCAAGATCCATGCTAACCCTGTTCCCGTTGGCTTTCTGGGACACCTTAGTCCCCCTTCAGTTCACTTCCCAGACCCCTGAGCCAGCCTGGGTGTTCGACTTTGCAACCTGAGCCCGGGGAGGCCTGGGGGCCACGGGGTAAATATAAACCTGGCACTCACCCACAGGGAGTCCTTCATAGTCTGACATCATGTGAAAAGTTGTCTCGGGCAGGACCCGGCTGGAGAGGGAAGAAATCACGGGAAAAATCCGGCTGCAGGCAACTTCTCCAGTGAGGAAAGCGCAGGGGGAAAGGCTGAATATTTCCAGCTGCCCTGGCCACAAATATCCCCGCCCAGGGAGTTCAAGCAACAATTCCCATCTGCCTTCTCATTATGGGATGGAAAGATAAGAATGTGCTTTTGTGCCAAAAGAGCAGGCTATTGGTGGATAAGCTGGTTGTCCTCCCTCCCCTTCTCTGTTTCCTCTTTAATGTCACAGGGGCGCATTACTCAGAGAGAAGGGCCACCCCTTAGAATGGAAAAAGACTCTAAAGGAGCACCCATGTCCTTTAAAGGAGAGAGGAGACTGGGAGGGGAAGGGAGCACAGAGATCCAAATTCCCTAACCAATCTGAAGTGCTCAGGAGAATCCGGGCCCTCTCTGCTGAACTCACGCAGGTACTCCTAACATGAACAATGTCAATACCTCACATGTCCATAATGCTAAAGTTGACCCCCGGGCTTTTTTTTTTTTATGAGAGTCTTGTGAGACACTGGAAAGAAAAATTTTCATTTATAGGAGATCACAGGATTTAGAGCTCACACAGGGACTTGAGAGATCATCTTAGATTAACCCCCTACCTTAGACAGATTAGGAAACAGAGACAAAAGAGAAGTGGAATTCTCAGGGTTATATCATTCATTCTTTGTCCTTCCTTCTCGAAGAGGACGGTGACATCAGGAAGGTGATGCCATAACTTGCAAGTGAATTGGATTTAAGTGAGATGGAGGGCTGTGCAAAGCCACCAGCCTCACTCTATCCTCCAGAGACTTCTGGGTCGGGTGGCCGGATACAGATCAGGGACTGGAGACGACCCGCCTCTCCCCACCCCTTCAGATTGTTTTCATAGGACCACAGAATCGTGATGCAATATATAGAGCGCTGGTCCTAAAGCCAGGAAAATCTGAGTTCAGATTTGATCTCAGACACTTACTAGCTGTGTTACCCTGGGCAAGTCACTTAACCCTCTTTGCCTCAGTTTCCTCATCTGTAAAAGGAGCTGGAGAAGGAAATAGCAAATCATTCCAGTGTCTTTGCCAAGAAAACTCCAAATGAGGTCACAGACAATTAGATATGACAACAGAATCTTGGGCAGGGGCAAGAGCCTAGAAGTCATGTTGCCTAACTCAGCCTCCACAAGGAAGCCCCTCCACACTGTCTCCAGTGAGTGTTTCTCCAGCTACTGCTTTAGGACCACCAGAGAAGAACCCCATCAGTGAGGTTCAAATGAGATAATGAACATGAAAAGCACTTTGCAAACCTTAAAGTTCTATAAAAAAAATCTGTCCTTTATTATTATTAGACTATAGTCACCAGACCTCTTGGTGATGACTTCATTCCCTGAGACTTCAACTGTACTCTTACCGAATTCAGGCAATGTTTACAGAGTGATACAGGGATGTGTTGATAAATCTTTAACAACCAGGCTCTCTGGGGGAGAGGAGAAGGAGATACATGAGCACACGAAAGTTTTCTTAAAGCTAGACCAGGGATGGGGAGCCTAAGAACTCGAGGTCACACGTGGCCTTCTAGGTCCTCAAGTGTGGCCCTTTGAATTGGCCCAAATCCTTGGGCTAGAAAATCAACCAAACAGCAAAGGAAGTCTTGCTGATTTCTGAGGTATAAATGCTCATACTGAAAATTTTAACAAGTGGCTTTTGCAAGCTGTTTAGAAGTGCCCCTAGCACACTTGCAGACCCCAATAAAACATTTTACTTAAGGACAATTCTGCCTGGGGGAAATTTGCCTTAAGATATGGAGTGAGTCAAAAGCACTTCTTGATCTTGATTTCTTAGCATCAGAGATTTAGAGCTAGAAGGGACCTCGGGGGGTTATCTAGTTCCCATTTTACAGATAAGGAAAATGGTGTCCATCCAGGGGTGCTAAGTGCCTAGTTCCAGTTTCAGAAGTGAGATTTCAACCCAGGCTCTCAGATCCTAGGACCAGTGTTCCTTCCATCATAGCAATGTCTTTATTTGGAAAGTGAATTACCTTTCCTTATGGATGGTGTGGTCATGATACTTGGTGCCTTCCAGAGAATGGGTTTCACTGATACTAACCAAACTAAATAGCTCAGAAATTTGTGAGATGGACTTTGTGGAAGAAACTGACTTTTTTGTCCTTTTTCTTTTACAAATAACTAGATCAGACTGTGATCCTGAAATGGATGGGGTCTGAGTGGAGGTGGGGAGGCATGAAATTACCAGGAGCTCTTTGTTAGTGACCAGCTGTTGGTTCTATTTCTAACCTCTGGGGCCAATCAGAAAAAAAGACTAACCCCTCTTCTACATGTTAGTCATTCAAGTCCTTGGAGACTGCTCCCATATCTCCCTTAAGTCTTCTCCAGGCTAAAAATCCTGTTCAGTTGATCTTCACATAATACTGCTTCCAATGCTCTTAGTATTTCGGTTGACTTTCTTTTGGGTGTGGTCTAGCTTGTCTATGTTCTCTGTGAGATGTATCTCATAGAGTTGAACACAGGACTCCAGGTCCAGTCTAGTCAGGACAGATTAGAGGAAAACTCTTATATCCCTCATTCTGGACATTTTTAATGCAGCCCAAGTTTTCATACATAATTACTTACATAATTACTTTTCTGGCTGCCATTATTGACTCTGTTGATCTGATAGTCTGCTACACATCCCCAAACTTTCATGGAAATTGTTGTCTAGTTCTTGTAAAGGTAGTGTTTTTTAATCTGAGTAGAAGTGTATATTTATTCCTATTAAATTTCATTTTATTAAATGTGACTCACTGTTCTAACACAATCTTTTTGAAATCTGATTTTGTCATATTCATACAGCTAGGTGGTACAATGAATGAAGCACTTTATCTCTGTCTGCCCCAATTTCCTTGTCTGTAAAAATGTGGATAATTCTAGCGTCTCCTCTCAGGGTTGTTGTGAAAGTAAAATGATATAATATTTGTAGAGTGCTTTAAAGAGTTGTATGACATTTTTGATAATTTTCCTAACTTCATGTCAGTTACAAACTTGACGAATGTATCTTCTATACCTTTAACCAAGTCATTGACAAAAAGTTTGAAGAGCTCCAGGGAGATAGATCCTTGGGCCATTCTACTAGATGATGGTAACCCATCAGCGACTGATCTCAGCTCTTTAGCATAATGCGTGGCATACAGTAAGTGCTTAAGAAATATCGGTTGACTACCTTGTTAACTACTATTTCTGTCCAATCCTTTAAACATTTCTAAATATGATTAACTCTGCTATGATCTGATGCAAATCTCTCTGTCATATCCTCAAGAATAGTATGAGAAATTTGTCAGATGCTCCTGAAATCTAATTACAGGCATATCTTGGAGATACTGCAGGTTGGGTTCCAGACCACCACAATAAAGCAAATATCTCAAGAAAGTGAGCCACATGAATTGTTTGGTTTCCCAGTGCAAATAAAAGTTATATTTATACTATTCTGTAGTCTATTAAATATGTGACAATATTACGTCTAAAAAAACCAACGTGCATGCCTTGATTAAAAAATACTTTATTGTTTAAAAAAATGCTAACCATCACCAGAACCTTTAGCAAGTTATAATCATTTTGCTGGTGGAAAGTCTTGCCTCAGTGAGGCTGCTATTGATCAGGATGGTGGTTGCTGAAGGTTGGAGGCAATTTCTTAAAATAAGACAATAATGAAGTTTGGTGCATAGATTGACTCTTCCTTTCCTGAAGGATTTCTCAGTAGCATGTGATGCTGTTTGATAGCAGTTTGCTGACCTCTTTCAAAATTTTAGTCAATCCTCTCAAAAGCATTGCCACTGCTTTAGCAAATATGTTTATGTAATATTCTTCAATAGTATTATGTCTTAGGGAATAGAGAGGCCTGAGGAGAGGGAGAGAGACAAGGGGAATGGCTGGAGCATTAAAAACACACACAATATTTATTAATTTTGCTTTCTTATATGGGCTTAGTTTGAGGTGCCCCCCCCCAATTAAAATAATAATATTAAAAATGACTGATCATAGATCATAAGAGGTATACTAATAATGAAAAAGTTTGAAATATCACACAAATCACCAAAATGTGACACAGAGTCACGATGGGAGCATACGCTGTTGGAAAAACAGTGTCAATAATGCTGGGCTGCTACAAACCTTCAGTTTGTAAAAACAAAAAACAACAGTGTCTGTGAAGCACAATAAAGCAAAGTACAATAAAACAAGGTATGCCTATAGATCATGTCTAAAACACTTCCCTGATCTACCAATCTAGTTATCACATCAGAAAAGGAAATGTGGTCCGTCTAGTATGGCCTGTTTTTGATGTAGTCACATTGGCTTCTAGGGATAACTGCTTTATTTTCAAAATGCTCATAAAGCAATCCTGTATTAAAATATTCTAGACTTTTGCAAGGAATAGGCGTTAAGATCACTAGTTTCTAGCCTGCAAAATCCCACCTCTTCCTTTTATTTATTTATATGTATATTTATTTTTTAAATATAGACACTTGTCTTGTTCTAGGCCCAGGGCTCCTCTCCCATTGGCCATGATCAAAGCTTTCAATAACATTGACTTATCCATTAGAACTGGCCAGTTCTTTCAGTACTTCAGGATATAATTCATCCAGGCCGGGTGGTTTGAGCTCATTGAAGGTCAGTAAATGCTCTCTTCCTAGTTGTTATATATGACTTGACATTAACAAGCACCGATACTAGCCCCAAGTTTTATGAAAGTGGTTTTATCTCCTAGAACTCATTGTAGGAATCAATCCATTTTCGATTCAACCCTATAAGGTTCCTAAAATATTGGTCATAATATACAATATAGAAGAGTGAGTCAAAGATATAATTTGTAATTGTAAGCCATGCATAACTTTCAGTGGGCAACATCTAAAATAAAAACTTTGGATTTGATTCTGTTTTGAATAATCATTGAATAACACAACATGACTAATATGGAAATATGTTTTACATGATTGCACACAGACAACATATCAAATTGCCTAGGGAGGGGGAAGGGAAGAGAAGTAAGGAGAAACATTTGGAACTCAAGATATTATTAAAAATGAATGTGAAAAATTATCTTTATATGTAATTGGAAAAATAAAATACTATTAAAATAAAAAATAGTAACTGAATAAAAGATATAAATGGAAAAATTAATTAATTAGAATATTTGAAGTAATTTTAATTTACTTGACCAACAGAGACAAGAAAAAATAGTTGGTCAAAAAAGCTTCTTTGGGCCAATTTTCTTCCCTCAGAGGTCTTTTGTTGGCAGAGATGGAGGATGGATCAACTTATATGGGACTCATCAGAATCATCCCAGCTCATCAAGTCCAACTCACACTTGGACAGTATGCCTTTCTTCGATATTTCTGACAAGTGTTCCTGCTACCTCTGCTTGAAAGGGGGAAGAGGAAAGGAAGGAAACTAAGCGTTTATGTAGCACTCACTAGGTACCAGGTACTGTGCTAAGTACTTTTTATAATACTCTCTCATTTGATCCTCACAAAAATCCTAGGATGCAGCTGCTATCGTCATCCTTTTTTTATAGCTGAGGAAAATGAGGTAGTGACTTACCCAGGATCACCCAACTAATAAGTGTCTGAAGCAGGACTTGACCCCAGACCTTGATCCCAAAGTCAGTGCTCTACCCACATGCCACCAGCTGCTTAAAGACCTCTCATCATGGGATACTCATCCACCAAGGTTATTCATTCTACTTTTAAAGATCTTTAATCACTAGGAATTTTTTTTCTTGTACAGGACTGAAACCTGTCTTCCTATAGCATCCTCCACATGACTAATTCTGTCCTGTGAAGCCAAACAGAGCAAATCCCTGGTTCAGTCCTCTGACACCCTCTTCTATATGACTGTCCTTCTGTCTCGACCAGGGGTGGGGAACCTGTGGCCTCCAGGCCACAGGTGGCCTTCTAAGTCCTCAAATGTGGCCTTTTGACAGAGTCCAGAACAAATCCTCTTATGAAGGGGATTTGTTCTGTGAAGTTTGGATTCAGTCAAAGGGCTGCACTTGAGGACCTAGAGGGCCACATGTGACCTCAAGGCCACAGGTTCCCTACCCTTGGTATACACTGTAATATGTTCTTCCCAAGTCTTCTCTCTTCCAATCTAACTGTCTTAAACATCAATGACATTGTGATCTCAGTTCTTGTCTGGTCCCTCTACCTCACCCCATCAGCTTACATGACCAACACTAACTGTTCCATTAACTCCTGCCTATCTTTCCCCTTCTTCTTCACCTCATCAGTGATTATTTCTTTGTAAGTTGACTCTTCTATTTTTCTGCCTCCAAGAGACCTTCAGAAATTCTACTTCTTCAGTCAACAAGTCCTTCTTGCTTTGATAATAAAACAAAAAAAGATTCAATAGAACTTTTTAAAAATTTTCTTTAAAAATACAGGCTTTGTTAGCATTTAAAAAAACCTCTTTACTTGCTTTATTGATATCAATTTATGATTTAATAGAAATACCATTTAAAAGCCTATTTTAAGCACAAAAATGTTAAGATAATTCATGTAATTTGTTGTTTTCTACAGATTAGACGAATGTACTACAATGAACTATTGAATTATATTCAGAAGTATAGACTATATTTCTCCTGGTTTCTCCCATCTGTTTTAATTCTTCTATGCAACATGAGTAATGTGAAAATGTGTTTAATAAGATTGTATGTAAAGAGGTGATATAAGATTACATGCCGTCTCAGGGAGGGAGGGGGAAGGAGGGAGGGAAGAAGGAGGGGGAGAAAATTTAAGACTTATGGAAGTGATTGTTGAAAACTGAAAACAAGTAAATTAATTAAATTAAAAAAATAAGTATAGTATATATGTGATCTTTAGGTTCTGAGAACAAGTAATCATGAGAACAAGCAGAGAGTTACATTTCTGAAAGACAGAATTAAGTGATAGAAATTACAGAAATGTCATGCTTCGGGTTCTTAATTTTACCATGACTCTTTCAAACCTAAAGAAGAAAGAGCTTTCTCTGGAGATTTCACTGGATCCTGGCTCTGCCACCACTTCCACAGGGTTCCTGACCTCAGACTCCAGGATACAGGAATTACTCACATGTCTATAGCACTTTATAGTTCATTCATTCATTAAATTCTTTGTTATTTACTAGGCATCCACCACTGTCAGTACCAGTATCCTCCCAGTCACCCAGGCTCATAACTGAAATCATCTTGTATTCTTTCCCATCCCTCACTTCACACATCTAATCTAATTGCCAAGTCCTAGGGGATTCTCGTTCCATAATGTATCACATCCAGCCTCCTTCTTCCATTCCCACAGCAACCACCCTTTCTCAGGCAGGCATCTTTTCTCACCTAGCCTATTGTTAAAGTCTCCTCTTCTTTCTGCCTTCAGTCTCTGCTCCACCCCCTTAATTCATCATTTAGCTGCTCCAGCGATCTTCCTAAGTAATCCTCTTAATGCATAACTTTGATCACGACACTCCTCTCCTCTCCAGGAAAAAAAAAGTTATTAGCAACTTCTCCGTTGCAATTAAATTTAATCGGTGGGAAGAACACTGGATTTAATCATTCAATAAGTCAGCATATCAAGAAGCATTTATTAAACACCCTCTATATGCCAGGTACTTATGCTGGCTCTAAGGAGGCAAAGAAAAATGAAACAGTCTCTGCCTTCAAAGAATTCACCTTCTTGGTGAAATTGGAGAAAGTGATTAGTAATCCAGTTTGGCTAGAATAGGTAGTGCATGTCATAGGATAATATGAAATGACTGAGAAGCTGTAGGATTATAGGATAATAATTTTAGAATTGGAAGAGTCCTGGGGGCACCTGGATGGTACAGTGGATAGAATGCCAGGCCTGGAGTCAGGAAGGCTCAAATCTGGCCTCAGACACTTACTACTTGTGTGACCCTGAGCAAGTCACTTAACCCTGCTTGCCTCAATTTCCTCATCTGTATAATAAGCTGGAGAAAGAAATGGCAAACCACCCCAGTATTTTTGCCAAGAAAACCCCAAATGGGTCATAAAGAGTCAGACAGATGAAGAAACTGAGTCCCAGAGGAATTTAGTGATGCAACTAATAGCCTGGAGCCAGTTTTTGGAAGGTCTTAAATTCTAGTCTGAAGACTTTGCATTTTATCCTAAAGGCATGAGGGAG
The DNA here is from genome assembly GCA_023548195.1 of Bettongia penicillata ogilbyi. NCBI lineage: Eukaryota > Metazoa > Chordata > Mammalia > Diprotodontia > Potoroidae > Bettongia > Bettongia penicillata. The sequence continues at coordinate 447,043 of JAJHZJ010000160.1, forward strand.
CACATGACTACCTATTATTTAAGAAAATAATTTTGGTAGCTGTGTGGAAAATAGATTGCAGAGGGAGAGAAACTGGAAGCTGGGCCACAAATGTGAAGCTGTTACATAACCCCTCGTGGGTGGAAAGGTTATAAGGGTCCGAATTAGGGTGTGAGCAATGTGGGTGAGGCATGTATGATGCATCTAGGAGATGGTGTAGAAGTAGACATAACAGACGGGCACACCCTTGAGGTGTGAGACTCCAGAAGACTATCCCAGCTTTGAGGTATTTTGTAGATCCTACTGCTCTATCCCAAGTCCAATATCTATGATTATAAATCATTCATTGGTTCATGTCACCTTTCACCCACTGGCAGATCCCTGTGGCTATTAACATTTGCTCAAATGTCAAGCACATCGTTAAATAATTTAGTTAGATTAGTAAAATCATGATCAAATCAAGAAGCATTAGAGACATGCATCACAGAGGTCAGCATTCTGATCCCTTCCGAGGTCAGTTCCCCAAAGTATAACCTCCCTTGTAGTTTGCAATCTGCTTTCACTTTCTTCAGATTTCTGCAAGATGGAGATTCAATATACGATATTTATCTGATCAGAACCGTCCCACCTCTCATCTCAGCCACAGCAGGGCAAAGGCAGTTTTACTCCCAAAAGATTGCCATGAAAGGACTTGGGAGCTCTTCATGGGCAGACAGGATCACCTGATCACCAGTTGCAGGGTTTTACATCTTCTGGATCCTGGAAACTCTGCTGTATATATATAGATAGATAGAGAGATAGATATAGATATAGATAGATATGGATATAGATAGATAGTCTGTAAATCTGAAATAAGTGACTGAGAAGGGGTGCTGTTATACCACTCCAAAGGTTAATGCAGCATTGGGTTCCATGTGACTATCATAAATCTAATGATAACAAACTTTAAGCATCAGGCAGGAGTGGGTTGTAATCTTGGCCATGATTTTTTTTTTTACCCCATGTGTACCATACTCAAATGAAACTAGCTTACACTATGTGCTCACAGGAACTAAGCTGCAAATGTCACATTAGTGGCTGTGACTTTGGAAACATTGACCCTAGGGATCTAGGACTGTATTCCAACTTCAGTCTCTACTAAGGAGTATGAGAAGATTCAGGAGACAAAAATGTCATGAGAACCAAAGGAGGAGAGAGTATCTAGGAAAAAGAGATCATTGACAGCTCTCAAGGTGGATATGGACTAAGGAAAAGCTATCAGATTGGGCAGTTAAATGAAGTACCCCTCATTCTGCAGCTACCTTTCCACCCTTACTGCAAGAAGCAATAGAGGCTCTGGAAAGCAGAGAGAAAAATAGGACCAGGTAAAATGGATGCAAGGACAATGGTAACCATGTTCTTTATTCCACCAACCACATTCCGTAATGTGGCTAGCTGTGACCAGATGAGATAGGAAGTCCCCTCCACTGACCAAACAAATCTCCAGTCCTCTTGAGTTCTAACTTATACTGGATCCTGTATTCCAGCCCCTGGGCATTGAGAGAGCTGAAACTCCCACATGTTGGTTAGTGTGATGTCTACCCCTTAGACTGTGAACTCTGAGAACAGGAACTGATTTTGCCTTCCTTTGTATCCCCAGACTTAGCACAGAGCCTGTGTATGGTGAACACTTAATAAGTGTTTATTGATGATCCCAAATTTCCTCCAATGACCTATGGGAAATAGAAGTAAAGCATCCTGAGTAAACTATGTCCTACTTAATAAACTCCAGTGGTTCCCTATCACTTCTCAAATATAAAATCCTCTGCTTGGCATTCCAAGTCCATAACTTCCTCCTCTCTCGCCACCTTTCCAGTTTTGTACTTTATTACCACTACAGGTGCTTGTGAGGGTCAGATAAGGTCTCTATAAGGAGTTTAGCATAGTGCCTGGAATATAGTAGGCACTTAAAAATGCTTGTGCATTTCTTCTTCCTCTGACTCTGGGCATTTTCAGTGGCTGTCTCTACTCCTGGCGTGTTCTCCTCCTCAGTTCCACCTCTTGGCTTCCTAGTGCCAACTAAACGGGTAGTGCCTTTCTTCTGTTAATTCTTTCCAATTTATCCTGTATTTAGCTTATTTGGACATAGTTGTTCATATGTTGTCTCCTGCCTCCCATAAGATGTGAGTTCCTTGAGAGCAGGAACTATCTTTTGACTTTTTTGGGGTGGTATCTTCCACACTTAGCACAATGCCTGACACATAGTAGTTGTTTATAAATGTTTATTGACTGACTAGTTGAAATACTGAAGACAAGATTAACCAGTGGATGGGGGCTTAGAATTAATTTGGATTGAGTAATTCCTCAAATTCATTCACTTTTAGTGGTGCTACTCCACAGAGACAAGGAGAACTGAGGGATAAAAACATCCCTGACTCTGGTCATCATAGAAAACATGGCACCGACTCTTCCCAACTTGACTTGTACAAACAGTTGGTATAAATGTGGTTACCATCAATGTGTAGTTATTAGTATCCATGGTTGGCTAAATAAGTAATTGTTGGTAGAACTGCTCCAGTGAGCAGTTTTAATAGAGGTGGGTTTTGAGCCAAATTCAGAAGTAAGGAAGTGTAAACAAGAAGAATAGATCATTCCTTTGAGCAATTTAAGGAGCAGCCTGGTGGTTCAGTAGCTAGAGTGTTGGGCCTAGAATCAGGAAGACATTTTCCTGAGTTTAAATATGGCCTTAGCCACTTAGTAGCTGTGTGACTCTGGGCTAGTCACCTAACCTGTTTGCCTCAGTTTCCTCATCTATAAAATGAACTGGAGAAAGAAATGACAAACCACTCTAGTATCTTTGCCAAGAAAATCCTAAATGGGATCATGAAGAATTTGAAATGACTAAATATTTAGAAATTTGACAATGACAGTATAAAGGGCTACATTTTGAGGGGATAATAGGGTCAAGTAAAGATTTTATAAGAATAGAGAAGCTTTGGTCATATTTGTGAGACTCAGCAGAAGTCATGTGGAGGGCAGTTTGGATAAAGAGCACTTTTCATCTCCTTCCTTACCTTTGCGACTAGTGGGCAGAATTACTTGTACCTACCTCCATTTGCTGGCCTGCTCAGAGTGAAATTGATTTTCCTTTATCATTATCATCTCCATCCATTGACCTTCTTTCAAGGTCTCTCCTCCTCCTCGTCTCCCACCTTGGGGTGTGGGGAGAAGTGGAGAAAACTGCAGAGACCTCTGGGAGAAAGTTTCCTGTTTCCTGAAAATAATAATATTAGCTCATGAAAGTTTTAGTAGAGGGCAAATTTCCCAGTTCTTTGTGGCTTCCTTTCTGTGCAAAGCTGGGAAGGTTTAAAGTATAAATCATAAACAAAGTTCATGAAATGCTCTCATTATTCAGGTAACCTGTTAATTGCCAAATCCAGAGGGTCCCAGTCAGTTAAATTTGGTATTATCAGTTATTCATAGATTCCTCTCACCACCACCCCTAACTGCTTATCATATTCTCTATGACAAAAACACAAAGTCAGAACACAAATAAACTTATCTTTTCCCAGTAAAACTTTGTTTAAAAAATGCAAGTTACCAAAGAATTTTAAAAGCCAAGAAACACTTAATAATAAACATGTTCACCTGGTGCATGCAGCGATAAAACAAGAGAGGAACAGAAAGTAGAGAAAATTGAGCAATATTCCAGTGGTTTCCCTAATGGCTACAGTTCAGTCGCTCCCTGCTAGATTCTCTTAATAACCAGTGACAAACCAAGGCAAGTAAAAAGCCTCAGTCATTACAAGGCTTAGAATCAATCTCATGGAAATCAGCCCCCCTGCTGTTGCTATTGCTCATGCTCTCTCTCTCTCTCTCTCTCTCTCTCTCTCTCTCTCTCTCTCTCTCTCTCTCTCTCTCTCTCTCTCTCTCTCTTTCTCTCTCTCTCTCTGTATGTGTGTCTCTGTATAGAAATATTAGCTATTTTATTTATTTTTATATTTTTACATTCTTTTTTTTTTGAGTTCCAAATTGTTTCCCTCCTCCTAGCACTCCCTCAACCATTGAAAAGGCAAAAAAATATATATCTATTATACATGTGAAGTCATGTAAAACATATTTCCATATTAGCCATGTTGTGGGGGGGGTAAGCAAGAAAAATAAATAAAGTGGAAAAAATATGCTTCCATCTGTACTTTGAGTTTGTCAATTCTCTTTTTGGAGGTAGACAGCTTTTTTTTTCATCATGAGTCCTTTGGAATTCTTGTAGATCATTCTATTGCTCAGAGTAACTGTCTTTCACAGATGTTTGTCACTACCACATAGCTATTAGCATGTACAATGTTCTCCTAGTTCTACTTGCTTTTCACCTTGCATCTGATAATATGTCTTCCTGGGTATTTCTGAAATCATAGCCCTTGTCATTTCTATAATGGCACAGTAGTACTCCATCACAATCAAATACCACAACTTGTTCAGCCATTCTCCAAACGATGAGCATCCACTCAATTTCTAGTTCTTTCTTACCACAAAAAGAACTGCTAGAAATATTTTTATATATATAGAACCTTTTCCTAATTCTTTTATCTTGTTGAGAGTCAAACCCAGTAGTGGTACTGCTGGATCAAAGATATTCACAGTTTTATAACCCTTTGGGCATAGTTCCCAACTGTTCTCCAGAGTGTTGGACTCCTTTCCCACTCAACCAGCAGTTATTAGCTATTACAGTAGATCAAGAGAGACTCGAGAAGAAAGATGAGGGAATGTTTGATGGAGCAACCTCCTAGAGAAGGTATAAAGGATTAATATCTAGGGGTGGTTAGCTTTGGCAAGAGGAAGGAATGCCTCTTCCTCAGAGACTAGAGCAAAGAAGGAGGGGATGGATAAATATGTCAAAGGGTCTTAAGGTTTAAAAGAGGGAAGATAAGGAAGCTCACAGTGCATGGCCTCAACCTTCTCAACCTTATTTTCGGTGAGGTCATCTGCTGAAAAACAAGGGTGATGAAAGTAGAAAAAAATTCAAGAAATTGCAGAATCTGAGTCAGAAGGCACCTCAGGAGTCACTCACACTACAAAATGCCCAACAGTGGACATCTAGCCTATATACAAAGATCTCCACTGCTGACTCCCAAGGGAATCTATTTGACTTTAGAAGAGCTCTAACTCTTAGGATCTTTTCCTTGCATTTAGTCTAAATTTGCCTCATTATCTAGCCATGACTTCTTATTCTGACCTCTTAAGGTTGAGAAAAATGAACTTTCTTTTTTTTTATTATGACAATTTAATTTATTAAGACAATTTAATATTTCAAATACTTTTAGACAATTACCATGCATCCCTCCCCAAGTTTTCTCTTTTCCAGAATAATTATCTCCCATTCCTTCAACTAATCTTCATATGGCAAGTCCTCTTTACATACCTCATTTCTTGATGAGCCTCAAGACACTATAAGTTATTGTCTAACTCTTCATGATCCCATTTGGGATTTTCTTGGCAAAGATACTGGAGTGATTTGCCATTTTCTTCTCCAGATCATTTTACAGATGAGGAAACTGAGGCAAACAGGGTTAAGTAACTCATTCAAGGTCACACAGCTAGTCTGAAGCTAGATTTGAATTCAGGTCCTGTTAATACCAGGGCTAACACTTTATTTGCTCCACTGCTACCTATAATGTAAGTACTATAGTCATTAGTATAGTCATTTTATAAACGAAGAAAACTGACATCTTGTAAGAAGTCTTTCCCAGGCCACCTAAATACTAGCACCCTTAAGTCTGAAATTATCTCCAATTTATCATTTATATATCTTGTTTTACAGTTGTTTGAATCTTGTCTCTTCCATGAGACTGTAAGCTCTTTCAGAGCAATGTTTTCGTGAAATGCTTGACACATAGTAGACACATAATAGATGTTTGTTAGAGATTGCATGACTTTTGGTCACTGTGTCCAAAGTGGGATTCAAACCCAGGAGTTTTGACTCCAGGGTCAACCCACAAGAAAACCTTTCTATTACTTGACTGTAAAAAAAATGATGAAGAGGGTGGTTTCAAAAGAACCTGTGAAATGCACCCTTGGGACTTATTTATTCCACCACACTGCTGCTGGCAGGTTGTATCCCCAGAGGGGTGGATGTTACTACTCTTAGGTTTCTAGGGAAAACTTTATGGGTGGGTGGCTATTCTTGCTACACCAGCTCATGAATCCCAAACAGTGTGCTTCCTCTTAACAACCAGATCTATTCTATAATAAAGGCAATTAACTCAAATGGTATAGCAAAAAAATAGTATACATACATACATACATACATATATATATATATATATATATATATATATATATATAGAGAGAGAGAGAGAGAGAGAGAGAGAGAGAGAGAGAGAGAAAGTCAAGGGGTAGGGAAAAGTTGGCACACACTAAAAGCACAAGACACACATGCAGGGAATACACATGGCCAAGAATTGCATAACCTCAGTGTCCTTCTCTCTGGAGAATCCCCACAACATTTATTATGGGTTACTCCAGTGTTCAGTTGAGTGAGCTCATTGTAGAGCATGGTGTCTCCAACGGACCAGCAGTTCATCTGGTCTTAATCCACCTAGTTTGTGATATTTCAGCTGGATGGGCTAATCTACTGTTTAAGGGCACTCTGCAGCTGTGATGTCTCCTCACCAGACTCTACTGCTGCTAGACTTGGATGAGCAGTCACTGGACAGAGGTAGGCTGCCATGCCAGGCTGAGTCAGATAGGTTGGTTGACTACTGAGTTCTCAGGGCACAGTATCTCTACTGAATAGGTCAATTCATTGGTTTCTTAGGCTCACTCTTAAAAGGTAATAGTAATCTTTTCCCATCTTCAGCCAGTGGCTAAGCTAGGTTGTGCCATCTTCTTCAGCTGGAGAGTTACAGTGTACTTTTCAACTAGGGCAACAACTCTGAGCTTAGTATCGTTAGAAGCTCATTCCTTTGGCCTTCCTCCGAGCTCAGCTCTGAGATATTTGACATCTCCTGGTAGAAGACAGGAGAAGTCTTGGCTCTCTTATAGGCAAATTCTTCCTGACTCAAAAGTCCCTTTCCTTAGTAAACCACTCCATATTGTTTTAGGGCAGGGGTTATTAACCTCTTTTGTCACGGACCCCTTTGACAGTCTGGTGAAGTCTAAGAATTCCTTCTCAGAAAAACATTTTAAAATTCATAATTCTTTTATTTATTTAAAATCTTATTTAATATTTTATTTATTTAAAATAATTTTATTGTATATCTATTTTATTTTAAAATTTTTATATTTGTATATTTGCATTTTATAATGATATTGACATATAATTATCAAGATGTAAAAAAAAGTTCATGGACAACAGATTAAGAAATCCTGCTTTAAGGTAAAAATTTCTGTTCAGTCATTTTCACCATCCATCCCTAAACCAGACTGAGGTTAACCAACAGACCTCAAATCTGTCAGTGAGTAAGAGGGGTGTCTGCCCCAAGAATGTGAAGACTTCTCCCATCGGAATGAGAGGATGAGAACAATTTATTCCAAGGGTCATGAAGCAGCTGAAGCAGGTGTGTGGAGCGCTAAGGATTTGGTGAGACAACAAAGATGCTGAGCTCATCCACTGTATCCTGGGCCATTACCCATTGTCTTGATTTTTTTTTTTTTTGCCAGTGGACATTGATGGCTCTGGAGAGAGAGTGAGACTCACAACTTTGGGCACCCCTGCCTCACTTAAATCCAATTCATGACAAGTGAAGACATTACCCCATGAGGTCACTGGTCCTCTTTGAAAAAAAAATAATAATGACAAACGACTCTTTTGTGAAACTTTGTACGTGAGTGCCTAGGGACAGAGGTAGTGTATATGCTGGCCTCTTCATGTGCAGTTGAGCCTCGTTTTTCTAGGAAAGAAGACATCTAATTTTCATCTTCAGAGTTTTCCCTTACATTTTTTTTCTTCTAAAAAAATTTTTAATTCACTTTATTATTTCCAACAATATTGATCTGGAAGCTGTGATACCAGGGGTAATTAGCTTGAAGCTGGGAAAGAAAAAATCGTCTACCTTAGACAATGAATGACTACCCTTGCAACCCTAGACAAGTCCTTCAACTTCCATCTGCCTCAGTTTCTTCATCTACAAAATGAGGGTTGTAAGGACAAAATGAGATAATCTAGATATAAAATTATTTCCAAACCTATAAGCCTGCATAAATGTTAGCTATTAGGTAAGCTGATTTATCTTTGCCTAATAAAAAGCTTTCCTGAACATCAGCATTGTAGAGAGATTGCAGGGGGAAAGTTCTAGCCTGTTCAAAGAAAGCAAACTATATTTGATATTCAAGATTAAAACCACTTCATCTACAACCATTTGCATGAAATCAACGAGGTATTTATTCATTTATTTATGCACCTCCAAGTTGAATCTTTCAATGACACTGGAAGATTACTGGAAGGAAGTCCCTTCTGTATGGCCATCCCATTTCAACATCTCTGTTTTCTCATACTTGAGATCTTCAGCTTTTATAGAAATCATACTGAGCACCCCCTTACCACCCAGGTAGACTTGTATCTATTAATGACCAGCAGAAGAAGGAGAATTTGGAGATCAACTTATACAATACAAATATCATTGTAAAGGTAAACAACTTGGAAAGGCTTAACTGTGGATCAACGCACTGACTAACCGCAATTCTAGAGGACCAAAAACAAGCATGCTGCTTCCTAACAGAGGTGTTAGACTCAAGATGCAGAATAAGGTGTATATTTTTGGACGTGACTAATGTACAGCTTTTATTTTTGCTAAACTATGAAAATTTTTTAGGAAAGCTTTATTTTTTCCCATTTTGGAGGGTAGAGGAGAGTGGGAAGGAGAGAAAATAAATATTTGTAGTTAAAAAAATTAAATAAAAAACATTTCAAATAAATTTTCAAATAAAATTAAACAAGGAACTTTGTCTTATCTAAACTCAATCCAGATAGGTACATAATGTTTGTCTGCTAAATGAATCAACAAATGAATTGTAAAATATTACAGAATTATGAGTTATGGCTAAAATATATATTAGGGACTAATAAAATGTAAGGGTCTTAGGGCTCCTCAGCATTAGCTGCCTAGAATCACATCTCCTCCAAATACCCATGACCAAGATATGGGAACTCAAAGCATCTACTACATCTACTACCCCTAAACAAGGCTTTGACTGAGGAATATTCAGACCTGAATTTTAATCAATCCTTGGATAGTATATGACTCCGTTACTCAGTAACTTATTGTAATCTATAGTCTACGTTTTCAAAGTAAGTGGGAGGCAACATGGTATCAATGAAATTCCCACTCGTCTGGAAATAAAATTAGTCCCATCTCTGCCCCAAATGTGCTGTGAGAAACATGCAAGACAGTTGTAAGATTTTTAAGCTCCTAAATTCAGAGTACCAAAATTGGACTAAGAGAATGCAAATATCCATATTTGTAAGAGCAAGGTCCCTGTTCTTTTGAGAATTTATTATCATCTCCCTTTTCTGAGTCTCAGTTTTCTCATCTGTATAAGGAGGAGTGTTGAATTCAGTCTCTTCTAATTTTGACAGTCTGTGGTAAATTCCTTGGGGTTGGGGGTAGGAATACCAGAATGTCATTATAGAAATGGCATTTGTGCTCTTGGAAAAGGAAGCAATAATCCCTCAGCATCATTAAAAACAAGTCATACTAGACTAACCTCATTTCCTTTTTGACAAGTTAACTAGACTAATAGATCAAGGGAATGTCTTGGACATGGCACACCTACCTTTCAGCAAGGAATTTGACAAAATCCCTCATAATATCATTGTGGACAAAATGCTGGCTGGGTGACAGTATTATTAGATAGCATCCAAACTGGTTGAGCAACCCAAGCCGGGCTGGGGAACCTGTGACCTTGAAGTCACATGTGCCCCTCTAAGTCCTCAAATGAAGCCCTTTGACTGAATCACTTCACAGAACAAATCCCTTTAATAAAAGATCTTTTTCTGTGAAGTTTGGATTCAGTCAAAGGGTCATACTTGAAGACTTAGAGACCCACACATAGTATCGAGAATGCATGTCCCCACCCCTAATCCAAGCCAAAGAACAGTCAATAGCAGACTGAAATTAGCCAGCTGAGAAATTTCCATTTAAAGAGTTCAGGGTTCTGTCACTGACACAGCTCTCTTCAGAGTTTTGTCAATGACTTATGTCAGAAGTGTCACATCTGAGGCCTACCCACAACACCTCCCAATGCCAATGCTTACCTTGAACCAGATTAAAATATAATTGGGAAATATTCAACAAACCAAAATAAAATAGAACATAAACAACACTACATTTTAAAACTAAGTCAATTTGTAGCCTGCAGGAATCTTTATGTAGACTTAGCTGTTATTGAGTCGTTTTAGTCATGTCTGGCTCTCTGTGACCCCATTTGGGATTTTCTTGTCAAAGATAATGGGATGGTTTGACATTTCCTTCTCCGGATCATTTCATATATGAGGAAACTGAGACAAACAGGGTAAGCAACTTGACTGGGATCACACAGCTAGTATGTGCCTGTGGTGGATTTGAACTCAGGAAGATGAGTCTTCCTAACTTCAAGCTAGACACTCTATACACTGTACCACCTAGCTACCCATGGTCCTCATTTCTATTTGAGTTTGATACCACGGACTTAGATGAGGGAATAAATAGCATATTTATCCAATTCTGAAATGACCCAAATGCAAGGACAGATAGCTAATAAAATGGATGATTAGATGGTAAATTCCAAGCAGACCAGAATCATGACATCTAAAGTTTATAGCTTCCCCAATGCCTAGTCTCATTTTGCACACAGTAGATGCTTTTCAGATAGCAAAATCAAGATATAAAAAAGATCTTTCTAGGCTAGAATGATGGGCTGAAGTTTAAAAGATAAAGTTCCTTTAATACTTAAAAAAAAACCCTAGAATTTATTGATGCAAATACATAGTCCAAACAGATTATAATCCTTCCACACCTTTGTTTTGGGTTCAAACCTATGATTTTATCAGAGTGCAGACTCTCTAAAATGAAGCAGATTGGCTATGTATCCATAACATAAAATATTACAGGGCTAACTGGGGCATTGAGAAGTTAAGATACTAGTCCTTGGTGACAGAGTTAGCAAGTGTCAAAGGCAGTCTCTGAATACAAGTCTCCCTGATTCCTAGCGCAGCCCTCCATCCATTTGCCACAAAGTCTTTCTTCTACATCTTAGTAGATGGTTTCAGTGAACTTCTATGGGCCCCCAATCATCACTGGTTGCCAGCCTTTCTGGGATAAGCCTCTGCACTTGGGCCAGTCTTTGAACAATAGTCTATAACTGGGCCCACACTTGGGATGTCTCTATTTTTAGGACCCATCATAACTTTTGAGAACTTCATGTTACAGTGAAGCCTTGCGTGGGGGACCTTCAGTGGAAGATGTAATAGGAATAAAAGTCCTATACTTGGGTTCAGAAAATTCACTACAATCTATCAAGCCACCAATAAGCAGTATTAAAAGGGCTGCTACATGCCATACACTGGGTTAGATATGGGGGATACAAAAATAAGACATGAAAACTGTCCCTGTTTTCAAGGGATTTGTATTCTGTTGCAAGAGACAGCATGTACACACAGACCATATGCAAAACCAACACAAGGCAAGGGAGGGAGGGCAGGGATGCTAACAGTGGAAGTGAAAAGGCTTGGTGCTCCAGTCATGCTTTGAGGGAGTACATCAAAGGCATGAGGGACAAACAAGGAAAAATCCCAGAAACTGGAGATGCAAGAAGCAAGGAGAACACTTCAGCTTGGCCAGCATGTGTCAAGAGAAATAATGTGTAAAAAAAAAACCTAGAAAGATAGAGTGAACCCAGGTTGTCAGGATTGTGGAAGTCAGAGAGGCCTTTGTTTCTAATCTACTGTATGAGGCAGCTAGGTGGCATGGTGGATAGCGCACTAGGACTGGGGTCAGAAGATCTGAGTTCAAATCTAGCCTCAGAGACTTACTAGCTCAATGACTCTGGTCAGGTCACTTAACTTCTCTCAGTCTCAGTTTTCTTAGTTGTAAAATGGGGGTGAAAATAATGGCACCTTTCTCCTAGTGTTGTAGTAAGGATCAAATACATAAAATGCTTTGCAAACCTAAAAGTTTTTAGTGTCTTTTACATAGACACACACACATAATATGGATAGTGACACATACACTATATATATATGTATATATATTATATATAATGTCATACATTACATATATATGTATATATATTATATATAATGTCATACATTACATATATATGTATATACATATAATGTCATACATTACATATATATGTATTACATATACACATATATAAAAATGTGTGTATAGTTGTTGAGTCATGTCCAATTCTTCATGCCTCCATTTGAGATTTTCTTAGCAAAAATACTATAACAGTTTGCCATTTTCTTCTCCAGTTCATTTTACAGATAAAGAACTGAGGCAGACAGAGTTAAATGACTTGCCTACGATCACAGAGCTAGTAAGTATCTGAGGCCAGATTTGAACTCAGGAAGATGAATCTTCTGACTCCAGGCCTAGCACTTTATCCATTGTACCACCTAGCTGCCATATATGTGTGGATGGGTGTGTGTGTGTGTATGTGTTTGTGTGTGTGTGTGTATAACCACATATAGATTATCTACTGGAAAGCTATTCAAATGGAAAGGATCTGGAGGCTTTAGTGGAGTGTAAACACAGTACGAGGTAGCAGGTTAATGAGGCAGCCAACTCTATAGCTGGGGACACTTCTCAGCTTTGCAGTGGTCAGCCGAGAAGCAGCATTCTTATTTCAGCTGGCTCCTGGGGAGAGTAAAGGTCTCCCAGAACACCCGCGCTACCCCTTCTTTGCATAACAACAGAGATGAGATTAGGAGATTAAGGGATTCTCTCTCTCTAGCCCTAGAGAGCCAGAATCTGAGGCCAGAGGGGCCCTAGAAACCAGAAAGCTGAAGTCGCCACTGGAAAAGCAGCCGAACTGTCTCAGACAACCAACACATTGCCAGCTGTTTTTGCTTCCTGGGAAAATGCCCAAATGGCAAAACAGCCAGGTTGCTGTGAAAAGGAAAAAAAAAAACCCTTTTAGCTGGCAAAAGCATTTCTCCTGGAGCTGGAAAGGATTCCATACAGCCTGAATAGTTCAATATCAGCAGGATTAATTAGCTAATGTATTAAAGAGCTTTGAAGAAGGCCGGGTTACTAACAGTAAAGTAAAAAAGCTCATTAGCTTTGGCCTGCTTCTATCTCTCAGCAGAAAAGGGGTAATGTGTTTTTCTCCAAAGATTGGGGCATGATGCTGCCCTCTTGAGAGTAGCCTATTTATCTTCCGGCTTTTAAGAGGAGAAGGTGTGGTTTCGTTGACTTCCTGTAATTTTATAGATTGACTTCAGATACAACAAATAACACTCTCTTAAGGACGCTGGACACAATGCTTATGCTTTCTGAAATCCCCTCCAGCTTGGATGTTCTATATTTTTACTGCAATTGAAAAGAATTTATGCATAAGCACATTGCCTTAATACAGATATTTATTCTTCTACTGAGGGGAAAATGTTGCAAAGGAAATACACATCTCAGAGTGTTCTATCTAATATCAATAATAATGCATATTTATATGTCTTAAATCTTACAAAGCACTTTCCTTAGCACAAGTGGTGTTGTTTTATAGTGTCTGACTCTGTGATCCCACTGTCCACAGCACTATCTTCCACTGTCTTTCCAAATCTGTCCAAGTTCAGGTTCATTGTTTCCATGACACTATCTATCCATCTCATCCTCTGCCCTCCCCTTTTCCTTTTGCCTTCAATCTTTCCCAACACCAGGGTATTTCCCACTGAGTCCTATCTTCTCATTATCTGGCCCAAGTATTTAAGCTTATTATCTCCATTTTGTAGATGATGAAACTGAGGCTCCAAAAGGTGAAATTATTTGTTCATGATCCCACACTTGATACCTAAATTTGGAAGCCAGGTTTTCTGGCCTATTTCTTTAGCAGCTTTACCACAATGCCTCTTATTCAAGTTGGTCAGTGATTTGTAAGATTCCTTTAGAATTCCTGGGAACCTGGAGGCCCAAGGTCAAGTTCCATCTCAGCAAGTGATTCCCCTTTGCTGGGCCTCAGTTTACTCATCAATAAAATGATAGGCTTAGATGATCACAATATCCCTTCCAGTCATAACATTCTAGGGTTACATATTTCTAACATCCTTTACTGCTTTATCAGTCTCTGTTTCTGTATATGACCCTGATAGGCTACTTACATGACCATAAAAAGTCATCAGTTTCCTCATCTAATAAATGAGATTGGACAAGATTACTGCCAATTTCCCTTTCATCTCTAAATCTATGATCCTGTGATTTTGTGTCTTATTCTCCCTCTCCCCTACACAGAGGGGAGCACCTTAAATTGTTTCCTAGGTGCTCCCTATGTGACTGAGTAGCCCTCATCTAGCATAAGGATAACCACATTTGAACATTTCTTCCTGCTCCCTGTTCTCTGTGGCTTAGATTGTTCTATCCTGGTCCTGGAGAGAGTTTCTAAGGTAACTTGGATACCTTTGTGAAGGCAAAGAGGTCCTGCATCATTCCTTTTGTGGCACAGATGTCTCCATCTCTAAATGAATCTACATTGCAATGCAAAATGAACAGTCTTATCCAATCCCCTGTTTATATTTTTTGCCCTTTCCTGGTTCCCAAGCTATACCTGGTTCTTTTCCCCATAAAGGTCCATGAAAGAATAGTAATCCTCTGTTCGCTCTCCAAAACCCCAGCTTATTGCCCTCAATTTTTGTTATTTTTTACTGAACTATCACACACGTCACCTGATGCCTTGATTATTGCAATAGCTGCTGATAGGTCTGCCTGCCTCAAAGTTCTCCCCATTCGCAATCCATTTTCCATTCAGACACTAAAGTGATTTTCATCAAACGCAGGGGCAATTATGTCACCTCTCTTCCCACTATTCAATCAATTCCAGTGGCTCCCTATTGCTTCCAGGAGCAAATATGAAATGCTCTGTTAAGCATTCAAAGTCCTTTCTAAGCTAGTCCCCTCTTATATTTCCAGTCATCTTGGCCTCCTGACTGTTCCATGAATAAGAGACTCCTTATCTCAGCTTTAGGCATTTTCTCTTGCTGCCCCTATGCCTAGAACTCTCTCCCTCCTCCATTCTGACTACTGACCTCTCTGACTCTTAAATCTCATCTAAAATCCTATCTACTACAGGAAATCTTCCCTAACTCCTCTTAATTCCAGGTCTTTCCCTCTTAGAATTATTTTCTGTTTCCTGTGTAAATAGCTTGCTTTGTATATATTTGTTTGCATGTCACCTCCCCCACTAGACTGTAAGGTCCTTGAAGGCAGGGAGTGTCTTTTGCCTCTTTTGGTATCCCCATTGCTTAGCACAGTGCTTGGCATATAGTAGGCACTTAATAAATATTGATTAATTGAAGGATTGAGTTCATTCACAGAGGAAAGCTGTCAGTCAACTGATCTGTCCCTGTCTTGCCTTGGAAAAACAATGGTGCTTCTCTCTCTGATCTGTACCCAAATTACATGCTGTGTTTATTTGATCATGCTACCTTCAAATGTAGAATCTTAGTCTTCTACATTAATCAGGTATTTATTACTCCAACAAACCCTCAACATACACTGCCATCTTCTTATTAGAAGTGAGCTCCGGGATTTTTTTTTTTTTGGTTGGAGACAGTCCTGTACCTTCTCCCCTAAATTACCTTCTATTTATTGTGCATATATTTTCTACATATATGTTGATGCTCCAACAGGATATAAACTCCTTGAGGGTAGAGACTGTTTCATTTCTCTCTTTATATCCCCAGCAACTACAGCAGCATCTAGCACAGTGTCTGGCATATAGTATACATTTAATTAATTCTAATTAACTGAATCAAAAACTACCCTATATTATTGTTCTTCTTCGGTCATTTCCATCATGTCCAAGTTTGTGTGACCCCCATTTGGAGTTTTCTTGGCAAAGATAATAGAGTGCTTTGCCATTTCCTCCTCCAGCTCATCTGACAGATAAGGAAGCTGAGGCAAACAGGGGTAAGTGACATACCCAGGGTCACACAGCTAGTTAGTGTCTATCATTAGATTTGAATTCAGGTCGTCCCGACTCCAGGTCCAGCCACCTACCTACCCCACCAAATATTATAGAAGTCTTTTGTTAGTTGATACACTCTCCAGTTCCTAAGAGCCCTGCTGAAGAAAATGTTACTGACGGTCACCAGAAAGCAAGCAGATGTAGTTAATCAATTATGTATTATGATAATAACAATCAGCACTTGAAAATTTGTGAAAAGCCTTGCAGATAGTATTTCATTGTGATCTTCATTACAACTCTGTGTGGTAGGCACTATTATTAACCCCATTTTACAGATTAGGAAAGTGAGTCAGATAATGACTCAGTGGGGTTGAAAACCTGGGGCCTCGATATCACATGTGGCCCTCTAGATCCTCAAGTGTAGATTCTGTCAAATGGCAGCACTTGAGGACTTAGAGGGACACATGTGGCCTCGAGGCTGAAGATCCCTCACCCATGGCTAAGTATCTCTCTCACCCAGGGTCATACAATTAGTAAGTGTCTGAGATGGGATTAGAACTCAGGTCTTCCTGGTCCAGGCCCAGTGCTCTATCCTCTCCACTAGTGGTGTTAAATTTAAACAATGACAAACTCAAATAGCAGATTCTTGCAAGTCACTATTGCCTTAGAAAACTACAAATTTACATTATCTCTTAATATTGTATTTTTATTTATTTTATGATATATTTCCAAATTACGTTTTAATCTACTGGAGGCTGCCCTGGAAAGTTTTCTCTTGAGTTTGACACCTCTACACTCTCATAAGATTAGGCTGCATATACAAGACCTTTTACTGATCTTCCAGCTCCTTTGCTGTATCTGACTGCCCATGAGAGCCTTATGCTACAGGCAGGACAAATGTTATTATTCTGTTTTTACAAATGAGGAGATTAAGAGAGGTAATCATCAATTGATTGTCACTGAGAAAAAAGATTATAGAATCAAAAGGTTTAGTCCTAGAAGGAATTTTTGAGATCAGCTACCTTAGATTTTTCTTTTTGCAAATAAGTAAACAGAATCCTGGGTAGTGAGGTGGCATAGAGGGTAGAGCGCTGGGCCTGGAGTCAGGAAGACTTGAATTCAAATCTGAATTCAAATCAGAAACTTACTAGTGTGTTATCCTGGACAAGTCATTTAGCCCTCTGTGCCTCAATTACTTCATCAGTAAAATGAGCTGGCGAAGGAAATGGCAAACCACTCCAGTATCTTTAACAAGAAATGGGGACGCAAAGGGTTGGATGTGACTAAAATGATTCAGTAACAAGAACAGAGTCCTAGAAGCACTTGTCCAAGGTAACATAACCAGTAAATAGTGGTTCTGGGATTCAAATCGTCTTTTAGCTCCAAATTCCATGCTCTCACTGTTGTCATAATGAGATTCTTGCCCCTACTCTGTTCTTCATGTCAATGACATTCCTGCTACTAGAGGTTTGGTAGGAGGAGATGGACAAAACTTGGCCTGTATTCCATTCAACAGCAACCACCACCAGAACAACCCTACAACTTCCACTCTCTCCCCATCTGGGAGGTCACTGGCAGACTTTGGGCTATCTCTGAAAGGAGTGCATCATAGAATGTATGCACCAATCTCTTAATGTACCATTAGAAGACATGATGCTCTCCTAATGGACAGAAAACCCATTTCAGTTGGCCATTAGTTTTTCAGTGGCTCAGGGAAGATAGGAGACAAGTCAGAGCCTGAGTCTTAAGCATAGCCTGACTCACAGGAGTAATAAAACTAAGGAAAAATATCTAGGGAATGCTAGGACTCAGCACCACTAAATACCATGTGTTACAGAAGGAGCTGAGCTGGAATCCCTGGGAAGGGTGATACAGAAAAAGAGGAAGATCAGCATGGGCAGTGGATAGCCTGGAATCTCAGGGGTCTTAGAAGCTATAAAGTCCTAACTTTCCATCCAGTGCAGGAAGCCTTTCAGTAACAACACTAACAGGTGGTCAGCCAGCCCCTATTTGAACAGCTCCAGGGATAGGGAGCTCACTACCCATTTGATTGCTGGACAACCCTGATAGGTAGAAAGGGTTTTTTTGTCTCTTACTGAGCTAATAGCAGGTCTCCTGTAACTTAGTCAGGATAGAATCACATAAGCACAGAACTAGAAAGGAACTTAGAATTCATAAATTTTTGAACTAGAAAGGACTTTAGAGATCATCTAGTCTCATCCCTCTCTCCCCACCATTTTACAGATGAAGAAATTGAAGCCCAGAGAGGAGAATTAATTTATCCATGGTTACAAAGCTAGCTAATGAACAGACTGAGATTAAGCCTCAGATCTCCTCACTCCCAGTTGAGGGCTATTTCCAGCTCATAACTCTGTCTTGAGTTTTATCCTTGTTGACATCTCTGAGAAAGGTACAGGGGTAAGGAATGAAAATGATGGCTAAGATGAAATAAATATTAGAGACAGAGCTGGACTACAAGTCCATCTGTTGTCCTTTTCCTTCATTGGTACAGGTAATGGAGGCAGGTGGGGGATGTGTGGTTTTGAATCTGCCTCTGGAAAAGAACAGTTCTAACTTCAGAGGTATTTTCAGAATAATAGATTAGTCATTGGTACAGTATGTGACGGAAATGAAAAGAAAAGAGGGGTTGCTTCAGGAAAATTGGCAGTAGAGCCCCAGGAAAATTCAAAGCCTACACATCTAACTGAACCTCCAACCTCCCACGCCTGGCAATGTGCCGGAGCCTTGAGAAACATCATTCACCTGTTGGCAATCCCCTCCCTCACTTCCCCACTATGCCAAGCCTGACTCAGATGCTTTGAGTTCCATGATTCCCTTCTTCTTCCCCTCTGCTTAGTGAGAAAACAAGCTTCAGCCCCCACTGATTTACACTCCCTCCTTTGCTCTCCACACTCTTTCCTGTTTAACAATGCAGAATTCTGAGCCTCTAGGATAAATGTATAGACGTTTTCATCGTGCAAGATTCTCAAATTCCAAGCTCAAAGGAACCTCCAGAGATGAGGTAGCCCTATGCCTTCAATTTATAGGGGGAGTAAATTCGAGTCACAAATAGATTTATCTTCTTTCTTGCTGTGTTTCATTTCATCCAGTCAAATGGTTCTACTTGCTGTTCAGCAGGTACAATAAAATGATCACTGGATATGATCATTTAACTTCCCTCAACCCTACTTTTCTCACTTGTAAAATTAGGAATGGTCTTTGAGGTCTGTTCTCATCACAAATCTATGAACCTATTCTAACAGATTTCCTCCTTTTCCTCTCAACATTATAAACATATTCTCTGCCTGACCTCAGGGGTCTTTGTAGAAACATAAGTATGCACAGATACCCGTGGCTTGTATCCAGCTATGAATGTCCTTTCTGGATTGAGATTCCCCAAAATGGTTGCCAAGCCAAGGAAAAAATTGATGATGCTTGGTGCCACACTTTGTAAATAAGGCTGGTAGTTCTCTTGGCTTCCACACTCCAGGAACCAAGAGGTGATTTCAGTCTGATGTAGAAGACCCCTCTATACCTTACTCAGCATAAGGGTGGCAGAGGCTGCTGCTCCCTACATAGATCAGGGGCTCAAATAGCCAGATTTGCACTGGGGTCCCTGTTTGCCTGTGCCTCTCTTTTTTTAGCATTGACCTTATGAGCAACAAAAGATCCCAGAAGGTCTGTGAATACTATGGAAGTGCTTTGGGGTGGTAGCAGGGACAGCAACCATAGGAATCAGCTAGAAACAAGGGGGAAAAATCACCATCAGAGAAAGAAATCAAGGCCATCAGAAAGAAGATCCTGCTTGATTGCTTGATTAGATGGTGCTCAGTGGAGGTAAAACATCCAATTTAGCAGCTTTACAAAGAAAATTTTGAGTGCCAATAAGGCTTAAATATTAACTTTCCAGCAGATTGTGATGTTTTCTAATTGTGTAACTTATCCACCATAAAATGATTAGAACAGAATCAAAAAACTTATCAACATCACTATAAATTATAAGATTCTATTCTGACCATTCTATCATTCTTTATTGCTTGGCATTCCTTTTTCTGTGTGGGAAAAAACTGCCTGTTCTATACCAGATTCATGTTTGTACATTGGGCACCTCTGTACTCTCTTCCACCCTCTAGGTGGGGAAAAACCTAGACTTCAATGGTCTATGAACTTTTCTATAATTAACAACTATGCGAGAGCACAGGGAGGGCTCAAAGACAAAGAGCAGTCCAGTGTGGAAGGATCATAGAAAAAGGAGAGAGAAACAGTGTTGAGATACAACTGGAAAGATGGCATTGTAATAAATTTTGGAAGCAAAGCAACAGACTGATTGACAGCAGAGAAGTATAAATGTTATACAGTGGATAATAAGGAACCACAAAGCTGAGGAAGTAGCCTAACCAGACCTATGGGTAATAAAAAGTATTCCATACCTGGCATCAGTATGAGGGATGAATCAAAGAGAGAGAAGAAATGTACTAGTATTTTTAATATATTTTTATCTGTGTGCATGCCGTTTCATCACAGTTTAATGTAAACTTCTTGAGGGCTAAGACAATTTTATGCTTATCTTCATATTTCCAATGCCTAGTACAGTGACTGGCCTATGCAGCTTTTTAACTAATGCTCGTGAATAAGTCTCTTCTCTCTCTAATCCATCCTCCATGCAGTTGCTAAAGTGATATTGCTAGAACACAGGTGACATTCCTATGTCACTCAGTGAACTCAAGGGGTCCATTAGGATCAATACAACTCTTATTTGGCATTTAAAGCCCTTTCTAATTGGACTGCCATCTACCTTCTTAGCCTTAGTACTTCCCTTCACACAACTGAGGGTCTGGCCAAACTAGCTTTACTGTCTCTCAGATGACATTGGATCTCCCATGTCAGTTACATTGAATCAGCCATCGCCATGCTTGGAATGCATTCTCTCCTTGCCTCTACTTTTTAGAATCCCTAATTTCCTTCAAAATTCAGCTCCAATACCATCTCCTACTGGAAACCTTCTCTCTATCTTCAGCAGCTAGTCATCTCCCCTGCCAAATTACCTTTTTAATTTTGTATATATGTTGAATATACTTATTTTGCATTTATTTTAATATATAGGTATTGTCTCCTTTCCATAGACTGTGAGCTCCTTGAAGGACTGGTATGGATTGTTTCATTATTTATCTTTGTAGCCCCAGCAATCAGTACTATGCCTGGCACGCAGTAGGCACATAATAAATGCTTGATCATTTATTGACTATTAAATTGAATTATTGATGTTTTTCTAAACATTCTGGAAAGTAGTTTAGCATTATGCTAAAAAAAAAAATCCTAAAATGTTCATGCTCTTTGTTCTAGAACTCTGACTGCTGGGCATATACCCCAAGGAGGTCAAAGACAGCAAGAAGGATCCCCATGTATACCAAAATATTCAATGCAACACTTTTTGTGGTAGCAAAGGGCTTGTAATAAAGTAGGCATCTATAATGTAAAGAATAGCTAAAGAAATTGTAACATATTAATATAATAAAATATTACTGCACCATTAGAAACAGTGAATATAGTGTGGGAAGATATGAAATGGAACAAGAAAAACCCAGGAAAAATATAATAAGAGTGTAAATGGAAACTATAAAAAACTTCAAACTGAACACTGCATAATATAATAACCAACAAGCTTGGCCCTGGAAAAGAGTTAAGAAAATGCACATTATTCCCTGCTTCTCAGAGATAGGGGACTATGCATGCACTATTTCATAGGCTATCAAATGGGGCTGATGTGTTCATTTGTTTTGCTAAGCTACTTTTTTTTTACTCTTTTTTCATTCTTCATTACAAGTGAGGACTCACTGCATAGGGAACAAAAAGAAATATATTCAGAAATAAAGGAAATATAAAAACTAAATATATTCATTAAAATTAAATTAGTGTACCTATTAGGATCAATACTTCAAGCAGGATAAAATGAGATACTGTACTAGGCTGGTGACAAAGGTAATTATAATACTAATAATAATGATAGCTAGCATTACCTATATTAGCACATAGTGCTTCAAGGTTTGCAAAGTTCTTTACAAATATGAACTCATTTTATCCTCATAACAATACTGGAAGGCAGATACTATTATTATCCCCATTTGACAGATAGAGAAACTGAGACTAACAGAGGTTAAGTGACTTGCCCGGGATCACACAACTAGTACATGTCTAAGGCTTGATTTGAGCTCAATTTGAACTCAAGTCTTGGTCCAGAGCTCTGTCTACTGTAGCACCTACTATAAGAAAAAAAAAGATGTATGAGAGAGATGTTACAATGCTGGAGTCCACAGAACTTGGTAACTGATTGGAGGTGAGAGGGAATGGCCAAAGATAACCCAAGGATACAAACATAGAAGATGAATGAATGGTGGTACTACCAATAGAAACAGAGGAGATTATCTCTAAGGCCTCTTCCACCTATAACATTCCATGTGTTATATTTCTAAATTCCTTTCTAGCTGTGACATCTTTTACAACCTGAAGACACTTTTGAGGTCATCTAGTCCTACCTCTTCTTTTTACAGATGAGAAACTGAAATCTAGAAAGGTTAAGGCTTGTCCAAGGTCATATAAGTAAGACCAATGCCATATGATCCTAAGACCTCTTCTACTTCTGGCTGATTCTATGTTGCATGACCCCAAAGTCTCTTCCAACTCTAATTTTTTGATTCTAAGGCCATGGTATATCATAGGATCTCCTTTTAGAGCTGGAAAGGGCCTTAGATATCATTGGGCTCAAATCCTCCATTTTGGTAGTATCAGGTCAAGCGACTGAATTCTAGGGCCCTTTCTACACTTTCTATGTCCCATTTCCTAATAATCTGGGTCTAAGAATACATTTTCTCTCCAGATATTATAATTTAGTCCCTGTCCCTTCCACTCCTAGATACAACTTTTCACCCCTTCTTACTTTTTTTCCTTTTCTGAGTCTCCTATTGTTTCACTCACATCTGGCCTTTCCCATAGTTCATCCTTCTCCAAGCATCTTCTTCAAGGATCCCACTGAGCCTTTTTTTTTTTGCTGACAGAGGTGCATGGAATTCTAAGCTGCCTCTGACATCTATATCCAGTGTGCTGGCCTAAGGGATTCTTGAATTGTTTTCAATTCTTCCTTTCTTCTTGAGTTATTATTCTGAAATAGTATCTGGTTATTTTGTGTGTGACTGAGCTGGTGATGGGGGATGGAGGTGAGAGGTGGGAAGGGGCAGGACTTCTGAGAGGTTTTTGTTGTATTATTTTTCCTTAAATCTCTTTCAGTGGTTTCCATTATACTTTTTAGCAAAAGAATCCACTGACCTGTTCCCACTTGAACTCTTTTATGTACTTTTGTTGTACTTAGAATTCTATGATCTTTTCTGTTAAAACCAAATCCAGTAAAATTTCTATTTGGTGGCACTTTCTTATTGTACACTTTGTTCCAATAAATGTTTTTGTAATGGAGTGACTGGCCAAGGAGAGCTAATTCCTAGGACATGTATAATATGTACTACCTAGTGCTTTGAGAGGCCTGCTTCCAGGCATGTGTAATGAAGGGGCCCTACCCCACACTTCTTAAATATCTTCTATTTCCTGTCTTTTTATTACTTACTTCTAACTTTTAGCTCTATTCATGAGGCCACCATTTTAATTCAGTCTCTTGTCCCTTCTCACCACATTATAGCAATGGCCCTTTAATCAGTCTCTCTGCCTCAAGTCTCTCACTGCCCCCAGTCCATCATTCACACAGCCGCCAGAGTGATTTTCCTTAAGCACAGATCTAACTTTGTCATTCTCCCACTCAATAAACTCCAGTGACTTCCTCTTATCTCCAAGTGAAAAATATAAATTCTACTTATAGAGACTTTAAAAATTTGGATCCAATTTATCCTTCCAATCTTATTGTATATGGTTCCCACTTCCATAGTCTGTGGTCCAGCTAGACCGGCCTTCTCTCTGTTCATTACACACATTACATGTTCCAGCTCTGTTCCTTTAGACTGACCATTCCTCTTGCCTGGAATATACTCTCTCCTCATCCCATCTCACAGGATTCTTCTCTTTATGCAAAATGCTAATTAAACATTAACTTCTATATGAAGCTTTTCATGATGCCCTCATCTGCTGGTGACCCCCCTCTCTAATTACTTTTTATTAAATACTTTGTTCTTTTGTGTGTGTGTGTGTGTGTGTGTATATATATATATATATGCATATATACACCTTTATATACTTACATAATCAAGCATCTAACCAAACCTGGGGCATTTTTCATAGTGCCATGTAAATAGAAGGAGTTATAATTTCTGTTTTGTGAAGAGGATAGAAGTAAAAAACCCCATACACATGTAACAGACAGAATTGGTTCCAGAACTTTGTAAGAGAGCTAAGTTCCAGAGACTCTTTGGAAGAGACACACATGGAAAAAGACACTGAAGACATGTAGGGGTAGCCAACTCCTCAACAATTTCCACCTTGCCTTTCTAGAAATTACTAGAATCTTCCTGTATCTATTAGTATCTCCTTGGATGATCTTGGGTCTTCTCTCTTGGCCTGAACTGAGACCCCATCTCACTTCCATTTGAAGCGCTCGTTCACTCTTGTGTATCCCAGCATTTTCCAATCTGTGGAATTTCCATAATTCCTGTTTGCTGTTCTGATTAGATAAATGGATATGCTTAGTGTTCCCTATTTGTTATGGTCTTTTGCATAACCAAAGGCCCTCCTGCTCTCCTCAGGGTAGTAATCCCAGCCTGCTTTGGAGAGGGGTGAACTAGATGAAATGGATGGTCTATTCATGACACCCACAAGTTGCGTTCATACATTAGACTCATTGATATATCTATCTTACACTTATATATGTACTTTTGTTTATCCCATTAGAGTAATTAAGTGGCGCAGTGAATAAAGTGCCAGGCCTAGAGTCAGGAAGATTGATCTTCCTGAGTTCAAATCCAGTCTCAGACACTTACTAGCTGTGACCCTGGGCAGGTCACTTAACCCTCTTTGCCTCAGTTCCTAGACTGTAAAATGAGTTGGAGAAGGAAATGACAAATCTTTCCAATATCTTTGCCAGGAAAACTCCAAATGGGGTCATGAAGAGTCAAACATGGTTGAAAAATAGCTGAACATATCTATCTTGCATATGTAAATATTGTATCCCCCATTAAAATGAAAGTTTTCTGATACCAAGAATTACTTAGAGAACTCTTTCCTCTGCAATATACTACTGAACAGAACTCGGAGACTGGGGTTCTAGTTGGATGGGAGTTGGCGGTGTAGAGTACTCAGGATGACTGTCATTGTTTCATATAATAAGTGGCTTTTACAGGATTATGAGGTTGGGCTTAAAGAACCTATTCCTTTTAAGTCCCTGACTCATGATGGGAAATAATATAGAGATAAATTGCCAGTTTGGATAATGACTTATTTATGCTGACTAAAGTATACTTACAGGTGGAGTCTGTAAGCTTCCCAAAGCAAGAAGCATGCTGGTTTCCAGCTGGCCCTGATCCCTGGTAGAAAATAACTTAGGCAACCAAAAATGAATATGCACCTTCAACTCTGTCCTTCATGCTCAGAGCCTTGATTTTCCCACCTGAAAATGGGTGCCACTCTTTCATAATTTCCATATGCTAGAGATAATCCAAGAAAGTTGGTATTTCTCCCAATTTGGCCTCTCATCTCCAGTCCCATGGCAACTTAGTCTAAGCCTTCCTTGCCTTACAATTAAACTACTGTGGCAACCTTTTAGATGATCTTGTATTCCAGGCTCTCCCTCCCACTCGGCCAAAACGAACTTTCTAAAATAGTTTCATCATGTCATTCCTTGCCCCAAACTCTTTGATTGTTCCCGGTTGCCTGAAAGATAAAGTCAGAACCAGTGTGTGCCAGTGTTGTCTTGTACCAGCTTGTGAGTGCTGACTGCTAAATTTTTAGTGCGAACATTTACACCTCAAAATTTGGCAAATACTGTGAATCATAGCACAGTTCATTATTTTGTTCATTATCTAGATTTAAGAAAGTATTGGAGAAAATATTAATATTGCAGATTAAATTTAAATTGTATTGTGTGTACATCCTCCCTCCCCAGAAAGCTAGTTGTTAAATATTAACCAGTGCACTTCTGGTTAGAAGTATATGTGGAAATGGCAATAAAGTCATGAATCTTAATAATGGAAAGGGCTTACATTCATAAATACATTGGAAGGGCCCTTGGAAAATAAAACATAGAATATCAGAGCTGGAAGGAACCTGAGTAAAGTTCAAACTTCTGATCCTAACACTCAAGGCTTTCCACTATTTGGCCTCAATTTACCATTCCAGTTTTATTTTAAATTACTTCTCTTCCATTCCTTTAGCTCCAGTCAGATTGCACAGTCTATCACTACTTTAGCAGAAAGAGCAGAAGGCAGGAGACCTGTTGCAGTCACCTTCTCCATGAACCTTCTCTGATCCCTGAGTTCTCAAGACAACATCTCTGATGGTTAGAGATTGTTCCTTTATCTGAAGACCTCCAGTGGTAGAAAACTCACTACCTTCTGCCCACTCTGCTTCTGAACAGCTCTGATTGCTCCAAAATCCTCTCCTGTGTAACTGGGCTTCTAACCAAGCCTGGGACATTTTGCATACAGCTTCATGTGCAAAAGGTGCAACTTCTGATTAGCTGAGAAGAGCTGAGTTGAATGCTACACACCTGAATGGAAGCACAGTTGGGGCCAGGGACATGCATGATTAAAGGGACTTTTGGGGAGAGACATATAAAGGCAAAAAAAGACTCTAGATATTGGAGGCACATAGAGGAAGTAGGCTGTTCAAGATGTCTCTGATTTCCAGCTTGCCTCTCTAGAGATTTTGGAATGAGAATTTCCCTAGAAAATATCCACATTTGCAAAAGTACTGTGGGAAAAGTATTTTTGGGGGTATGAATTTCCTTTCAGAATCCACCCTGACTAAGGTAGCAATGTCGGGAGTAAGCTCCTCAAGGAAATGTTGACTTTTTGCAGGTATCAAAAAGTCCAGAACTACTCTGTATAATCCATAAGAAAACCCACAGCTCAAACATTTTAACCTCACACCCTTGTACATAGTGAGAACTTTAAGCCCTGAGCAAAAAGCCCAGAAGAGTCAACATGTGTTACTTCTAATGCAAGTATATAATTCTACCAGGGTCTGGACTCAGATGGCCTGAGTTCAAATCCAAACTCAGGCACTTACTAAGT
This sequence comes from Bettongia penicillata ogilbyi, assembly GCA_023548195.1. Classification (NCBI taxonomy): domain Eukaryota; kingdom Metazoa; phylum Chordata; class Mammalia; order Diprotodontia; family Potoroidae; genus Bettongia; species Bettongia penicillata. Next base: position 474,321 of record JAJHZJ010000160.1, read on the forward strand.
GTATGATCATGGTGTGCCTCAGTTTCCTCATTTGTAAAATGGGGATAATATTATCAGTGACTTCTCAAGGTGGTTGTGGGGATCAAATGACATGAAAATTTTAAAGCTCTTAGCACAGTTCCTGGCACATGGTAAACACTGTATTAGCTATGGTTACTGATTTTTGTTTTGATGCCTCTTATGTAGTAGGTCACACACACTTAGTTCACTGTCAGTTGAGCAAGGAGTAGAGAAAAGCCTAACAACTAACTTTGGCTTCTGTTTAGAAGAGCTACGACAGGAACAAAAACGAAAAAATGTTACAGTGTATTTTCCAGTACGTCCAAATACGTTGTTAATGCCTTCAACAGGAGATACAGTTCTGTCCAAAGACTTTGACTCATAGATTATCTGACTGATGGAAAGCTAACCCATTCAAAGTTGTTAAGAAACTGGACAATTTGCCTAGATAACTCAAGAACAGAAGAGACTCTATTAAAGTTGTTCACTGAAACCATCTAATTTCCATAAAAGAGTGAATTGGATTTTGTTAAATGAGTAGAGGGAGAGAAATGATGGATACTCTACTTCACAATGGAGTAGCTACACAAAGACTTCCTACCTATATATGGATGCAGAAAATGATGTTTCTAGTGATGGAGACTATGCGTCCTCTTATAGGACAGGAAATATGGACCCAAAGGCAAATCCTTACTTGCCTAGAACATCTGCAGAGACCCAGAGAGTCCAGATTCCACACATGGAGCACAATTTTTATTTGTGGTCAAATCTGTCCCTGCTGTCAGCCTAAAAGGAGACAAATAAGTCTTTAATTTTCCCAGAGGTTAGCTTGTACCATTGCAAGAATAGGGAACCTGCAGCCTCCAGGCCACCAAAGAGCCATACTTGAGAACATAGAGGGTCACATGTGACCTGGAGGCCAAAGGTTCCTACTCTCCTTCCCCTCTCTACCAGACTAGCTCATGGATTAGGTATAGGAACAGAGAGATCAGTCAGTGACAAGGTAACTAGACCCTTTAGACCAGTCAATGAGATTAACATGGTGTTTTACAGGTGAACATGAAAAAATACTTCCACATGTATCCAGACTGCAGCACGAGAGACTGCCCATGCAATGTGTACCTTAGAAATAATTTTATAGTTTGTCTGCATGTTAATTTATTGCGTGTTTGAGCATGCTCGTTATTATGCTGTTCACTTGCCTATTTTGCGTTACATTCATGCTTTAGTAATATATGTTAATTGTTTTGAGTATATTCTATTATACTTAAGCTGTATTATATATGTGTGTGTGTATGTGTGTGTATATATGTGTGTGTATATGTGTGTGTGTATATGTGTGTGTATATATGTGTGTATATGTGTGTATATGTATGTGTGTATATATGTGTGTGTCTCTGTGTGTATATATGTGTATGTGTGTATATATGTGTGCATATATGTGTTTGTGTGTATATATGTGTATATATGTGTGTGTATATATGTGTGTGTATGTGTGTGTATATATGTGTGTATGTGTGTATATATGTGTGTATATATGTATGTGTGTGTATATGTGTGTGTATGTGTGTGCATGTGTGTGTGTATATGTGTGTGTGTATATATATTTGTGAGTGTGTTTGTATATATATGTGTGTGTATATATGTGTGTGTGTATGTGTGTGTGTATGTGTGTGTATATATGTGTGTGTATATGTGTGTATATATGTGTGTGTGTATATATATGTGTGTATATATGTGTGTATATATGTATGTGTGTGTATATGTGTGTGTGTATATGTGTGTGTATATGTGTGTGTATATATATTTGTGAGTGTGTTTGTATATATGTGTGTGTATATACGTGTGTGTATATATATATGTGTGTGTATATATGTGTGTGTATATATGTGTGTGTGCATGTGTGTGTGTATGTATATACATGTATACCTCTTGACAATGTTCATTGCTGTAGCCAGGTCCTTTGTTTTGTTGTTTATGGCTAATTATTGTATACCATAGATATGCACGTACTCTTCCTATATATGGGGGCTATGTCTTGCATGTAACTTAGGAATATTGGCATTGCAGGACCCTATCAGATAATGCTTTTTATAGAGACATGGATATTGTATGTAATATTAATGGTTTTGTTATCGATACTACCATAGCTCACCTGTAATTCAGGAAATTCACCCTTGTTTTAAAGTGTGGGTATTTGTGTTTATACTGATGTATATGTGTGTATACATATGAATATGTATATGTGTGCATACATATATACAGATATATGTACACATATCTATATCTATTTATCTCTTATTTTCTGCATAGTTGTTCGCATGTTGTCTCTCTCATTAAATTGTGAATTCCTTGAGGGTAGAGAGAGATTTTTTTTGTTTTTGTTTTTTGCCTTTCAGTGTATCCTCAGCCCTTAGCACAATACCTGGTACATGGCAGGTATTTACACGTTAATGACTTGATTCAATGAATGTGTGCTCATTGATTCTCTTTCCCTGAATGGGATAGGGAGAAAACATGAGCACCAGAACGAGTGCCAGATTTGTCTTCAGATATTTTTAGAGCTAAGGGACCTTAGAAGAGATCCAATTCAATCCTCTCATTTAACAGATAGTTTACAGTTTTGCCAACTGTCTCTGCCATGTGCTAGAAAATTACTTAACTACTTTAAATCTTAGAGCTTCATCTCTAACATTGCATCTCCTACTTGCCCTACCTCCCTGCTCCTGGGGCAGAGCCCTCAGCCCCTCTGACCCTCAGACTTCTCATCTACCTTGGAGTTAAAAGCTGATTTCAAATCCCAGGTTTGACTGATGACCATGTTCCTCTTGGCAAATCATTTAATTCCTCTTAGCCTCAGTTTCTCCATCTCAAGCCCTTTGTAAGCTGTCAATCTCTATAGAAATGTGAGCTTTTGTTATCATTCCCTGCCTTCTCCACCTTTCATAAGGAACATGGTTGGGTTAAAAATGTGGGAAACCACCTAAGGACAATTGTCGAGTTGGGCAGTGATTTAGGGAAGTAATTGGTAGGCAAGAAGGAAGCATCTCGGGGATGGATCACCTCAGACATCTTTCTCCCTCTCCCCCAAGCTGGCTTCCTTCCCCCTTGAAGCTGCCCTTAATGCTCACTGTAATAATATTGGGGTGGATTGTGCTTATTCTTTGATCCAGCAATACCACTGCTGGGTCTATATACCAAAGACATCAAAATAGGGGAAAGGACCTATATGTACAAAAATATTTCTACCAGCTCTTCTAGTGATGGCTAAAAACTGGAACTTGGACATTTTCCTATCAGCTGGGGGGAATGGCTGGACAAGGTGTGGTATATGATTGCAATGGAATATCATTGTGCTATAAGAAATGACAAGTAGGATGATTCCAGAAAATCCTGGACTTATATGAACGGAGACAAAGTGAAGTGAACAGAACCAGGACAACATTATACACAGTGAGAGCAAATATTGTTCAATGAAGAACCATGAATGACTTAGCTATTCTCAGCAATACAGTGATCCAAGACAATCTCAAAGACTAATGATGAAACATACTATCTTCCTCCAGAGAAAGAACTGATATTGATTGAATACAGACTGGAGCATGCTATTTTTCACTTTCCTTCATTATTTTTATTCTATTCTAGTCTTGTACAAAATTAGTAATATGGAAATATTGTACATGATTGCACATGTATAACCTGTATCTGATTACTTACCATCTCAGAGAAGGGTGGTGGGATGGAGAAGAGGGATAGAATTTTAAACTCAAAATTTAAAAAATCCATAAATATTTAAAAAGTTGTTTTAACATAAAATTGGGAGGGATAAAATATTTTTTTAAAAAAACACAAAATAACATTGGAGTGGGGTGGGAAAGACACACTGTATGATTTGACTTAGGCCTTCCTTGTGTTTCCCTAGTAAGAGTCTTAACACAGGCAGTCTTGGCATTGTGTTCATGATAACATAGTGAAATGGGAAAGAGCCAAGAGTGTTGGCAAATATGCCAGCTGGGTTTCTTCCAAAAACTGTCCTCTTTGCCTATATAGAATTGTATACCATCTTGGGGAGGGAGAGAGGTGGAGGGGGATAGCTGAGGCGGGTAAAAATCTAAATTTTATGGTAGAGATTGTAGAACATTAAAAAAAGTAAAAAATAAAACTGTCCTCTTTGTCAGGTAGCCCCTAGCTCAGGCAGAAGACCATGGATTCATGGACTCATAGAATGTTAAGGCCGGAATTATTGAATCAATAGGTAATTATTAAATGCCAACTATATACAAGGCAATGGGAATACATACGTGAAAACAAACAGTCTCTGTCCCTGAGGAGCTTACAATGGTGTGTGTGTGTGTGTGTGTGTGTGTGTGTGTGTTGGTATATGTATGTATATGTATAGAATAATTTTACATATGTATCTATTTGTATCTAATGAGAGAAATCTTGAGGGTAGCAGAAAGGAAAGAAAAAAGAAATTTACATGAACACTTTATTCTATGTTAAAAAGAAATAGTAACTTGTACATAACTGATGTACAGATTCATGTGCAGTTACCTTTTTTATTATACTGTTATATAAATGCTTGTGTTATTCCATAAATTAAAAAAAAGAAAAACTATGCACAAGATATAGGTATGGATGGATATGTACATATACATATATGCACGTGTATTTTTAGGTATATGTATGTATGTATGTGGGAATGCAAATGTGCATATATGTATATATATATGATGTATATGTATGATAGAGGCAAAATATAAATAGCTAAATATATATGTATGGGGGGAGAAGGAATGGTTACTTGTATCTGGGAAATCAGGAGAGGATTCATCCAGAACAGGAGTCTATTCCTCTCAACTTCCTTCTTTTGTACAGCTTCAGAGATAAAAATAGGTTTTACGTTTTTAAATAAATTGTATTTCTAGATTCCTGATGATAACACTTGAACTAAGTGTTGAAGGAAAGTAGAGATTTCAACAAATGGAAGGGAGGAAGGAGCATGATCCAGGCAGGAGAGATAGCCAGTGCAAAGATACAGAGATAGGAGATGGCATGTCATGTATGAGGGAGAAGGAGAAAGCCAGTTTAACTGGCTCAGAGTGCATGTGAAAGGGAACAATAGGTAATAAATCTAGAAAAGTGAGTTGGGGCAAGGTTGTGAAGAACTTTGAATGTCAGGGGAGTTTCTGAAATCTGATCCTCAAGGTCAATAGAGTTTAATGAGTAGGGGAGTAGAAAAGCAGTTTGGCAGCCATGTGGAGGATGCACTGGAAAGCACCAGAACTGTAAAGAATAAGATGTTAGGGATGGAAGGGACCTCAGAGATCACCTAGCAATAAGCCCCTTGTTTTATAGATGAGGCCTAGAGAAACTAAATATTGACCTAAGGTCACAAAGCTTTCATTTAGTCATAGGCTCATAGATAGTTGGAAGGGACCTTAGAGGCCATTTAATCCAACTCCTTCACTTTTCAGATGAGGAAATTGAGGCCCAAAAAAGTAAGAGATTTGCCCAAAGGGGCAGCTAGATGAAACAGTGACTAGAACACTGACCCTGGAGTCAGGAGGACCTCAGTTCAATTGTAGTCTTAGACATTTTGCAAGTCACTTAACTCCAAATGCCTCAAAAAAATTTTTTTTAATAATTAAAGAGATTTGCCCAAGGTCAAGGAAGTATCAGAAACAGGATTTAAACCAAAGTTTTCCACCTCTAAAGTTAATGATCTTTCAGCTATATCAGTCAATCAGTAACCATTTATTTAGTGCCTTTATTATGTGCTAGGCATTGTGCTAAGCACTGGGAATATAAAAAGAAGCAAAATAGAGTCCTTGCCCTCAAGGAACTTAAAATCTAATGAGCGAGACAACATGCAAACAAATATATACAGAGCAAGTTACATACAGGACAAATGGGAAATAACAAAAAGAAGGCAATGGAGTTAAGAGGAGTTAGGGAATTTAGGGAAGGAGTTAGGGAAACTCTTTATCTCTCTGTCTCTGTCTGTCTCTGTCTCTCTGTCTCTGTCTCTCTCTGTCTCTTTGTCTCTGTCTGTCTGACTCTGTCTCTCTTTCTCTTTGTCTATCTCTCTGTCTGTCTCTGTCTCTCTGTCTCTCTCTCTGTCTCTCTCTCTGTCTCTCTCTCGCTGTCTCTCTCTGTCTCTCTCTCTGTGTCTCTCTCTCTGTCTGTCTCATCTATCTCATAGAGCTCCTTTGCAACAGATTCATTCTTTCATTCTCACAAGCCATTCAGAGCCTCCTCGTCTCTCGTGTTCATTCTCTTCTTGTTTCCATTTTCCAAGTGTAGTAATCTAAAGAGGAAAATAACATAGTCCTTGTATTTTCCCTAAATGTATTGCTGTATATCCCAAGAGACAAACAAACAAATAAAAAAGAAGGAATTCTGAAATGAGCAAAGATAAGAGTCCCTGATTAGCACTAGAGCTAATAACGACAAACACACGTTAAATTGTTTTTCTAATGTTAATTAAGGTAAAACAGGAAGTCTCTTCCTCCCAATGATGACTGGGTAGCTTTGAGCAATTCTATTAAACAAATTTACAATTAACATCTGCATCAATATATGGGTAAATCAACGCACCAGACAGGGATGTTTTCAAACAATTGCCAGTGATCTGTGTTATTAAGAGCATGAGGGGAAAGAACTCTTCCTTCTCTGAGAGCTGTTTTTCAGTTGTTTTCAGTTGTATTTGACTCTCCATGAGTCATTTGGGGTTTTCTTGGCAGAGATACTGGAGTGGCTTGCCATTTCTTTCTCCAGTTCATTTTACAGATAAAGAAACTGAGGCAAACAGGGTTAATTGACTCTCCAAGAGACACTTGGCTGGTAAAGGTCTGAGGTCAAATTTGAACTCAGGTCCTCCTGACTCCAAACCTGGCACTCTTTATCTACTACACCACCTCACAATCACCTAACTCTCTGAGGGCTGCCCTCTGACAAAGCATAGAACCATAGACTGTCATAGGGGAAAGGCTGGGCCAGAGGCTCTTAAATTTTTTTGTTATAGATTCATTGTGTTTGGTAAAGCTTATGGGCCTCTTCTCAGAAGAATGTTATTAAATCATGAAATAGATGCATGAAATAAAATATAGAAGATTATAAAATAAACCAATTAAAGCACAATATCAAAATATTTAAAAAACAAGTTCACCCAAACTAGGTTAAGAATGCCTATCAGAAGGTCAAAGGAGAGAATAGAATAGATGGAGGTTGGGACAGGATAGAGGGAAATATAGTTAGTCTTTCACAATTTGACTGTTGTGGAAGTGTTTTGTATGATGAAACATGGATAACCTATATTGAATTACTCACCTCCTCAATGAGGGTGGAAGGGGAGGGAGGGAGAGAATGTGGAGCTTAAAGTTTTAAAAATGAATATTAAAAATTATTTTCAGATGCAACTAGGAAATAAAATATATAGGCAATGGGGTATAGAAATTTATCTTGTCCTCCAGGAAAATAGAAGGGAAGGGGATAAGGGGAGAGGGCAGTGGTGATAGAAGAGAGGAGAAATTGGAAGAAAGATAATAAGAATACACATTGTCTTGGGGTGAGGGAAGCAAAGGAGATGGGGAGAAAATTTGAAATCCAAAATTTTATGGAATGAATGTTGAAAACTGAAAATAAATAAATTTTTAAAAAATAAAAAAAGAATGCTTATCAGAGAGTATCTTGTGCAACCCTATTTTATAGATGAGGAAAATGGTAATTTTATTAATAATAACAATAGCTAGCATTTGTATGGCGTTTTAAGGTTTGCAAAGAACCTTACAAATCTCATTTGGTCCTTACAACAAGACTGAGAAGTAGGTGCTATTATTGTCCCCATTTTACAGATGAGGGAACTGAGGCAAATTAGAGTTTAAGTGACTTGCCCATGGTCATTCAGCTATTAAATATCTAAGGCTGGATTTGAATTCAGGTCTTCCTGACTCCAGATGCAGCAATCTACCGACTGTACCACTAAAGGAAGTGGTATGCCCAAGGTCACACAATGAATTAGTGGTAGACTTGTAGCCTATGTCTCCTGACTCCTTATCTAGTGTTTCAAATGCTATATTACACTGCCTGTGGACTACATTCTCATCTGGATTCATTGGCTTATCCCCATTGTACCTGTCAGCCAGATGCCTCACAGATGTAGATCACAAGGGAGATGAGGCAAGAGAGTAAACCATGTGAACCACCATTAGATATGATGACGAACCAGATTTAGGGAGCTCTCCTTTGCTATGCTCTCACTGCATCTGCAGTACTGTATCCAGTTCTGGGTGTATCACAATTTGCAAGGATCATTGGTAAACTGAATGTGTCATAAGTCAATATACATTTACTAAGTGCTTAATCAATTATTAAGTGTTTAATTAAATAAGGCAGCTAGGTGACACAATGGGTAGAGTACTGGGCCTGGAGTCAGAAAGACCTGAGTTCAAATTTGACCACAGATACTAGCTGTGTGACCATGGGCAAGTCACTTAACTGTGTTTGCCTTAATTTCCTCATCTTTAAAATGAGCTGGGGAAGGAAAGAGTAAATGACTCTAGTATCTTTGCCAAGAAAACCCCAAATAGAGTCTAAAAAAATTGGACACCATCCGAAGGACTGAACAACAAAAATGAAATGTGCCTGGCACTATGCTAAGTGCTTGGGATACAAAGAAAGACAAAAGACAGTCTCTGCCCTCGAGGAGCTCATAGTCCAATGGGGGAGACAATATGTAAACACTAAGCACAACCAAGCTATATCCAGGATAAATTATTATTGCTGTTGTTTGTCCTTTCTCAATGACATCAGGAGGATGATGGTTTGGTGTGCAAGTGAATTGGATTTGTGAGACAGAGCTGTGCAAAGTCATCAACTTCACTCCCTCCCCTGGAATCCAGTGGCAAGACATAGGTCAGGACAACTGGTGATGGACACTGATGCAGTGAGATACCTTGGCCTTTTTGAGCTAAGGTCCTTCCCCAGTTCTGTTTGTCTGAGGCAACACCCATTCAGTGATTAAATGCTAGGTAAGAACTGAGAAAAGGTAGCCTAATTTGCTTCACAAAAGAATCAATCTGGGAAGGGAAGACCCTTAGAATTTCTGACTGAAACAGAAATAATTGCTATTTACACTCACCCTGAGCCAGTGAGGCTGGGGCTGGGACCTCTTATTGGCCAATCAGTGAGAGCCAGAATGACTTGGGTTTAGAAGAATTGTCAAGTTGCTTTATTTGAATGCCAATGGGCTTTATCAAGCCTGGTTTACCAGAGCTATAGTTCAAGAAATTATAAATAAAAGCTACATGAGGCAAAAGAGCTAATGGTCCCAGTCTAAAAAAAAACCTGGTAAGACAAATAGTGAAGAAAATAAACCTAACTCCTAAACTCCAAGATATCTTGTGACATATAAAAGATCAAAATTTATGTTCCTTTTGATAAAGAACCCACATGTAAAGGTATGACTCCCCATATGGACAGAGGAAGAAAAGGAGGGGGGGAGGAGGAGAAGGGGAGGAAATAGCAGTATTGTCCAAGTGGAACTGGATAGGATAAATAGTAAGTAATCAACAGAAGAAAGACACTAGAATTTATAGGGATTGGGAAAGGTTTCTGGATTTTAGCTGGGACCTGAAGAAAGTCAGGGGGTAGAAATAAGGAAAAGCATTCCAAGTATGAGGGGCAGCCAGAGAAATTGTCTGGAGTTGGGAGATTGAATGTGTCTAGTTGAAGAAATAGTAGCAAGGTGGCAAATGTTACTTGATTACAGAGTGCATGATCTTGGGCATAAGAAGATTGAAAAGGTAAGGCAGCAAGGTATGAAGCGCTTTGAATATCAAACAGAGGATTTTATATTTGATGTGACAGGGACCTACTATAGTTTACTGAGTAGGGAGTGACATGATTAAATATGTACTTCAGGAAAATCACTTTGACAGCAGAGTGGAGGATGGACTAGGGTGGTGAGAAGTTTGGAGAGGGGACTGAAACCAACCAGCTGACTCGTGGTCATCCAAGGGACAAGAGAAAGATGGCAAGAGCACTTGAAATAATGAAGGGTTTGGGTGAAGTAATTGAGATTGATTCACCTGAAGAAGAGGTATCAGATCATGCTAATTCTCTTCAAGTATTTGAATGATTATGCTGAGGGGGAGGGATTATAGATAATGGCCCCCAAAGAATGATAAATAGAAGTATGTATAGAATAATTTTGCATACACATACACACACACACACACACACACATATATATATATACAACTTTGTGTCTAATGGTGGCCATCTCTCTGGTGGGGAATGGAGGGAAGAACAAAGGGGAAAAAAGAAATTTCCATGATCACTTTGTAGCATATTTGGAAGGAACAGCAAGTTGTGCATGCTACATTTGCAATTTCATATGCAATCATCTTTTTTATTGTATTGTGTTATGGAAATGCTTGTTTTATTCCATGAATTGAAAATATAATATACTTGTAATACAAAAAAAAAAGTGACACACACAAATTTCAGCTTAGTATCAGGAAGGATATTAACAAGAAACACATCTAGAGAATGGTAGCAACGGTAGTAAAGAGACTCAGAACCTTATAAGGACTGTCTAAATAAAGGACTTGCAGATGTTTCACTTACAGAGATGCATAATATAACAGCCTTCCTCTGGGAGCAGTGAATTCTCTAGTGGGGACAGTGTCATGGAGGCAAAAGAGTGGTGGCTTTAGAGACCAGGGACATAGCTGAGAGGTCAGGACTTTCTTTGCTGTATAGCTCCCGTTACGATCCTCCCCTGCCTCCCTGTTTCCTGTTTGTTTTATTGTGGGACAGCATGCTCAGAAAAACAGGGGTCAACTGCTCCTGAAATCATCTACACCAGCCGTTGACCTGCCCTCCAGTTTTAACACCTCTCCTTCCCTTTTCATTTATCCACAAACATTTTGAACATGCTCAACAAAAATTGTATAGGTGATACAATGCAGATACTGAATGTTGATGTTTTTTTTTTCTTCAGTCATTTTCAGTTGTGTCTGACTTTGTGAACCCATTTGGGAGTTTTCTTGGAAAAGACAGTAGAGTAGTTTGCCATTTTTTTCTTCAGCTCATTGGATGAGACAACTGAGGCAAGCAAGATTGAATGACTTGCTGAGGGTCCTACAGGTAGTAGCTATCTGACTCATATTTGAACTCAGGAAGATATGTTTTCCTGATTTCAGTTTTGGTATATTATCCATTGCACCATTTAGCTGCCCCCAGAAACTGATAGTCCCCAGAATTTTCTAGGTGAGGACATATGACATAAAAATTGTGAGATTTTTACTCTTCTCCAAATTGTGGATTGGATTGGATTCATAATATTAGAACCCAGGGCCCTATTTACATGAAGTATCTAAGTAAGGAATTGTGCCGTCTACCTGTCTCTCTCTTAGTCTTGTCCCCTACTTCCAGACCCCTCCCTCCCTTCACATTTACCCAATGTCTCTCACACCATAGAGTCATATACTGTTAAGAGTTAAATGGAACTTTAGAATCACAGAACATAGACTGTTACAGCTGAAGTAGGGCAGAGAATTATGCAAGCCAGAAATGGGAGGGGCCTTAGAACATAGAATGTTAGAGCTGGGAGGGGCCTTACAATGGCAAAAATGTAAGTGCTGAGAGAGACCCTAAATATAATCTTTTTCTGCCCCCCTCATTTTACAGAGGAAGAAACAGATTCAGAGAATTTGCATGACTTTTCCAAGGTTACTTACCATTTCTCACATGCAATGCCAGGACGTATGAGAGTACATTCTTGTTCCTTTCTCACAATAACTTTGTGAAATCAGTGGGATATTTGGTTCTGTTTCTCAGATTGGACAAGTGAGGTCCAAAGAGAAGTGACTTGCCAAAGGTCTCAGAGCAAGTTGCAAGTTAGTAATGAATAATAGACCAGAATGTACTAGAAGAACCCCTAATTCCACTATTTCCAGGCTGCTCACTTTAATCTGTATTATATAACCTCAGCCACAAGGAAATTATGTTATTTTAGGGAATGGGGTGAGGGGAAGAAGAGAAAATTCCAGAGCAAAGTAAAGCAATGGGCACCCTGACTCTCAAGGCTGATATTCACAGGCAGTGTATATTGCCATTGGACAATTCACTTTGGGGAAATTGAAATTATCTTTCTAAAGACAGGAGGCTTAGGGGGCAGAGTAAAGATGGTGGCATAGAAGCAGGGATCTGCTAGAGTTCTCCCCCCAAACCCCTCAAAAAAACCTGTAAAAATTACTCTCAACAAATTTTAGAGCAACAGAAGCCACAAAAGGACAGACTGAAGCAAATTTCCAGCCCAAGACAATCTGGAAGTTTGACAAGAAAGGTCTATCGCATCAGGTTGGGAGAGGAATGCAGTTCATCATGGGCCGCACCAGCACAGATGGGGCTGGAGCAGGCCTTAAGGGACTGAATCGCTGGTGGATGCTGTACTTTCCAGACTTCTCAACCTACAAAACCAAAGAGAGTTGAAGCAGAGGCTGCTTCTGGAGCCCTACACTTAATAAAGAGCATAAAAGTCAGATAATTGTTTGAGAAAATGAACAAAAAGGGGGAAAGAAACAGAATATAGAATCTTACTTTCTCTGTGAATAGGTATTTTCTTATGTTATTGGTGATGAGGAAGATCAAAATATACAATCAGAAGAAAACAACAAAGTCAAAGCTCCTGCAGCCAGCACCTCCAAGAAAAGTATGAATTGGCTGTGAAAGAGCTCGAAAGGAATTTTGAAAATCAATTAAGACAAGTAGAGAAAAAAATTGGGAAGAGAAATGAGAGTGATGCTAGAAAATCATGAAAAACAAGTCAACCACTTGCTAAAGGAAACCCAAAAAAATTCTGAAGAAGATAACAGTTTTAAAATTAGACTAACCCAAATGGCAAAAGAGGTCCAAAAAGCCAATGAGGAAAAAGAAAGCCTTAAAAAAGCAGAATGGGCCAAATAGGAAAAGAGGTCCAAAAGCTCACTGGAGAGAATAATTCCTTAAAAATTAGAATGGAGCAAATAGAAGTTAATGACTTTATGAGAAATCAAGAAATTACAAAACAAAACCAAAAGAATGAAAAAAACAGAAGACAATGTGAAATATCTCATTGGAAAAGCAACTGACCTGGAAAATAGATCCTGGACTACCTGAAAGTCATGATAAAAAAAAATAGTCTAGACATCATCTTTCAAGAAATCATCAAGGAAAACTTCCCTGATATTCTAGAACCAGAGGGTAAAAAAGAAATGGAAAGAATCCACTGATCATCTCCTGAAAGAGATCCCAAAAGGAAAATTTCTAGGAATAGTAATCAAATTCCAGAGTTCCCAGGTCAAGGAGAAAATATTGCAAGCAGCCAGAAAGAAATAATTCAAATATTGTGGAAACACAATCAGGATAACACAAGATTTAGCAGCTTCTACAGTAAGGGATCAGAGAATTTGGAATATGATATTCCAGAGGTCAACGGAGATAGGATTAAAACCAAGAATCACATAGCCAGCAAAACAGAATATAATACTTCAGGGGGAAAAATGGAACTTCAATGAAATAGATGACTTCCAAGCATTCTTGTTGAGAATTTCAGAGCTGAATAGAAAATTTGACTTTCAAATACAAGAATCAAGAGAAGTATGAAAAGATAAACAGGAAAGAGAAACTATAATGAACTTATTAAAGTTGAACTGTTTACATTCCTATATGGAAAGATGATATTTGTAACTCATGAGACCTTTCTCAATATTAGGATAGTTGGAGGCAATATATGTATGTGTGTATATGTGTATACACACATATATATACGTGTGTGTGTATGTATGTATGTATGTATATATATATATATATATATATATATATAGAGAGAGAGAGAGAGAGAGAGAGAGAGAGAGAGAGAGAGCACATATAGGGCAAGCTGAATATGAAGGGAAGATATCTAAAAAAAGAAAATTGTTGAGAGGAATGTACTAGAAGAAAAGAAAGGGAGATGTAAAATATAGTAAATCATCTCACTTGAAAGAGGCAAGAAAGAGCTTTTACTATGTAGGAGAAGAAGGGGAAGATGGAAGGGAATAAGTCAGCCTTCCTTTCATCAGATTTGGCTTCAGGAGGGAATAACATACACAGTTAATTGGGTATGGAAGTTTATCTTACCCTATAGGAAAGCAGGGGGGAAGAGGATAAGAAAGAGGGGATAATAGAAGGGAAGGCAGATTGGGGGAAGGGGTAATTGGAAGCAACTTTGTCTACTTTGGTAGAGGGACAGGTCAAAGGAGAGAAAAGAATAGAGGATAGAGAAAATATACTTAGTCTTTCACAACACGACTATTATGGAAATGTTTTACATGACTTCACATGTATAATCTTTATCAAATTGCTTGCCTTTTTCAATGAGGGTGGGTTGGGAGAGGGGACAGGAGAGAATGTGGAACTCAAGGTTTTAAAAATGAATGTTAAAAATTGTTTTTACATGCAACTAGAAAATAAGATATATAGGCAATGGGGTATAGAAATTGATCTTACCCAACAGGAAAATGGAAGGAAAGGAGATAATGGGGGTGGGGTGTTTGGTAGAAAGGAGGGCAGATTGGAGGAAAGAGTAATCAGAATACACGCTGTCCTAGAGTGAGGGGAGGGGGAAGATGGTGAGAAAATTTGAAATTCAAAATTTTGTGAAAGTGAATGTTTAAAACTGAAAATAAATAATTTTTTTAAAAAAAATCTTAAAAAAAAAAAAAGTCAGCAGGCTTCTAGGATCATATCCTGCCATTGTTCCCAAAGTGGGCTCCTGGCCTAGGGTGTGTATGTGTGTGTGCATTTGTGACACCCTGGGGGGGTGGAGAGAGGAGGATAGACTAGAGTTTGTATACAGACCATGGCAGGATATTATGCTTCAGTCAGTGTCCTTGGCTGAGGTGATTATCTGTAGACCAAAAATGGCAAGTAGTCATTTCTTATCTAACAGTGGTGATAAATATGCAGTTGTTTGACTTAAGAGAGAAACTACCTACTTTCTTCTCTGACCCTCCTCCTTCTGGTAGGTGGGACCACTCTTTCTTAACTCCTCCCTTCAGATATTCCCATGGGCATTAATTTTCCCTTAGTTACCAATGTGGGAGGAGGGGTATAGGGAGAAAGAAGGATCTGCTTCTTCTAATTTGCCTGGACAGGTGGTGAAGGAGGGGATTTGCCAGAGACCACTGCCTCAGGGAGAGATTTCCTCTTGCTTCTACTTACCAAAGTTCCTCCTCCCACTGCTGGCTCATTTTATATCTAGTCTGGACTCATTTAAACTTTTTCCTCATTTGGGTAACTTATAATGCTGTTGTTGGTCAGTTGTGTCTGACTCTTCATGACCCCATTTGGGGTTTTCTTGGCAGACACTAGGATGGTGTGCCATTTCCTTCTCCTGCTCATTTTGCAGATGGGGAAACTGAGGCAAATAGGGTTAAGTGACTTGCCCAGGATCATGCAGCTAGTGAGTATCTAAGTCTATTTGAACTCAGAAAGATGAGTCTTCCTGACTCCAGGTTGGGCACTCTATCCACTGTGCCACCTAACTACCCCCAAATTATAATATACGTACATGTATGTGTATGTGCATGTGAATGTGTGTGTGTGTGTAACACATCAAAACTGTTTTTTTTTGGTTTATCTCAAGTCCCTCCAGCTGGTGAGCTCAGCAATTAAAAAATAAATCTCCT
Source organism: Bettongia penicillata ogilbyi (assembly GCA_023548195.1). Lineage (NCBI taxonomy): Eukaryota > Metazoa > Chordata > Mammalia > Diprotodontia > Potoroidae > Bettongia > Bettongia penicillata. The sequence continues at coordinate 490,037 of JAJHZJ010000160.1, forward strand.
CCCTTTGTGTCCCAGGGTGACTGTCACTTCCTGCTTAGCTGCTATTACTTTTCCCCCAAGGAAACACAAGCACACAATGAACAATATCTCAGAGAAATTGATTTCTTTAGAACATTTATCAAATATAAGTAACCAGGGGCTCAGCAACATTTTGCATAAAGCACTCCTCACTGAGAGAGATTGATTACTCAATATTCCTTGCCTACATGAGGTGAGAGGTTTGGGAGAAGAGAGATTCTGGTCTTCTGGTTTACCAGGTTTGAGAGGTAAGATGCAGCTTCAGATCGCCTTCTGGGAGAGGTCCCTGCAAGGAGAGAAATACTCTGGAAGGAAGCTGACATGTTTCTTCAGATGACCTCTGGTACCTTGATAGTGCTCCTGTTACCAGTTTATTATCCCAGAGACTTCAGTGAATTTCCCCTTGGTTAAAATCTGGGGTTCTTCTCTTTCGATCTCCCTCTGTCTGTCTCTGTCTCTCTCTGTTTCTGTATCTCTTTCTATGTCTTTTCTCTCTGTCTCTCTGTCTTTTTTTCTCTCTCTCCCTGTCTCTGTTTTTCTATCTCTGTTTCTGTCTCTGTCTCTATCTCTCTGTCTCTGTCTCTCTCATCTTGCTTCCAGTAAAAGAGCTCATTCACTGTGTGTATTGCCAGGTATACTTTCATCTGTATAGTTTCTCTGATTGTTATCAGCTGAAATAAATGGATTTCTTTGCTACCGATGTTCTTTATGTAACTGATTTGAATGGAAGAGTCAAATCTTGGATCTCTAGCTTGAAGCACTCTTTCCTCATTAATCCTAATTAATTAATTAATTCCTAATTAATCATCAGGAACCCAGCTTGAAGTTAAAATGGATTTCTTCTAAACCAGCATTTTTGGGGGGAGGTGGGAAAGGCAGAGAAATATAATTCTAGCCCAGTACCCATTCTCTGAGAAGAATACAGTGACAAGCCTTTAGTGTCAACTTCTTGCTTCCGCTCCTGGCAGGAATTAATCTTCCTCAAAGGAGAGTGGACAGAGGCTACAGCTATCTATCCATGCCTCTCTGTGACCCATGTCTATGAGCTGCATGGGCAACACACATACACCTTATACAAAAAAAAAAAAAAAGATTCTTTAAACAAATGAACAAAAGTGGCTTATATAGGCTCAGCCTGAGAGCCAGAGTGAAGGGTCATGTAGGTAAGAGTTTCACCTTTTGTAGTTATCCTCAAATGAAGACTGCTATAATCTTCTCCAGTTGGAACAATAGTAGTGATAACCAGGGCAGCTGGAGAGGCACTGAGCTCTTGTCCTTTCTCGACCTCCTTCTGGTGGTCTCTGTGATTGAAGTCCCAGGCTTGAAGGCCATGGCATTTAGGGATGAAGCTACTTGGATGCTGAAGGCTGTGTCAGCAATGACCTTTCTTCCACATACCATCTTGGTGACAATCTCTTCCTACAGCTGCATCAATGCATACTTGGGGCTCAAGTGCAAGTCATGTCATCATTTCTCTGATGGCATGGTCTTCCTCAGCAACCAAGGATGAATACACCAACAAGAAAGGTTATTTTTCTGAAGCCATCACTGGACCTAAGCCATCTCTTGCTCTTTCTTCTCTCTCTCTGAGGGAAAAGAATGATTAAGCCTTCAGTCATAGTGTCAGGGCTCTCCGAGGTTCAAGTAGATAAGGATTGACGAGGCTCCGTTTACACTTACAAAATTATAAACTTAAAAAGGAGCATTAGTTCTCTTAACTGTTCAGATCAAGATCAAGAATCAGAAAAATAATTTGAGGCCCAGAGATGGAAAGTGACTTGTCTCAGGTGAAACAGTCAGAAAGAGCAGCCCCAGAAACTGAGTCCAAGGTCTTCTGATTCTGCAAATAGGGTTCTTTCCATTACTTCATATTGCTTGGAATCTATAACCATCTCATTGGCAAAGAGACATGAGAGCATCTGCCTGGGTGAAGCCTGATCAGGGAAATACAAAAGGACTTTTCACTGTTTTAACTACTTTTCTCCCTCTCCAGACTCTGAGAAAAAGCAATCTACATCCACTGTCCACTTTCTCTCTTCCTATTTATTCCTCAATCCTTTGCAATCTGGCTTTCTGTCTCATTACTTAATTGAAACTATTTTCTCTCGAGTTACCAGTGATTTCCAAATTGTAGAATTTGCATGTCTTTTCTCAGTCCTAATCCTTCTCCTCCTGTCTGCTTTATTTGACACAGCTGACCACCTTCTTTCCTTCTTTCTTGATTTTCACAGCACTATTTTTTGGTTCTTCTCCCATCCAACTGACCCCACCTCAGTCACCATCACTAGCTTGCCATCTGTATCCTGCCCCCACCTGTGGGCCAAGAGTCTGTCCTAGGCTCTCTTTTCCTCTCCCTCTACAATCTACATTCTCTCTCAGCAACCTTATCAGGCCACATATCTTTATCACTTTTATGCATATGATCCATATACAAAAATATTTATATATCTGTAAATGTATATATGTGTGTATAAAAGTGTGTATATGTCTGTAAATGTATATATATACATCTAACATATATATATGCATTTATATATACACACATAAATCCATGTTTATGCATGTGACCCATATATAAATATATCTATATATAAATTATGCATAGCTATAATATATAAACATACATGTAAATATGTGTGTATGTATGCACATATATACACATGCATATACATACACACATATCCAGCCCTAGCCTGTCCCCTGAAGTCCAGCCTCACATCTTCACTTGTCTATTGTCCATTTTAAATTAGATGCACCAGACACAACTGTGTCTGAAACCGAAAGCATTATTCCCTCCATCCCCAATCATCTTCTTCCTCTTCCAAACTTCCCTATTTTTGTCAAAGTCACTACCATTCTTTCAGTCTCCCATGTTCCTAACCTCAGCATTGTCCTAGACTCTTTGCTCTCTCACATCACCCATCACTTGCCAAATCTTAGCAGTTCTGTCTTTACAATATCTCTTGCATCTGATTCCCTCTCTCCTTGCACCCAACTACCACCTTAGTTCAGACTGTTACCACCCCTCACCTAGATTACTGCAATCACCTCCTAATTGGTTTCTCTACCTTAAGTCTCTTATCACTCCATTCTATCCTCCACACAGTTGCCAAAGTAAATTTTTTAAAGGACAAATCTAATCACATGACTGACATATTTAACTCCTGGGGCTTCCTAATGCTTCTAAGATAAAATATAAATTCTTCTGTTTAACTTTTAAAATCCTACACAATCTACCTTTCCAGATTTTTTGGATATTACCCCCCCTCCTACCTTCTGGGATCTAATCAAACTGGTGTTATTTCTGTTCTTTGGATGTGACTACCATCTCCTATCTTCCATGTCTTTGAACCAGCCACTCCATGCCTGGAATTCACTCTCTTCATCACTCTTCCTCATTAGAGTCCTCTCTTCCTTGAAGATGTAGCGTAGGTACATCTACATGAGGGTTTTACTGAGGTCTTCCTTCCCCCAACTACTGGTGTCCTTCCTTAGTGTACATGTAATGAGGCTCTCCCCCATACGTAACTTTATTTCCTGCCAGGAGGAGAAACAGGGGCTGGGGTCAGAAGTTTGGCCACTCTGCTCTTGTTAGAAAAAAAGGGTATGTGCTAGAATTATATCTATATTCTCCTTTAAATATTGTTAGTTTCAGGGATATAATTTTCAGGTTCAAGCTAAACTTCTGATTGTTGATCGTTAATGGAAAAAGGAGAACCCAAGATTTATAGCTAAGAATTGGCTTCCTTCCCACCAAATATTAATGCCACAGTGAACACACACAAAACTAATAGTAAAGAAACCCTATTTATCCAAGACAAAAGCAAAACAGAAATCAAAGAAAGTATACATGTTTGAATATATACAAGATAGCATAGCGTGAAGGACCTCCTCCATTGGGAGTGAGGTAACTCAGCTCAACCATGAGAAAGAGTCTCAGATATCACTCAGGAGAAATTTCCCCAAATTCTCTAGTGTAGCAAGTTAGGGAGAGGGTAATCATCATAGCAATAAATCCACCATTTATGATAATTGTGGATTAAATAACCATACTTACGTTGGATGGATTTGCAAAGAGAATGTCTTAGTCATGAAGATATTAATGCAGTTTCTGGAATGAATTGCAGAGCCCAGGGTCACTCTGGGACCCAAGGACAGTCACAATATCATTTTTAATTCCTTATGAGTCTATTCTACCTGGACTTACTGGACCTTGTGCAATGATGGTAAAAATTAGAAAATGAGAAGCACCAAATTGACCCCGTTTCCCAAATCCCCACAGGGAGATCTCCATGTAACTTAGAAAGCTATGTGAATCAGCTTTCTGTTCAATATGGAAGTCAGTTTTCTTTATCTTTGTTTTTTCATCGACTTGTAAAATGCTATTTATTTTGCTCATTTGTTTCGGGAACTTTGTGAAATGTTCCTTGTCCTGTTAATTTGTAAAACTTTGTATTTAGAAGTAATTGTGACTTGTCTCTGTATGTGACTAATTAATTATATGTGATATTTGAGACTACTGTACGGCATTAGTGAAATAAGTCAAAGGACATTGCTTATGCTTCCTTAGAGACCGCAGAGAGCTATTCTAAATTTTGGATGAAGACTGTGTTTAAAAAAATAGCACCCCTATTTACAAATTTCAAACAGAGTGAAATATTAAGCCGGGCTTATATGAGCAGCTCAGTTTTCCTAACATGGAGACACCATTAAACTGTCTCTTGAGCATTCCTAGTTTGCCTAACATAGAGCCCTCCGCATCCTCTACCAGGTGCGTGAGGGTAACCTCTTCTGATTGACTGCCTGCCTCTTTAAAACTGGCAAGACTGAGGTGTTTATTCTCTTTTCCCCCACACACTTTCTTCCTGCTGCAATCTTTTTGCCAACTCTTATTTGCTGAGGCCAATGCCCAATGTAGATACCAGGAGCAGAACTGGTGAAAGAAGGACTCATTTTCCCAGCTCCCTCTTGTTTACCCTGACATCAGAAAATGAGTCTGGGGGGGGGGGAGTTGTTTGTTTCTGTGCTATGCCGTTGGTCTTCCTCAGTTGAGGTTGCAGAGTCAATCTCCATTAACCTTGGAATTCCAACCATGGAGACCTTGGAGCCAAGATTGCAGGTAGGTGGTACAGCCAACCATTCTTGGCATGGAAGCCCTAAGAAGCTAGGATGCCTGGGACTTAGATCCAAGATGGGTTTTGGACTTGGAGCTGAGATTATACTCTGCTGAAAATGAGCTAAGCTATGAACCTAAGACTCCTCCCCTAAAACTGAGATGGTACAGGAGAGGAAAAGAATGATTCCATCAATGAGTTACAGGGAGTAAGTTTGTATATTTGTGATTATGCCTTCTAAAGTAAACATTTGTAATAGCTAATCTGCCTGTTGGAGGCAATGGAACTGAAATGCAAGGAACCACCTCCCTACACAATCATACACATAGAGCCTAGACACCACCAAACCCCCTAAGGAATTGCAGAATTCTCAAAGGGGTGAAAGGATAAACTATAACCTACCTGGTCATTGGGAAGTGGGGCCAAGGTAGTCTGTATTTTTATGTGTGTGTATGTACATATGTATGTCTTTATATATTTGTATATATACATGTATAAGTGCATATTTACATATGTACTCTCTCCTATTATAACATAAGGTTCTTGCTAAACAAATTGTGGTATATGAATACAATGGGATATAATTGCACTGTGAGAAATGAAGATATGGATAGTTTTAGAGAAGACTGGGGTGACCTGTATGAACTGATGCAGTGATGTGAAGAAAGCCAGAAAAATAATTGGTACAACAACAACATTCTAAAGAAAACAACTTCGAAAGACTTGAGAATTGTAATCCATGGAATGAACCCCCAGAATTGCAGAGGACTGATTACCCAAGAGGATGGACTTGAGATGCAGAGTACAGCATACAACCAATGGGGGGATTTGATTTGCTTGACTATGTGTATTGGTCTCAAGGGCTTACTTTTTTTCCCAAAGATCGGGGCTGTGGGTGGAAAAAGGATAGGGATAGCATAGCAAAAGAAAAATAAAGAGAAGAAAAAGTAAGGCCTTTTTTCTTTAAAATGAATATAAAACCAAAGAGAAAAAGGCAAATCAGGATAACTTCCAAAGCTGTGGGTTGACTTCATGTATAATGTATTTAAAATCTATTTCAGATCTTTTTTCTGCTCTGTATTTGCATATGGCCATTTTGTTTGGTTTTCAAAAAGTTCAGAATAAAAATCAAACAATGTAATCTCTTTCTGAGTGGGATTGTGTAATTTCTTGTAATTCTCTTTCCAGCAGCGAGTATAGCTCCTGACACACAGTAGATGCTTAATAAACGCTTATTGATTAATTGACAAAGCTGAATTGAAAGTTTTTTTTTTTCAGGCAGATGGCAGAGCCTTTTGTATCTACTCTCAAATTCCTCAACTACTACCTAGGGGAAGGATAAAGACACTAAAAAATATATGCCCCTCCCCTAATTTGGTTTGCTCATTATTCTCTGGGGTGACTGGAAGAGTTTTCCAACTCATCAATCGTTTCTAGGTGCCTGGAATCTTGCCTCTAGTGCTTACCAGACTCCAGGCACAGTGCCTGGCACATTGAAGTCACTAAAAATTTTTGTAATTGAATTGAGCAAATTATTTAGGTCTCTGATTTGTTCACCTGTAAAATGGAAATAAAGGAATAATAAAACCTGCTATACTACTCCCTAGGGCAACTAAGTGGTGAAGTGGGTAGAGCACCAGGCCTGAAGTCAAGAAGACTCATCACTTACCAGCTAAGTGACCTTGGGCAATTCACTTAACCCTGTTTGCCTCAGTTTCCTCAGTTGTAAAATGAGAAGGAAATGGCAAACCATTCCAATATCTTTGCCAAGGAAATCCAAAGTGGGGTCACAGAGTCAGATATGACTGGGAAATTGACTGAACAACAAAGTATTCCCTCACAGGGTTGTTTTTAGGAATATATATATAAAACATCTCAAAAACCTTAAAGCAAGACATATTATGTATATATATGCATGTATGTGTATATATGTGTATACATATATCAATTATACCCCTCCTAACTATGGCTGTTCCCCAAATTTCTTCCCTGGTTCTTCCCTTTATGTCTATGTTTCTTTGTGTCTGTCTCTGTATTTCTCTGCCTCTATCTCTGTCTCTCTGTCACAGTCTCTCTGTCTCTGTCTCTCTGGGTCCCTGTCTATCTCTCAGTCTCTATATCTTTCAGCTCATCAGCTCCCATTGGTTTAACCATCATCTCCTTCAGATGATTCTCAAATATATATCCTCAGTTCTAGTCTCTTTCTCCAACCTTTACCCTTACTTTCATTCTTCTAGCATTAATTGCCTATTAAACAATTCAAATTGAACATCCTAGCCATAATTTGAATTCAGCATATCCAAAACTGAATTCATTTTCCCACCCCTCATCCACTCTTCCAAACTTTCCTGTTTCTGTTAAAGGCATCACGCCCTTCCTGTGTTTTGGGTTCATAATTTTAGCATTATCTTGGAATCTTTGGTCTCCTTCAGCTCACATAGGTTATCAGTTGCCAAATCTTGACATATCTGCTTTCACAACATCTCTCTATGACCGTCTCCCCACTCACAAAGCTACCGCTTAAATCCAGGCCCTCATTACCGCTCACCTAAATTATTGCAACATCTTAATTGTTCTCCCTACTTCAAGACCCTCATCACTCAGTTCCCTACTACACAAATTATTTTTCTTACATCTACCACCAGTGGCTTCCAGTTCCCTCTAGAACAAAATATAAACTCCTCTGTTTAGCCCTTAAAACCTGACAACCTACCTTTCCAGTTTTATTGGACGTTACTGGCCTTCCTGTGCTCTGTGATCCAGTCAAACAAATAGCCGACCAATTATATGATGCAAGCAGTAAGCATTGCAGGTATGACATGTATTGTTTTCCCCATTTTTCACAAGAAGTTAAGTGACTTTCTCAGGGAGCTAATATTTCTATTGTTCTCTACCCTAATCAGACTACACCATAAGTATTGTGTCTGGTTTGGGGGTGCTACATTTTAAAGACACAGATTGCCTTGTATTTACTTGGAATGTGTTTTAAATATTCTGATGCATTTACATGCTCACCTACTCCCATTTCCCCATAGAAAATCAATTTCTTGAGGGAAGAGATTTTTGTCTTTGTATTCCCAGTGTTTAGCATATTACCTGGCATATTGTAAGTGTTTAATAAATATTTACAGATTGATCGATTAATTATATTCCAAAGATATGACCCGGATGCTCACAAGCCTGGAAACTATGTCATGTCAGAAAGGATTAGGAACATTTGAAAATCAGGAAACAAGTATGTATTAAGCACCTACCTACTCTGTACAGGCACAGAGGAAATGATCTGAATGGGGACCCAGAAAAACAGATGGCTGGAAGGAGTGATTAGATAGATAAAAGAGATCCAGGGGAGAGTGATACCCCAAAAACCTTGAGGGAACAAATACCAAAGAGACAGTAATCAACAATGCCAAAGGCTGTAGAGAGGTCAAGAGAAAGGAGGATTGAGAATTGGTCATTGCAAGCTAGGTTTTTAAATCTGAGGTCCAACAATCTTTCTAATTAAATATTCAAGTGGTTTTGGAATCTCATCAATATGAAAGATATCTTTAACTTTAAACATTAACTAACATAGATTCCAATCCATCCACATCTACCCATTCTATCTAGTTCTTATCTTTATCCTCCCATACCCTTAACACATGGGGTTCAATTTGCTGGAAACCTCTCTTACTTTCTTCTGAAATGGTGAAAACTCTGGCTGGACCTATCATCCCTTGCCCTCACCATATGAGCAGACCAAACTCCCTTCCTAGAATACACTTTCTTAAAAATAATTTATATCTGTTTGTTCATCTTTGGAATTCTTTGATGACTATATATTGCCAGTGGTTCACACCTAATATGCTTCTCCATTGCTTTTTGTGTGACACATTTTTAATTTTCAGGATGCAGTGGTCTTTCATATCTCTTGGTGATATAGCAATACTAACAGAATGTTGGTGCATTTAAAAATTGGCATTTGCTTTCATGAGAAACGTAAAGTTATTAAAAGAGTTTTGAATTTTCCTAAAGGCAATCCGAACCACTCTCATCTTGTTCATTTCTGGGTCCAGCTTATCCATCTGTGCTATCTATTTGAGATATTCATACTGAGATATTCGTACCATGGGTTGTCCTTCCAAATGCTTGTTGTAACTAACCAGAGAACTAGAAGTTCTTCATTCACTTGGTTTTTCCTACATATGCTTAATGGATGGAATGCTCAAATTCCATTGAGCATTAGAGATTTCTTCCAAGAATTCATGAAACCAGCAAAATATTATCTACAAATGAACATCTGGAAGATCTACCATTTGCAGAGAATCTTTGTCCAACCTGGATTCTTCCAAGGTCTCTGTGACAATGACAAACACTTGTTTTATGACTCCCCTGATGTTTCTTTTTTTGTTTTTTTGTTTAATTTATTTATTTTTCAGTTCTCAAAATTCACTTCCACAAGAATTTGAATTCAAAATTTTCTCCCCATCTCTCCCCACCCTCCACCCCAGGACAGCATCATCCCATCCACCTCTTCCTCCAGTCTGCCTTCTATTATCCACCCTTCTTCCATCCCCCTTCCCTTCTATTTTCCTGTAGAACAAAATAGATTTCTATACTCTATTACCTCTATATCTTAATTTCCAATTGCATGCTAAAACAATTTTTAACATTCATTCTTAAAACTTTGAGTCCCATATTCTCTCTCTCCCTCCCCACCCACCTTCACTTAGAAAACAAACAATTCAATATAGGTCATACATGTGTAACAATGCAAAGCACTTTCATAATGTGTGTGTGTTTGTCCTTCGTTGCTGAAGAAGACCGTGCCAACAGAGAAATAATGACATGACTTGCACTTGACTTTGTTTGGAGTGAAGGAGGGTTGTGTAGGTCACCAGCCTTATTTCTCCTCCAGAGCCATCTGAATCCAGTGACCAGATATTCATCAGGATGACTGGAGATGATCCCGGATGGGGAAATTGGGCTTAAGTAACTTGCCCAAAGTCACACAACTAGTGATTGTCAAAGTCTGATGTGAGATTTGAACTCAGGTCCTCCTGACTCCTTCACTGGTGCTCTATCCACTGCACCACCTATCTGCTCCCAATATAATAGTTATGTTGTAAAAGACTAACCACATTTCCCTCTATCCTATCCTGCCCCATTCTCTCCCCTGACCTGCCCTCCCAAAAATAGTGTTTGCTTCTGATTATCCCTTTCCCCAATTTGCTGTCCCTTCTATTATCTTCCCTCTTGTATCCCCTTTCTCTTTGCCTTCCTGCAGAGTAAAATAGATTTCCATATCCAATTGAAGGTGTGTTATTCCTCTTTAAGCCAAATCCCATGAGAGTAAGGCTCACTTATTTCTTTTCATCTCCCCCTTCTTCCTTCCATTGTAAAAGCTCTTTCTTTCCTCTTTTATGTGAGATGATTTGCCACATTGTCCTCCCTTTCTCTTACTCCCAGTATATTCCATTCAACAGTAAATTTTATTTTTTAGGTATTCTCCCTTCATATTCAGCTCACCCTATGCCCTATCCATGTGTATGTATGTATGCATATAGAGACACACATATGTACACATACACAGGTACATATACATACTTACACATGTTACTACTTTTACTTCCTCTAGAGAGTCAAGTTCGACCATCTTCTCAGCACTTAGCCAGGGCCATGAGCAGACTCCTGCGGGGTTGGTCCATAGTATTCTGCCATCTTGGCTCCACCGCCCTCCCCACCATGTTTCTACTCTGAGGGTCAGTGAGGAGTATATTTTCGTTGTATCTTCCATGGAATCTTGAGTGATTTTGATGTATGTAGAGGAGAAGCCTTTCTGTAAAAAGTCCTGTAATTTGTTCTACTGAATCAAATATTCATTTATTTATTTGTTTTTGATAATCAGCAAACAACAAACTGAGTGGGCTGATATTCTCAGCATCTTTCAGTTCGTTATTAAAGTCTGCTGTCTGGTGATATCCTTGACAGAGATGCTCTCAATTCATGGAGAGATGATGACTGGGATGACAGGTTAAGTTGGTCGTTGTTGATATCTTCTCCACCGCTTTTTTTCCATAATAAGAGAGTCAGTTGTTGCATGTGGATCTTGTCTCTCAACTAATCCTGAAAAGCAGAGACTATAAAATTATAAAAAGAGTCAGAATGGGCCTTAACTCATATGATGTTAGAGCTAGAAGATAACCTAAAATAGCAGAATATAGATTGTTAATGCATGGAAGTACTTGAAAAGTCATGTAAGCTAATCCCTATATTTTACAAATAAAATACTGAGGCCCAGAGAAGGAAAATTACTTTCTCAAAGTAACATAATTAGTGTCTTCTGTGTACTTCATCTATACCCCACCTCCCCAGCCCCTAGCAAGGTGCTGAATACATAGCAATAACAATAATCCTAGTAATTATAGGTTTTACAAAGCACTTTCCTCACAATGTTTTAAGTTCAGCTTGACATGTTATTATCTCTATTTTACAAATGAGGAAATTCAGACTTGGGGATATGAAGAAAGTTGCTTGAGGTTACATAGCTAGTAAGTTTTGGAGCCAGGATTTGGATTAGGATTGTATCACTCCCAGTCTAGTATTCTTTTTACTGTCAATAAATTCTTGTCATCTCTTTGATTCCTGAGTCATCAATGTGCCCAGGATGAGTCCAATTCTACTCTGCCTCTCCTAGGGCAGCCTGGGACTCCTGCTACAGAAAAGGACCTTCAGGCAGGGGGCCTGCTTTTGAAAAAGCTTTGTTCCCAGACACGGTTGGATGCCCTCATCTAGTTTGATAGAAACATTCCTCCCCTCCCCCCAGCCCTGCTTCTAATGGGATCTATCCTCCCTGTCACAGGGTATTGGACATGGCTCTGGGAATGTGGGAATTCCTAACTGTTGTTTTCCCAAGGGAAAATAGTGGTGTTGGATTTGCTTTTTTAATCAGAAATGTGGCATTTTAAGTAATTGAGCTTAAGTATTACTTGGTAGAACTACCTCTTAGTTACTGTCACTCTCTTCCTCTAGTCTTAGGACACTTGACCCCAAGATCCTTTCAGGTTCAATACCATGTCTATCACTGAATCATAAAGTCTCAAAGCTGGAAGGGACCCCTGTGATCCTCTAATCCAACAAATAATCCTAAAAGAATTCCCTCCATAATGCTTCCAAGGAGTAGTTATCCAGATTTTGCCTGAAGAATTTCCATAGTAGGGAACCCACTGTTGGCCCAAATATCCTTTACTACTTTTAGACATGTTTAGGAAGGTTAACTTTATGCTAAATCTACATCTGTATCTTGGCACCTATTTCACCTACTGCATCTAGTTCTAGTGCCAAGCAGGAGATGTCTAAGTCTTCTTCTATATGACAACCCTTCTATATGACAACTCAAAAGATAGTGACCATGTCCCCCTCACATCTTCTGAGACTTAACATTCTCAGTTGCTTCAGATATTCCTTAAATAGAATGGTTAGAAGAAACAAAGCCAGGAGGAAGGAACCTTGGGGATCACTGAATCCAAGCCCATCATTTTAACACCTCAGTAACTTTAGGCTAAAGCAGCCGAGAGACTAGCCCAAGATCATATAGCTAGTTCTTTCAAGTCAGTTCAACTAATATTTACTGAGCATCTACTATGTGTATAGCTTTGAGCTTAGTACAGAGATTATGTTCAGTTGTTTTGGTCGTGTCCAATGCTTCATGACCCCATCTGGGGTTTTCTTGACAAAGATACTAGAATGGTTTGCCATTTACTTTCCCAGTTCATTTTGCAGCTGAGTAAAGTGAGGCAAGCAAGGTTAAACGACTTGCCCCAGGTCACACAGTCAGTAAGTGTCCGAGGCCATATTTGAACTCAAGAAGAGAAGTCTTTCTGATTCCAGGCCCAGCACTTCATGCTCTGAGCAACCTACTTGCCCCCAGCACAGAGAAAGAATCTAGAGATTAATGTGATATAGCTCTTATTTACAGTCTCAGAGGAGAGATGAGGCAAATAGCTTTAACAAAATGCAGTGTGTTACTCCCTGGGCCACAGGAAAAGTACATACAGAAGGTTAGGAGAGTTCAGAAAGGAGGGATAATTTTTAGCTGAAAAGATTGAGAAGACTTCCTGAAGAAAGTGACCTTGCAACTTAAACTTGAAGGCTAAGTGGGATTTCAGTAAGTGGAGATGTTTAATTGGTTTTTTTGGGGGGGGAGGAGTGGTTTCCATCTATAGAGAGCAATGAGAAAATATATAGTATGTGGGTGAGTCTTACATAGTCTTCTTGTTTTATCCTAGAGCAATTTCCATCTCTCCTCATGTAGTCAGTGCCCATTTCCTATCCCAATTTCCCACAGTCACCCAGAGTGGCCCCTCAAAGGTCTCTCCTTGTCTGGCAAATACTCCTGTCCCTACACTTTCCCAATCTTTTCTCCCCATCAGACTTTGTTTTATTGCCAATTTCCTCAAGGTTCTTAGGTCCTCAGGTGACAGGAGGCTAAACTGACCAAGAAGTCAGATTTGTTTTATTTGTGTGTTTGTCCTTCGTTGCCGAAGAAGACCATGTCATCAGAGAAATAATGACATGATTTGCACTTGACTTTGTTTTGAGTGAGGTAGGGCTGTACCAGATATTCATCAGGATCACTGGAGATGACCCAGGATGAGGCAGTGGGGGTTAAGTGACTTGCCTAAGGTCACACAGCTAGTGAGTGTCAAGTATCTGAGGTGAGATTTGAACTCAAGTCCTCCTGACTCCTACACTGGTGGTCTATCCACTGCATCACCTAGCTCATGAAAATGAAAGGAAAAAAAGTTAGGCACTCCTACACTGAGTCATCTGCCTCTCTCCATCTCCTTATGTTTGAATTTCCTTTTCTCCCACACTTCAGGTGCTCCCAAAGAATCCCCAAACCACACGAGCCTATGTACCATGAAAAGCAAAAAGGAAATAAGATGTGTCTGAGACCCTGACTTGAATCACAGATTATACTAAGGAAAATCAAAATAAGAACAGATAAAGAAGCATTCCTCCTCACTAGCTCACAATCCTAGTAGTAATTAGGAAGCTGTCAGCCTTGGAAATGATATATACCTGCAAAACAGGTATCCAGCAGTCTTGGTCAGCTATTCAAGCCTATGGCTGCATTATCAATGGTTTCACCTGTCCCTGTTACCACCTAGAAACTCTTCCAGTCACAAGCTGACAACACTGGCTTTTTTACTTCCTGTAGACTTCATAGGAAGCAGCAAATCCAGCTCCCATACCAGCCACCAATCACCATATTTTCCCTGAGAATAATATAAGAAATTTTAAATTTTGTTTTACTAAAATTTAGGTAAACTTTATCTACAACATTATCTGATCTTTTAAATTAATAAACTTATCAGAAAAGGAAAAGAAAGTTACTCTGGCATGACCTATTCTTGGCAGAGTAATGCTAGTTCTTTGTAATCTTTACTTCATTGGATACAGAGGAAATTTTAAATTATATTCATCATTTAAAAGTATTAAAAATATAAGAATGGGAAAATCTTTCCTACATATGCCTCTGTGTGTGTATGTGTATGCGTGTGTACATACATATATGTATCTGTATATCTAAAATAATGATCTGGCATTATTTTCAATGGTGAAACATTACAAGCAACTTCCATCACTCTCATTTAATATAGTGTTAGAAATGTTAGCTATAGTAATAAGGCATAAAAAGAAATCAAAGGCATAAACAAAAACAATTAAGAAGTTAATTATCTGTAATTGAAGATGACATGATGCCAACTTACGCAATTCCAAGAGTATGTACAAAAGAATCATATATCAATGTAATGGAATATGAGATAAACTCACAAAAATATTTTTGTTTCTCTATACTTCCAGTAAAAATCAAGAAAACATGATAAAGAAACACTTTTTATAATAATTATGGAAAGCATCAGATATTTAGTCACTAACTTACCAAGATAAATAAGAGACTTATATAAAGCTAACTTGAAATTATTTTGAAATAAATTAAGAAAAAGCTGAACAAATAGAATATATTAATAGCTAGCATTTATATAGCAGTTTAAAGTTAATAAAGTGTTGTGCATCTATTATCTCATTTGATCCCCCCATCAACCTGGGTGACATAGCTGCTATTATTATCTTCATTTTTATAGATGAAGACACTGCATTCCTGGAAGATAAAGTAACTTGTACAAAGCCACACGCTTACTAGTTGTAAGGCAGGATTTGAATTCAGATCTTGATTGCAATTCATATTCTATTGGAGTCTATCCACAGTATTATCCATTCTATCCACAGTACTACTTGTCTGTCCTAGGAATATTCTCTGTTCATAGTTAAGTTAAACAAATGTAGCCAACATGCTTAGAGTTTCCTAACTAATCTACAGATTTTACAAAATACCAATAATATATTTCATGTGATTAGATAAAATCCTGACAAAAAGTAGATAAGAAAGTAAGTGGGCATGAACATCAAGAAAGATGATGAAAAGGAAAATGCTTTATGAAATCAATGATTATAAGATAGTTAATGTCAGCATTTACTAAGTATTTACTGTGTTCTAAGGCACCATGGGAAGTGCTGGGAGTATAAAGAAATGGAAAAAACCAGGATTTCTGCCTTCAGAGTTTATACTCTAATGAAGGAGTAACACGCAAATAACCATGTGCATACACCTTATAAACAGTGTAAATGGAAGGTAATATCAGAGGTGGGGGGTGGGGAGGCAGAGTGGGAGGGAAGAAGTGGGAAAGGTTTCTGGTGATGGTGGGATTTCAGCTGAGTCTTTAAGGAGGCCAGGGAAGCAGGAGGCAGAGAAGAGGAAGGAGAATATTCCAGGCATGAAGAACAACAGATGGAAAGGCACAGAGTGCCATATGCCAAGAACAACAAGGAGGCCAGGGTACCTGGATTATAGTTTGTAGAGGGAAACAAAGTATGTGGAGATTGGAAAGGTAAGAAGGAGTCAGATTGTGAAGGGCTTTGCGTGCCAAATTGAAGATTTTAATCTGGAGGTAATAAAGAATTAGTCAATAAACATAAGCACCTACCATGTGCCAGTCACTATGCTAAGCCCCGGGGATAAAAAAACAGACAAAGACAGTCCCTGATCTCAAGGAGCTCACAATCTAATGAAGACGATAACAAGCAAATGTGTACAAACAAGCTATATGTAGGATAAATAGGAAATAATTAAAAGAGGGAAGTCACTAGAATTAAGAGGGGTTGGGAAAGGTTTCCTCTAGAAGATAGGTATTTAGTTAGGACTTGAAGAAAGTTGGTGGAAGTTAGCAGGCTGAGATGAGGAGGAAAAATATTCCAGGCATAGGAGCCAACCAGAGAAAAGGCTGAGAGCCAAGAAATGGAGTGTCTCATTTGAAAAAGCAAGGAAGTCAGTGTCATTGGATCAGTCACTAGAGTTTATTGAGTAGGGCTTGGAGGCTGATTTGGTCAGATTGGGCAAGTTTTGAAGGAAAGATAATGAGTTCTGTTTTAAACTTGTTGAGTTTGAAAAACCGATGAGCTATACAGTTGGAAATGTCCATAAGATAGTTGGTGAAATAAGACTGGAAATGAGGAAAAAGATCGGAGTTGGATATACAGATCTAGGAATCACCTACATAGATAATATTTGAACCCATGGGAGCTAATAGGTTACTAAGGGAGAAAGTATAGAGGAAAAAGAGAAGAGAACCTAGGACAGAACCTTAAGGTACCCATTGTTGAGTGGACATGACTTGGATAAGCAAAGGAGATTGAGAAGAGATAGTGAGACAAGTAGGAAAACAACTAGAAGAGAACAGTGAAGAGAAAACCTAAGAGGAGAAGATACTGAGAAAGTAATTGAGTCTCCAGACTTGAAGAGAGATCAATAGAGATGAAGATAGTTAAGAAAACACTGTTATAACTGGCCATTAAAATGTCATTAGCAACTATGGAGACAAAACTTTCAGTTGAATAATATAGTTGAAAATTAAGATTGTCATGTGTTTAGAAATAAGAGGAGAGGAAGTGGAGGTACTATGTGTAGACTGGTTTTACTTGCAGTTTAGTTAAGAAGGGGAAAGAGAGATACAGATTGAATAGTACCTAGGGATGGTAGCATCAAATGAAGGATTTTTGAAAACTGAATGTTACCAGAAAAATAGAGAAATAGATCAATTTAAAATAAGAAGCAACACAAAAATAGAATCAAGTATATTTAACCCAACCTGGGGAACAAAATTACTAGACAATAGAGACAATTAGAGAGAAGCACTATTTTAAAAAATCATACCTTACAGCATGAAATATAATAAATTCTAATTATGTCAATGATCTAAATATTTTCAAACTATTTTAATAACAAAAGAATAATATTTTTCAGTTATTGAGATGAAGAACATTTCTATTAAGCGAATGGAATTTTTGGAGACAAAACCTATGGCTATCATGCAAATGGAACTATCAAAGATCAAATCTGTCATTTTGATTACATAACAATAGAAGGATTTGCACAATAAAAACATTTCTGAAATTAAAAGAAAAAAGTTTTGGAGAAAATACTTGAAAGTAATGTATCATAGAAGGACTGACATCCAGAATCTATAAAGGACATATCAATAAGAGGCATAGTTACTTCCCAATAGAGAAATGATCAAAGTCATGACCAGATTTTCAGATGAGAAAACTATTTATAAACACATAAACCAATATTCAAATTCTTTAACATTCAAGCCAAGAAAACCTTAAGGTGCCACCCCTCTAAATTGGAAAGAGGGAAAAAGGATTTAGTTCAGTGTTGGTAAGGCTAAAGGAGAAGAAGTATGTTATTATTTTATTGTTGACTCCATAACATTTGGGGAAAATATTATGGCCATACAAAAGAGTCACAAAATTCACAAGCTCCCTTTGAGCCATTGAGTCCAGCATTAAGTCTATCATAAATGTACTGGGAACTATACTACATTTTTCTTGGTCCATTAGAGCAATGTCAGGGGAGTTTGGGGTTTTTCATCCCCCTCCCCAGTAATTACCTCTAAAAATGATAGTTCACACTTACAGGAAGCTGTAATATTTACTAAATGCTCTCCTCATAAGAACCCCATGGGGTAGGGAGTTCAAATATTATTACCGCCATTTTGTAGAAATCGAGGTTCTGAGAGATTGTGTCAAAACTATAGTTACATGTAGATTCAAAACCCAAATATCCTTACTACAAGATAGCCCTGCACAATAACCCCATCCAGTTCACCCGCTGCAGATTTGTGAAACACAAACTTACTGAAAAGATCATATCAGCTCTGAAACTCACACCTCTCTAGGGCTGCCATCTCATCATTTCCCAGCTGCCTGCAAGACTTCCTCACGTCCATATTCCTCTTTCTTCTCCCCCACTTTTCAACTTTTTATGTGTTGTCTACCTCTGGTATATTGTGAACTCCTAGAGGGCCCTTCTTTGCATTCTCAGTGGCTCCCACGTACTCAGTATGTAGTAGGTACTTGGTTGGTTGGTTGTAGTCCGTCTTCAAAGAAGACCAAAATGACATCACCATTGTAAAGTGAAATTTCAGTGTCTCCGTTGTGACTGATCAGACCAATATGAGCTCAGAATGCTCTACCACAGGTTGGGCACAGAAAGTCTGCATGAATATTTGGGGTGGATATCCCAAATTTGCACATCCTGCATTTACTTTGTGTTGTCTCAATTCTGCTTTGCTCAAAGAGCACAGTACCCTTTCTGATGTGGGCACGCCATGCTGGGTGGTTTTGTGCCAGTGTCTCCCCTGCTGCACGGTCAAATCCAAAGTTCTTGAGAGAGACCTTGAGAGTGTCCTTGTATCGTTTCTTCTGGACACCATGTGATCGCCTGCCCCATGCAAGTTCTCCATAAAATTGTCTTTTTGACAAGCCTACAATTTGCATTCAAACAATATTGCCAGCCCATTAGAGTTGCACTCTCTGAAGCACAGTTTGAATACTTGGCAATTCAGCTTGAGCAAGGACTTCAGCGTCTGGTGCCTTATCCCGCCAAGTGATCCTCAGAATCTTCCTAAGACAGTTCAATTTGAAGCAGTTCAGTTTCCTGGCATGGCACTGGTAGACTGTCCACGTTTCACAAACATATAACAATGAGGTCAGCACAACGGCTCTGTAGACTTTCAATTTGGTAGTCAGTCTAATACCTGTTCTCTCCCAAACTTTTCTTTGGAGCCTCTCAAACACTGAGCTAGCTCTGGCAATGCATGCATCAACCTCATTGTCAGTGTGTACATCCCTGGAAAGTACACTACCAAGGTAAATGAATTTATCCACAGCATTCAGAACTTCTCCATTTGTTGTAACCAATGGTTCCATGTATGGATGGTGTGTGTGTGTGTGTGTCTGTCCTTTACTGCCGAAGAAGACCAGGCCATCAGAGAAATAATGACATGACTTGTACTTGACTTTGTTTTGAGTGAGGGAGGGCTATGCAGGTCACCAGCTTCAGTTCTCCAGAGCCATCTGAATCCAGTGACCAGATATTCATCAAGATGACCCAGGATGAGGCATTTGGGGTTAAGTGACTTGCCCAAGGTCACATAGCTAGTGAGTATCAAGTGTCTGAGGTGAAATTTGAACTCAGGTCCTCCTGACTCCTGCACTGGCACTCTATCCACTGTACCACCTAGCTGTTTCCTGATAGTGTGGTGGTGGCTGATGGAGCACCTGCGTTTTCTTGGTGTTAATTATTAGGCCAAAATTAGCACAGGCAGTAGAGAATTGATCCATACTTTGTTACATCTCAGCTTCAGAGGTTGTATTGAGTGCACAATCATCTGTAAACAGAAAATCATGCACCAACACTCCCTCTACTTTGGTCTTGACTTGTAACCTTTTCAAATTGAGGAACTTACCATCAGTATGGTAGTTGACCCTGATGCCATGTTCATTCTCATTAAAAGCATTTGTCAACATGCTGAGATTTACAAGGTAGTAGGACTGAAATTTTCCAGGTTATATGGCAAGAGGAAGTTATCCCCCAGGAATTCAAGGATGCCTCCATTGTCCATCTGTATAAGGGTAAAGGGAATAGATTGTCCTACGACAATCACAGGAGGATCTCTCTCTTAGTCATTGCTGGCAAAATTCTTGCCAGAGTCCTCCTTAATAGACTGGTCCTTCACCTGGAAGATGGGCATACACCTGAGAGCCAGTGTGACTTCAGAAAGGGCTGAAGAACAGTTGATATAGTGTTTGCTGTCTGACAACTCCAGGAAAAATGCCAGGAGCAGAACAGAGGTCTGTACACAATGTTTGTGGATGTGACCAAGGCCTTTGACACTGTTAGTCATGAGGGCTTATGGAAAGTTATGTCAAATTTGGTTGCCGGAGAAGTTCATCAATATTGTATGTCAATTTCATGATGGCATGTTTGCCCGGGTTCTGGATAGTGGACAATGCTCTCGTGCCTTCCCAGTCACCAATGGAGTGAAGCAGGGCTGTGAGCTTGCTCCCATGCTTTTTAGCCTGATGTTTTCAGTAGGTCCTTAATAAATGTTTGTTGACTGACTCAGTGAATAAATGGGAGGTGTGGTTCTGCAGAGTTGTGAGATCTGCTAGTTTTGGTACCATGGAGCCATCTGACCCAACCTGTACTGGGGATGGAGGCCCACTTGGAGAGTGAAAGGGGAGATGTGTTCCTCTTCACTGGGAATGCTTCCATGAAACCAGACAGTGATAGCACTGTTGTTTGACCTTTCTTCTCAAAGAGGACCATGATATTAGGGAGGTGGTGCCATGATATACACTTGCATTGACTTGGATTTAAGCAGGGAGGATTGTGCAAAGTCATAGCTTCACTTTTTCCTCCAGAGCCATCTGGAAGATCAGGAGGACTGGAGATGGCTTAGATGTAACGGGAGACCTTGGTCTTTTTTAAGCTAAGGCCTTTAACAGTTTGACCGATGCAATGCCCATTCAGTGATTAAGGCTAAGTAAGAAATAAGGTAGAGAATGGTCTCTTTTACCTAGTCAAAAAAAAAAAAAAAAAGCAAATTAATCTGGGAGGGTCAGGCTCTCAGGGCTTCTGGCCCAAACAGAAACAGTTGCTACTTACATTCCTTCTGGGCCAATCAGGGCCCAAACAATGACCAATGGGGCTTGGCCTGGGGCCTATGGTTGACCAATCAATGACAGCCAGAGTGATTTGGGTTTAAGACCGTGAAAAGCTGTGGTTTTTGTCTGTCCTTCATTCTCAAAGAGGACCATGATATCAAGGAGGTGATGCCATGGTTTGGAAGTGAATTGGATTTAAGTGAGGAAGGGATTCAATTCACCAGCCTCAGCCTCACTTTTTCCTTCAGAGGTATCTGGGTCCAATTGCAAGATATTGGTCAGGACAACTGGAGATGGTCCAGCATGCAGCAGGAGACCTTGGCTTTTTTTAATAGCATTGAGAACAAGGGAGAAATATAGAAAAAGGCCCCTTGTTTGTCACTATGTCAGAAATGAATTCAGAGAAATCCAATTGTTTCTTGCCAAGACAAAGGAGTTCTGAAAATACTCCTGCAATTAATGACCTGTCACTGGCCTTGATTGAGACACTGCAAAAAAGGACATCAGGTGCCATCTGCTGGGAGCATCAAAGATCTGCAGGAGTGATGAGATAATTTGTCAAGAGCTGCACAAGAGTACGAATGTCATGTTAACATTGCAGAGAACTAGAGACAGAGGGGATGGTGCCCAAGATAGCAGAGGAACCACAACAGAAGAGTGATGACGGTATTGATACTCCTACTGTAGCCCCATCATATTCCAGCGTATCACAGAGTGTCTCGCCACCATCTCTGAACTGTCTGGATTACCCAAATTCCATTCATGCTGCCTCCAGGAACAGACTATGACCACACTGCTACAACTCCAAACTCTTGTTCATGGGGGTCCTAGGAATAACCCTGGTGTGTGTTTATGGAGGGAGGTAAGCAAAGGATATACTCCTACTATTTGCTACTGTAGCTACTGAGTTCCCACTGGTGTGCTTACATGCATGCGAAATCAGTCACCATGACACCTTTAACTCTTACATAGAAAACATTTCCTAAATGACAAGATAAAATCAATAATAATGATAATATTTACTCAAAAGAACACAAAAGCAGAGCGGCGGCGGCAGAGACGGGGGCAGGAAGCGCGGAGGCAGAGGCGTGGGCGGGCGGCTGAGGCGGCAACGGCCTGGGACTCAGGAATCCCCCAGTAGCAGGTAGGATCTTCAATACTGAAGGTCTTTCCAACCTGAGGGAGCCGAGCAGGGGAGACGGCCCTGCCCCCACCCTGCTCTACTGCTGAACGCCTCTGAATAAAACCCCCAAGGGAGCTGAGCACAGCAGGCGGGGGCCCCCCACCCCACCCCCACCCGCTCTGTTCCTGAAAGTCGCTTCAGAAAGCCCCTGAGGGCCCAAGCTAGGAAGCGGCCCTGCCCCCACCCTGCGCCAGAACTAAAGCTTGCCGCGGGAAAGCGCATTTGAATCTCAGAGGCCAAGTACTAGCTGGGCGGATCCAGGCGGAGGTGGAAAGGAATCTCAGAAGTCAAGTAACTGGCTGGGAAAATGCCTAGAAAGGGAAAGAAAAATAAGACTTTAGAGAGTTTTTTCCAACAAATGCAAATGATCCCGACCTTCGGATCTGATGGGGAGGACGAGGACGTATTTTTCCCATCAGGGAAAGATGTGGAGGGCGGGGCCTCAGTACCCCAGACACCCCAGGGGGGTGTTGGGTGGGCTCAGGCCTTGGAAGAGCTTAAAAAGGATTTTGAAAAGCAAGTTAGACAGGTGGAGGAAAGACTGGGAAGAGAAATGACAAAGATGCAAGAAGAGTATGAAAAAAAGGTCAATATCTTGGTAAAGGAGTCCCAAAAAAATGCTGAGGAAATTAGCACCTTGAAAAATAGGCTCATTCAATTGGCAAAAGAGGTTCAAAAAGCCAATGAGGAGAAGAATGCTTTCAAAAGCAGAATTAGCCAAATGGAAAAAGAGGCTCAAAAGCTCACTGAATTTAATAGTTCTCTCAAAATTAGAATGGAACAGATGGAGTCTAATGACTTTATGAGAAACCAAGAAATCACCAAACAAAACCAAAAGAACGATAAAATGGAAGAGAATGTGAAATATCTCATGGGAAAAACAACTGACCTGGAAAATAGATCAAGGAGAGACAACTTAAAAATTATGGGACTACCAGAAAGCCATGATCAAAAAAAGAGCCTAGACATCGTCTTGCATGAAATTATCAAGGAGAACTGCCCTGAGATTCTAGAACCAGAGGGCAAAATAAGTATTGAAAGAATCCATCGATCACCACCTGAAAGAGATCCAAAAAGAGAAACTCCTAGGAACATTGTGGCCAAATTCCAGAACTCCCAGCTCAAGGAAAAAGTCTTGCAAGCAGCTAGAAAGAAACAATTCCAGTACTGTGGAAATACAATCAGGATAACCCAAGATCTAGCAGCTTCTACAATAAGGGATCGAAGGGCGTGGAATAGGATATTCCAGAAGGCAAAGGAACTAGGACTGAAACCAAGAATCACCTACCCAGCTAAACTGAGTATAATACTTCAAGGGAAGATATGGTCTTTCAATGAAACAGAGGACTTTCAATCATTCTCAATGAAAAGACCAGAGCTGAAAAGAAAATTTGACTTTCAAACACAAGAATGAGAGGAAGCATGCAAAAGTAAACAGCAAGGAGAAGTATTAAGGGACTTACCAGAAATGAACTGTTTGCATTCATACAGGGAAGGACAATATTTCTAACTCTTAAAACTTTTCAGTATCTGGGTGGTTGGTGGGATCACACATACACATGTACACGCATGCACACACATACACACATGCATTCACATGCAGAGACAGAGAGCACAGATTGAACTGAATAGGATGGGACCATACCTTAAAAGAAATTAAGGTAAATGGTGAGAGAGAAATGTAGTGAGAGGAAAGAGGGGGAAATGGAAGGGGGTAACTATATGTCATTTAAGAGGCAAGTAGGAGATGTTTTTAGTGGAGGGAAAAAGAGGAGAGCTGAGGGAAAAAAACAAACAAACAAACAAACAAAAGTTTACCCTCATCACATTTGACTAAACGAAGGAGTGAAATGCACACTCATTTTGGTATGAAAACCTATCTTACAGTATAAGAAAGCGGGGGAGAAGGAGATATTGGGGGGGGGATGATGGAAGGGAGGGCAAAGGGAGGAGGGAGTAATTGAAAGTCAACACTTGGGGAGGGACAGGATCAAAGGACAGAAGAGAAACAATGAGGGGCAGGTTAAGAGGGATGGCAATTCAGTTAGTCTTACACAACACGACTATCAGGAAGGTCACTTGCAAAGCTACACAGATATGGCCTATAATGAATTGCCTGCCGTACCAAAGGGAATGGATGGGGAGGGAGGGATGGGGAGAATTTGGAACTCAAAGTTTCAGGAACAATTGTTTAGTATTGTTGTTGCAACTAGGAAAGAAGACATACAGTTAATGAGGAATAGAAAGTCATCTGGCCCTACAGGAGAAAAGAGAAGATAGAGACAAGGGAAGGGAGGGATGACAGAAGAGAGGACAGATTGAAGATAGGGAAAATTAGATTGCTTGGGGTATTGGGGTGGGGGGAGGGGAGAAAAGGGGAGAAAATTTGGAACCCAAAAATTTGTGAAAATGAATGTAAAAAGCTAAATAAATAAATAAATTAAAAATAAAAATAAAAAAAAAAAAAAGAACACAAAAGCAGGAATAATTGCAGCATTTACTTAATAGACAAGAGGAGTAATCATAACGTAAACAGTCTATCTATCAGCCTGAGTCATAGCCTCCCACCATCGCACACCAAATTCTCTTGGGAGAATTAGTACATACTTAAAGAAACAAATTATAGAGAAATGTGAGTGGGAAAACCTATGAACCTAAGGAAACTCTTCCCTTTGGGCTGAAGATCTCGTTGTTTGTGGTCCTTTCAAGAACAATATATACCACATGAAGCTGCTTCTCTTGTTACGTTTTCCTCCTTTTGTTCTAACTTTTCTGCTGGGAGATCCAGAGTCCATGAAGCAGTGACAAGTTCTTTGCATTCATGATCACCCTTAACAGGGTACTGAGAAAAATCATGCCAATCTTTCACCAAAGTTGTGCCAAGCCCCTCAGATCTTTAAAAAGAGATTCTGCTTTGATCAGTCAGTTTTAAGTCTCTTCTTATAGCAAAGTCCAGTTCACAGTAACACAGATACAAAGCCTGTCCTTTCTCTCCTGTTTCTTCCTTTCAAACCATAGAAGGAAGGAGAGGACAACACAGGCACACCCGAGAGATTTCTCATTCTCAGGCAGTAGACAGCATTGGAAAGCAATGATCTCTGATAGCTCTTCACTCAGCAGCAAAATTTAACTCTCTTCCTATACCAGTAGCGGTGCCAACATTTCTCTCTCTTCCAATCAGCAGGTTCCCAGCCAAACAGCTGAAGGATCATCTGGAAGCCTTCTGTGCCTTCTGTTCCCTAGCTTCTTGAAACTCCTCCTGTGATCAGTTTACTCTCCTGCTTCTTCTTCTGTTTATATTTTCATACAGCTTCTTCTTAAAGATTTTTAACATCTTCTAAAGCCCTAAGTCAAAACTTCCTGGTGGCCAGTGACTCATCTTTATCTTTGAAGTAAAATTCAAGAAATCCACCTTTCTGTCAGATATGATCCCAATTGTGCTGTGATCCCTAGTTAATTTACAATTTTGTCAGTTATAACCTTTAATACTCTAAAAACTTTCACATGCAAATTAACTTTGTAACAATACCCTGTAACTATTATTTCCTCCATCACTACTCTACCTTCAAACAGGTCAATTCAGAACATTCATCTAAAGGTATCTCTCTACCTTGTCTTCTGAACGTGTGTCTTTCCTCACCATTCTATCTGTGATACTCTTTCTTCAAAAGTTGGTTTTATCATTTTTCCTTACACAGTTCTCATTTTTACCCCCTTAGCCGCCCAAACTATTCATATATGAAAGGAAAAGCTCCTTATGTTAGTTGCTATAGACAGCTATAGGGAAGGGAAGCATTAGACTGCACAACCGGTTCAAGAATATGTGGAGGACCTGGTCATAAACTTGAGCTATCCCTTGAGACTCTGACGAGCCTTAGGAGACGTGCTGAACATGTTGACATCATATGAAAACCTCTGACTCCTGGGCCACATTAGAGATTAGAAATAGCACCTGTTGGAATTCCTACACAGGGCATAACTGGATGTTATTAAGACTGTACAGGACTCTGAGGAATGGTTGGTTGTTTATAGGCAAATGTTCTTTTTCATGAGCTATTTTATATCACTAGTTGTTTTTTTTTTTACTTTTGAATAAACTTGTTCATTCTTTAAACCTTGTGAGCCTGTGAGGTAAGTTGAAGAAAATGCATTAAGTGATGCTGGATAGTAAAGCAACCACACTATCTGAGTGAGGGCAATAGACCAGAGGAGTAAGAAATTCTCTGAAGCATACCTGGAACCTTAATATTACATGAAAGTCTCTGACTCCCAGGTCACATAAAAGATATTATGAAAAGGAAAAAAGGACCTATCCCACATAAAACAATTTCATAGCTGTTTTATATATGATAGGAAAGCTTGGGAAATAATGCACATATCCAACAGTTGGAAAGTGACTGAATAATTTATGCTGGTTTTTGTTCTTTGTTCTCAAAGAGGACCAGAATAAAATCACTATGTTGGGGTCAAGGTACAGTGTGTCCAACTGTGACTGATCAGACCAATATAAGCTCAGAAAGTTGTACCACAGATTGGGCACAAACGGTCCATATGACCATTTGAAGTGGAAATGTTTTTAAATTGGTGCATCTCACATTTCCTTTGAGCTACTACAATTCTTGTTTGTCGTAGAGTTCAATGCCTTTGATATAGGCACACCATTCTGGGCGGTCCTGTGCCAGTGTCTCCCATGTATCACAATTGATTCCAAAGTTCTTCAGAGAGACCTTAGGAGTGTCCTTGTATTGCCTCTTCTAACTTCCATGTGAGTGCTTGTCTTGTGTGAATTCTATGTAAAATAGTCACTCAGGCAAATGTACTTTTGGCATTCAAAAATGTGGCCAGCCTGTCCGAATTGTACTCTATGCAGTACAGTTTGAATACTTGGAATTCAGCTCAGGAAAGGATCTCAGTTTCTGGTACTTTGTTTTCCCAAGTGATCTTCAGAATCTTCCTAAAATAATTCAAATGGAAGTGATTCAGTTTCTTGGCATGGCAATGGTAGACTGTCCAGGTATCACAGGCATATAACAATGAGGTTAGCACACTGGCTCTGTAGACCTTCAGTTTGGTGGGCAGTCTAATACTTGTCTCCCAGACTTTCCTTTGGAATTTCCCAAACATGGACCTAGATTTGGTAATGTGTGCATCAACTTCATCATCTATGTCTACATCTCTGGAAAGTATACTGCCACAGTAAGTGAACTTATCCACAGCTTTCAAAATTTCCTCATTTGTTGTTACTGATGGTTCCCCATACGGATGGTGTGGTGCTGACTTGTGAAGAACCTTTGCTTTCTTGGCGCTAATTGTTAGGGTAAAATTAGCACAAGCGACAGAAAATCAATCCATACTTTGTTACATCTTAGCCTCAGAAGCTGCATTGAGTGCAGTCATCTGTGAACAAAATGTTATGCACCAACTCTCTTTCCACTTTAATCTTGGCTTATAGTCTTTTTAAGTTAAATAATTTACCCTCAGTGTGGTAGTTGACCTTGACGTGGTTTTTATCCTTATTGAAGGAGTCTGACAACATCACAGAAAGTATTATGGTAGCAAGTTTTATTTCGTTGGTGATTGGGAAAAAGTGAGAGCATGTCCATTATCTAGAACACAGACAAGAATGCCATTACGACACTGATATACAAAACTGATGAACTCCAGGCAACCATATTTTGCCATGATTTTTCACAAGACCTCACAACTGACAGTATCAAAGGCTTTGGTCAGATCAAGAAATGTTGTGTACAGACATTACTTCTGCTTCTGACAATTTTCCTAGAGTTGTCAAGGAGCAAACACAATCATTCCTCAGCCTTTTCTGAAGTCCCATTGGTTTTTGGGGTAGATGACCATCTTTCTGGTGAAGGATCAGTCTATTAAGGGGAACTTGGGCAAGACTCTTGCCAGCAGCTACTAAGAGAGATATCCCTCTGTTATTGTTACAGGACAACCTATTTTCCTTTCTTTTATTGAAATGGACAATGGAAGTATTCTTGAATTCCTGAGAGATAATCTCCTCTTCCCATATAACCCAGAAAATTTCAGTCAGATTTTGTAAAAGCAGTGAACCTCTGCTTTGTAAATCTTAGCTTGGATAGAATCAGCAACACTTTGCCACTTCAGAAGAACCTAAAGGTGTTCAAAACTGCTTCTTCATTTGGAAGGTCAGCTAGAGAGGGATTGCCTTCAGCCTGAGGTATACTGGTCAATGGCTTCAGCATTGATTGAGAATATTGGAACATTCTGTTAAGAACATTGTGGAAATGTTCAGCCCATCTCTCCAGGAACATGTCCTTGTCATGAATTAATGGGACACCATCAGCACTGATGCACCATAGGTCTTTGGTCCATAAATAGCCTTCAGGACATCATAAAGTACTTTGGATTGTTACAATCAATGTAAAACTGAATGTCATCTGCCTTCATATTGAGCAAAGAATCCTGCATCTCTCTAAGCTTTGTTTGCACTTTGCTTTTGATGAAGTTACACACTGCTTTTTTAGAGATAGATGAACTATCCTTCTGGTAGACCCTGTGGAGGTGTTGTTTTTTCATTGAGTAGCTTCTGAATTTCCCTATCACTTTTGTCAACTCAATCTTGAGGTTTATTAGTGTTCTGGTCCTAATGAGTAAAAGTGGTGCCATACCCAATCTCTGAAAGCTCTCCACTCCTTTTCTGTTCCACCCTTGCCAACCA
This sequence comes from Bettongia penicillata ogilbyi, assembly GCA_023548195.1. NCBI lineage: Eukaryota > Metazoa > Chordata > Mammalia > Diprotodontia > Potoroidae > Bettongia > Bettongia penicillata. Next base: position 519,108 of record JAJHZJ010000160.1, read on the forward strand.
TATGTTGACTCAGCTTTCTCTTCAAGTTAGCAGCAAACTTTTCCCATTCAAAGAAACTCTCTAATCTGTTGACATTAAGTCTTCTGGTAGTTGTGCTTTGGGGCCACTGCTTTTGTTGAATGCAAATGTTTAACTTGAAGAGAATAAGTCTGTGATTGGTGTAGCAATCTGTGCCATACATCATCTTTGTCACTCTCACACCCTGTCTGTCTCTTCTCCTTACAATGACATAGCCTATTTAATAGTAGTAAGTGTCTGAGACCAGATTTGAACTTAGGAAGATGAGCCTTTCTGACTCCAAAGCCTGGCACTCTATCCATTGAGCCACCTAGCTACCCCTGAATGTGTATAATAAATACAAAGCAACATGAAAGGAAATTATACTAGTTACTGAAGAGATCAGGAAAAAATTTGCATAAAATATGTACCTTGAACAGAGTTTTGAAGAAAACCTGGGATATGAGATGATGACAATCTGAATTATGTTTGTATGGGCCAAGAAAAGAGCAGAAGCAAGAGATTCTGTTCTAGAAGAAATAATATTTGGCAACTGAGTATTTGAGGTGAGTGAAAATGAGGAGTCCATGGCAACATTTTTAATATATTCTTGCATTCTATACTAGGTATATTTATATAATTATTTATTTTTATTGAGAATGATTAAGTTTATAATTAAAAAATAATTTAAAATAGAAGTGGTTGAACTAGATAAGTTCTAAGGTCCCTCTTCCTAAATACTGTGCTCCTACAGATGCTGTTTGTAGGAGTTTATGGGAAAGTGTCAAAAGCTGGTGTTGATAAACCACTTTGAGGCAAGGCTTTCTTAGTTTAAAACCCAGCTCAATCTCAGAGTCTATTTGAAATATAAGGATTAATAGGATGTAATGGTAATTTAAATGGGAAGATATTTCCCATCCATTAATAGGTCTATGTGACCTACTTAAGTCATATGGAACAGGAAAGGGTAAAGCAGGAGGGATGGAGCAGTAAGGATGGAACAGGGAGAAGTGGAGCTAAAGCAGAAGGAGAGTAAGTTAGTCAGGCAGAAATCAGAACTGGGAAAGGCAGCTGGCTAGCATGAGTAAGAGAGCTTGTTTGTGATTTGTTTAAGGGTGCTGGTTTGTGGGAAGTCTAAGAGAGGGAAGGCTTAGGGAGGGTATTGCCCTCTGCATTGTTCTTGTGTATAGATTTCTTTGTTACTATGGTAGATTTGACTTTCTGGTGTTGGGATTTGACTCTCTGGTGTCTGAATGAAGGTTTTGGTTCTGTCTTCCATGTGGAGAGTCTGTTGTATTTCATGATTCAGAATTGCTCCAGCCTATTCATGGTCACTGTAGACTCTGTAAATATCACATTGGCACTACAAATGGTGACAAGGATAAGACTTTGAAATATCAGACCTCTATTTGGAGGCAAAAAGGCTTTAGAGGAAGAAGTGAATATCCATTGTGCAAGCATATTCATGACTGCCATAGGTGCTGTGAATATTGCATTGGCACTATGTAGGGCAACAAATACTCCCAAAAAAGACAGGGAAGATGTTCATCAAAGGAAGTCTGTGATTACTCACTAGGAGTCAGTCTGCATGAAATACAAGGAAGGCCAAGAAGGGATCAGGCAATCAGTGTCAGGCAATCAGCCAAGCAGAGTCCTAGAACCACAGGAGACTCTGAGTCAGCTCAGTTCTCTGGAGAATACAATCACAGGATGGATTTTATATGCTCAAGGACTGAGGGAGCTGCCTTCCTTCTGAAATCTCTGTTACTGGGTGCAGGACTAATGAGCTTTAGCTGACTGTTAACTAGGAAGCTCTCTAGACACGACATAAATGTGACACTGATTCATTTCCCTTCTAATTCTTGATCTTATACAGCATCCCTGGCCTCATACAGGTAAATATTCAATTCAACAAAGAAAGAGAAGTGGGAAACTGAAAAATAACTTCAGAAGCAGATAATTACTTCATTACAGAATTTATGATAGAGATAGAAAGCAAAGCCCTCCGTTTTTGTGACATATATATCAGAAAACAAGTTTCAAAGTGTTTTAGAGAAAAGATAAGCAGGATTCCATGGCTTATTATCTTGATGGAGAAGTTAGCTCCAGATTTCTCCCTCAAGAAAGAAATTCTGACAACACAGCAATAATAGCTAGCCTTTCGATAGCACCTGAAAGATTGCAAAGTACTTTACAGACAGTATTTCATTTGAGTCATGGAACAACCCTCTGAAAGTAGGTGCTATTACCATCTTCATTTTACAGATAAGAAAACTAAGGCTCTGAGAGTTGCGATTTACCCAGGGTCACATAGCTAGGAAGTATCTGAGATAAGATTTGAGCTCAAGTCTTCCCAACTCGAAGAGGCAGCTAGATGTCCCAGTGGACAGTGTCTGTCCACTGTGAAAGAAGACCTGAGTTCAGATCTGGTCACAGTTATTAGCTGTGTGACCCTGGGAAAGTCATTTTAATCTCTGTCTGTCTCAGTTTCCTCAACTGCAAAATGGGGATCATAAAATCTAATAGTACCAAAGCAAACAACAAATACTATAGGGCTGCTATGAGGATCAAATGACATAATATTCATAAAGCACTTCACATAGTGACTGGCACATAGTAGAGGCTTAATAAATACCTACTTCCTTTTTTAACTTTTCCTTCCTCTGTCTCTATCCCTTAAATCACCTAGTTGCCACAGAATGTGATTAATCTTAGGAGGGAAAAATTATATGGCTATACAAGGAATTTATTGAGAAACTCAAGTTTTAAAAAAGATATGGATAGAAGACAGAAATAAGGCAAGTGCTCTAAATCACTACTGATTAGAGAAATGCAAATTAAAACAACTCTGAGGTACCATATCACACCTATCAGCTTGGCTAACATGACAAAATGGGAAAATGATAAATGTTGGAAAAGATGTGAGAAAGCTGGAACACTAACGCATTGTTGGTGGAGTTGTGAACTGATACAATCATTCTGGAGCGTAATTTGGAACTATGCACAAAGGGCTATAAAATTGTACATACCCTTTGACCTAGCAATACCACTTCTAGGTCTATATCTCAAAGAGATCATTACAAATGGGAAAAGAATTCACATGTACAAAAGATATTTATTTGTGGTGGCCAAGAATAGGAAATTGAGAGGATGCCCATTAATTGGGTAATAGCTGAACAAGTTGTGGTATATGAATGTAATGGAATATTATTATGCTATAAGAAATGATGAGCAGGCAGACTTCAGAAAAACCTGGAAAGACTTGAATGAACTAATGCTGAGTGAAGTGAGCAGAACCAGGAGCATATTGTACACAATAAAAGCCATATTATGCGATGACTAACTTTGCTATACCTATCTCTTCTTAGTAATGCAAGGATCAAAGAAAACTTGAAAGGACACATGATGAAAAAATGCTGTCCACAACCAGAAAAAAGAATTACAGAATCTGAATGCAGATCAAAGCATACTATTTGCATTCTCTTTCTCTCTTTTCTTTCTCATGGTTTCTCCCATTGGTTCTAATTCTTCTTTAAAAGATGACTAATGTGAAAATAGGTTTAATATGGATGTATATGATGAACCTGTATCAAATTGCACACCATCTTGGGGAGAGTGGAAGGGAAAGATAGGGAGAAAATTTGGAACTCAAAATCTTATGATAGTGAATGCTGAAAACTAAAAATAAACACTTTTTAAAAAGAAATGAGAAGCAATTGAAGATGAATACAATAGAGAGAACTGTATAAAGCCTACTAAAGCCCCAAATGAACTGAGGTTAGTCATGACTGTTAAGTGCAAGGTTGTTAACAGAGAGTAGCAAATAGACAAGACTGTCATGTGTAATTTTGTTCAATCATTTTTGACTGTCTGACCCTTCATGATTCCATTTGGGATCTTCTTCGTAAAGATACTGAAGCAGTTTGCAATTTCCTTCTCTAACTCATTTTACAGATGAGAAAACTGAGGCAAACAGAGTTAAGTGACTTGCCCAGGGTCACACCGCTATTAAGTGTCTTTGGCCAGATTTGGGCTCAGGAACATGAGTCTTCCCGACTCCAGGCTGGGTGCTCTATCCACTGCACCACCTAGCTGCCCTGCTAAGAGTATAAAGGAAAGTAATGTGAAATCAGTCTGGAAAGAGCAGAACTAGATTTTGAAGGGTTTTTAATTCCACACAGAAGTCTTTGTATTTTATCCTAGAGAAAAAAGAGAACTATAAGAGATTTCAGTCCAAGTTGTCATTGACTCAAATAATGATGACTATCCTTGGGGACCAGTAATTCAATTGTTGTTCCAAGTCCACCTAACTGGCTTGTGAAAGGGAATCATGTGTAATAAATCTGACAAAGTAGGCTGGAGCCAGACTGCAAAAGGCTTTACGTGCCTATGTATTCTGTTCTAGAGGCAATAGAGAACCATTGGAGATGTCTGACCAAGGGAGGTACGTGGTCAGATCTGCCTGTGAGTCATATAACACTGTGGATAACAGATTGGAGAGGGGAGAGAATGGAGGCCAAGGGACCAACTAAGAAGTTATTACTTTGAAAAACTTAGGAACTCAGATCAACATGATGACCAGTCACCATTCCAGATGACTCCAGCTGAAACATGTCACCCACTTAGTGACAGAGATGTTATAGATTCAGATGGTAAGGTGAAACTCAGGGTTTCATTGTTCTTTGGATGTGACCAATGCAAGAATTTGTTTTGGTAGATTATATGTGTTTGTGTCTGTGGCTTTGTTTTTCTTCTTTGGAGAAAGCATGGGAGGCAGAAAACACAAATCTGAAAATCAAGTTTAATTTTTAAAAAATGTTTTAAAAAGAAAAAAATGATTATTATAAAAGTCCTATTGTGAGGTGAGGGGCACTCTGGCATCAAAAGCTTCCAGGAAGACTTAAGTAGTAAGAGATGATTTGTAATTTCCTTTGTATCCTGATACAGACAGGAACTTCCCCCCTTTTCTCACTGTCTCAATACCCGTTGCCATTGTTGGCTGGTGACCATGTATCCCAGTTGCTAGAACAGAGCTTCTTGACCCTGGTTTCTTGCCTCCATCTCTGAAGTCTGTGAATAGATTTCAGGAAATCCATGAATTTGGATGGGAAAATAATTCCATCTTTATTTTCCCTAATCTCTAACTAAAATGTAGCATTTCCTTCAACTATTGAAAAACATTCTGAGAAGGGATCCATAGGCTTCACCAGACTGCTAAAAGGGTCCAGGATGCAAAAAAAGGCTTAAGAATCCTTGCTTCTAGAGACAAAAGGGGAGAGGAGGTCTTGTCCAAGGGGATGATGTACTCCTTGTGGGCTCCTAGAGAAATCATACAACACTAGGTTATTAGGTTTTGTCTCTGCCATCATTTCCAAAATGTTTGCTGTAGAGCACTGAGACTTTATCAAGGACAAAGTCAGCCAGGTCATGCTGGAAGGACAGGAGAGAACAGCTAGAAAGAGAAAGAGAAAGCTTATTTTATTATTGGGGGAAGGGAGGGAAATAATTTGTTGCCCAGGATTCTAGTTTATGAAGTTCAGTTTCTAAAGCAACACAGGTTGTCTTATATAAATGAAATAATCTTGGGCCTGGAGTGAGAAGACTTGAATTCTACTGTTGCTCTTCCACTGATGCCTTAAGTGACCTTGGACACAAAAAAGCATTCCCTCTTTGGATGATTACTTCTATATAATAAAGTGTCAGGCCTAGCTGCTCTCCAAGTTTTCTTCCAGCTCTGACAGTCTGCATTCTGGCTTTGACATTCTATATTTTATGATGATAAAGTGCCTTCCAACACTCCAGGGATAAATTTGAAGTCCTAAGCTTGTTTCCAATAAATCAACTTCACTACGACAGGATGGAGGAGGAACATAGTTAGACAACAGCTCATGTGGAAAAAGACTAAGGGGAAGGGGACAGAAGAGGTGGGAGGAGGAGGAGTGAGGTTGGTGGATTGCCCACTCAATATGAGTCAGTAATGTGATATAGCAGCCAAAAAGCTGATGCTATCCTAAGCTTGTTTAATAGAGGCATTGTGTTCAAAACAAGGGAAATGACAGATGATCCCACTGTCCTTTGCCCAAGTTAGTCTGTATTTAAAGTACTGTGTTTCATTCTGGACACTTCATTTTAAGAAGGTTCTCCATTGACCAGCTACAGAATACCTAGCAGGGGTGGGGAACCTGTGTCCTCAAGGCCAACTGTGTCCTCAAGTGTGACCCTTTAAGTTTGGATTCCATCAGAGGGCCAAACTTGAGGACCTAGATGTCCACATGTGGCCTTGAGAACACAGGTTCTTCTCTCTGTTTACTCCCTGGAGGATGAGACAAGAATGCTGAAGTCACTAGAGACCACATTATGTGAGAAACTGGTTACAGGAGAATATTTAAGGGGAAAATGATAATTCCATTCTTCTTGCACCTAGAGATCAGAACTAGTAACAATGAATGAAAACATAGACAGGCTTCTGCATGGCCTCTTCTGATCACCAACACTCTGGAGAGAATATAAAGAAATTCAGAAGATATTGTCAGGTTGTATTTTGTAACCCCATCCTTGTGTGCTTTTATAATAAGGACTTGGGTAGCTTCTAGCACATAAACGTCTCCCAGGGTCTCTACACAACATAGCAGCACAGACACAGGTACACATGAAAAGACAACCCAATCAAGTGTCTCCCCAGAGTCATACCACTCTTCTGCAATGAATCCTCATGTGACTGTCTTACTCTACCTGTTACCAAGGGGCTAAGCTCAACAGACAGAGCTAGGCATTCATTTGCTAAGTTCACCGTTGTTGCTTGCCCTTTATTCTGGAGGGACATGTGCCATGCCAGGATAACAGCAGTTCTCAATTTTAGTCCCTAGGGAAAAGGTTAGGAAGAATTAGCCAAAGATAACCAGTCAATTAGAGAGTCAAGAGCATGGCCTCCTACTCTGACAATAAAGCTGTGCAAATGACTCCATTCCCTCCCCATCCCAACCCCTTTCCTTTGAACACTTTGCTTTCGGGATTCTTTCCCAGGTCTCTCTCCCTTGGATTTTCTGCAAGTGGGGAGGAAACTTTCCTTTCCCTTCTTACTCCAGTGACCTGGTTGATTCACTGCTGGGCTGGAACCCAGAGATTGTTCCTCCCTGAGCTCAGATACTAGCAAATTCTGGTATGGATATGGTTCTCTGAATCCCAAACTAGCTGTTCTAAGTCATTCACTCAGAGAAAGGCCTATCTAGAAGATCTCCTGTGGGGTGAGAGAAGGGAATGAACACTGGATTGAGAGTAAGACAACCTTCAATCCTTAATATTTTCTGACTGGTAAACTCTGGACAAACCCATTGATTTGCCTGTCTTGACCTCAGTTTCCTCATCCAGACTAGAAAATACTTTGGTTAACTTACCTCACAGGGCTGCTGTGAAAAAGTCTTTGTAAAACTCTAGAGACAAGTGAATTATTGCTGTGTTGTTGCTGTCATGGTTACAGAATGAGAGCCTGGAATTAATTCTTTGAGTCTGTGTATAGGAACATGGATTCATAGAGTTAGAAGTAGAAGGAATCTCCAGGGTCATGTAACCCAACTTCTTTATTTTACAAATAAGGAGATTAAGGCTCAGGGCAGACAGTCAGTAAACATTTATTAAGTACATCAGGTCATGTTGAAAGAACCTATAAAGAGAAAGAGAAAATTTATTTTTATTTCATTATTTGGAGGGGGGAGTGGGGGACACACAATAATTTGTTGCCCAGGATCCTAGCCTATGGAACTCAGTTTCTGAAGCAACACAGGTTATTTGGTATAACTGAAAGTTCCTGGACCTGCTAGGGATACAAAAACAGGGGGAAAAGCTTTTCCCTGTTCTACAAGAACTAAAAATTTAATGAGGGAGACAAGATTCAAACAGCTGCAAACGAGCAACCTAAAGAGAGGACATGTTGAAAATAATCAACCGAGAGAAGGCACTAGAATTAGAGAGATTGGGAAAGGCCTCCTGGACAAGGTGGGAATTTAGCTTGGGGAAGCTGGGGAAGCCAGGAGACCGAGGTGAGGAAGGAGAACTTTCCAAGCATGGGGGACAGCCAGTGAAAATGCCCAGAGTTGGAAGATCTCATCTGAGGAACAGCCAGGAGGCCAATGTCATTGGATCACAAAGTACATTGAAGTGAGGAGTATAAAGGGTGAGAAGACTGGAAAGGTAGCAGTGGTAGAGGGTTCTGAAGACAAAACAAAGGACTTTGTCTTTATACCAGGAGCAATCGGAGTCACTGGAGCTTATTGAGTGGGGGTATGACATGGTCAGAACCAAGCTTTGGGCTGACCACTTTGGTAGCTGAGTGGAGAATGGACTAGAGGGAGAAGAGATGTGGGGCAGAAGCAGAATTTTAACTCATGTTTTCCCATGGGCATGCAGACACACACACTTTTTCCATTTCTTTCTGCCAAGCAATTCGTTTTATTGCTTTCAAGAAGCCTTCTTTAACTTAGCTGTTTTAAGTGTACAAGTGAAGGGACTAGTACATCTCTCTGCCTTTAAAGCCATGATATAGCTGGATTATATTGCATTTTCTGCTGTCTTTCTGTTCTTGTTTGACTTTTATCTTCACTAAGTTCCTTTTCAAGTGTTCCCATGCCAGGCTTCTTGCCTTCCAGATCATTCAAGTAATTTTGGAGCTTGGATTAGAACCCAGGATTTCTGAAGCCAGAGCAAGTGCTTACTCTACTCTAGCATATAGGCTTGGCCCTTAGGGGCAGGCTGAGGGCTGAAAATATTATTCTCTGTGTCTGAATCGCACTGAATTCACATTAAGTGAATGTCTGAAATTTATTCTCCCTAAATCAAGAGTATATTTCAGACTTGACTTTCTTCTCTTCTCTACCACAAAATCCAGTAAGAAATTCTTACTACCCGCTCAAGGTTCCCATCATCTCCACTCAGCAACCAATTCCTCCTTTTAGTGATCCTTGGGGCCAGAAGAGACTTTCTTATTATTTCCTCTACTTTATGAATGATAAAATTGTGATTAAGGCAAGTCAAGAAGTTATTAGCTGCTTTGCTTTGGCAGAGAATGTGGAGAAAGGGAGAGAGATGGGGCAGGGGGAATAGAGAGAGCAGAGAGAAGAGAGGAAGAGAGAGAGGCAGAAATAGAGACAGACAGAGAGAAAGAGACACAGTGAGAGAGAGAGACAGAGAAAAAAAGAGATGGGGAGGGTGGAGAGAGAGAGTCTAAATAATTTACACCCTCCATCACTACTATATCATGCCTATGGGCCAGGCTTGTGATCTGTTCCCCACACTCCTTATTTGTTTCTTCTTCTTGTCCAGGTGGTTTGTAATGTACTGCGGTGGAAAACTTGCCTCTTTTTCTTCCTCCATTGATCTTCATTTAAATGCCCTCTAAAATGTTTCCCCAAGGTGGTTCAAGGATTACCTCACTTAACTATTGTAATGTTAATTATGAGAGTGAAAGATCTTCCCCACCCATTAATGGGCTTGTCCATTAAGGGAGATTTGTTTTGTAGGAAGGTCCACATCTTTTGTTAATTTCTAATGAGGCACTGGTTTTCAAAGGATGTGATGTCCTCTGGCTCTGAAAAGATAGTTAGATCTCTCTGTTGATCTGTGATGTATGTATGGTTTACGATCAGACAGTTGGAAGCCCTGTCTGTTGATCTTTATTTCTCTGTATTTTCTCTGAAGTTCAGGGTGCTGAATTTTTCACCTGAACTAAGTGAATGATACATGTGCTTGATTAAATTAGATTGTTGATCCCTCAAGAGTTGCTTTACTTTTAGAAAAGCATATCTGAGAACCCTCTCAGAAGATCCTCCTGTGTATGTAAGGGTCCTTGCTGTTACAACTATACTTCCTTAATACATAATATTTCTATGGACTCTTAACCAAGAAAAGATTAGAGATAACAAAGTACTCAAGAGATAAATATTATCATAAGAAACTGAACCAATTTTACACAAACAATATTAATGTTGTGAGGACAAAAATGAAAATCAATGACTGGGTTAAAAAAAAATAGAATCAAAGACCTCTGATAAGGGTCTGATATTTGAGATGTATATAGGAAACTAACATAAATGCATATGACCAAAAGCTATTTCCTTAATGGATAACTGTTCAAAAGAGATGAATTTCTCAAAAGACAATTACAAACTATGCACAATCATATAAAAAAGTGTTCCTAAGCACTAACAATAAAATGCAAATCAAAACAATTCTGAGGTTTTATCTCACACCCAGAAAATTATCAAAGATGTAAAATATAGTACAATTACAAATTAGAGGTGCTGCAGGAAGACAGGCACATTAATACACTATTGATAGAACTATGAATTGGTTCAGCCATTCTATAAGGTAATTCTGAATTATGCTTAAAAAAAATAAAATTCTCATAGCCAATTACCTAAAGATCCCACTATAGCCATGTATTCAAAGGAGGGAAAGATAGAAAGAAGTTTTCATATATATATATACTGGTATGGAATCAAGTAAGAAGAACCAATAAAATAATATATACAATGACTCCAACAATGTTTATGAAAGGACAGTGAGATGAGACTGAATGCTATAAAATCAACATCCAAATTTGCCCCCAGAGAAGAGTTGAGCAAATATATTTCCCTCTCTTCCTTTCAGAGGAAGGTCCTTTCCATATGAAATGTCAAATATACTGTGGAATTTATTGATGGTTTGGTTGGTTTTGCTGAACTTGTTTTTCTTCTTTTTCTTTTATCATCTCTGGTGCAAGGTAAAAGTTTACTGAGTATAGAAGGGGGAGATTTATAATGAAAGATGAATGTGATCAAAAACAAAATATATCAGTAAAAATAAGCAATATTTGCACAATGTTACCTCATTTCCAACTTCTATTACCTACCCTGTTTCCTTTTACTATCAAGTCACAAGTCTCATTACACCAAAACCCAATGATACCAATAAGGTCAAATTTGCTTTTTTGTTTTGGAGCTTCTGGTTCCTTGTTTGTTGTGTAGACACTGAATATTCATGTATAAAAATCTGAGGTCATGAGTTTTACTACAGGCTCCTATGTTTTTTTCTTTTTTCTCAATTAAGTATTAACATAGGAGCTTTTACAAAGGAATAATTGCTTCAAAGTGTGTAATTAAAAATATACAAACTTATTTCCCTAGAATAATGGAAGAAATAATCCTCTTCCTTCTTGCACCTCCTCAGTGTCTGGGGAATGGAAGAGGACTGGATTCATAGCTTAGTTTGGTTTCCACAGAGCACAATCCCAATTCCAAGTCCAAAATCTGCATTGTACTTGAGTCTTAGACACCTTGGCTTCTCAGGGCTTCCATGTTGGGTTGCAATTCTAGCTCCAAGGCTGTCATGGCTCAGACTCCCAGGTCTCATAGGGATCAACTCCAGCACCTGAAACTGACGACAAAGAAAACAGAACAGGGAATGAAAAAAAACCAATACAAGACCTATTTCTTGGAGTTCAAGTAATAGATAGAGAGCAGGGGACACCAAGTCTTTCCCCTTCACTAATTCAGTTCATAGCACCCATACTAGACTCAAGAGATAGAAGTAGCTGAAAAGAACGCAGCTAAATGATGGTAGAAAAGAGAAGTGACTGGCTTAGTTTCAATAGTTTTAAAGACATAGGTAAGTAATCAATGGTGGTTATTCCCACTCACATGGTAAGGGACATAGGGACCTTCACGGAAGGCATTCTGGGCATGCTCCAAAGGCCACTAAAAGGTTCCTCACACGTTACCAAACTGCCCTGGGTTACGTGAGCACTTATTTTCTCTCCTTCCTCCTTCCCTCCACCTTCTCCCTCCCAAAGAAAAAGAAACCCTTTATAACAAATATGATTAATGAAACAAAACAAATTCCTACACTGGACTTTGTCTCCTGTGATCTTCTGGAACTCTCTCCCTCTCCATCTCCGGCTTGTGGCTTTCCTGGCGTCCTTCAGGTCTCAGCTAAAATCCTACCTGCTACAGGAAAACTTTTCTGACCCCTCATAATTCTAGTGGCCTTCCTCTTTTGATTATTCCAATTTATCTTCTCTATAGCTTGTTTGTATGTAGTTGTTTAAACTGTGAGTTCCTTGAGAGTTTTCTTGCTTGAGAGCAAGGGTTGTCTTTTTCCTTTCTTTTTACTCCTAGCACTTAGCACAGTGCCTAACAGGGGTTGGGAACATGTGACATCAAGGTTGCAGGTTCCCCACCCCGACTAACACATAGTAGAAACTTAATAAATGTTCACTGGATATCTTTATCTATTTAGCAACTTTTTATGGCCTCTACCTTTGGTAGATATACATAAGCAATATTTTTCCTCTCCCTGTCCATTTTACTTTAAGGGCCTTTTGATTAGGTTGGCAAGAAAATAAACAAATAGATTGTTACCACTTTTTCCTAAGTGAACTCCATTCCTGGCCAATAGACTGACACTCCCGTATTTTAAGACTTGTCTACAAATTTTATAAAGAAGTTCACACTATTTTCTCAGAAAAGATGAAGGGCTGTGACCTAGAAGAAATGGATTCATAACTAGGTGAAGGACCAGACCCAACAAGTAATCAGTAATGATTCCGTGTTAATTTGAAAGGTCTCCCAGTGGAGTATCTCAGGGATTTGTGCTTGGCATTGAACTATTTAGTATTTGCATAATAATGTTAGATAAAGGCATTTCTGCTATGCTTATCAAATTTTCAAATGGTGGGTTTTTTGAAACTATTTTTCTTTGTTACAAAAGAGAGTTTGATGTTGGGTGGCAACGATATATAAGGAAATAACTACAGTGTAAAAACACACAAAAGATAGCAATAAACTCTTTTTTTAATTGCATGTGACACAAAGCTGGGAGGGTTTGTTGATACATTATTTGACCATCAGGATCCAGAAATATCTTGACAGGTTAGAAGAATGAATTGAATCTCATAAGATGTAATATAGTAAGGGCAAAAGTCTTATATTTGAGTTAAAAAATTGAAATCATAAATACATAAATAAATAGGAGGAGCATCATTAGACAGCAATTCCTCTAAAAAGATATTTGCAGAATTTAGTGGACTATAAGTTCAACGAGTCAACAGTGAGATGTAGAAAATTAAATAAGTTAATGCAATCTTTGTGTGCATTAAGACAGGCATTGATTTCAGAAATAAGGAAGTGTTAGTCCTTTGTACTTACTCCAAGTCAAGCCATACATGGATTATTGTGTCCAGTTCTACATTCTACACTTTAGGAAGGACATTGATAAACTAGGGAGGGTACAGAGGATGGCAAACAGGATGGCAAAGGGCTTCAAGTTCATGCCATCTGATGATCAGCTGAAATAACAAGGGGATGAAGAGCCTGGTAAGAGAAGGCTAGGGAGTAGAGGTGGGAAAGGGGCTGCGATATGATAATGATTTTCAAGTATGTGAAAGGCGGTCAAGCAGAAAAGGATTAGCATTTCTATGCTTGGCCCCAGGAGACTGAATAGGAGTAAATGGTGAAAAACAGATTTTTCATCTGGGGAGAAATAAAATACTAAAAAAAAAACCTTAAAACTTTAAAATACATAGACGATTCTGATGCATGTCAAGAAATAATTTCTTAATATCAGAACTAACCAAAAGTGTCATTGGTTGCTTTGGGAGACGAAGGGCTCCTCCTCTTTGGAGTTGTTCAAGTAAAGGCTGGTTGAGTATATGCCACGTATGTTGTAGTGGGAATTCTTTTGGGAGTATAAGTTAGACTAATGACTAATGTGTTCCATTCCACTTCTGAAATGCTATGAGTCATGGGATTATAGGTCCATAGATTTAGAGCTAGAAGGGATTTTCCAGGTCATTGGCATCAAATCCCCTCTCCCCCCGCTCCCCAATTTTGCAGATAAGAAAACTAAGACATCTGGGGGAAGGGGAGAAGACAATAATAATTTTGTCATGTATTTAAAAGGAATAGGAAGTTATATAAAATATATTTGCAGTTTCATGCACAGGAAATGCTTGTTTTATTTCATAAATTAAAAATAAAATAATTTTTTTAAAAAAGGAATGAAGTTTCCCAAAAAGAGAAAAATAAAGATCTTGTGATTTTCCCATCCTCACACAATTAGTGTTGGAGATGGGATTTGAACCCAGGGTTTTCTGACTCCAAATCCAGCACTCTGTCTCCTAGATGATACTTTCTCTTGATTCTGTGAATGTCAGATCTACAGGACCTTTAGAATAGTCATATACAAAATGTTACAAATGCAAGGGGCCTTAGAGATCTTCTGGTCCAACCCCCACATTTTGTAGAGAAGACAACGTAGAGCCTGAGAAATGCAGTGACTTAGACTGAATCACACAGCTAGCAAACATTTTTGAAAGGCTTCTCAACATTCAGACTGCCTGTGGAGCTACAGCGACTATCCCCAGGGGCTCTCCTAGAATCAGAGAAATAGGAACTGAAGGCTTAAAGGAAAGGATTAGTCCTAACCACAAACCACAACAGCTCTAGGGGGAAGAAGTACCCCCACAATCTAGTGACCACAAGAATGGTTTCTAGTGTCCATCATATTTGCCATCATCAGGTAGCCTGGTCCTTGCATGTCACATCAGTAATCAACATTAGAAAAAACAACATGAAAAACAAAAACATCATAGCAAAAAAAAAAAAGTGGGGGGGGAAACATTAGAAAGCAATAATATATAAACTCTCCAGGCTGTCTAGCATGGTTCTCATCATCTACCTCCTGGAAAAAATGGAGGCTTTTTAACTCTAATGCACATACCTCCCCTCCAAAAGTCAGTCTGATATTTTGCTGTCTGTACTGACCTAGGAACAGCTATGTGGTACAAGGGATAGAGCACTAAATCAGGAGTCAGGAAGACTTATCTTTTTAAGTTCAAATCTGGCCTCAGACACTTACTAGCTATGTGACCTTGGGCAAGTCACTTAAACCTGTTTGCCTCAGTTTCCTCATCTGTAAAATGAGCTAGAGAAGGAAATGGCAAACCCCTCCAGTAACTTTGCCAAGAAAACCCCAAATGGGATGGCAAAGAGTTGGACGTGACTGAACTGAACAACAGCACTGGCCTAGTCTTCACTATCAGAATCGTAGAATTTAGATATTGAAGGGGTCTTGAAGATGACTGCCCTCACTTTACAGATAAGAAGATTGGAGGAGGCCTAAAGATGTTAAAGAATATATTGTGGGGAAAAACAAACATAGAACTTGATGATGTCAGAAAATCTAGGTTCAAGCCCTAGCAGCTCAGCCACCTAATAGGCATGTATAGTCCAATGCGGTACAATGGAAAGAGTGCTGTCCTAGGAGCCAAAGAATCTAGGTCCTAATCCCAGCTCTGCCACCATCTACCAAAGCATGGGCAAGTCAGATCATCTCAACAGACATCAGTTTCTACATCTGTCAAATGCGGGGCTTGGATTAGATGAGCTATAAGATCCTTCTCATGTCTTGCAGTCTATAATTCTATGACCTTTGGCAAGTCCTTCAACCCCTCTGTGCCTCAGTGTTCTTATTTGTAAAAGGCAGATACTAATAATCCTGCTAGTAGGTGTCTCAGGTCTTCCAGATTTCTAGCTCTACACTCTTATCAACTGTACTACCTAGATGACTCATTTACTCTATAGGATTGTATTTTATTTAGTGTCCAAATATAGACCTGGTGATAATTAGAAGGAATATTTGTTTAAAATTCTATACTTCCTGGGGTATAATGGACCTTTAGAATTCATTAAGTTTATTCTACCTCATAGGAGGACTGAATTTAAACTATCCCATTGAGAAAGGTATCTCTCAGCTTTAAAGCTCTCCAGAGAAAGGGACTCCATGATTTTCCCTTATAATTCATTCCCATTGCTACCTAACACCTAAAATACAAGGTCTCAGGACTTCCTTATTAGCTATGTTACCCTGGGCAAGTCACTTAACCTTTTTTGCCTCAGTTTCTTCATCTGTGATGTTCACCTTTCGTTTCAAAGAGGATCATTGACATCATGAGGTGACAGCATAATTTGCTCTTGAATTAGATTTAAGTGAGGCAAAGTTGCACCCAGTTGTCAACCATACTATCTCTTCCAAAGTCATCAAAGCCCAATGGAAAGACAAAAGTCAAGATGGTTGGTGATGGCCTAGGATGCAGGGTATGACCCTGAAGTCTTTGGTGTCTGACCAGGTTCTAAGAGCTTCATGGAGGCTGCTTCAGTCACCTTCATGGCTGTTGGAAGAAATTGTTCTCATCCACCTATTCTGAAAGCAGAAGTCATCACATGAGCTGGAAAAAGATATGGCAAGCCACTTCAGTGTCTTTGCCAAGAAAAGCCCCAGTGGGGTCACAAGAGTTGGATGTAACTAAAGCAATTCAACAAAATTACAACAAAATTTGAAGATACTATTTGAAGAAGACTGAAAATGGAGGGGATAACCACATTTCTGTCGGCTGAGAGGAAAGATGGAAAGGTGACTGAGTGATAAAGTTCACGTCATCTAGCCCAGACACTTGTTGCTGTAATCTACAGAAATCCAGGTCACTCAGCTTCCTCTCCAATAGGTTAAACACCCAGTTTACAATCTTGTTCTCCAACTCAACTCTTATCTCTGTTGGACAATCTGTCCTCCCAATCTCTTAAAAATTCACTTCCCATGATTTCTGTATCTACTCTTTCATAGACATATATAGGATTGGTCATATCTTGGGCTTACTTCCCCACTACACATACACACACATACATGTTCACATACATATGTACACACACACACAAATACATACTGATTACCTGAAATTATCACAGATAGTACACTTCCTAATTCTAGCTTTGCCTGGACAAAAATCCCCTTTTACTAGATACAGCCTCTGCTAGGAGACTTGAATACAGTGCCAGTCTGGGGAAAATCTGGGTTTTACTCAAGTGCTTGCAAGCTGCATGACTCTGGGCAAGCCATTTAACCTCTTGGAGCTCAAGCTTTTAATCTATAAAATGCACAAGTTGAACCTGATAATTTCTAAAATTTCTTCTAGTTCCAGGTCTCTGAACCTATGCCCCTATGACATCTACTGAGGGAAATCCCAGTACCTCATGAGAGAGTCCATTGCTCTTTCGAACAGCTCTGATTGTTAGCAAGACTTTCCCTCCATAAAGCCTAAATATAACTGTCTTCAACTCTTACCTGTTGCTCCCATTCTGGGGCTAAGCAGAGCGAAGGCTGCTGCTCTTTGCTATCATAGACCATCAGGCACTTAAAGATAACTATCGTGTCCTGCGCTGCTCTGTCCCTCCCTCAGAGCTAGACTTTTCTTATTCCTTCAACCAGTCCTTACATGATGGTATTTCCAATGCTGACCATCCTGATGCCTCCCTCTGGGAGCTCTCCATCCTGAAGAAATGCACCTGGAACTGGATACAATATCATGTCATAGTATGGTGGGACTGTCACCTCTTTTTAATATATGAATGAATGAATTGGATGCATGCATGAAGAAGTATTTTTTAAATACTCACTGTGTGCAACTAGATGGCAGCTAGGTGGTGCAATGAATAAAGTACCAGGCCTGGAGTCAGGTAGACCTCAGTTCAAATTGGGCCTTAGCCACTTACTAGCTGTGTAGTCCTGGGCAAATTGCTTAACCCTGTTTACCTCAGTTTCCTGATCTGTAAAATGAGCTGGAGAAGGAAAGGGCAAACCACTCCAGTATCTTTTCCAAGAAAGCCCCAAATGGGGTCATGAAGAGTCAGACTTGACTGAAATGTCTAAACAACAAAATCTATCAGCTAGATGGCTCAGTGAATCTCTGGGCTTGGAGTCAGGAAGACCAGTTTTCAGGTCAAATCTGGCCTCAGACACTTACTAGATGTATGACCCTGGCAAAGTCACTTAACTTCAGTTTGCCTTGGAGACAGTTGGATGGCTCTATGGATAGACCATTGGGCCTGGAGTCAGGAAGATTTGAGTTTAAATTCAGCTTCAAATACTTACTAGTTGTGTGATCCTGGGCAACTCACTTTACTTCTGTTTGCCTTAATCCACTGGAGAAGGAAATGGTAAACCACTCCAGTATCTCTGACAGCAAAACTCTATGGACAGTCCTGGCATGGTATGGTCCACAGGGTCATGTATAGTTAGACATGACTGAATATCTGAACAACAATGTACAACACTGAAATTATATGTGCATGTACATGTATATGTAAATACACATATCTTATCACATGTATATATTTATAGATATATAAAATAAAAGTGAGACAATCCTTGCTTTGAAAGAACTCATATTCTAATAAACTAGAGGTTGTTACCCTGCGGAGGAGTCTATGATCCCCTTAAAGGTTCATGTATAAATTTGAGGGAATCTACCAATTTTAATGAGAAAGAAATTCCATCTTTACTTGACTGTCATTGGTTTCCTTTATAAGCCTAGATATTTTATTTTATATTTCTAAAAATATTATTCTCAAAAGAAGCCCATAGGTTTCACCAGATTGCCAAAGGAGTCCAATGCACACACACACACACACAAAAGTGAAGAAGCCTTGTAACTGAGCAATATAACACATATAGGAAGCTTCAAGGGCAGGGCAGGTGGTGAGGCCTGCTGATTTAGAAGGCATGGTCCAGTTTGGCTAGAGTGTAGAAGGGAAATAAAGGTAACATACAAATAAATTTCATGCTATTTCAATGGATAATACCACACCAATTTTGACCTTGAACTTTTTGACAATATCAGAGACAAGAGGAGAGACCTTTCTTCTAAAAAAAAAAAAAATTATTTATTTATTTGTTTTCAGTTTTCAACAATCACTTCCATAAGTTTCAAATTTTCCTCCCCTTCCTTCTCCCCTCCCTCTCTGAGACAGCATACAATCTTATATAGGTTCTACACATGCATTCTCATTCAATATATTTTCACATTAGTCATGTTGCATGGTTGAATTGAAATGAATGGGAGAAACCATGAGAAAAACAAAACCAAAACCAAACATAACACAAGAGAAAATAGTCTGCTTCATTCTGCATTTCAATTCCCAGTTCTTTCTCTGGATGTGGATGGCATTTTTGCCTCAAGAGTCCTTTGGAAATGTTTTAGGTCCTTGCATTGCTGTGAAGAGCTAAGTCTATCAGAAACAGTCCTCACACACTGTGGCTGTTACTGTGTATAATGTTCTCCTGGGTCTGGTCATTTCATTCAACATCAGTTCATATAAGTCTTTCCAGGTTTTTCTGAAGTCCACCTGTTCCTCATTTCTTATAACACAATAATATTCCATTACATTCATATACCACAACTTGTTCAGCCATTCCCCAATTGATGAGCATCACCTTGATTTCCAGTTCTTGGCCACCACAAAGAGAGCTGATATAAATATTTTTGCGCATGTGGGATCTTTTCCCATGAGAGACCTTTATTTGTGGGTCTTCCAGAGAAGTGGCTGGCAAGGAGGTAGTGACAGCTGTATCTGGATCAGCAGTTATCAGATCATATTCTTTTATCTGGGTACTATACCCTTGATAATGCTGTATGGGATACCTTTTTTGCCTGTCATGTTGCCCTCCTAACTCACTCTAAAGTCTTCCTAATCTTCTTTAATTACAAATTCCCATTGTAAAACATTTTTTTAACCTAAGAGAAGGGCACTATGTATAACCATATTAAATTTCATTATTTGATTTGACTCCCATGTTCTAACCTCTCAAAATCTCTTGGATTCTATCATCCAACATGTTGTATAGTCTTCCCAACTCTATGTCATTCATCCAACATGTTGTATAGTCTTCCCAACTCTATGTCATTTGCAGATATGAAAAGCATGCTGTCCATGCCTTAATTTAGTCATTGATTTATAATGCTAAATAGCACACAAAGACAGACTCTTGAAGTCCTCCACTACAAACTTTCAAACTGCCATAGCGCCATGATAACTACTCTTTGAGTATGGTCGGCAACCAGTCTTGAATCTACTTTAACCATCATTTCTGTATTTGACACAAACTATTACCTGTTTGAGACAATGTAATCAATCGAAACCATAATTATTCTTGTCCACAAGGATAAATTGTCATTTGATAAAGTAATTGGAGTAATATTATAAGTAAGACCTTCAGAAGGGAACTATGTTGGATTTAGGGCCAGAAGACCTGGTTCAAATCCTAACTCCTGTGAGATTTGGAGGAGTTTATCCAATATTGAACTCAATAATATCTGAGTTCAAATCATACCTCAGTCACTTATTAACTGTGTGACCTTGGATAAATCACTTAACAGCTCTGATTCACTCCCATCTCTCAGACAGCTGGATGGTGCAATGGATAGAATCTTGGGCCTTAAGTCAGGAAGGTCTGAGTTCAGATATAGCTCAGGCACTTATGTGACTTAGCTATGTGACCCTAGGCAAGTCCCTTCAACTTCTGATTGCCTCAGTTTCCTCTACTGTAAAATGGGGATTATAACAGTATCTACCTCACAAAATTGTGAGGATCAACTGAAGTAATATTTGAAAAGCACTTAGCATAGTCTGACATATTGTAAACACCACAGAAATGTTTCTTCCCTTCCCCCTTTCCTTGTTTTAAAATGAAGGGGTTTGATTCAAAGTCCCCTAAGTTCCCTTCTGGCTCTAGATCTGTGATCCTGTCTCTGTACCTCAGTTTCCTCTTCTGAAAAATGAAGTAATTCTATCAGATGATCTAGAGTCTTTTCCAGCTCTAAATTTTATGGTCCTATTATTTCATACCTTACAACCAGAGAGATCAGGAAAGGTTTCCTGGAGGATGGGGCATTTGAAACAAAGCACTCACAAGCCTGACCAGGGAAGTAGGGTAGAGGAGGCAAACCCATCCTGTGTAAAGGGATAAAGTTGAGCAATAGTTCCTAGAGGTTTGCACTAGAAACTCCTTAACGGTACCTTAGTAATAAATAATTGCCCAATTATGTTACAAATCTATTTTTCCTCTCTGATATTAAGCATGTGAACAAATGAAGCATTATGAACTTGTTTCTACAGAAATTCGTAACTGTAATGATCATACATATATAACAATTTTGGTGTTTGTACAGAGCATCCAATTCTGACTATTTTTTTATTTAGCACTTGGTCTGCTTGCAGTTTCTCTACTAGTCATCAAATTGTTTCAAGTACAAGGGTTTTACATTCATGCTCAAACAGATTCTCAACAGTCAGATGCCTGTACACAACCTCCGTTGCATTCTGTATGGTACACCAAAACAGCTTCCTCTCTTAGACTGTAGTTGTATCGTATCAGCTGTATAACCAGATGATCAACCCATTATGAATATTTGTATTCTTAATGTCAGATAATTTGAAAACCATGACTGCTAGGGATGGGCTTTATAAGTCTCACTTTAAAACTATCACGTACCATCACAAACATTCTGTAGAAACCAACTTTATATTACCTCTCATTCCATTATTAAGACTATTTTCTGATTTAAATTTATCTTCCACTTACTTTGTTTTTCCTCCATCTGGCAGATTTTCAAATGAACTAGTTAGCAGTGCTCGTCAGTTATTCAGTAGAGTTTCTGTGATAATATAGCTAATGTGCCAGTAATAGGAAAGTAAAAAGTCATGACTTAAGAGAATCTTTCCTTATAAAGTTTAATTTACATATAAACACTATTTAAAAAAAAACAATAACTGTAATTTGCATTTAAGTTCATTTAAAATTTAATACAATGTTTTTCATTAGCCAAAAGAAAAGTAAATATTTTATATCATAAGTAAATATTCATTTTCATCAGTCGTTAGAGAGCTAAAAATGAAGACTGAATTTCCATTTCTCAACAGGAGACCTTGTAAAATTCTCATAACACTTTCTACTATATATTTTTGTGAGGGAGCATTTTCACTTCATTCCTATTTTAAATCAAAATACAGAAATAAGTACAGTGAGGAACTAGATTTAAGATAAATTTTGTCTGATGTTGAGCCACATATTGTAAAATTGTTCAAATCAGAGCCTAACATTGAAATGAAATATTTCATTAATTATGTTATATTCATTCATAACATAACATTGAAATGAAATATATTACTAAAAATATGTAATGAATATATATACAATATGTGCATATAATTATTATATAAACATCTAAGTTGTAACTATTTCATTAAAAATGTTATTTATAGTCAACAAAATTTATAAAATAAAGAAATTTAATATGAAGTTTTGCAGATTATTAAGCATATGAGACTTACTGAATAACCATTAATTAATAGGATTTTCCACATAAAAGAGATTTGTAATTATAATTAGAGTTTTAAATGGGGAGAAGAAATTTTTTTATTTTTACAATTATATAATGTAAATTTTCATCTGGAAGTCTTTTAAAGACAAAGATTATCATTGTGGTTATTGTAGTAATCAGTGAATACATCGAAAACAACATTATGAATAATATATTGTTACCCTCTTGGTTCACAACATTTTTATAGATGTTGAAAGGGGTTCACAGAACAAAAAATGATGAGAACTATTGAAATAGATGGATGAAATAAGTGTGTGTGTGTATATATATATAATATAATATATATATAATATATATATATATAAAACCAATTCTCTACTCCTTTTCACCTACAGTGCTCTATAGATCCTACACCAGCAGCCTACCAGCCCTCCTGAGGAAATAGTCTAATTCTAGGTTTCCTTCTCACACTTAAGGTTTTTCTATTTCATTATCCAAAATAGCGCTTTATGCCAGATGCCACTCGGAGGGTGATCTAGAATCATAGAATGTTAGAGTTGGAGTTGGCTTCAGAACACAGAATGTCAGAACTGGAGAAAGGCTTAGAAATAATTTTGTCAAATCTATTCCTTTTACAGATACAGAAACTGAGGCCCAGAGAGGTTAAGTCAAATAATTGGCTCAAAATCACATAGCTAATGAGTATCAGAGGGAAAATTCAAATAGAGGTCTTTTTTTCTTACCTTGTTAAACATAAGAGTTTAATTCATTGAACAGTGCAACAGTTAACAGACTTCTTGGAAGTCATTTATAAAACCAAAAGAGATGACACAACAAAGCAGGGCCATGGTAACAGATGCATCAACCTTTCCATTACAGTGTGCTGGCTCCAAGAGAAATAAACTTCTTGAACTATTTGGTTTGTGTCAGCACATATTGCAATTCCTTGCTCATAATATGCAAGTAGTAAATGTTTATTGAATTGAATTGTTTTCCTCATTTGTAAGATGAGGGAATTAGGAGAGAGTGATCTCTATGGCCCCTTCTAGCTCTAACAGTGGAAGGGTAACTAGGTGGTGCAGTGGATGCAGCCTGGAGTCAGGAAAACCTGAGTTCGAATCTGACCTCAGCAAGTCACTTAACCCTGTTAACCTCAGTTTCCTCATCAGTAAAAAAAACTGGAAAAAAATAGCAAACCACTCCAGTATCTTTGCCAAAAAAACTGCAAAGAGCTCATGAAGAGTCAAATATGACTCAACAAGCTCTAACATACTGTGTTCTTTGATGTTAAGCCTTTTCTATGTACTATGAGCCTAAATGCAAAGAGCATGTTTTCCTCTGGCTATATTCAGGCTCTTAAATTTTGTTGGCTTTCCAATGTTGGGAGTTGAATGTCCAGTTCATTAGTTTCTTCTTTTGTTGATGAGTGTTTAGAGATATAGCACAGGCCCTGGGCTCACTCTCCCAAACCACATTGGGACCAGCAGGACAGGTACCTAGAACAAGGTTTCCGGTTTGGGGGAGTTCACATGAAGTTCACATTTGGTATGGCATAGGTTTTTGCTGGGCTCTTTGTAAAGTGCTGAAGTTGCTTTTCCTAAGGGTAGCTAGCTTGTCTTCAGCTGCTAACATAGATATCATCATTAGCCACAGTTATTACTCAATATCTCCCGAGCCTTAGTACAGTGCCTGGCACTTAATAGATACTTAATAAATGCTTACTGACTGACTGACCCTACTAGAGCACCCATGGGAAGGTCATTCCCAATTCCATAGTCCAACTTTTGAAGTTCATGAGGTCATCTTTTGGTCAAGGAAAGGAGACAGAGGCTTTCCTCCCTGACCTCTCCTCCCCATCCCCCAAGCAATTCCCTTTCAGGGGTTTGACTGAGGCTGTTCATTTCTCTAATCTGTCCTGCCACTGGTATTTTGGGTTTTAACTGGCCTATTTTATCCAAGACTGCTAGGTAGCACGATCGGCCTGGGGTCAGAAAGACCTGAGTTTGAATCCAGCCTCAGACATTGGGCAAATCATTTAATACTGTTTGGCTCCTGTTTCCTCATGTATAAAATGAGCTGGAGAAAGAAATGGCAAATCACTCGGCATCTTTGCCAAAAAAATCACAAAAGGGGTCACAAAGAATCAGACATGACTGAAAAATGGCTAAACAGCAACAAATTTTACCCAGACCCCACAGGGCACGACTGTCTCCTTAACCAATCCCAAAGCATTTCCTGTGTAGCTTCATTTAACTTAATTCAATGGTCTTTGCAACTTCCTAATTGATTAAGGCGAATAGTGTCTTTAACTGATTAATTGGCTCTAAAGGGACTCTCACTTGACAAATGGATCAAGTGGTAGAGCATCCTATTACTTGCTTTAAGTGGTTTAAGTGATTGATTGATTGAGTCAATCAACACCTACCCTTACAGAGATACAACTTTTCCCCTAAGGATTTCTTTGGCCACAGCTCAGATGTTTTGGGTTATTATCTCATTGTTATAGTTTTCTTTGATTAAAATAATTTATTATTCCTATGATTTATTCTTTAATACACACATTCTTTAGTATTATATTATTTAGTCTCCATTTCAACATGACTCCTTTCTTCAAATACCCTGTATTGATTATAATTTTCATTGTCTATAGTCTATAAAGGATGAGATTAATTGTTCTGATTCTCTGTATTTGTTAATGAGTTATTTGTGCCATGCACAGATATTCAGGTTTTGTAAAGGTGCCATGCAAAGCTTGTATTGGTTTTGAATCTCACTCGCTAACTGCCAGAAACCTAGCATACCTACATTTCCTAAGATTCTATCCAGGTCCTCAATTTCTTTGTTGCGTGCCTTTCTATTGTATTTGTCTAAGCTTCAAAGAGTCATGCTGAAATACCTAACAATTTTTAACTCTCCAGTTCTCCCTGACTAGCTTTTCCTTTAAGTATTTAGACACTATGCCATTTAGTACACAAATATTTAGTGTTGATATTGTTTCATTACTTATGAAGCATATAGTCATGATGCAGTTTCTTTTAAAAATAATTTTATGGATGTCTTGCATTTATATATTATATTCATTTCCAGTTTACTCATTCCTTAGCTAGTGGGTCTTCTTTTGTAATTAAGATTAAAAGTGAAAAACATTTCAGAAAAATGAATCAATGTATCAACCACATCTGACAAAATATGAAGTATTCCATTTCCTTGTTCACCTCTTGTAAATGTGTCTTTTGGAGGATTATGATTGTCATTCCCCCCTTTTTTTATTCAGATAATCATAATAATAGCTAGCATTTATATGGCTATTACTATTGGCAGGCACTGTGCTATGCACTTTATAATTATTACCTCCTTTAAAACTCACAACAACCCTGGGAGGTGAGTTCTATTATTATCTCCATCTCACAAATGAGAAAACTGAGTCAAACAGAGGTTATGTGACTTACCCAGGGTCATACAGCTACTAAGTATTGGAGGCCGATTTGAACGGTGGAATCATAGCAAAGGCAGCTAGGTGGCACCGTGGATAGAGCATTAGACCTGGAGTCAGGAAGACCTGAGTTAAAATCTGGCTTCAGAATTTTACTAGCTGTGTGACCCTGGACAAGTCACTTAACCCTGTTTGCCTCAGTTTCTTCATCTGTAAAATGAGGTGGAGAAGGAAATAACGAACCACTTCAACATTTTTGCCAATAAAACCCCAAATGGGTAATTAAGCCACAACAAAAATGATACTAAAGTCCCTAAACTGTACCAGCCCTTTGAAACAGGGAATTACTATTCCAAGAAGGAGTAATAATTAATACTCCAAAATTCTCCCATAAGGCCAAAGAAGAAATGTCCTTTACATACAAAAAGTATTTATATCAGTGTGTGTGTATGTATATGTGTATGTATATGTGCATGTGTATACGGACATATTTGGTAATAGCAAAGAACTGAAAGTGGGTATCACTTGGGGAATGGCTGAATAAAATGAATAGCATATGAATGTAATAGAATATTATTGTACCATAAGAAATGGTAAATATGAATTCAGAAAGCTTTGGAAATATGAACAAATGCAGTAATAAAAAGATGAACACTTTTGTATGCTAGAGATTTTTTTGCTTGATTATGCAGATTTGCTGCAAAGGTTTTGTTTTGTTTTAATTAAGGAGGCGGTGGCAGGGAGAGAAAAATTCCACTACTTGGAAAAGTAAAATTTTAAAAAATATTCAAAGAGGAAAAAAGAAGGGACCAGAATAATTTAGACAATTATCATAATTATGTAAAGAACTACAGGACTGAAAATTCAGAACTCTGGTGAATGACAAATTACGTTTCCTGCCTATCAAAAAAGAGATTATTGTTGTTCGGTTGCGTCCAACTCTTTGTGACCCCGATTGGGGTTTTCTTGGCAAAGATACTAGATAGTGAGTGACATAGTCATTTCTTCTCCAGATCATTTTACAGAAGAGGAAACTGAGGCATATAGGGTTAAGGGATTTTTGCCTAGAGCCACACAGCTAATAAGTGTCTGATGTCAAATTTGAACTCAGATAATTCTTCCTGATTCCAAGCACGGCACTCTATCCACTGCATCACCTACCTGCCATCAAAAAATAGGTAGTGGACAATAGTTAAGTCAGGAATAAGGCAAATATATTTCCAAACATGGCGATGTGTTGATTTGTTTTGACTACACATTGTTACTAGGAAGGATTCTATTTGTGTGAGTAATCATTAGAAAGTTACGATGATGTTTAAAAATAGAAAAGCATCAATAAAACATTTAAAAATAAATTTTTAAAAATGCTGGCAACTAGCAGAACAAGTGAAGAAATTCTGCCACCATGTGGTGGCATGTGGCACCTTCACACTGAGCTGACGATAAAAATGAACCACAAGTCACTGGTGGCTTTGATGGGTTCTAAATAAAACCTAAAAGAAAAAACAGGGCAATGCTATGCTCATGAGCCTCTAGAATGTTCAATGATCCCCAGGCAGGCAGGAAAAACTACACTAATGATAAAGTGATCTACAGATATGTTTCATACTAGGGACTCCACTGAAGTCTTCCTTTGGTGTTTGGGATGGAAGTGACCCTGGGTTCTTGAAGACTATAATAGCAGGAATCTATGATCTCACAGACTCACAGTACTAAGCATACTAAGGGCTTCAAGTCCAGGCCACATGACATGCCTATTGTCCAAAGACCAGCCTTGCTAAATTCAGAAAGGCATGGCACCAGATTGACCGTGAGGTGATACACTTTTTAGTTGGAGCAACGTTTTTTACAAGTAGAATTCAATTTATTAACAAAATTCATATACCAGTTACAATGTTCTTAGGTACAAATAACTTCTTAAGTTACTATCACCTTAATATGATGTCAGAGGTGTTTTAAATTCATTTTCATAAATACATCGTGGCACTCTATCTAACCTGAATATCACTCTTCAAAATAATGTATACTGATGCCAGTTTTGCATCATGGTTAAACCCTGTATTCTAGCTCTACATCCAGAATATTAAACAATATTTGAAAAAGTTCTTCATACTTTTCTGGATCCTCTTCCATTACTACCCTAACCTTATTGTTGGGGGCAGCTAGGTGGTGCAGTGGATAGAGCACCAGTGCAGGAGTCAGGAGGACCTGAGTGCAAATCTCACCTCAGACAATTGACACTCATTACCTGTGTGACCTTGGGCAAGTCACTTAACCCCAATTGCTTCATCCTGAGTCATCTCCAGTCATCCTGATGAATGGATCACTGGGTCACTGGATTCAAACAACTCTGGAGGAGAAGTGAGGTTGGTGACCTGCACAGCCCTCCTTCACTCAAAACAAAGTCAAGTGCAAGTCATGTCATTATTTCTCTGATGGCATGGTGTTCTTTGGCAACAAAGGACAAACACACAACCTTGTTGTTATAATGCTATAGCAGGTTATAGGGGTATTACAATTTGTAGCAGTAAAAGGGACATGGGCACTAATGAAATTACACATCCTTCAATTATTGGAGAATACTGACTAGCATTATTTCATAGAACCATAGAACAGTTGAACTGTAAGGGACTTTACAGTTCATCTAGTTCCACGCCTCTATGCTAGAAATAAGATAATTGAGAAACAGAAAGAGAAAATGACTCCTCTGATAGGTTCAAGACAAATTCAGGACTAGAATTTAGTCCCTGATTCCCAGTTCAGGTATATTACACACTAAGTTAATCATTGGACAGCTAGATGGCAAAATGGATAGAATGCTGAGCTTGGAGTTGGGAAGACATCTCCCTAAGTTCAAATCCAGCCTCTCAGACACTATCTGTGTGATCCTAGGCAAGTTACTTTAACCCTGTTTGCCTCAGTTTCCTCATTTGTAAAATGAGTTAGAGAAGTAAAATGGCAAATCATTTCAGTATTTTTGCCAAGAAAACCCTAACTGGGATCAAAGTAGGACATAATTGAAAAATGACTGAACAAAACTGAAAAATTATTGATTGATGGATTCCATTGATGGATTCCACATGTACTGAGCCCTATCCTGCCAACCAAATGATGAATTTACTGGAGGCAAGAACCATCTCATCTCATATCCTGGCCTCTCCAAGGCCAGGAGGTCACAGGAGGTCAGAGCCATATTTATCTATATATATTCTTAGGGCAATTCAACCAAAATTAATTTTTCATACATCTGAATCTTGCCTCTTCTAACATTGAAACTTTGCTTTTGCCATTTCAAAAGGAAATCTAAGGTGAATCACTTCTCTGCCTTCTTAGAATTTGATTGATGGCTCAGGGTTGGCCTAACATGCAACACAATGTAGTGTTGACTCTCCATGTTTCTGTGCTTTCTGGTCAAATGTTATATTCTTCAAGGTTCTTGCCAGACTCAGCATTTCTATGAAAACTTCCTTGATCACTCCAGCCCATATTAATTTCTTTTCCTCAAACTTATAGAATATTTATGATCAGTGCACACAATCTAGAAATAAGTGATATCTTTGTTTAGGAATGACACTTAGCTAGTGGTCTTCTACTCAACTTTATAGCTTGTATAGGGTAATATATGACTTCTTTAGCTCAATTTAGAAAGTTCTAACTATATGGGAAATCAACACAATTAGAGCCTTCTTGAAGGCAACTAGGTAGTGCAGTGAATCAAAGCACCGTGCCTGGAATCAAGAAGACCTGTGTTCAGATGCACCCTCAGTCACTTAATAGATAGGTGACATCTTACTAGATGTGCGCCGTCTGCTCAAGTTTTCTCAGCTGTAAAATGAGAGCATAATGCCTACCTCCTTGGCATTATTGTGAAAATCAGATGAGATATCTTTACAATGTACATCACCTAGAACAAAGCAGGTGCTTAATGAATCCTTGTTTCCTTTTAGGAATACTTTTTGTCAAATAGTATATATGTGTGTACACACACACACACACACATACATATATATATATATATATGTATATAGGTACTTATACATACATTATAGAATTTAATTTCCATATCTATTATAGTTATTCTTGATTCCTTCAACTAGTTTTCCTAGGTTCCAGATATTTCTAGTAAGTCAACACACATTGGTTCCTTCTAAATGGCCTTGCTTCCATGTACTTGTACCTGTGCTTTCTCCTGAGATTCTTGGGTTCCTGCTTGCAAGACATAGAGCATTTTAACCATTTAGAGCAATATCACAAAAAATTGGAGCATTCTAAGTAGACTTGTTGCAGTGTCTTTCATTAAATGTATAGTGGGTTCCACTGCCTAAGCTTAAGATGGAATCGTATAGGAGATAAGAAGATAGGCCAGAATGAGATTTTTTAAAATTAATTAATTAATTTTCAGTTCCACCAGATTTTGAGTTCCAAATTTTCTCCCCATCTCTCCCCTCCCCCCAAGCATTCTGATTCCCTCTTGCCCCAGTCTGCCCTCCCTTTTAACAGCCTCTTCTTATCCCCTTCCTCCTTACTTTCTTGTAGGGCAAAGATAGTCTTCTAAACTCCATTGCCTGTATATCTTATTTCCCAGGTGCATGTAAAAAACAATTTTTAACATATGTTTTTAAAACTTTGAGTTCCAAATTCTCTTCCTTCCTCCCTCTCCACCCACCTTCCTTGAGAAGCAAGCAATTCAATATAGGTTATACATGTGTACTTATGCAAAACACTTCCATAACAGTCATATTGTGAAAAACTAACTCTATTTTCTTCCATCCTACCCTTCCCCCACTCACTTATTCTGTTTTTAACTTTGACCCTGCCCCTTTTCAAAAGTATTTGCTTTTGCAAATTTGCTAATCTGCCCTCCCTTCTATAATTCCCCTCCTTATTGCTTTCCCCCTACTTTCCTGTAGGCTAAGATAGATTTTCATACCCAATTGATTGCGTATATTATTTCGTCCTTAAACCAAATCTGATGAGAGTAAGGTTCACTCATTCTCTCTTTCCTCCCCTCCACTGTGAAATCTTTTTCTTGCCTCTTTTTATGTGAAATAATTTACCCCCATTCTATCTCTCTTTCTTCTTCTCCCAATATATTCCTCTCTCACCCCTTAATTTTATTTCTTAGATATCATCCCTTCATATTCAACTCATTCTGTGCCATCTATCCATCTGTCTATCTATCTATCTATCTATCTATCTATCTATCTATCTATCTATCTATCTATCTATCTATCATCTATTTCCTGCAACTACCCTAATACTGAGAAAGGTCTCATGAGTTATAAATATCATCTTTCCATGTAGGAATGTAAACAGTTCAACCTTAATAAGTCCCTTATGATTTTTCTTTCCTGCTTACCTTTTCATGCTTCTCTTGAAAGTCAAATTTTCTATTCAACTCTGGTTTTTTTCATCAAGAATACTTAAAAATCCTCTATTTCATCGAATTTCCATTTTTCCCTTGAAGTATTATACTCAGTTTTGCTGGGTAAGTGATTCTGGGTTTTAATCCTAACTCCTCTGACCTCCAGAATATCATATTCCAAGTCCTTCAGTTGCTTAATGTAGAAGCTACTAGATCTTATGACATCCTGATTGTATTTTCCAATACTTGAATTGTTCCTTTCTGGCTCCTTGCAATATTTTTTCCTTGACCTGGGAACTCTGGAATTTGGCTACAATATTCCTAGGAGTTTTCCTTTTGAGATCTCTTTCCAGAGGGAATCAGTGAATTTCCTTGATAATTTCTTGAAAGATGATGTCTAGGCTTTTTTTTTGAACATGGATTTCAGATAGTCCAATAATTTTTTTTTTTCAAAATCCTTTTTGAGCTCTTCCATGGCCTGAGCCCACCGGACATCCACCTCGGATGTCTGGGATAGAGAGGCCCCAAACTCCATGTCTTTCTCTGATGGCAGGCATTGTACTTCATCATTAGAAATGAAGGGGGGAAGGAACATCTCTTCCCCAATAAAGTAGCTCTCTATGGT
This sequence comes from Bettongia penicillata ogilbyi, assembly GCA_023548195.1. Taxonomy (NCBI): domain Eukaryota; kingdom Metazoa; phylum Chordata; class Mammalia; order Diprotodontia; family Potoroidae; genus Bettongia; species Bettongia penicillata. The sequence goes on from JAJHZJ010000160.1 coordinate 550,711, forward strand.
CTTATTCTGCTTCCTTTTTCTGGGCATTTTCCCAGCCAGTTACCTGACTTCTGAGATTCCTCTCCACCCCTGCCTAGATCTGCCCAGCTAGTGCTTGGGGTCTGAGATTCAAATGCTGCTTCCCAGTCTCAGGGCTATCCGCAGCAGGAGTGGCTGCTATTCAATGTGAGCTTAAGTTCTGGTGCTGGGGTGGGGGCAGGGCCACCTCCCAGGCTCAACTCCCTCAGGGGGTTTATGCAGAGACCTGAACTTCTGCCTGCTTCTCGGGGAGTCCCAGGCCACTACTGCCTCTGTCGCTACCTCTGCCCCTGCTGCTGCCTCTGCCGCTCCCTCTGCCACTGCCTCCCGAGGGGGCCAGAGACACCCTGCTCCCCTCTCGGACAGCCCAGACGTCTCTCTCACTGACCTGTAGCGTCTGTGGGTGGAGGGAACTTTGCGGCCACCGGAGGTTCCGTCCCTGAAGCCTGCTTGGATCTGCTCCTCTGGGGCCATGGCCAGGGCAGCGCTGAGGTGGGCTCCACTTTCCGAGGCACGACGGACCCTGGGGACCGCTCCCCAGGGCTCTCTGGAATGGAAATCTCTTCCACTATGTTTCTGTACGCCTTGCAGTGATCCAGAATTTGTGGGATGTTCTTCTTACAGGAAATTTATGGGCTGTGGATTCAGAGCTAGCATACGTGAGTCTTTCTACTCCGCCATCTTGGCTCTAGTCCAATAATTTTTTAAATTATCTCTCCTGTATCTATTTTCCAGGTCAGTTGTTTTTACAATGAGCTATTTCACATTATCTGCTATTTTTTTCATTCTTTTGATTCTGTTTTATAATTTCTTGATTTCTCATAAAGCCCTTAGCTTCCATTTGCTCCATTCTAATTTTGAAGGGAATTATTTTCTTCAGTGAGCTTTTGGACCTTCTTTTCCATTGTGTCAATCCTGCTTTTTAAGGCATTTTTCTCCTCATTGGCTTTTTGGACCTCTTTTACCATTTGGGTTAGTCTATTTTTTAAAGTGTTATTTTCTTTAGAATTTTTGGGGGGTCTCCTTTAGGAAGCTGTTGACTCTTTTTCATGATTTTCTTGCATCTCTCTCATTTCTCTTCCCATTTTTCCTCTACTTCTCTCTCACTTCATTTTCAAAATCCTTTTTGAGCTCTTCCCTGGCCTATGACCAATTCATATTTTTCTTGGAGGTTTTTGATGTAGGAACTTTGACTTTGTTATCTTCTTCTGGTTGTATATTTTGGTCTTTTTTGTCACCAAAGAAAGACTCTATAGTCTGAGTTTTTTATGCTATCTGCTCATCTACCCAGCCAAATACTTGACTTTTTAGCTATTTGTTAAGATAGAATTTTGCTTCCAGTGGGAATGGGGTAGGGGTGGTTGTACTGGCCCATGCTTCAGGGGTTTTGTATTAGCCACTCAATCCCCTGCTGTCTATGGCCCCAGAACTCTGGAAGCAGTCACAGCTGCTGCCACCATTGCTGCTACCACCACTTCCAACATCTGGGGGCTGGGTCCGGATCACAGCCCTCCCCCACCCAGATCCAACAGGCTTTCCCTACTGACTTTCTATGCTATGTTTGGTATTTGTGAGCCAAAAAGTCTGGAAACTGCTACAGCTGCCAGTGATTCCATCCCATGAGGGCTGCTTTGGCCATGTCCGTGCTGGTGTGGCCCATGCTGGGTTGCACTCCACTCCCAGTCTGGTGCAATATACCCTTCCTGGTGACCTTCCAGGCTGTCTTGGGTTGGAGATTTGTTTCACTCTGTGATTTTATGGGTTCTGTAGCTCTACAATTTGTTTAGAGTGGTTTTTAAAGGTATTTGGATGGATTCTAGGGGAGAGCTCAAGCAAGTCCCTGCTTTTATTGCATCATCATGGATGCACCTCAGAATGGAATTTTTAGAATTGGTATGCAAATCAGAACTTTTCTTCTGGATCTCTCACTAATTTTACCTTTGGGAAGGGTTCTCATTCTTTTTTTTACCCCATTCGAACTTCCAGTTTTCCACGTAAGTTCTTCCATATGTCTGGGACCAGAAAGGGTTCTGAGAGATGGGGTACTTCTGATAGGGAAAGGTGACCATGTGGTAGCACAACCTGGCTCCTTCTTGTTTTCCTAGTCCAGCTGAACTTTCCATTGTGTATCTGCAGCACCCCATCTCCTATGCCCATGCTTTTGCACTGATTATTCCTCAGGTCTAGAAAACTTTTCCTCATAATCTCTATCTCTTAGAATTCCCAGCTTCCTTCAAGTTCAAAAATCATTTTCAACAGGAGACCTTTCTTAGTCCTCCTAAGGTTCTAGTGCCTTCCCTTCCAAGGATATCTTCATTTACTCTGCCTAAATATTTATGTTGCTGCTTATATTCATGTTGTCTCTCCCATTAGAATATAAGCTCCTTGAGGACAGGGCAGGTCCTGTTATTGCTTTTTTCTTTTAATTTCCTATATTTTGCATAGTGTGTGCATTTAGCAAGCACTTAATACACATTTATAGATTATTTAGAGCAATGCAACATTGTGGAAAGATAACTGGATTTTTGATGATGTAATGATTAATATACATGATTTCACATGAAATTTCTAACTTCTTGGTCATAACACTGAGTTTTCAGCATAGATTTTCTGTATTCTATATATTTGTACCAACCCAACAGCAATTAAAGCATACTAGGCAGTTGGTACATTGCTTAAAAAATTTTTATGAGGGTTTGATAGTTTCTGGTGATAATATTTTAATGCTTTAGCTATATTTATAGTATCCTATCCAAGGTGATTCAAGAAAAATTCAAGGCTCTTTTTGCTATCCATTTCTTCATTCTTTATGGATTGAGATTTCTATATCTTTAATAGTTTCTTAATTATTTAATTTCCTAATTAATTAGACTTGGAAGATTTGACTTGAAGGAGAGTTTTTCAAGGCACATTCATTTCTATCTATTTGTATATCTGTTTTCCACAGAGAGTTGAATTCTTCACATATTCAGAGAGATCCATGATCTTAAAATGATTATCCCTTCCTATGATAGAGATCATCATCAATTCATGTCTGCCCATCATCTTTGCTTCTTGTCCCTATCCTCCTAGGAACAGGAGTTGTGGGGGGAGTTATTTGTGGAGGGGTCCACCTGATGGGCTGGAATCTTTTCTCATGTTTGTGTCATCACAAGGATGGTAGTGGATCATTCAGGCCACCCACTTGTTATCCCTCATCCTTCCTACATGACCAGCCCAGCTCCTTTTCCTATCATACAGTTTTACTCACACTCTTCTTTGAAGTTGTTCACTTTTTATATGCTGCATCCGATTCATAACCACAATGTGTTTTTTTCATTATCCTCTTTATGAAATTTCTGTGTTCTGTATCTCACAACTGTATAAGAACATTGATAGAATACCCTTATTTTTAAAATGTGTCTTTGCTTCTGGGAGAAATTTGGGGTCATTGAATGAGCTTTATAATTTCCTGGAGACAATCCAGCCCTTTCTCCTCTTTTTGTTTAATTCTGGGTCTGACCTGTTTGTTTATACTGCTTGTCTCAGATAAATAAACTGATGGACAAACTATTGTCTATTCAACTGCATGCCATATTCTGGACAACAATCTTTGTCTATTTGATTTTTCCTGTGTGGATGTTTGGGCCAGACTCTTTTGAGTGGTTACGTAGCTCTTCTATGATGCTTTGCAATGTTTCAGGGTTTGATGCAACCAGTGTAAACTCAGTTACAAACAGAAGCATCTGGAAGACTTAACCATCCATAGATAATCCCACTTCAACTTACATTCTATATTATAGGATTTCTTCTATCACAGTAGTAAACACTTTTTGTATACATACATCTTTCTGTTTTATGCCTTGTCTGAAATATCTCTTGCTACCTTTCTTATGCTGCCTTACTATTAATGTTTGCTTTTGCTAATTAGCCAGGGGGCACTATTAATTAAAAGCAAAAGCATTTAATGGAATAGCAAGATCAGCAAAATTGCAATAGCACATTTCTCCTACAAATCTGGGAACCTGTATACCACAAACGTCCACCTGCTAGTGGGAAAAGGGAATAATACTAATGACCAGGCACATGTGAAGAAGAGTGAAATTATTGCTTGCCCCTGACATAGAAGGCCATTAATGTCTCCTGGTGATATCTTCATACTGTTTCTACTGAGTCTACACTTGCCTGGCCTCACACAATGGGACTCTGGTAAGTATGGGTTGCTATGGGATGCTCAACCTCGTGAACTCTAGTGGCTTCAGCTAGTGTCCTTAGTTGAGATGTTACTTTCACTTAAGAAGACTGGATTCTACCATCTATATTTTAGCATAATGCCCAGTTTAAACCTCTTAAGCTCTAAGAAAGAGAGTTTGCACGCATCTAGTCAGCTAGAAAAACCCTTGGCTGCTTTTTTGCCCCAATAAGAAGATGCTGTTAGTCTTCAGAACTTTAGCTTTAATAGAAAGTTCCTCTACAAAAGCAGATTCTTAGGTCCTAGAACCCAAGATGAAAAAACATACAATGAATATCTACAAAGAACCAAGAGGTAAAACATCTTTTTTTTTTTAACTTCCATTTCCTGCTCATCAAGCCTTTCTGAAGGCTCCATCTGATTTATGGTTAGAAAATACTCACAAACTTCATAAATAATTTCTGATTGCTAAACTGCATCCATTAGGCAAATTTTAGGGATTATCATTCCTGCAAATTACCCAGGGCTCTACAGGTCCAAACAGCTGTAGTATTCTCAACTCTGAAATTTCTTTGTGGTCTCCATGCCACAATTCTTCATTCTGAAGATCATCATCATTCTAGCCCTGGAATTAACACATCAGAAGTAACTTCCGCCCCTGCAGTCTCTCCCTCTGATTGGATGGGTTATCTGAGGCTCCTCCATAGGCTGCCTAGGCCAACTATATGTCATTGCTTTCTAGGTTTCATTTCAGATCTTTCCCCACTCCCACCTCTTTTCAATCTTTTTTATGTGTCTTTCCCATTAGCATATAAGCACCTGGATGGCATGAAATGTATTACTTTCTCCTTCTATTTGTATTTCCAACACTTAGCATAGTTCTTGGTACTTAATAAGTGTTTAATAAATGCTAGCTAACCAACTGATTCTATTGCAAATTAATAAAATCTGGAAAGTAAAAAATAAAATTTTACCTCAACTCTTTGTTCAAATTTCCTGCTATATATATATATGTATAAATATATGTATTTAATTATTAAGTATTAATTAAATATTAATATAATATATTTATTATGTAAATATCAAATTTCCTGATATATATAAATATATGTATAAATAAATGTATAAATATGTATATATATATATATATATATATATATATACATAGTTGGCAGGTAGTCTTAGAAACTAGCTTTCAAACTGTTTTTAAATACATATATTATTTTCTATATACAGATATATACATACGTGTGTGTGCAGATACACACACATACACACACACACACACACACTCAAAAGAGTACAAGCCAAATACAGAGCTCCTTGACAAAGAAAGGAGAGTTAGGACTTGGATAGGCTTGTGTCAATGGCATAAACTCAGAGAAGTGGTAGCAACTATGGTTGGGGGAGAGGAATCTGGAAATGGTTCCAAGAAGCATAAAATCTGCTGATTCCTCCTGGGCCAATATGCCAAGAAAGCAGAAAAAAGGAACATTCAATAATGTACACAATAGCCAAGATGCAGATTTTTCCTTGAGGGAGTCAGGTTTTCATGAGCACCAGAAGATGGAACAAATATGAGAGGAATGGGTCTTGGATAAAGGGGAGTTTGTTAACCATAGCACAGGGATTCCAAAAGGTATAATGGATGAACAGAGCAGAGATGGAAGGGGGTTAAGGAGATAGATGGAGATAACAGCAGGAAGTAGTAGTTATGGAAGGAGGGTTTTGACTCAAAAGAAATGACTCTGAATTACAGATATTGAAGGGAGGAGGAGGTGGGAGTTTTTTTAGTTATGATGAGGTTCCCACCTTGATAGTGGGTAATATCAAGCCTACCATCTCTTCATATACTAGGGAGCAGCAAAGAGATTGGACTGTGTATCTCAGAGGCTAACTGTAATGGTGATAAGGACCTCAAGACAAAACTGAACTCAAACTTGGCACCAGTTTGTTTAACATATGCCAAGATGATGGGAGATGACATATACCCTGAAGACATCCCACACTCAGGGCATTCACTCAGTTCCTGGTCAATGCTGGCTCATGAGGTCCTGGGGTAAAATGGCCTGGGAACCAGGCTTGATGTCTAAACTGATTCCAATCTTTTATGTCTAAATCATGAATGTTTTTCTGAGATGATACCATAGAGCAAGGCAAGGCAGCGAGGTCTCTAAACTCTACCCTTTAGGAGGGACTAGAATCAAGGTCTCAAATTCTAGTGATGGCAAAGTAGGCACTTATGGCAGAGGCCTAGGTATCAGTAGTGGCTCTAACTACCCCCAACTTGGAAGTTCTATAGTTATGAAGGGTTAAGGTACTAGGGTTTATTCAGCTAGTGATGGTGGGCACAGAGCAAAAGAGGTTCTCACTCCAGCTGGCATCCTGCCACTTACCTGGTCACTACCCATAAATGTTCTCAGTGGTAATGGAGAACTGAGGCACGGTTATTTTTTCAGAGGGCTTGGTAACAAATGTGAAAGCAAATCCACTGTCTACACTTCTTTTAGAAATAAGAGATTTTTAATTAATTTTAATTAATTAATTTTAAATTATCCTAATAGAAAGATTTTGGATTACTCTTTCTTTACCATAGATTCCTAAACCATGCCTCTCTCTCTCTCCAGTCCAGTCTAGGAACAGTCTTCTCTGAAGTAATAAGTGTGCTGATCTCCTTTGACTAGATTACTTTGATTAGATTACCAGATTAAGAATTAGTCTAAATAATCCTCAGACTAAAAGAAGGAAGAAACTTCTTCAATTATTTCAGGTTCTGATTACTTCATCTTTTGAGTTCTTACCTTCCACCATGACCCTACTCAATCATAATGTAGGTTATTTTCTTGTGAATCCCAAGACCTAATTCTCTATCATGCTTAATTCTCTAGCATAGCTGGCATTTATATAGCATTTTAAGATCTGCAAAGTGCTTCACATATGTAACTTCATTTGGTTCTCACAGTAAGTCTGTGAAATAAATACTATTAGTATTCTCATTTTACATACAAGGAAACAGACTGAGATGAGTGCAATGATCTGTCCAGCATAACATAGCTACAATATGGGGCAGGATTGGACCCATGTTTTCCTGACTCCAAGTCCAACACTGTCCACTACATCATGCTGACTCTATCCATTAGAAGTGAGGGTAAATATTCTCAGCTTTAAATGGCCAATAGTCTATTGCAAGTTGGGCCTTTAAGATCTGATGTCTTAGCCATCTGCATTCCAGCAGCTTTCTGAACTAGAAGGCCCCTAATTCTAAATTCCATTCTAGGAAAAGGCCAAGATGTCTAAAGAATCTAAGATTTAAAGGCTGAACTAGAGACATCTTTCATGATGAGAGAAAGTCTTCCTAACTTCCCCGGGGCTTGAGGGTGCAGACCAGGCCATCCTTGGGCTTCAGGGTCACAGAATCCAAAACTCCAAAACTCTGTCCTGGGACCATCTGCAACTTCAGCCTCTGAAACAATCTGGCCATCAGTACTTTCACTTCCATCTATATCCAAATGAAAAAAATAGGTCAATAACATAAGTCACATTTTGCTGTTAAAGCTGCTACCCAGAAATATGCCATGGTGGAAAAGACTCACAAGGTCCCCTGTAATAATCATAAGACTGGGGAAAGAAGACTCCAATTATCACTTATTCCCGTTGTTTCCCAACTATAACCATCTCTCCCTTTCTCTTAGACCCATGAAGCCCTCACTAATCTCCCAGAGAAATGATCTCCTATCTTTACTTGCAGGTTCTTTGTACCTTTCAGCTGAGGCAACTGATGGCAGAATGTTTAGAGCAGTGGGGCGGGGGGCAGCCTCAGACTCTGTATAACCCTGGGCAAGTCACATAGTCTTTATTTGCCTCAGTGCCTTCAACTGTAAAATGGAGGTAATAAAAGCACCTACCTGCAACGACTGTTGTGAGGATCAAATGAGATACATGTAAAGCGCTTAGCATAGTGCCTGGCACACAGTAGGCACTGTATGAATGCTTTTTCTCTTACCCTTCCTTTATCCCAACACGAATTAGTAGTGGTAGAGTGAAAAGATCATTGGAATTAGAATAAGAACACTCGGATTCAAGTCCCAGCTCTAGTACTTTCTCACTGGATGATGCTGGGCAAGAGAATTCATTTAAATTTCAGTTTCCTCATCTGTAAAATGAAGACTCATGTCCTCCCTCACAGAGAAGGCATAAGGACTGAATGAGATCATGTAAGTAAAGTGCTTAATAAAGTACAATATAAAGGTCAGCTAATGCAGTTATTTGAATCCCTGTCTCCAGTCTCCTACAGGTGAGAAGTTCCTTGGGAGCTATGGTTATGGTTTATTCATCTTCCTTTCTCCAATTTTGCTCAATACAGAGCTTTCTATATAGCAAATGTTTAATATATGGTTGCTGAATATAAACCTAACACAATTAACATCACACTCCTCATAAAATGTCAAGCTTCTTAGAGGATGTGAAAGCTAGATGGTTATCTAGTTAAGCATCCTGATTTTGCAGAAGAAACAAAAGCCCAAAGGAGAAAGCTATTTGCCTACAATCACACAGCCAGGTTGGCTATGTACCAGAAGCATAAATTCCTCCCTCCTATAAAATCATTGATCAGTATCCCTAACCTCTGCTTAAAGGCTCCCCCAAGGACATGAGTCACTTTAAGCATAACATAATAATGATAGCTAGACTTTATGTAGTACTATAAGATTTGCAAAGCACTTTACAAATATTAGCTTCTTTGATCCTCACAACAGCCCTGGGAGGTAGATGCTGCTATTGTTATTCTCATTTTACAATTGAGGAAATTGAGGCAACCAGAGGTTAAATGACTTGTCCAAAGTCACATAGCTAGTAAATGCCTGAAGCTGGATTTGTACTCAGGTCTTCCTAACTCCCGGTCTAGTATACTATGCATTGTATCATGTAGGTGTCAAAGTGTTCTGGAGCTAAGGTAGTAAATGATAGTCATTTGTTACCTGTGAAAAGTATTGTCCAATGCAGGATCTTGGCCCCAAAGAAAATGGAAAGTAGGTAAAATTAGGTCTGCAAAAGAAAAAGATGGTTAACAAAGTAGAGACCTCTCAGAGCTAGTTATGAAAAAAGCAGGGTGAAAAATATGAAGCGTAAAGCAATGACCCCTCCACCCCAGGAGCATGGTTCAACTTTAACATAAAGTTCCAAATCAAGAAATAGGGTAAAAAATGAACAAACAACAATAATACGCCTGATCATAAAAATCTACTGTGGTGACAGGGAAGATAAAGACACAAACTCAGAAGAAGACAATGAAGTAAAAATAGCTACAAGCAAAGCCTCAAGGGGAAAAAAATGTGAATTCCTGAAAGAACTCAAAAAAGATTTTACAAATCAAATAACAGAGGCAGAGGAAAAATTGGACAAAGAAATGAAATCAAAGGAAGAAAATTATGAAAAGACAAGTGATAGTTTGATAAAAGAGGCACATGAAATAGTGAAGAAAATAACACCTTAAAAAAAGAGAGTTGACCAAATAGAAAAAGAGGTACAAAAATTTGTTGATGAAAATAATTTCTCAAAAATTGGAATTAGGCAAATGGAAGCTAATGATTCCAATAACAAAACAAAGACAAATGAATGAAAGAGAAAGAAAATGTAGAAAAAAACTGACCTGGAAATAGATAATTTAAAAATTATTATATTAAGAATTAAGAAGAGATAGTATAAGAATTATTGGATTACCTGATATTTCAAGAAATTATAAAGGAAAACTGTCCTAATATCCAAAAACCAGAGGCAAAATAGAAATTGAAAAATTCACCAATCACCACTTGAAAGAGATCCCAAAATGAAAACTCCCAGGAATATTACAGCCAAATTTCAGAGCCCTCAAGTCAAAGAGAAAATACCTCAAGCAGCAAGGCAGAAACCATTCAAATAATGTGGAATCACAGTCAGGATCACACAAGACTTAGCAGCTATCATGTTAAAGGAGAAGAAGACTTGGAATATTATATTCTGGAAGACAAAAGATCTGGGATTACAACCAAGAATAGCCTACCTAGCAAAATGAGTATAATCTTTCAAGGAAAATACTTAATGAAATTGATGAAAATACCAGAGCTGCATAGAAAATTTTGACTTTCAAATACAAGACTCAAGAGGAATAGAAAAAGGTGAACATGAAAGAGAAATCATAATGGATTCAATAAGTTTAAAATGTGTGTCTTTCTATATCAGAATATAATACATGTATCTTCTAAGAATTTTGTTATTATTAAGGCAGTTAAGAGGATTCTGCATAGAAAGGAGGTGTGGGAGTGAGTCAATTATGTTGAAATGATGCAAAAAAAAAATGAATAGGTGAGAAAGATGCCCTGAGAAATGAGGGAAAAGAGAGGAAGAATGGGGAAAATTATCTGACTTATAAGAGGTACACAAGGAAGAGCTTTTATAGTGGAGAGGAAAATGGCAGAGGTGGGCAGTAATGTTTGATTCCCACTCATATCAAAATTGGTTCAAAAAAGGGAAAAAATATATACACACACATTTAATTGTCCAAAGAAATTTATTTTGCCTAACACAGAAATAGCATGGGGAAAGAGATCAGAGAAATAGGAGAGGCATTTGTCATAAAAAATGAGGGCACAGGTAAAAGAAGGGCTTGGTCAGAAACAAAACAGATTTTAGAAGAGAGGATAAAAAGAGAAAAGGATAAATAGAAGAAAAGGGAAGGAGGGAACTACACAATAATCATAACTGTGAATGGGAATGGGATGAACTCACTCATGAAATAAAAGTGGATAACAGAATCAATTAGAAATCAGAATCCAACAATATGCTGTTGATAAGAAACACATTTGAAACAGAGAGAGACACACAGAGTAAAATAAGGGGATCGAGCAGAATCTATTATGTTTCAAGTGAAGTACAAAAGGCAGGGGTAGCAATCATTATCTCAGATAAAGCAAAAGCAAAAATAAATCTGATTAAAAAGGATAGGCAGGAAAATTATATCTTGCTAAAAAGGAACCAAAGATAAGTAATATCAGTACTAACCCTATGTGTCAAATGGCATAACATCCAAATTCTCAAATGAAAATTAAATAAATTACAAGAAGAAATAGAGAGCAAAAGTATACTAGTGGGAGACCTCAATTTTCCCTTCTCAGAGCTAGATAAAGAAGCAAAATAAAGCAAAAAATAAGCAAAAAAAAGAAGTGGAGAACAAAATTTTAGAAAAGTTAGATATGGTAAACCTCTGGAGAAAATGGAATGAGAAATAGAAAGGAATATACTTTTTTCCATCTGTATGTGGCAAGTTCACAGAAACTATGTATATATATTTCATATATATATATATATATATTTTAAAACTATGTTATAAAAACCTCAAAAGCAAATGCAGCAGAAAAACAGAAATATTAAATACCCCCTTTTAGACTATAGTGCAATAAAAATTGCATTTAGTAAAGGGCTGTGGAAGAATAGATTAAAAACTAATTGGAAATTAAATAATCTAATCCTAAAGAATGAGTGGGTCAAAGAAGGAATCATAGAAATAATAATCTCATTAAAGAGAATGACAATAATGAGACATCCCAAAATTTGTGGGTCATAACCAAAGCATTGCTTAGGGGGAAATTTATATATTTAAATGCACCCATCAATAAAAGAAAGAGCAATTCAATGAATTTGGCATGCAACTAAAAAAAAAAGACTATATGAACACATGAAAACTCCCCAATTAAATACCAAAATGGAAATCTTGAAAAATAAAGGAAAGATGAATAAAATTCAAAGTAAAAGAAAAAATTGAACAAATAAATATAATCAGGAGCAGGATTTATTTTAAAAAAACAACAATAAAATAGATAAATCATTAGTTCATTTGATTAAAAAAAAGAAAACCAAATAGCCAGTATCAAAAATGAAAAGGATGAATGTATCACCAATAAAAATGAAATTAATTATTAGGAGTTATTATGTCTAATTATATGCCACTAAAACTAACAATCTAAGTGAAATGGCTGGGCATTTACGAACTTCCCAGATTAACAGAAGAAGAAATAGAATACTTAAATAACCCTACCTTAGAAAAATAAATTGAACCAACTGTTGAGGTTCTTAAGAAAAAATGTCCAGGACCAGATGGATTTACAAGTGAATTCTAGCAAACACTTAAGGAACAATTAATCCCAATACTATATAAAACTCTTTGAAAAAATAGGTAAAGGAGCACTACCAAATTCATTTTAAAACATAAATATAGTACTGATGTCCAAATCAAAGAGAGCAATAACAGAGAAAGAAAACTATACACGAATTTCCCTAATGAATATTGATGCAAAAAAATGTAAATAAAATACTAGCAAGGCAATTACATCACAAAGATCATATCCTATGACCAGGTGGGGTTTATGTCAGGAATGCAGGGCTGGTTCAATATTAGGAAAATGATCAGCATAATTGACTATGTCAACAACAAAACAACAAATATTGCATGATTATCTTAACACATGCAGAAGAAAAGCCTTTGACAAAATATTTTCTGTTGTTTAATTATTTGAATTATTATTATTTAATTTGAATTTCAATTATTATTTAAATATATTTCATTTCTATTAAAACCACTAGAAAATATAAGAATCCATGGAACCTTTCCTAAAATGATTAGTAGTATCAATCTAAAACCAAAAGCAAGTATTATCTGTAATGGGGATAAACTTGAAGCCTTCAATGAGATCAGGAGTGAAGCTAGGATGTCTATTATCACCACTATTATTCAATATTGTACTATAAATGTTAGCTATGGCAATAAGACAAAAAGAAATTAAATAAAAATAGGCAATGAGAAAATGAAACTATTGCTCTTTGCAGACTGTATGATAGTATACCTAGAAAACCTTAGAAAATCAACCAAAAAAAACTAATCAAAACAATTATCAACTTCAACAAGGTTGCCAGATTTAAAATAAACCTGCATATATTATCAGCATTTCGATAATTGCCAACAAAGTCCAGTAGGAAGAGATAAAAAGACAAATTCCATTTAAAATAACTGCAGACAATGTAAAACACCTGGTAGTCTATCTTCCAAGGCAAATCCAGGAACTATATGAACACAATTACAAAACATTTTTCACATACACACAAAAACCTACATCTAAATAACTGGAGAAAATGGGACATAACCAAAGCTCGCTGACAGACCAAGCCAATAAAACAGAAATGATAATTGCCTAAATTAATTTACTTATTCAATGCCACACCAATCAAATTACCAAAAATTATTTTATAGAGCTAGAAAAAAATGGCAACAAAATTCATCTGGAAGGACAAAAGGCTAAGAATATCAAGGGAATTGATGAAAAAAAAGAGTTAAGGAAGGTGGACCAGCAATTCCAGATTTCAAACTGTATTACAAAGCAGTAATTATCAAAACAATCTGTTACCTGCTAAGAAACAGAGCAATGGATCAGGGAAATAGATTAGGTATACAACAGACAGTAGTATTTGACCATAATAATCTAGTATTTGATAAACCAAAAGATCCTTGTTTGATGTTTGTGTTCATTCTTTGTTTCAGAGGACCAACGACATTATGGAGCGATGTGTTGACTTGCACGTAAGTTGAATTTAAGTGAAGATGCACAAAATTGTCAGCCTCACTCTCTCTTCCAGAGTCACTGACGTCCAGCAGCAAGACAACAGTCCAAAAAGACTAGCAATGGCCTAGGACTGAGCAAACTAAGCACTCCACAGCACCTACTTCAGCTGCTTTCCTGGCCATTGAAACAATCTGATCTTATCTGTCCCTTCTACCACAGAAAATCTTCTCATGCTTGGGGCAGATAATCTTCCTAACTCACCAATAGGTTTGAGTCCTGTCAGTTATCCTCAACCTAGTTTAGCCTGATTTCTGAGAAGGTTACCAGAATATTGCTTCTGCGTATGCTACAGTTTCTTGGAGTCATAGGTGAGAGGAAGGTGGACACTAAAGTTAGAAATGAAAGGTAGATGAGTATCCTTGAAAAAGGCTCAGTAAGCCAGCCCCCCCGCCCCACCAAAGATATTAGTCTTCCTGGAACACCCATACACTTCAAAAGTCAAAGTTTTGGGGGTAAAAACTCAGCATTTGACAAAAATTGCTGAGGAAACTGGAAAACATTTTGGCAGAAACTAGGCATAGACCAAGAGACAGTGAGAGAGGTGCCTCAGTGGATAGAATGCTGGACCTGGAGTCATAAAGGCCTGAATTCAAATCTGTCCTCAGACGCTTACTAGCTGTAAGAGCCTGGGCAAGTCACTTAACCTCCCCTTGTTTTAATTCACTGGAGAAGGAAATGGTAAACCACTCCAATATCCTTGCATGTACAATGCCCCATGGACAATATGGGGTCATGAAAAGTCATACAAGACTAAATCACTGAACAACAGGTATAGATAAGCATCTCACACCATACACCATGATAAGGAAAATAGATAAATGATTTAGACATAAAGAGTGATATAAGTAAATTAGGGGACCATGGAAAAAATGTACCTGTCAGATCTATGCATAAGAATTTATTTGTCATAAGAATTTATGACAAAGTAAGAGAGAGAAGGTTACAGGAAATAAAATAGATAATTTTGATTACATGAAATTAAAAAGTTTTGTATAAACAAAATAATGCAGCCAAAATTAGAAGGAAACAGAAAATGGGGAAGGAGGGAATTTGCAAAGGTTTCTCTGATAAACGTTAATTTTTCAAATATATAGGAACCAAACTAAATTTATAAAAACAAGAACTATGTCTCAGTTAATAAAGGGCCAGAGTAGTTTCCAGACAAAGAAGTCAAAGCTATCAAAACTTACATGAAAAAAAGTTTTAAATCACGACTTATTAGAGAAATGTAAATCAAAACAACTCAGATACCCATCTCATACCTATCAGATTGGTTAACATGAAAGAGTAGGAAAATGACAAATATTGCAGAGGATGTGGAAAATATGCAGAGGGAATTTGCAAAGGTTTCTCTGATAAACGTTAATTTTTCAAATATATAGGAACCAAACTAAATTTATAAAAACAAGAACTATGTCTCAGTTAATAAAGGGCCAGAGTAGTTTCCAGACAAAGAAGTCAAAGCTATCAAAACTTACATGAAAAAAAGTTTTAAATCACGACTTATTAGAGAAATGTAAATCAAAACAACTCAGATACCCATCTCATACCTATCAGATTGGTTAACATGAAAGAGTAGGAAAATGACAAATATTGCAGAGGATGTGGAAAAATTGGGACACGGATGCACTGTTGGTGGAGTAACGAACTAGTCCAACCATTTTGGAGGACAATTTGGAAATACCCCTAAAAGGCTATAAAACTGTGTGTATCCTTTGACTCAGCAATACTACAACTAGGCCTATATCCCAAAGAGATCAAAGAAAAGGGAATAATATTTATACCAGTTCGTTTTGGGTGGCAAAGAATTGGAAACTGAGGGAATGCCCATCAAGGGGGGAATGGCTAAACAATTTGTATTGTATGATTGTGATGGTATACTGCTATAAAAAAGTAATGGGCAGGATGGTTTCAGAAAAACCTGAGAAGATTTATATGAACTTATGCAAAGTGAAGTAAGAAGAACCAGTAGAACATTGTACACAGTAACAGCAGTTCTGTAAAGATGATCAGTTGGGAAAGACTTAGCTACTCTGATTAAGGCAATGATCCAAGACGCAGCACCCATGATGAAAATGATATCCACCTCCAAAGAGAGAACTAATGAACTTTTAATGCAGATTGAAACATACTGCTTTTTACTTTACTTTTTTTTGTCTGTTTTCTTTTACAACATGGCTAACATGGAAATATGACTGGCATGACTTCACATGTATAATCAAATCAAAGTGCTTGACTTCTCAAAGAGGGGGGAGGCACTGGCAGGAAAGAGAGAATTTTAAAGTTTAAAAATCTTGAAATGATTGTTAATTTTTTTACATGCAATTGGGAAATATTTAACAAAAATAAATAAAGATAAATTTTAAAAAGTTACAAGTGACCTAATTCTTGTTAAATAGCAACTAATTGAGAAACATTTATTAAATAACTACAATTTCAGGACATTTTTACACACTGGGGATACTACAAAAAGAGGCAAAAGACAGTGCCTGTCCTCAAGGAACTTATAATCTAATTTTTATCCTTCTTGACATTTCTTTAGTATTTGTCAATACTAACCAACTGTTCTTCCTAGATACTCTTTTCTCTGGGTTTTTAGGATATTACTCTTTCTTTGTGCTAGCTCCTTCTCAGTTTCCTTCTCTGGATCATCATCCATGTGTATTCCAGCTGTGAGTACAATATAGGGCTCTAACCTAGATCCACTTCTCTTCCACATACTTATGGAAATGTCTATATGTATGTGTGTACATATGTATGTATGTATGTACACTCTCTTGTGACTTAATCAGCTTCCAAGAGTTATATTATCATCTCTAGTCCTTATGATTCCCACATCTCTGTATTTCTATATTTCGCCTCTAGACTCACTCCTGAGCGCCAGGTCCTCATTATGAACTGCTTATTAAACATTTCCAACTGGATGTCTGGATGTAAATATCTCCAACTCAACTTGTCTAAAACAAAACTCATTATTTTTCCCCAAAAACCAACCCTTCTTATGAACTTCCCTAAGACCGGCAAGGTTGCTACCATTGTTCCAGTCACTAAGGTTCAAAACCTCATACCTTTGTGATTTCTCACTCTTCTTCACTCCCCACATTCAAGCAATTGCCAAGTCTTCCCAGCTGTACCTTCACATCTCTTGCATTTGTTCTCATTTTTTGATGCATTCAAGCCCATTTAAAATAGCCTCCTACTTGGCATCCTTGCCTCAAGTCTCTCCCCTAATACATCCTAACATAGCCGCCAAATCATTATTCCTAGATAAGTCTGACCATATTACTCTTATGCTCAGTAAACTCCAATGATTCCCTATTGCTTCTGTGATTATATACATACTTTTCTATGCAGTATTTAAAGCCCTTCACATGAATGGAGTAAACCTAAGCATTTTTGTAGGGATTGGTAAAGAAGTCAGGAGAAAAAAGAAAAATTAAAGATTTGGGGGAGAGAGAGAGAGAAAGGGAGGTGGAGAGAGAGAGAGAGAGAGAGAGAGAGAGAGAGAGAGAGAGAGAGAGAATTATCACAGGGACAAGTTCCTGAAGGATATGGGAAGGCATAGGATAGAGGGTATAGGTCAGGGTTTGTTCCCTGGCATGAAAAAAAACTATAACATCCTTTGTGACTGGAGCAAAGGAAGGGAGGAATAGATTAAGGTCTCTCTTTTCCTTCCCTCTTTATTTTTCCTTCCTATTTTCTCTCTCCTCCCCCTACCTCCCCCAAAAAAATAAGAAAAAGAAGGCTTCATGAAAGAAGGGACACTTCAGCTGAGCAGACTAAGGTGGAAGAGGGGCTCATTACAGAAGTGAAGAGAATGTGGAGGGGTCAGGACAAAGATGGGAAGGTGAAGAGTAGTACAGTTTGGCTGAACATGGAATGCATTGAAGGAGATAAGACTAGAAAGATAAGACTAGAAAGACTAGCCCCCCTAAAATCCAATTACAATGCATTTCCAAGTTGCACAAAAATTTGTTTTATATCATGAAACTGCCCAATCATTAACTGTTTAATTCAGTTTTTAAATTAATTTATTTATTTTTAGTTTTCAACATTCTCTTCCACAAGATTTTGAGTTTCAAATTTTCTCCCCATCTCTCCCCTCTGCCCGCTTCAAGAGATCATGCATTCCAATTACTCCTTCCCCCAATCTGCCTTCCCTTCTATCACACCTCTCCCTTCTTTCATTCCTTTCCCCTCTATTTTCTTATAAGGTGAGATAGATTTCTATATACCATTGCCTGTATGTCTTATTTCATGTAAAAATAATTTTTAACATTTGTTTTTAAAACTTTGAGTTCCAACTTCTCTCCCTTTCTCCTTACTCCACCCATCTCCACTGAGAAGGCAAGCAATTCGATATAGGTTATACATGTGTAGTCATGCAAAACACTTCTGTAAGAGTCATAATGTGAAAGACTAACTATATTTCCTTCCATCCTATCCTGTCCCCCATTTATTCTATTTTCTCTTTTGACCCTGTCCCTGCTCAAAAGTATTTACTTCTAATTCCCCACTCTCCCCGTTTGCCCTCCCTTCTATCATTTCCCCCAACCTCCCTTCCCCCCTACTTTCCTGTAGTGTAAGATAGATTTGCATATCAAATTGAGTGTGCATATTATTTCCTACTTAAGCCAAATTCAATGAGAGTAAGGTTCACTCTTTCCCTCTCACCTCCCCCTCTTCTCCTCCATTGAAAAAGCTGTTTCTTGACTCTTTTATGCAAGAGATAATTTATCCCACTCTATTTCTCCCTTTCCCCTTCTCCTAATATATTCCTCTCTCATCCCTTAATTTTATTTTTTAGATATCATCCCTTCATATTAAACTCACCCTGTGCCCTCTGTCTATATGTATATAATCCCTCCAATTACCCTAATACTGAGAAAAGTCTCTAGAGTTACAAATATTATCTTTCCATGTAGGAATGTAAGCAGTTCAACTTCAGTAGTCCCTTATTATTTCTCTTTCCTGTTTATCTTTTCATGCTTCTCTTTGAAAGTCAAATTTTCTATTCAGCTCCGATCTTTTCATCAAGAATGCTTGAAAGTCCTCTGTTTCATCAAATGTCCATTTTTTCCCCTTAAGTATTATACTCACTTTTGCTGGGTAGATGATTCCTGGTTTTAATCCTAGCTCTTTGATCTATGGAATATCATATTCCAAGTGCTCCAATCCCCTAATGTAGAAACTGCTAGATGTTGTCCTGACTGTGTTTCCACAGTACTTGATTTCTGGTTATTTACATTATCTTTTCCTTGACCTGGGATCTCTGGAATTTGATGAAAATATTCCTAGAAATTTTCTTGTTGAGATCTCTTTTAGGAGGTGATCTATGGATTTTTTCAATGTCTATTTTATTCTCCGGTTCTACAATATCAGGGGAATTTTCCTTGATAATTTCTTGAAAGATGATGTCCAGGCTCTTTTTTTGATCATGACTTTCAGGTAGTTCAATAATTTTTTTAATTGTCTCTCTTAGATCTATTTTTCATGTGACTTATTTTTCCGATGAGATATTTTACATTGTCTGCTATTTTTTCATTCCTTTGGTTTTGCTTTATAATTTCTTGATCTCTCATAAAGTTATTAACTTCCATCTGTTCCATTCTAATCTTTAAGGAATTATTTTCCTCAGTGAGCTTTTGGACCTCCTTTTCCATCTGGCCAAGTCTTCTTTTTAAGGCATTCTTCCCCTCATTGGGTTTTTGGATCTCTTTTGTCATTTGGGTTAGTCTGTTTTTTAAGGTGTTATTTTCTTCAGCATTTTTGGATCCCCTTTAGCAAGCAGCTGAACCAGTTTTCATAATTTTCTTGCATCACTCTCATTTCTCTTCCCAATTTTTGTTCTACTTCTCTTACTTATTTTCAAAATCCTTTTTGAAGTCTTCCATAGCCTGAGATCAAATCATATTTTTCTGGGAAGATTTGGATGTAGGAAATTTGATTGTATTGTCTTCTGTTTGCATATTTTGGTCTTCCTCGTCACTAAACTAAGATTCTATGGTCTGAATCTTTTTCTGATTTTTTTTCTCATTTCTCTAGTCATTTACTTGACTTTTGAGCTCTTTATCAAGGTAGTTCTCTCCTTCCAGTGGAATTGGGGGTGTACTGTCAGCTGCTCAATCCCCCCACAATCTGTGGGCCTAGAGCTCCAGAAACAGCTGCAGCCTCTGCCTCTGATGCTGCTGCAGCTGCCATGAGCTCCTCTACCCCCTCCACTGCCCTGGGACTGGGGCCAGAGGACTCTACTCTCTCCCACAGATACATCAGGTTTTTTTCCACTGACCTTCCAATTTGTCCTCACCCCTTTGGGGCTGTGAAGTATGGAAACCTCCACAGGTGCCAGAGATTCAGTCCCCTGAGATCTACTCAGATCTGGTCAGTGCCAGCATAGCCCACGCTAGACTGCACTCTGCTTCCAGTGCAGCATGATAGATGCTTCCCATTGACCTTCCAGGCTATACTGGGCTGGAGATTTGCTTTACTCCATCATTCTGTGAGTTCTGTAGCTCCCAAATTTGTTTAGTCATTTTTACAGGTCTTTGGCTGGGCTTCGGCGGGAGAACTCTGGCAAGTCTCTGCTTCTACTCCACCATCTTGGCTCCACCTCCTTGTCCAAACACTATTAAGCAAGAGTCAAGTGAAATCATGCCTTCTTTCAAAGGGTTTCTTCTTTTAATGATTTTAAAATGTACTTACTTGAAAGCTTCAGGACTGAACCGGTCTGGATTAAAAGTCAAGGGATCCTCAAAGTATTGCTCCATCCTGCCCATTACATAGGTACTGAACTGTTGACAAACAAGCAGTCTCTGTTACTTCCTGTTCCCAGAGACCCACAGACCAGCTACAATTAAATCACCATCTGAACAAAAACTTCTCCCAAAAGACCCCAACACAATCAAAAGACAGGCTAAATCTTAACAGGGTCTGATGACTCTCTCTGAGCAAAAACCTCTTCAGACATTGGGATAGATGGGCTGATGTCTCTGAGAGGAGCTAGAACTTGGAAATCTATTCACTCTCTGAAGTTTCCCTCTCTAGCAAGGACCTATTGTTGTTTTGTTGTTATTCAGTCATGTCTGACTCTCCATGATCCCATTTGGGGTTTTCTTGGCAAAGCTATTGGAGTGGTTGACTATTTCCTTCTTCAGTTCATTTTTCAAATGAAGAAATGGAGGCAAACAGGGTTAAGTGACTTGCCCAGGGTCACACAGCTAGCGTCAGAGGCTGAATTTGAACTGAGGCATTCATGGTACTATATCCGCTGTACCATTTAGCTACCCAGCCAAGACCTATTTTGGAATAATTCTAGCAAGCTACCAGTAGCATTACTCCAAAGGGTCACCTAGTCTGCTAGTCATGCTGACTGAAGTTCTTCTAGCTGACATTCATTACTTCTGATTAAGGCTTATAGATTAATCATAGAACCATAGAATGTCAAAGCTGAAGTGGGCTTTAGAATCACTGAATGAATGTCAAAACTGGAAGGAATCTTGGAAGTCACTGTGATTTAGTGGAAAGAGTTCTGGCTCTGGAATCAGAGCCCAACACATACTATCCATATGACTGGATAAGGTGCTTGATCTCCCTTTTACTCAGTTCTAAGGTCCCTCCCAGCTCTAGATCTATGATCCTGGGTCCTCAGCAGGTAGGGGCAAGCTGGATTGAGTACACTGGTCCCTTGTGAGTGAGGCAAGGTCACCAAAGGAGTGCTGATAAGTATATAAGATAGACAATGTGGTTGATGAGAGGCAATGCCATGGAAAGACTATTAATTTCAATGTTGATATCCTAGCCTTGCCTTATCCTTCATTTAACCTTGAACAGATTATTTCTCTTCTCTTGGCCTCAGCATCCTTATTTGTAAAATGAAAAAGCTGAACTAGATATTCTCCAAGATTCCTTCAAGCTCAGCTATTCTATGTTCTAGAACGGAAGGGCCCCCTCCCCCTCTGACTGTTCCCTAGAAAGTGATGTCTACACTAGAAAATGCCGTCTAAAAACAAGGCAGTGTGGTTTGTAAAAAGGGAGGTGAGAAGGGAATAGAAAATGAATTTGACTTTCTCCTTGCTATTCCAAGTTCAGCCTGGTCACATCAGTATCTGAGCTACTTTTTAAGGGTGAGCCTTTGGGAAGTACAACTCTTCAAGGAGAATCCAATTTCCCAAAAAAGCATCAGGACCCAGGACTTAAAAGGGAACTGCTGGCACTTTGGAAATTTGACACCTTCTTTCCCTTTCTTTACTACCATGTATCCCAGACCCAAATCTTCTCCATTGTCAAGGTTCTGACAATAGGTTATGAAAGGAAAGACATACAAATAATGAGGTGCCTCCCGGAATGAGAATGCCATCCACCACAGTGTCCTTCTCCAGCCACCGTACAGTTCCTACGACAGGAGGATATAACCTGAGAATCTCTTTGAGAACCTAGAGAAATAACATCAGGAGAGCAGTTAGTCCTCTATATAGAAAAACACTGATAAGAAGGAAACAAATCACTTAATTTTGAGTCTCCTCTCTCCCAACTTTCTTATCAAACCAGTTGCCGAGTCCTAGCCTTTCAACTTCTTTAACTTTTTTCTCATTAGCATGTTGGACTTGAAGTCTGTGTTTGAATCCTGACCCAGACACTTACTTACTGTGTGACTTTGGACAAGACATTTAACCTCTCTGGGTCTCGGTTTCCTTGCTTATAAAATAAGGAAGTTGAACTTCATGATCTTAAAGTTCTCTTTTAGCTCTAAATTTATTGTCCTATGATCCTCTTTTCTAATGCCACTGGACATCAGTCTAGCAGTCTAATTATCCCCACCTGAACAATTTTAACAACCTCTTAACCAACCCATCCTACTTCCATTCTCTGCCTCTTCCAAATCATCCATCACCCACTGTCAATCTCATCTTCCTTATTCATGAAAATAGTTTCAGACTTCTCAACAGTCACATTGCTACCAAGTATAAGAGGAAGGAGCAAATCATTCCGTTCAGTATATCATACTTCCTCATGGTAATTTTTTGTTCTTGTTCAGCCATTTCAGTCATGTCCAACTCTTTGTGACCCCATTTGGACTGGAGTGGTTTGCCATTTCCTTCTCCAGCTCATTTTACAGATGAGGAAACTGAGGCAAAACGAGGTTACATGACTTGCCTGGTCACACAGTTAGCAAGTGTCTGAGGCCAGATTTGAACTCAAGGAGATAAGTCTTCCTGACTCCAGGCCTAGCTCTCTATCCATTGAGTTACCTACTTGCCCTTGCCATGGTGTTGCAGCTATCAATTTTTGTATCATACCCTCCTACTAAAGTATAAGTTCCATGAGGACAGGATTCACTCCATGATATCATATAGTAAAAAGAGGTCTGGCTCAAGTAAGGACACTTGTTTTAAATCTTGGCAAACAAATGACTATATGACTAATTCCATAGGATTGCAGATTTAGAGAAGGGATCTTCAAGTCCATTTAGTTCAAGTTCCTCATTTTATAGAGAAGGAAGCTGAAGCTTGTAAAGATTAACTGATTTGCCCAAGATCATCTAAATAATGAGTCTTTCCCCCCGCCACCCTCCCCTCTTCCTAACTCCTCTATTACTGTCAAAGGTACCACCATTCCCCCAGCCATCCAGGCTTGAAACCAAGGTGCCATCCTCAACTCCTCACTCTCTCTCAACCCACAGACCCAATCAGTTGCCAAGTCTTACTGATTCTACCTTCAGAACTTCTCTTGCACATTGTCCTTTCTCTCCTGATGCTGCCCCCACCCTGATACAGGCTATTCTCACCTCACACATGGGCTATTTTAAGTCTTCTAGTTGGTCCCTCCACACCAACTTTCTCCTTACTTGAATCTACCCTCACTTCAGCTGTCAAAGCAGTCTTCCAAAAGTGTAGGACTCCCTGTGGTGTGTCACCTTCCTTTTCAAAAAACCTCCATGACTTCTAATCACCTCTGGAATCAGAAATAAAATCCTGTTTGGCTTTGAAAGGCTTTCATCTTCTGGACCCTTCTGCCTTTCCAGTTCACTTCAAATTTCCTTTTCCACATGTACTCTTCAGTTCAATAACACTGGTGTCTTTGCTATTTCGTGCACAAAACAGTCTGTTTCCTGACTGGGCGTTTTCACTGGTGTTTCTCCATGCCTGGAGTTCTTTCCTTCCTTATCTTCACCTTCTGCTTCCCTGACTTCCTTCAAGTCTCAGCTAAAATCTCACCTTCTACAAAGAGCCTTTGCCCTCAATGCTAATGCTAATGCCTTGCCTTTGTGATGATAGCCAGTTCCTCCTGTATGTATCTTATTTGTCCATCTCTCCCCCATTAGACACTTTGCCTTTCTTTGTCTCATCAGCACATAGCAGACGCTTAATAAAGGTTTGTTGACTATATTTCTCATTGTTCTAGTTCTTGCGATCATGCTTGGTCATTCTCCTAAACTTCTACACTTTCGCCCAAGCAACCAACTACTTTCTCCCTTGCCCCTCTCCTCGCTAAATAGTATTTTATTTTTTCCAATCACATGGAAAGATAGTTTTCAACATTCACTTTTACAAGATTTTAAGTTCCAAACTTTTTTTATTCTCCTTTCCTTTTCATCCTCCCTCCCCAAAAGTAAGCAATCTGATATAAGCTATACATGTACGATAAACACATTTCCACATCAGTCATGTTGTGAAAGAAGAATTACAACAAAAGTGGAAAACCACAAGAAAGAAAAAACAAAAAAGAAAGAAAATAGTCTGCTCCAATCTGCATTCAGCCTCGATAGTTCTTTTTCTAAATGTGGATGTCATTTTCCATCATGAGTCTTTTGGAACTGTCTTAGATTATTGTATTGCTGACAAGAGGTAAACATATCAAAGTTGGTCATAGCACAATGTTACTGTTACTGTGTAAGCATTCTGGTTCTGCTCACTTAGCTAAGCATCACTTCAAGTTTTCCCAGGTTTTTCTGAAGTCCACCTACTCATCATTTCTTATAGCACAATAGTGTTCCATTACATTCACATACCACAACTTGATCAGCCATTCCCCAACTAATGGGCATCCCCTCACCTTCCAATTCTTTGCTGCCACCAAAAGAGCTGCTGTAACTCTTTTTGTACATGTGGTTCCTTTTCCCTTTTTCATGACCTCTTTGGGATTCAGATCTAGCAGTGATATTGGTGGATTAGAGAGTATGCACAGCCTTATAGCCCTTTGGCCATAGTCCCAAATTGCTCTCCAGAATGGTTGGATTAGTTCACAATTTAACCAACAATGCATTAGTGTTGTAATAATCCCACATCTTCTCCAATATTTATCATTTTCCTTTTTTGTTATATTAGACAATCAGATAAGTGTGAGGTGGTACCTCAGAATTTTTTTAATTTGCATTTCAAGCTTGATATTACTACAAAGGTAGACTAGGCATGGTTACTCTGAAGGTCTATAACAAATGTATTTTGCCACTGGAAACTTTGCTATCTCTAGGCAGAACAATGGAAAGCACCATATCCACTTGCAGTAATTATTTTTATCTATTAAAACGTTAATTGTTCCCCAAATGTTGTAGTCACAAGTCATATACTGCACCTGGTTAACTGAACTTTGTATCTATACCCTGTTTATTTAGCTTCATTTGGCTTGTCTACCATTCTTATTTTATTTTGTTTGTTTCTTCCAACTGTATAAGAATGCTTAACCTTGCACAGTTTAAAGAAGAGATTCTTCATGACAGTAACATTTTCTAACTGTGTTTGAAATGTATCCTTCCCTACAGATATAAGTTATAAAGAAATCTTTGGTCAAATTGAAATGAAAATGCAGGGGAAGTAAGGAATCTTAAAGATTGTTCAATCCAACCCTCTCCTTTTACAAATGTGGAACCTGGCCTGGTGATGCAGTGTGGTCAGTCTCTGCCACTTGGGTATAGACTTAATAGGGTTGGGGAGACCTAGCCTCAAAGAATCTATCCTGCAACTTCATTTCTCACCTGGAAGGAGGAATTTGGAGGGGGTTCAGAATGGATGCAGCAATTCTGAAAAGCAACTTGAGATGATGCCCTAAAAGTTACTAATTGTGTATTACCCAAGCGATGTCCCAAAGAAAACAAAGAGGAATATGAGCCATATGTAAAATATAGACATACATATCTATGTATAAAAGCTTTTGTGTGGTGGCAAAGAATTGGAAGTTGAGTGGGTGTCCATCAAGTGGGGAATGACTGAATAAATTATAGTATATAAGTGTAATGGAATATTACTGTTCTGTAAGAAATGATGAAAAGGATGATTTCAGGGAAACTTGAGAAGACTTATATGAATTGATGAATAATGATATGATCAGAACAATTTATATAATAAGAACTCTGTAAAAACACTTTGAAAGACTTAAGAACTCTGATGAACACAATGACCAACCACAATTCCAGAGGACTCATTCATGATGAAGCATGTTGCTCACCTCCTGACAGAGAGGTGATGAACTCAGAGTGTGAATTGACACATCCATTTTTTTTGACATGGCCAGTGTGGGATGTTTTTTTTGCTTGACTGTGTATTTTCCACAAGGACTTTTATTTTCTTTCTTTTTCAATAGGGATGAGGAAAAGGAGAGAGGGAGAAAAGGCATATTTTGATTAATTGAAAAAATTAATTAAAAAATAAATATAAAGAGAATGAGGGGAGCAGGCAGAGATGTGGCAGCTTTTATTTCTCTGAACCTTAGAATATAACAAGAATATACAATGGTGAGTTGGGGCAGATAAGGTAGGTAGAACAACAGGCCCAGGGTAGGGATATGAGGACTATGGGATTGGGAAACTCAGTTCAGAACCTCAGTTCAGACCCTTGGAAAGGTCATGATGCAGGAATGTCAGAGGACCATCAGAAAGAGGAAACAGAGTCCCTAAAGGATGGCTACCTACCTAACTCCTCAGTAGTTTCTAACCTGCTGATGAAATATAAATATCTCAAGTACCTCCAAAGTTTCAGCACTCAGGGAGAAAGCCCCTATTGTCATGCCCTAGTTATTACTCTGTATTTAAATGATGTTCTAGTTGTTAATTTGAGAAGGTGTTTGCCGAGCTTGGTTATCACGTGTGTAAAGTGTAGGCTCTATGATTTGTGAACTTCTAGCACATGTGGGAAAGACAAGAACCCTTCCATTAGCTAAGGTCTTAAATCAAGGCAGAAGCCCTTACATTCCAGCTGTAATGCTGAGTCAGATGTACAACCCCCAAATTCAGGAGCTGGTTTTTCCATCTTTGTGAGCAGGGTTTGTAGGTTTCTATACCTGTGAAAGATACTGCAATTTTCCAAGGTCTTGATATTCAATGATTGTTTTGGAACCAATAACTTCATCCACCTCAGCCTGAAGCCTATTGGAGAAATCAAAAAGGAAGAATAAGAAACTGTTCTCCAAGAAGAAGCTTTTCCACATTCAGTTAGATTCAAGTATTACCAGAGAGGCTATAGATGGGGTTTCCTGTTCCAGATATGCACGGCCCGGTGGCCTCTGGGGTCTTTCCCCTCTGGGAGATTTTCTACTTCTACTCCTCATATGACATCTGACTATCCTGTTCACCCTTCCTGTGGTGAGAAAACTCAAATCCTTATCTTAGATGGTGATCAAAGGAGTTGGAGATATTTAGCCTGAAGGAAAGTAAGTGCAACAAAGAAAAGATGGCTCTCCGTGACTATTAAAAGAGTTGTCATGTGGAAAAATGTCACTTCGGTGATCAATATCAAATTGGACTAGGGTGACTCTGGGTTCTCGAAGGCTATGTGGAACAAGTTCTCACAGGTTCTACCAGTCTAGGAAGGCTTTCACTTGTCTCTATGACAGACTATATTAAAAAAAAGAGCCAATATTTATAGAAGATTTACTATATGATAAGCCCTTTATAGTTATTATCTTATTTATTCACAATAACTCTGGGAATTTTTTATTATCTCCATTTTACAGTTGAGGAAACTGAGGCAAACTGAAGTTAAGTGACTTGCCAGGATCACACAGTAAAAAGTATCTGAGGACAGATTTGAATTCAGGTCTTCTAAACTCTAGGACTGGTGCTGCCTACTGTCCAAGGAGGAAGCATAGTACTCTTGGAATTGGGGTTAGAAACAAAAGGAATTAGAATTGGAAAGACCATTAGGTCTGGAATTAGAGAACCTGGGTTTGAAGTTTTTCTCTGACACTCACCACTGTGTGACCTTGTGCCAGTCACTAAACCTCTTTGGACCTCAGTTTCGCTATCAACAAAGTGAGGAGCTTCTAAGGTCCCTTCCAGTTTTTAAGGTATAATACTATAAATGCAAAGATCAACATCATTTTAAGGTTGGCTACGCTAACCCTCGAAAGAAGGAAAAACACCAAATGGTCCTTAATGCTGTTTAACCCCCTTCTATTTCTGCATTAATACTGTCAGAGTGAGGAAAAAAGAGAAGCAAGGAGAGATATATCAGGAAAAGTAGGTGATGAATAAACAAAAACCACTAATAAAAACTATAATATCTTTTAAAATTCCTTGATAAAAAAATAAAAGAAACTTTCATATACAAAAATATTTATAGCAGTTCTTTTTGTGGTGGCAAAGAAATGGAAATTGAAGGGATGCCCATCCATTGGGAAATGGCTGAATAAATTGGGGTATATAAATGCGATGTAGTACTATTGTGCTATAAGGAACAATGAGCAGGATATTTTTAGAAAAACCTGAAAAGATTTACATGAACTGATGCAAAATGAAGTGTGCAGAATCAGGAGAACATTGTACACAGTAATAGCAACATCATATGATGATCAGCTGTGAATGACTTATTCTCATCAATAGAATGATCCAAGACAATTCCAAAGGACTCATGATGAAAAATCCTATCCACCTCCAGAGAAAAAGCTGATGGAGTCTGATTGTAGATCAAAGTATAATGCTTTTCATGTTCTTTATTTTTTTTCATGTTTTTTTAATGTGTTTTCTTTTCACAATATGACTAATAAGGAAATAGGTTTTACATGATTGCATATGTATAATCTATATCAAATTGCTTACTATCTCAGGGAGGATGGTGGAGAGGGAGGAAAAGAACTTGAAACTCAAAATTTTAGAGAATACATACTAAAAATTGTTTTTACATGCAATTGGGAAACAAATCATTTAAAAAATTCTTGACAAAAGCAATAATAACTTTCTTCAATGATCATCTATCACTATCAATCATGATGTGAAGTGGGGAGATATAGGTTTGCTTAAGATATTTACTTCTGTCATGGAAGATATTCTGTGCAGAATCTATCCCTATCAATCAATCAATCAATTTATACATTTACGTACCAGGCACTGACTGCTACAAGGTTCAGTGGATAGAATGACTTTGGCCAACTTACTTAATCTCTGCCTTGGAGGCAGCTCGGTGGTTCAGTGGACAAGGCACTGGACCTGGAGTCAAGAAGACTTGAATTCAAAACTGGCCTCAGACACTTACTAACTGTGTGATCCTGCACAAGTCACTTAATTCTGTTTGCCTCATTTCCTCATTTGTAAAATGAACTGGAGAAGGAAATGGCAAACCACTCCAGTATCTGTGCCAAAAAAAACCCCCAAAACCCAAATGGAGTCATGGAGAGTTGGACACAGCTGAAAAATAACTTAACAACAGTGCCAGTGCCAGGAATTATGCTAAGTGATTTACAAATATTATCTCATGGTACGATCCTAACAATCCTGGGAGACAGGTGCTACTATTTCCCTCATTTTACAGTTGAGGAAATTGAGAAGTTAACTCTTTTGCCCAAGCTAGGAAACATCTAGGGAGTATCTGAAACTGGATGAACTTGCACCTTCCTGATTCCAGGCCCAGTACTGTACCCACTGTGCCCCTTTGCTGTCTAGAGAGACCAGGAAAGGCCTCATGAAGTAACTAAACTGAGTCTTGAAGAAAATCAGGTATTTCAGAAGGGTAGGGTGAGGAGGGAGAGCATTTCAGGCAAGGGGGATGATTAGGGTGAAGGCATAAAGCGAGGTGATGGAGTACCACATATGAAGAGGAAAAAACAGGCCAGTAGCTAGACTGTGGAGATCATGGAGTGGAGTAATACATAAGAAGACTGGAAAGGTAGGACAGGACCAGGTTGTGAAAGTTTTAACAGCCAGAGAAGTTTTTATTTGATCTTAGATATAATAGGGAGTCATCCAAGCTCCCTGAATTAAGGAGTGATGCAATCAAAACTTTTAGAAAAATCACTTAGTGTTGGGCTCCGCAGAGATTAAACCATATATATGTGTGTGTGTGTACATATACACACATATACGTGTGTGTGTATATATATATATACACACACAATATATTTGTGACAGATTTTGTTTTTCTTGTTTCCTAATTTAGGGAAGAAGAGGTAGAAAAGTTAGAATGCAGATTTTAAAAGAAGATAAAATTTAATCTAAAAAAGAAAAAGAGACCATATCACACCTATCAGATTGGCTAACATTACAAAACAGAAAATTATAACTGCTGGAGAAGATGTGGGAAAATTGGACCACTGATGCATTGACGATGGATAAACTGATATAACCATTCTGGAGAGCAATTTGGAATTATGCCCAAAATATGTGTACCCTTTAACCCAGTAATATCACTTCTAGGTCTATATCCCAAAGAGATGATAAAAGGGGTAAAGGAACCACAAAAATATTTATAACAGCTTTCTGTGGTGGCCAAGAATTGTAAATTGAGGGGATGCCTCTCAATTGGAAAATGGATGAACAAGTTGTGATATGTGAATGGAATGGAATACTATTATGCTATAAGAAATGATGAGTAGGCAGACTTCAGAAAAACCTGGAAAGACTTGAATGAACTGATGCTGAGTAAAATGATCAGAACAAGGAGAACACTGTACACAATAAAAGCCATATTATGTGATGACTAACTTTGATTTGTGACCTACAAACCAATCATGAGATGTACAGTGGGCTATATCACATTACCAAATGATGCTTGGGCACATGAGATGGGAGAAAATATATCATTTAGGAGTAATACAGTAAAAGGAAATGCACCAGTCATTTAGGGAGAGAGATAATAGATGACAGTCTGAATACTGCATTAGTACTCAAAGAATGTTCAATTATCTAGAGGAGGGTCCCTAGAATGCTGACTTTAGGGAGGATTTTGGGGAGGATACAAACAGGAAATGTATAGAATGACAAGGGATGAATGTCTTTGCAATCTGTACCATTAAAGGGAGGACTCACATTGATGAAGTGTTAAGGAATTAAAGTTTAAGTTATATATAAGAGGGATTGAACATGTTGTCCTTGGTCAATGGGGCCAGAAGTAGGATCAATGGGGTGGGGGTGAGGGGGAGAATAGGGAGACTTACAAGGAAGCAGATTTCAACTTCATATATGAAAAAACTTTCTAATAATCAGAGCTACTTAAACATGGAAAGGCCTATGTGGGGAAGCAGAAATCATAAGATCATAGATTTGGAGCTGAAAGGAGTCCTAAGATGACATCTAATCTATTCCTCTCACTGGAACCTGAGGCCAAGAAATGTTAAATGCCCAGGATCATAAAGAAAGTAAGCCTCAGAAAATCAGGATTTGAACCCAGGTTGCAAAAAAGATAGTTAAACAATTACCTGCCACAACCCTCTCTCTCAAACCCCTACCCCATTCAAACTCCCACGAGCTATCCATAACTTTTCCTAGTTATTTGGTAGTGTCTTCCCCTTGTTCAAACCTGATCCCTCAGCAAGTTCAAAATCAAGTGACTGTGTGCATGGACCACTTCTGTGGGCAGCTGGTCTAATTCTGCTTCTCTTCCATATTCAGTTATCACTCTCTCTTCAAGAGTTGCTGTTCCGTTGTTTCAGTCATGCCAGACTCTTCATGACCCCACTGGGGTTTTCTTGGCAAAGATACTGGAGTGATTTGTCATTTCACTCTCTAGCTCATTTCATAGATGAGGAAATAGAGGCAAACAAGGTTAAATTACTTTTCCAGGGTCACACAGCTAGTAAATGTCTAAGGTTGGATTTGAATTCAAGTTGTCCTGATTCCACGTCTGGCACTCTATGCACTATGCCACAGCTGCCCCCATCACAAGCTGCTCAGTACTAATTTCAGCAGTTCAACAAATTAGAGGAGTCAGTCCATATTTCCTATCGTATAACAGAGAATCTTTGCCCAAGAATTCTTGAATAAATTAACATTCTGGGTAGATTATGCTCAAGAGACACCAAACTCAAATGCTAACGACTTACCGTTCTACTATTTTTGGGTATCGTTGCAGTTCCATTAATGCAAGTAATACTTGATTGGAAGAAGTTTCAGATCCTGCAATAACAACAAAAATGGTGAAAGTAATAAGAAACAGGTAGTATTTATATAGTGCCACATGGCTTGCAAGGACCTTACAAATAGTGTCTCATATGGTCCTCACAACAACCCTGGGAAGTAGGTACTATTATTATCCCTATTTTACAGATCAAGAAACTGATGCTGAGAGCAGTTAAGTGACTTGCTCATGGTCACACAGTCAGTAAGGGTTTAAGGTGGGACTTGATTCAGGACTTCTGATTTGATGCAATGCTCTATCTACTGCACCACTGAACTGCCCAATTATAACCTATCTCCCACATATTGTTGAGATATCAGTGTCACTGACACTATTCTGAATATAGCTTGCTTTGTATATATTTGTTTGCATTTTTGTCTTCTCCATTAAGACTTTATAAGCTCCTTGAGGACAGGGACTGTCTTTTGCCTCTTTTTGTATCCTTTGCACTCAGCACAGTGCCTGCCACATAGTAGATGTTCAATAAATGTTTATTGATTGATTGAGTTCACAGAGGAAACTGAGACGCAAAGAGAAACGACTTGCATAAGAACACACAACTAAATCATAGTTAAGCCAAGACTAGATCTCCTAGCAGCTGGTGCACTGCTCATCCTTTCAACAAGTAATTATTGAGTCAGGTTCTGTGATGTCAGGTTCATCACTTCCCCTTACTTTTCCTCATCTGTAAAATAAAGAATTTAAACTAATTGCTAAGGATCTTTCTAGTCCTAAATCTTACAAAGCTATGAAAGCTTTGACCTAAATATGGTGGAGGCAGCCTGCGGTTATGGTTCAGCCCTGGATTTGGAACTGGAGGACCTCAGTTCCGTTTGCTGCCTTGTGGTGCAGACATGTGGTGCAAGTTATTTAAGCTAAGCCTCAGTTTCCTCATCAGTAAAATGGGAATGAGGATACTTGCACTATTTACCCCCATACATTTATCATGTCATTTAAATGAGATCTTGCACATAAAATATTGCATAAATCACAAAGCACAAGATAATCATGAAATCTCATGATGATTATGGTGACTAAAGTGTTATGACCCTAAAACCTTGTTTATATTATTCATTGGATTCTCAGATAGTATAAATTTCAGCTTCAGCTCAGCCTCTGTCTCAATAACCAAAAACTTCAGACAGGGGAAACTTAACTTAGGAGGGTTCACCTATATTAGAAAAGTAAAACGGAAACATAAGCTAATATCTTAACTCATGTATCATAGGACATATTGGGCTGAGTCAGGATACCTGGGTTTGAGTCTTGGCTCTGATGGTAACCGACTATGAGGTTTAGGGTGAGTCATTTTCCATCTCTGGTCCATAGTTTCCTCATCTTGAAAATGAGGATTATTGAGAACCAGAGTAAAATCATTGCTTGGCCATTGTTAGTGTTCAATAAGCATCATAGGATCAAGTGTAAATCCAGCTATGTTACACTGGGCTAGAAAATTAGATCTCATCTAGTTTCTGCCCTTTGTAATTCTTGGTCTAAGATGCTTTCCTGATCCAATATTCATTAGTCTAGGATTCTAATGTCCATTCTAGATCTTACCTTTTAGGGCTCTACATTCTAAGGCTTTTTTTTAGCATTCATATTCTATGTGAAAATGACATGCAAACTAGAAAACACAGACTTACATTGGCTCCTGTCTGAAGTTGGTCTTTAGACCAATTTTTGTAGAGACAATGAAAAAAATTCCCTAGAGTGTAAAAGGCTAAAATGACAGACTTTTCTTTATTTTTTTAAAAATTGCCCCAAACCAATAAGAGATTACAAACCAGCAATGAGAAAAGTGACAAAATTATCCACCATAAACTCATCATTTATTCCTTCTTCAACTGCAAAAGACAAGGGGAAAGACAATATAACATTAAGATCATCATTGTTTAAACAAGGAGAACAATTTCTATAATGACATTATATAGAAAAATAATTTAAAAGACTTGAAAACTCTCATCAGTGCAATGACCAACTATGATTTCAAAGAACTGATGCATGTTACCTGCCTCCTACCAAATAGATAATGAATTCAAAATGGAGAGTGACACATATGTTTTAGTTCATGGTTGATATAAGAATTTGCTTTGCTTGACTACATTTCTTATGAGGATCTAATTTTTCTTTTTGGTGTGTTTAATGGGAGGGGAAAAAAAGAAATGAGTGCTAATTAAGAAAATAATAAAATTAAATTTTAGCAAAAATCATTGTTGCTTGACATATTCAAATAATTACATATTCATGATTCAGTGCACTGCCTCTATCTAAAACACTCTTTCCCATCTTTCTCCTTATTGATATTCTACTTATTATCAGTCCAATGCCACTTCAAACAAAAAGCTTCTTTAAATCCCAGCCCCAGTCAGAAGTATTCTTTCCCTCCAGAGAAATTCAATAACACTTTGCTCACACATTTTGTATTCACTTTTAAATTTTTTTTCATTTTTTAGTTCTTAAAAAATTAAAAAATTTTAATGATCTGTGATTAGTTTGATATGGATAACCTCTTTACCAATGAAGACGGCAAAGCCCTATACCTTAGTAAATGATCTGAGAATTGCTGTGGCTAGAAGATTCATCATCAAACTAGTGATGAACCTTTCTCAACCTCTTTCTCCTCATCCTCTCTGAAGAAAAAGGAAGGCAGGGAGTGGATAGTCAAAGAAGATATTTGCTTGCAATGGTATTGTAACTGAGCTTACAGAATTCACTCAGGGAAACAAATGCAAAAACCCTGTTTCATATCTTCACTGAGAATGGGCAAGGTAAGAAAAAAACAGCTGAACATTCATGAATTTCAGTTGTTTGTAGATCACTGAAGAAAAGTGAAGATTTCCTTCCAATGAATAGAAAAATTCCTTTCTGTTACCTTGCCACAAATTTTAAAAGGGTCTATTGGTTAAACAGAGATTAGTACAATTCTTTCATGTCATAAAATGAAAAACGTCGTTCTAAGAAACATAAATTGAAAGTGACCTAAATGGCAATAGAGAGACACATGGTCCGTGTAAGTAAGCTGTACCACGTTGTCAGTAATTGATTGCTTGTAGGAGGTAGCATAAAAAAAAAAAACACATTGCCAGAAAACATGAGGTCAGAAAAGGAGGTGAGCTGGTCATATACAGATAATGGCCAGGCATTCACCATGAAATGGTAAAAGAGGAGACTGTCATTCTACATGGTAGACCTTTGGAAGATTCTTGACAGGATACAGACAAGAGTTATGTATAAGAGAGTTTTGGACAGGTTGTAATATGTATCAGTGGAAGACATAGCCCCACAAGCAGGTGCATGAATGAATTGAAATACTAATGAAGTAAGGATAATGCTGATTGTAGGCATTATTTCTACCTCTTTACAAAGCCCATAAAATAAAATAAAATTCAGTTGAAGGCCAAGTTGTCTTTCTTTCTCTTTCTTGGGTAAGCTTGTAATGAAAATAGAGGCAAATACATCTACCTTCTCCTTTCAGCATCTGCATGATGACATCTGGTGGGAACTCTTGATTATTCTGGATGGCTTCACGCCTGTACTTGATCCATTCTCTTCCCATTTGACGTAGAAGCCTTATGCTTTCTTGGGTCTTGTTTATCT
This sequence comes from Bettongia penicillata ogilbyi, assembly GCA_023548195.1. Lineage (NCBI taxonomy): Eukaryota > Metazoa > Chordata > Mammalia > Diprotodontia > Potoroidae > Bettongia > Bettongia penicillata. The sequence goes on from JAJHZJ010000160.1 coordinate 586,461, forward strand.
GCTTCCGTTTCCTTAGTGAAAACTTAACAGGGTATTTATTTTGTTTCATTATTTTAGGGGACAATTCAATTTAATTCCAAAAAATGCATATTAAGGATCTGCTGTGTACAAAGCCCTATACTAGGTCCTAGGGACACAAAGATAAATATCAAACGATCTTACTCTCAAGAAGTTTGTAATCTAATGTGTACAGCCAAGAGGGGGAAGGTGGAGGTGAGGGACAAACACAAATAAGCATGATAAGAAGGGAGAATAAGGAGATGGTAACTGAGGTTTGGAAAGAATGATAGGGGACTTCAATAAATGGAACAGGGAAGAGGAGGTTCCAGAATGGAAAAAGGGATAAGGAAAGGCACAGGGGGAGGTGAGGGCACAATGAGAACAAAGTACAAAAATCAGTCCAGCTTGCTTGGAACACAGCCTACTGACAAAAGCCTAGAGGTGAAAGAAATCTCAGAGGTCAACTGGTCCAATTCATATTTGGGCAGTAACACCTTTGGTAGCATTCGGAACAAGTGGTCAGGAAAATGGGAGCAATATTCAAGGGAGATGGAAAAATAAGGTGAAGCCTAATTATGAAAGACCTTGGATGCCAGGAGCAGAAGACAATGGTGGGTGAAGGGGAATGATGGGGGAAGGCTAAGCAAGTAAAGGATTCTGATCTGAGTGGAGTACTTCAGGCAGCAATATGGAGGAGACAAGATAACAGCACATCAAGAAAGTGGTTTTTGTTTTAAATCACAGATCAGGTAGAAGAAATTCCCAATTTTATAGATCCCAGAATTTTTCTTCCTTGGACTTTGCCTCCCCTAATCTACTACAGAATCTCTTCCATCCCACCCTTTGTTCAATGAATCCATGACACCACACGGCTCTATAGCTTGAGGGCTGTACAGCTATTTAATCAATTCCTCTCAATAAAGATGGTCCCTCCAGTCAGATCTTCAAGGGCAGAGACCCTACTTAAGAAGACTTGTTAAGTGAATGTTTTTTGCATTCACTCAATAAAAGACTGGTTGATCAACTACTCAGCACAATTTCTCTTGTCTAGAAGACATCGTGATATGCTAAAAGGAGAAACAGACTAGGAACTGGGAGAATGGATCTTAGTACTGGTGCCTCCATTTACCCACTGAGCAAATTATTTCCCTTCCATGGCTGTCAATACCTTCTTTCTAAAAATGAGAACGAGACTAAATGGTATCTAAGGTCCTCTCCAGCTTTCTAGTCTATGTTCTATGATTTTAAGGTCCCTCCCACTTCAATATTCTTTACCCTAATATCAGTGATAACTCTAAGAGGGCATTCATTCAAGAATGTTAGAGTAGTACCTTCGATAAGGGGTTGTCAGCCAGAGTTACACCCTCAATAATGTTTCGTATTGCAAGAAGAAATGGCTTCTGTTCATCAACCAAAGGTTTTAACTCCATTCCAAAAAGTGTCTGCAGAGAAAAGGAGACAAAATGTTAATCAAATCCTTTTTAGATGGAAAACTATGAGATCAACTTGAAAGGAAAGTGTCTTGAACTGAGAGTCAAGAACTATTTTGTAATGTTGCTTGAGTCACTGACCCTCTGCAGTTCTCAGTTTCTGCATCTGTAAAATAGAGTAATTGGGCTAGATGATCTAAAAGATTTGTTTTCACTTCTTTCATTTTAAGAATATATAACACTTAATCGATTACTGATAGGTTAACTGTCGGTGATCCTACAGATTCATAACTTTTTAGAAGGTCTACAGGTCAATATTAAATTTAATTTTCTTCCCCTTAATGAAGGCCCCAGTCTAAGAAAATTAAGTTTACTATTGCCCTGGATGAGAAAGTCTAAAGGACTTACACATAAGGGATCCTTTCTGCCTCGACAAAGAGAGCTGCCATTCTGTCTTATAGACTTATACCAATCCCATATGCATCTTCCCCCAAGTACATATGTTAGGGCCCAAACTTCTACAATGGGGCCATATGTGTTGGAAGGTGCAACAAGGGTAGATACACTTCCAACTTAAAATCTTCTAGGCCTAACTCCATGGCCACAAGTTAGAAGAAATTCCTGATTCTTTGTATACTCACAGACTAACATTCATTCCAATGTTAGAGCAGGAGTAGGGGGACCTGCAGCCTCGAGGCCATATGTGACCCTCTAGGTCTTTGAGTGTGGCCTTTTGACTGAGTCCAAGTTTTACAGAACAAATCCTTTTATAAAAGGGATTTGTTGTGAGAAGTTTGGATTCTTTTCTAAATGTACAAACTAGGGGTTTATTTCTAGGCCTTTATGTACATTTTAGACTGAGATTGCAAGTGTTGGCTCTATCCCAGAGGTATCCAACTAAATCCTGCTTATCTCTCTGAGGCAGCCAGGACAGTCAGGAACTAGTCAATGTTCTGAATTGTGTCAACAGATAGTCTGTGAAGATGATGAGGCAAGAGAAGGGAATCTTCCTACTTATTGCAAGGAAATCTTCACTTTTCTTCAATGATCTAAAATCACTTGAAATCCATGAACCTCCAACTGATGGTTCTTAACACTGTTCATTCCCATTGAGGACATAAAACAAGTTCAAGGGTTGGTTTCCCTGTAGGTGAATCATTTCCTCATATGCTGTAAGTTCAATTACAATATCATTGCAGCCAAATGTCTTCTTTCACGCTCTCTCTCTCTTCCCTTCTTCCTTCCTCTTCTCAAAATAAGGTATTTTTAAAAACATCATTATTGCAAAAAGTGCCAAAATTTCACAACAAAGTGAGTATAAATAAAGATGTATTTTTTTCTATCCAACTTCACAGACCCCTTGAAATCTATCTTGGTCTAGAATGGGATACAGCATGCTCTAAGGTCTAGGATTTCATGGAATAAATGTTGACAAAGAACCTGGAATTCCTTTCGACCTGTGGCCATAGAGTTATTCCTGGAGGTTCTTAAATTAGGAGTGCAACCTCATACTTTCCACCACTTATGGTCCCATTATGGAAGTCTGGGCCCTGACATGTGGACTCTGGGGAGGATGCATATGGGACTGAGTAGTCCATCATGACACGATAGGGATTAAATCCTAAGAAACCTAAGTCCATTCATAAGTGATTGTAGCCAGGTATGTGGTATGGAATAGGAAATCAGTGCATGTTTTGACAATCACAACCATGTAGTTCTCATGCTCACAATATCTGAGAGGAAGATGTAGTCATATTAATACATATATTTGATATATATTTGTTGAGCTGAAAAAAGAACAAGAAGTACTTTCTCCAGATGTGACCTAGAGCTGCATTAGAAGAACCTATATATAGATTTAGAATACCTATTTTGTGATAAAGCCATAGCTACGAGGACCAGAATATCTATTTTCCTGTGGCCCAGCAAAATACTACTACTTCTAAAGTTCCAATTGTCCTTAAATTGGACCAATTTGATTCCAGAAAGTTTTACTAATCGTAATAGCCCGCTGGCTACTTTTCAGAAGACTGAAGGAGTAGTTCTTCCCATATGTTAGATTTTTGTCTCCACCCTCCACTGCATAACTTTCTGTACCGCATACAATATATCCTGCCGTATGATGACCTCACCCTATTATGATACTCAGCACGTAGCAGAATAGTTCTTACAGTTTCACAACTTTTTCTGTATTAAAACATCAGAATTAAAATGAACCACTGTATTTTGCTGCTAATTAGAAGATACATAATGAGATCTTATAATTAATAAGCAGACCTTTTCAAAATGGTTCATGCTGGGCACAAAAAAGAGAAAATGTGGAGACATTAAGCCCCATCTAGGTGACCCAGGAGGTAGAACCCTGGGCTTAGAATGAGGAATACTTATCTTCATGAATTCAAATCCAGCCTCAGACACTTAATAGCTACGTGACTGAGCAAATCACTTAACCCTGTTTGCCTCAGTTACTAATCTGTCAAATGAGCTGGAGAAGAAAATGGCAAACCACTTCAATATCTTTGCCAAGAAAAGCCCAAAATGGGGTCATGGAAAGTCAGACACAGCTGAAATAACTGAACAACAAATTTGCTCTTTTGGCTACATATTACAAAAGAACATTAGGTCAATACTTTAGTTCTGAAGTTCTTGTTCTAATCTGAATGAGGAACCCTTACTAGTCTTTCTTTAACTCTCAATTACAAAACAATACACTGAAATCTTTTTTACATCATTCATATCAAAGGCCTAACTAGTCAGTGAACAGAGAGGCCTGGTCAGCCCAGAAGGGCTTCTTACCCAACTGATTAAGGTAATAATTATAGTAAGACAAAGAAGTCATTCATTAATCCAGTTAAAAGAAATATCTCTTCAGTTTATCTTTAACCAAGTAGAGAAGAAAATCCTTAGAGCAAGAGTTATTATCCTTACTCCTTTAACAGTCTGAGGAAGTCTTTGGATAACTTCTCAGAATAATGTTTTTAAATATAGAAGATAAATTATATAGAGCTACAAAGGAAATCAATTATACTGAAATACAATTAGCAAAATATTTAGAAAACAAGTTAATGGACCTTAGGTTAAAAACTCCTCTCTTAGAGAGAGTGGTCAAAGACAAATGAAAAGGTTTAGGAAAATGACTCTCCACCATGCATGGAATTTAGTCATTGTGTGAAAATACTACAAATTGTAGCCTGAAAATGCATCAGAGGAGAGAGAGATGAGAGAGAGAGAGAGAGAGAGAGAGAGAGAGAGAGAGAGAGAGAAAGAGAGAGAGAGAGAGAGAGAGAAATTATCAAAGGCAAGATGAATTTGTGTTCCCTCTAAGCAGAGTTGCTTAGAATTAGAATAATTTAATTAATAAATATTTATCTCTGGAAGGCTTGAGCCCAGAACATAAATCAATGAATCTTTTCTTCCACATTATTTTGCTATTAAAATAGTAGAGTGATCAAAAATGCACTTTATAAAGAAACTTACAGGATTCTGACTGTAATGGAAAGGAGAAATCAGGTTGCCTTGGCCAGAATATAAAAGCCAAAAGAAAAAAAATAGGTAAATTGCTTTTCATTCTCTGCTTATTGACATGATGATAGAAAAGTCCCTTAGTTACCTTAGCAGATATGGCATAAACAGTAGAGTATATCATTTCTTCCATGCATACTTCAGTCTTTCCATCAGCTTTGGCTTCCAATATTTCCATCATTTCCTCCACTTTTTCATTGAATATTCCCATCAAGCTCATCAAATAACTAAGGAAATAAGCATAATTATATTAAATGATTACAATATACCTAATAACATTTGCCAGCTAAACAAATGAAATATCATAGAATGATAGAGAGCTAATGTCAAGAAGAGAAGGATAAGGGAAAGGAAGAGAAGAGGAGGAAAAGGAAGAAGAAGAAGAAGAAGAAGAAGAAGGAGAAGAAGGGAGCTTGGGCCCTAGTCACATTCCCAAGGCAGAGAGAAGCAAAAGTACTTTGAGCCACAGGGGAACAAAGTTCCTTCCTGGATAAGGGAGCACAAGCCAGGAGAACAGTGACCACACCTCTCTCTGGATCACACTACCTTGGAAGCACTGAAAACTGATAAACCCTCAGACCTAACTCTAAAAACAGTAGCACAAAAGAAATTATTTTATAGTTAGAAAAAATTATAAGAAAATTCATCTGAAAGAAAAATATGTTAAAAATATCAAGGGAATCAGAGGGAAGATGATCTCAAATGGTATTATAAAGAGGAATCATCAGTAACAATCTAATACTGGTTAAGATATAGAGTGGTAGATCAGTGGAATAGATTAGGTATACAATACACAGTAATAAATGACCATGGTAATGTAGTGTTTTGGGAGCAAAAACTCACTATTTGACAAACTACTGGGAAAACTAGAAAGCACCTTGGCAGGGACTAGATATAAATCAGCATTCACTCTATATATCAAGATAAAGACAAAATGGGTACATGATTTAAGCATAAAGGGTGATATTATAAGCAAATTACGGGAGCATGGAAAATTTTACCTGTCAGATCTTTGAGTAAGGGAAGAATGTATGACCAAACAATAGCGATAAAATGGGACATAAATGGATAATTTTGATTACATTAAATTAAAAAGGGTTTGTACAAACAAAACCAGCATATCCAAGATTAGAAGGAAAACAGGAAAGTAGGAGAAATTTTTACAGTGAGTTTATCTGATACAGGCCTCATTTCTCAAAAATATAGAGAACTAAGTCAAATTTATAAGAATACAAGTCATTACCCAACTGATAAACTGTCAAAGGATATGAATATGTAGTTTTCAGAAGAAGAAATGTTATGGAGAATGGAGAAATTTTTGATCAAACAAGAGATAAAAAGAACATTATGAAGTACAAAAATGGATAATTTTTATTACATTAAATTGAAAAGTTTTTGCACAAACAAACCAAATGCAACCGAGATTAGGAGGGAAGTAGAAAACTGGGAAAGAATTTTTGCAAATAGTATCTGTGATAAAGGACTCATTTCTAAAATATATAGAGAACTGAGTCAAATGTACAAGAATACAAGTCATTCCCCAATTGATAAATGGTCAAAGGATATGAACAGGCAATTTTCAGAGGAAGAAATTAAAGATATCTATGGTCATATAAAAAATACTGTAAATCACTATTGATTAGAGAGATTCAAATCAAGAGGTACCACATAACACTATCAGATTGACGAAAATGACAAAACAGGAATATGATAAATGTTGGAGAGGATGTGGGAGAGTTGGAGCACTAATTCATTGTTGGTGGAGCTGTGAGCTGTTCCAACTATTCTGGAGAGCAATTTGGAACTATGCCCAAAGGGCTACGAAAATGTGCATCCCTTTGACCCAGCAATATTGCTTCTATGACCGTATGCCAAAGAGATCATAAAAATGAGAAAGGGTTCCACATGTACAAAAATATTTATAGCAGCTCTCTTTGTGGTGGCCAAAAACTGGAAATCAAGGGGACATCCATTAATTGAGGAATGGCTGAACAAGTTGTGGTACATAAGTGTAATGGAATACTGTTGTACTATAAAAAATTATGAACAGGAAGACTTCAGGGAGGCCTGGAAAGACTTATATGAACTGATACTGAATGAAAGGAGCAGAACCAGGAGAACTTTGTACATAGCAAGAACTACAGTGTGAGAGGAATTTTTCTGGTAGACTTAATTCTTCATAGCAAATCAAGGACCTAAAATATTTCCAATGAACTTTTGAGGCAAAACACCTTCCACATCCAGAGAAAGAACTGTGGAATTGGATCACAGAATGAAGCAGACCATTTACTTTTGTATCATGTCTTGTTTTGTTTTATGGTTTCTCCCATTCATTTTAAGTTTTCTATGCAACATGACTAAGGTGAAAAAATATTTAATAGGAACATATGTGTAGAACTTACATAAGATGGCATGTTGTCTTGGGGAGGGGGAAGAAGGGGAAGGAAGGGGAAAATCTAAGACATATGGAAGTGATAGTAGAACACTGAAAACACATAAAATTGAAATGGACAAACTGAGAATAATTCACAGGCAAAATCAATTAGGAATTTCAAGAGCATCATTTATTAGCCAGGCTTGCAGCTGCCTCCTGTAGAGACCCAGAGGAGACAGCCCCTAACTGAGGTGGGTGTGTGCATTTTAAGCATTTCGGTGCTTCTTGGTATGGCCTTGCAGTTTCTACAACAAACATAGTCCTGACAGGGCAGCGGGGGCTTGCTGCTAGGCAAAAACCCCCAAACAGAAGGTGGTTGTCAGGATGCTGTTGGGCAGAGGACCCCAACAGAGAAGAGGTGCCAGGAGAGGGACCCAATCAAAGACTGGCAGTCATTCAACGAAAAGTAGTTGTCAGGAAGCAGGGTGGGGGGTGGGGGAGCTCAGCAGAAAGTAGTTGCCTGGCAATGGGGGTCTAACATTAGTGGGGCACAGGCGGTTACCATGCAAAGGAACTAAACAGAAAATGACTGTTAACAATTCATCAGATATTTCACAACCCAAAGGGCAATAACGTTTTGACAGGGGACCAACAAAAACCTGTTACTAGGCAGGTTATCCAACCCAGCCCAGCAACCTAACAGATATCTCTTAAACTAGGGGCCCAGGGAGGAATAATGTCCATTTCAAAATAATTAAAAATAAAAAATAAATCATGGCAGAAAGTAAATAAAATTAAAAATTTTAAAAATCAAAAAAAGAAGAAATCAGTTATCTACAATCATATAAAAATACTATAAATCAGTCCTGATTAAAGAAATGCAAACTAAAATAAGTGATTAAGATAATACTTCACACTTATCAGATTGGCTAACATGAAAGAAAAGGAAAATGACAAATGCTGAAGTGGATGTGGAAAAATTGGGACACTAATGCACTGCTGGTAGAGTTGTGAAATGATCTAACCATTCTGGAGAGCAATTTGGAACTATGCCCAAAGGGTTATAAAAATGTGCATACCCTTTGACCCAGAAATACCACTTCTAGAACTGTATACCAAAGAGATCATTACAATGGGAGAAGGACCCTTCAAATCTCAGCTAAAATTTTACCTTTTCAAGAATTCTCTCCCAGTCCTCCTTAATCTTAGTACCTTCCTCTGCTGATTAGCCCCAATTTATTTTGCATTTATCCTGTTTGTACCTAGTTGTTTGCTTGTGGTCTCCCCCATTAATGAGACTGTGAGCTCCTTGAGAGTGGGGATTATGTATCTTTCTTTGCATTCCTATCACTTAACCTAGCACAGAGCAGATGCTTAACAAATATTTGTTGGGTGGCTTTCTTTAAGGTCTCACTCAAACCTTTCCTCCCTTGAAAAGTCATCCTTGACCAGACCAATCCACCCCACAGAAAACTCACTCCTCTGAGTCCCTGCTGTACTTTTACTGAGTGTTTATCCCATTCTGTCTTATGGAATTCCACAAACATGTATAGGTATCATGTTGGAGTCCAGCAAAGACTAGATTCCCAGCCCTCGAGGTCCTTATCTTCTACAAGGGAGATACAGTATACAGACAGTTCTTGCTATTCATAAGGGTACCATTAAGGGAATAATTCGAATTTGGGAATGTGGAGGAAGGGACAGTGAGAGGCAGGGAGGGTGTTACTCACCTGTGGAGGGAGGGACCAGTACATGGTTCAAGGTAAGAAGTGAGAGCAGGAGGAGGAATCCACAGGCATGCAGCCAGCCACTTGGGGGCCTGGCCAAAATTGAGAGGGGAAAAAAGGGGGCTGGATGGGGACAAGTGGGTGGAGTAGGGCAAACATGGGGGTTTAGGGGAGGTCCCAAGGCAAATCTAGGATATGGGTGGATGGGGTGGAGTGTTATCTCCTTAAGTCTGTTATGCTTTCACTTGGAGGTTGTTTTTTTGTATTGTTTTTAGTCTTTTGGTGGGTGAGGGTTGAAGGCAGGAGACCACAGAGCACCAAGTCAAAAGGCAGGTGCAAAAACGAGCACAGTACTGTACACTAAAGGTAATACAAGTGCTTTTTTGCAATGTGGATTTATTCCAGAATTCTTTATATAAAATTGAATTTGCATAGTGCAAATTCAAGTAAAGCAAGAACTGTCTGTTCATATAAGTGAGTAATAGCAATTTCTAGAGAAAAAGAGTACTAATAATTTGCAAGAGTGGGGACCAGGGGCAGGGAACAGGAAAGGCTTTGCAAAAGAGATCACCTGAGCAAAGGTCCAGAGGAGGAAGAAGGAATGAAAAGTCCTGGAACAGCTAGTTTGGCCAGTCAATCCAGTTTGGGTGTAACACTGAACACAGCGGCCCATCTCCTGGTTTCAAGACACCCCAACAGATAAAGCACTAAACAAAAGGCCTGGAGTGAAAGGTTACCTGATAACTATACTTGTAGCACAGGGCCTTGTGACCTTTGTCCTCTACATCAGCTCAAGGCAACCAATGGGCTGGGGGTGTGGGGGGGAGGCAGGAATAGTTTTAACTAATATCATTTGTAAACAGAAATGTTATATATGGATTTTTTTCTTCCTTTTCTCCTTCCCCAAAGTAGATGCTGGAACTGCTAGCTTGTAAAGTGGATAGAGCACAAGGCCCCTGGAGACAGCCCTGAGTTCCTATCTGACCTCAGACATTTACTACTAACTGTGTGACCCTGGGCAAGTCACTTAACCCTGTTTGCCTCAGTTTCCTCATCTGTAAAATGAGCTGAAGAAGGAAATTGCAAACCACTCCAGTATCTTTGTCAAGAAAATCCCAAAGATGATCATAAAGAGTTGGATATAACTGGAAAAAAAAGAAATAGATGCTGACTTACTACCTAATAATTCATTTTAAAGAGGCCTTTTTTGCTAATAGTAAGAAATGAAATAAGTAGGAAAAAATTGCCCTCGTTTTAAAGTTCCTGGAACTCACAGAAACAGACCCTTCTTCAAATTGCTATAATAAGAGTCCCTAATTTAGAAAGGCTGTAGTATTAAATAAAACTAGAAAGGTTGGTTGGAGCTTCATTGTAGAAAGATCTAGATGAGTCTAAGTAGCTTATCCTAAAGACAATTAGGAGCCCTTGAAAATTTTTTGAGTAGGGGAGTGAAGTAATAAAGCCTTTGCCTTACAGAGATTAATTTTGGTAGCTGTGTAGAGAATGGATTAGAGAGGAGATGCTGAAGACTTGGAGACCATTTAGGAGTCTGAAGTAATAGTCTACACCACAGGTAATAAGAGCTTGAATTAGAATAGTGGTAGTGTGAGTGGATATGAGGGATGTTGTGGAGATAGAATTAAATATTGGAGGTCAGGGAGAGAAGGAAATATCAAGGTCAATACAAGATGACTGGAAGGACAGTGGTGCCTCAATCAGAAACTGCAAACTTTGGAAGAAAGGCATATCTGGGTAGAAAGGGAAGATAATAAATACCATTATGGATATACTGAGTTTGATATATGGATATTATATTTAAGTGATAACTGGCTAAGGAGAAACTGGAGTTCCGAGAGAGAGAGATTCGATCCGGATATTTAGATTTTGAGGTCATCTGCATTGAAATGATGACTGAATGTGTGGCATTGGATGAAATCACCAATTTAAATACACTCAACAAACACCAAAGACAGGATGTGAAGGTAGAATGAAGTCCAAGAGTCATGGAAAACAGCAATCTTTAGGGGATGAAAGACACAAGAAGGTAGTCCATCATTAGTTATCTTTGTTTCCGGTTGTAATGTTAAAGGAATTTGAAGATATTCCCTGCCCCTTAACAGACCCAAGTGACTTGCTTTGCTTTGGCCCAAGCCACAGTCTGAGTCACATGGAGCCAATGATGGGAGGAGTTTGCCGAATGAGTGGAGCAGGAAGGGTGGAGCTGAGAGAAGGCAAGGCAGAGCTGAGGCAGAGCAGCTAGCCTCAGTGAGAATGGGAGGAATTTTGTCTAAGGGAGCTTGCATGCATGCATATCCATAGTGGCTGCTGTGGGTATTGCATTAGCAGTACACAGATCTTCAAAGAAACTATAATTTCAATGACCATGCCCTTTATCCCTTGTAATTCCCCATGCCATCCATTATCTAGTAGACACTCAAAATCATAGATTCTCAGAGTCAAAAGGGACCTGAGAAAAAACACAATCCAATCTCTATTTGGCAGGGAAGAAAATAATTCCAAAGCACAGGTATCATATTCCCAGGATCATACAACTGGTAAATGTCAGACATGGTCATCAAAATCAGGTCTTGTGCCCTTTTGACCATGCCATGCTGGCTCCCAAATAAGTGTTATTGACTAAAAGAAAAATTTTTTTTTTCTTTACCTGACCTAATACCTTACTCCCAATCTGCCTCCTTCTGAGTAAGCATGTCAACTCTTCTCTCAGGAAATTGTTATATCCCTACCATTGCCAAAAGCATATAAAGATCATTTTAGAGCAAACTAGAAACACCAGAGATGTAGTCATGGTAATTCCAGCTATCCCTGTCTTGCACTTCTTGGCCTCAACATCCATATGTATATGATTTACTATATCACCTTCTACTGCCCACTCACCTTCGGTGAAAAGCTAGATCCAAAATTCTCCGTTGCTTCTGCCAAAGTTCATGATCCAATTCTGACACCAAACCTCTCCCTAAAAATCTTAGAAATACAAGACACCAGGAAAAAGAAATGTTATAGATCGTAATCTCTCAGTCCTTTAATACATAATCTTGATGAGTTGCTATGGTGTAACCCCCCTCCAAAAAACAAACAACAGCAACAAATCTAGTGGACAATCTATATATGGCAGCCCAGTCCTCAAACAACAGGCACATGGCTCACAACTGGGTCCAAAATCAGAGTCTTTCTAGATTTGCAGGAATCAACAGAACTTGGACTTCATTGGGAAAGCTTTGGAAAGGCCAGGCTCAATTCCACCCCAAAAGAAGCAATGAAGGAGGATATCAATGGAGGTCTGTTGATGTTCAGTCATTTAAGGTTTATTTGGCAAAGATACCATAGTGGCTTGCCATTTCCTTCTCCAGCTCGTTTTACAGATGGGGAAACAAAAGCAAACAGGATTAAGTGACTTCCTCAGGGTCACACAGCTACTAAGTGTCTGAGGCCAGATTTGAACTCAGGAAGATGAGTCTTCTTGACTTTAAGCATCCACTGTGTGACCATTTGCATTATAATAATAGTGATAACAACAGATGCTTATATTTCCATAGAGTTTTGCAGCTTACAAAAATTTTGGCAGTCACACTGTGAAACAGGTTATGCACCTATTATCGGTGTTTTACAGATGAGGAAACTGAGATACATTTAGCAGAAACTTGGGGAGAAAAGTTTATGACCCAGATGATGTCAGAGTTAGGAAGTCCTAAGTCCAGTCCTCTTCCTTCCTGACTCTCCTTATCTCTCCCTCATGCTTTATTATTTTCCATTATGAAAACCAGCGTCTAACCGTGCAGCAAAACAGTAACAATACCAAAAATCCCTGTTCACACAAAGGCCATGCTAGGTACAGAGCACATTCATGTTGATCTCTGACACCTGTAGCCCCTCAAAAGGAGGAATCACATTCCCTTTACATGGGGGAACTCCGAAATCTAGAATTACCAAAGGAAATTAAATTATACTCATTCTATTGTCTTTTCTAAGACAGTGAAAGGCACAGGAAGTTTTTTTTTTTAAAAAGAATGAAAGAAAATGCTAGCCCAGCTATTCGTCAAGCATTACACTAAACAATAATGTGTTGTACCTGTACATACTTGACAGATTGCTTTTGCATTACCTTATGTGATCATTTCAAGTAGCATTATTCCCTTTTACGAAGAAGAAGCTAAGACTCAGTCACACAGGTCTAAATTCTTATGGGGTATCTCAAACTAGATGTCCCCTCAGCATCTTACATTCCAACATAGCCTAAAAGAGAACCATTATCTTCCCCTTAAAGTTTGCCACTCTTCCTAACTTTCTTATTTCCAGTGATAGCCCCACCAAAATCCAGTCACTCGCACCAAAAATTAGAGAATTACCTTGGACCCTTTTCCTTTCGCTGCCCACATTCAATCAAATGGGAAGCCCCACTGATTTTATGGCCACCATGTCTACAGGGTGTCCCAAAAGTCTTAGCACAATTTCAAAGTTTAATAGCTTAAATAGTTTTAATAGCTTAAAGCTGCATGAAGACATTTAGGACGCCCTGCTGATTTGGCAAATCCTTAAACAGAGATTTGCCCACTCATCTATTTACTTCTACTGACATCACTCTAACTCAAGACCTCATTATATCTCACCTGGGCTATCACAATAATCTTTTAACTGACCACCGCATCTCTCTCGTCCACTGTCTAACCTATCTTGCGTGTGACACTAATTAATTTTCTTAACGCACAGATTTGACCATGCTATTACCCTTCTCAAGACAGTTAAGTGACTCCCAACTGCTTCTTAGAAAAAAAATAGAACTTCTTTTGTTGGGCTTTAAGATATTCTACCATCAGGCTCCAAGCTACTTTTCTAGCCTCTACTAAACGATCCTCATTTTTACTGACGGCACCTAGGTGATACAGTGCTTAGAGCATAGGACATACAGTCAGGAAATTTTGGGTTCAAATCCTACCTCAAATATACTTAGTAGCTATGCAAGGTTTGACAAGTCACTTAATCTGTATTCCTCAGTTTTATCATCTGCAAAAGAGAGATAATAAAATTCCTGGCTCCCAGGATTATTGTGAATATCAAATTAGATAATATTTGTAGTGCTTTGCAAGCATTAAAGGATTATATCAGTGCTAGTGATTATTATTTCTAATTTTACAAAGCATGCTTCATCACTTATACCTAAAATGGCTGCTTCTATCCAACATTTATTCTGCACCTATTGAAGTCCAGATTGCTTGTAATGAACTCAGTGGCTTAGATTTAAAGACTCAAGGGTGACCTGCATTCAAATCTACCTCTGCATCTTAACAGTTGTATGGTCATGAAGAAGTCATTTAACTGCTCTTAACCTCAGTTTCCTCACCTGCAAAGTGGGAATGATAATGCCTGTAGTATCTATCTTACAGTATTTTTAAAAGGATCAAATGAAATAATGCATATAGAATGCTTTGTAAATCTTAAAGCACTATGAAAAATCAGCTTATTATCACTGTTGTCATTAGAAGCCTTTCTCTTAAAGGTCCAGCTTTGGTACCACCTCTTTCATAAATCCTTCCCAAATCGCCCCCAACGAAAAGGAATTCTTTCCTTCTTCAATCTATTAAACTACCTGATCTCTCCTTGATACTCCAATCCCACTTTAACTTGTAGTATTATATATATATATAAATATATATAGAAATTCTTCAAAGGCAGGGCTTGTTTTGTTGTTCAGGGATGTATTCCTGAACACAGTAGACATTTAAAAACATCTGGTATACTGAACTGAATTTATTGAACCCTGGGGATGAGGTACCTGGGGAATAACTGAACCCATCAGTCTTTTCTACTCATCCCAAATATATTTTGTTATGATATCTTTTACCTTTCGCCAAACAAATTCTGTAACTTTGAGTAGATACGAGCATCCTTTTTGTACTGGTGGGACATCAGGAATACCTAAAGAGCAGATTAAGATTATCTTTCTTTTATTAGAGTTATACATCTGCATATCTCTTATTCTTCCTTTAAAGGCAGTTGTTGTTGTGTTCATTCTTCATTGCTGACGAAGACCATGCCCTCAGAGAAATGATGACATGACTTGCACTTGACTTTGTTTTGAGTGAGGGAGGGCTGTGCAGGTCACCAGCCTCACTTCTCCTCCTGAGCCATCTGGGTCCAGTGACCAGATATTCATCAGACGACTAGAGATGACCTACGATGCAGTGAGAGACCTTAGCCTTTTCAGGGATTCACTTTGAGGGAGGTTATGACCATTGAGTGAATAGGCCTCTTTAAGAAGTATTTAATGCTACAGAAAAGTCAAGAAGGCAATTAAAAGTCACTGTAATTTTGTCAAGACAGTAAGAGAGAGGGAAAGATAACTAATGGACCTATCAAGAGAACACGGAGAAGGCACCCTTTGACAATATCAACCCCTTTTGGCAAATTTAAGGGAAGTCATGGACAGGAATCACACAGGATAACCAGATAAGGAGAAGCTATGATCTGCATCTTTGAAAAGATTATCCACATAGGTGAGACCATAGTTCCATGTTGGAACACTCATAGCTCGTGTTTTATAGCACTTTTTATTTTACAAAGCAGCAATTACATGGGCAGCTAGGTGGCACAGTGGATAGAGTGCTGGGTCTGGAATCAGGAGGACTTGAGTTCAAATGTGACCCTAGACACTTACTAGGTGTGTGACTCCGGGTCACTTAACCTTATTTGCTCAGTTTCCTTAGCTGTAAAATGAACTGGAGAAGGCAATGGCAAACCTTCCAGTATCACTGCTAAGAAAACCTCAAATGGCGTCACAAAGAGTGGACACAACTAAATTTACAAAACAACAACGATTATATGAAAGAATGATTATAATATTTATGAAGCTTTATTTGGATACTGGGGTACAAGTTGGAAGTTACCCTGGGTTCCTGAAAAGCAGTTTTGTACAGAACAGTGAAAAAATGTCAAAGATAAGGGTAGTCAGTAGTTTATTGAAGGACAAATTTATGTATTTTTAAATGCCTCTCTCCCTTTGGGTATGTTAACTATAACTTCAGCTCATTGAATATGGCAGGTTTTGTCATAATGCAAAGAGTCCAACAGCAGTCCCTAAAATAGAACTCTGTTTTCTAAGGACTGACTTAATTAGGTATGGAGATTTTGGAGACAGTTAGAGTGCTAGGTCTAGAGTCAGGTAACCCCATATTCAAATCTTCCCTAATATACTTACTAGCTACATGGAAGTCCCTGGGCAAACAAGTTTGCAATCTCGCTATCCTTCTCAGCTCCTCACTCTCACTCCATGTATTCAATCAGGTGCCAAAAATGGTTGTTCCTCCCTCCACGGCATCTGTCACAGACATCCCCTTTTTTCCGCTCACAAGGCCTCCACCCTGGTTAGGGCTCTCATCTCTATGCATTTGGACTATGGCAATGGCTCCCTTTTGTCTTCCTGTTTGGCATTTAAAATTTCTTTAAATGGCTCCATTCTTCCTTCTTGATTTATTGACCATTCCTCTGAGGCACTACATGGTCCAGCTAAACTGGCCTTTCTACTGTTCTTCACATGTGATGCTCTTATCGCTTGTCTCTGGAACTGGGCGTTCCCTTTGCTCCAACTGTCCTCACTTCTTATTTCTGCCTCTTGAAATCTCTGGCTTCCTTCTAGACTCAAGTGCCATCTCCTGCAAGGATACCTTTCGTCACCCTATCAGGCAGCTATTGCCTTCTCCATCAAGGTTGCCTTGGGTGTGTTGTGTATAAATTCCCATGCATACATGTTATCTTTCCCATTGAGGGGAAGAAGTAATCAGAATGCACGGCATTTTGGGGTGGAGGGAGGAGCGAGATGGGTAGAAAATTGGGAACTCAACATTTTGTGGAAATGAATGCTGAAAACTTAAAATAAATAAATAAAATATTAAAAAAAGAAATTTAGCAAAGGTGAGAAGAGATATAGGATGATAATAATAAAGATGGAAGGACCAAGGGAGTGTTTTTTAAGGATGAAGGAGATATGGACATGTTTGTAAGCAACAGGGATACTGAAAATTGAAAAAAAAAATGTAGGGATGATAGGACAATCTACTAGAGAAAAGGAGAGGGGATGGGATCCAAGATACATATAGAGGGATTGGCCTTGGCAAAGAGGTCAACTTAGTATATTGGAAATTTGGAATAGTGGGAAAAGTGCTGAATTTAGAGTCAGAGAGCATGACTTTGAGTTTCAGTTTTCTCATTTGTAAAATGAGTGGGTTAGATTAAATGGCCTCTGGAGTCCCTTCTAGCAACTCCACCACTCTTATTTATTCTCCTCATCCATGCAGGTCTCCCAACAAGGCTAGAAGACTACTTATTGGGGGATTGTAAAGGACATGTCAGTTTCGTTCAGAGGTTATACGAAATGATCTCTGGGGTAGTTTCTAATTCTGGGACACACCTTTTCACTTAAAGGAATTTAAATGATGTATTTTATCTTCTAAAGTTTGAGTTTTGTTGGGGAGATTTTGGCCACTGATTATGACTTATTGTTCAATAATCTTAAAGTCAGAATCAGTGTTTACAAGAAATATAGTTTGTTGTTATTTTTGGTTCTTTTAGTTATTTAGTTATTATATAATAACTAAACAGTAATTGTTTCTCCTTTACCCAGGAACCTTGGGAGTCTTCCCCTCTCCGTTTGATTTTTTTTTTTTTTATTAAAGCAGCCATCCCTTGAACAATTTAAAGAAGTCTATTTATTAAATGGGTATATCTCACTCAAAGTGAGAATGTGATATGATCTTAGCGTTAAAGGGCCAGAGTTTCTCTCACATTGCATCCATCTCCAGTCATCCTGATGATTATCAGGCCACTGGACCCAGATGGCTCAGGAGAAGAAAGTGAGGTTGGTGACCTTGCACAGCCCTTTCTCACTCAAATCAAAGTCAACTGCAGGGCACGTCATCATCATGACGTCATGGTCCTCTTTGAGAATGAAGGACAAAACACAACCAGTTGTTTTAGCAGTGTCTGACTCTGTGACCCCAACTGGGATTTTTTTTGCAAAGATATTGGAGTGGTTTGCCATCTCTTTCTCCAGCTCATCTTATAGATGAGGAAACTGAGGCAAACAGAGTTAAGAGATTTACCCAGGGTCTCACAGTTAATGTCTGAGGTAACATTTGAATTCAGGTCTTCTTGACTCCAGGAGTGGCACTCTATCCACTCAGTGATGTAGATGATGCTAAAAGTCATATTTCAATCATATTCAACTCTTTATGACCCTATTTGGGGTTTCCTTGGCAAAGACACTATAGTGACTTGCCATTTCCTTCTCCAGTTCATTTTACAGATGAAGAAAATGAAGCAAATAGGGTTAAGTGATTCGCCCAGACTCACACAACTAGTAAGTGTCTGAGGCCGGATTTGAACTTGGGAAGTTGAGTCTTTGTGACTTTATGCCCATCACTCTATTCATTGAGCCACCTAGCTGCCCTTGAGTAACTAATATAATAATTATACAAATTGTGTGCATATGTATGTATGCATGTATGTATGCAAATGCAAGTGAGCCAACGCAGGTCCTACACCAAGCTGGAAAGTCTCTGAGTATAGTTCTGGCAATGACATATATGTGTCTCATCCAAGGACTAGACTAGTCAGGTGAGGAAAAGCTTGTCACCAGAAGCCTGGCTATTAGGTAGGTGGTGCTGATTTTTTTCAGTCATAGAATCTGACTTGGGCATAGAACAACTGAGGTTTGCATTGATAGAAAGGGCCTAGAGGTGTGATTCACTTGGAGTTCAACAAGGCTTTTGATACTCTCATCCTCTTCCTGTAGAAAAGACGGGGATATGTAGGCTAGACCAATGCTTTTTAAATTGTGGGTTGAGACCCCACATGGGGTCTCAAAGAATTCAGTAATAATAAAATGCTTCCGAACGTGCAATGGCCAAGACTTAATTCAAAATCAAATGCATAGCGAATCCAAGGCAGTTGTGGCAGTTTGCCTATGCTGCATCACACAACTTCTCTGCAGCTTTGGTCATGAACAAAAAGCACACACACTTTGCATTTGCGTGCCCTTAGGCCTTAACACCATCGAACAGGGGTGCTGATTATATGTATTTAATTAAAGTGATTGTTGACCCCTCATGAACTTGTACAGCAGGCCCTCCTCTATCTCTGCTGTTACTCTGCTCCAGTATCTGTGCCAAGAAAACCCCAAATGGGGTCAGGAAGAGTCAGACACAACTGAAACAAGTGAACAATAACATGCAGAATGGGCTGCTACAAGAATCAGGAAATGCCCTCTCGGTGATGGTCATCAAGCGAAAGCTGAATGACCACTTGTCAGGCAGGCTGTAGAAAAGGGAGGCTGTTTCAGCAGAAGTTGAAACAGATTGCTTCTGAGGTCTCCTGTTATTCAGTGAGTGGCTACCATAATGAAATCACAGCTCTTTTGAAGAATGGAAGTACACACACACACACACACACACACACACACACACACATGATCAAAGGCATTAGAATAAAAAAGGATCTTGGATATAATCTATTTCAACCCAACTTTTCCCATTATTTTACACATAAGGAAAAATGGGCTCAAAGGAGTCAGAAAACTTAATCAAGATCACACAGATATAAATATAAGTGGCAAGGCTGACATTTGAACTCAGATCTTCTGGTTCCAATAGGGTCAGAATCATGTGCCTTATTCACCATTACTTAATTGGTGGAGGACAGGGATTCAATTCACATACCTTGACTAACTCAGGACTTGTAATAATCACTGAAGCTCGGTGAAAGACATTTATCCGTACAATGGGTCCATATTCTTTGGCCCTGTGGAGCAAAATGAGAGAGAAAATGGTTATATTCAAAAAGAATTCGCTCCCTGTTAAAGAGTTCAATAGACACCGTGTCAAAATATATTTTTGGAAACAGAAGAGAGACTCCTGTGCTTTAGTTTCTAAATATTAGATTTCCTTTGATATCGTAACACTATCAGACCTCATAAGCAACGCTCCAGTCTCTCAGTCATAATTTAGTGTTTTGACAAATATTTATTAAGTATCTACTAACTTCAGAACCTTGTACAAAAGTCTTTTTTCCAATGCCCTGGGGGTACAATATTTGCTATCATAGGCCTGAAGTCAAGAAGATTCATTTTCCTGAAAATCTGGCCTCAGATACTTACTAGCTGTGTGACCCTTGATAAGTCACTTAACCCTGTTTACCTCAGTTTCCTCATCTGTAAAATGAGCCAGAGAAAGAAATGGCAAACTACTCCAATATCTTTACCAAGAAAACCCCAAATGGGGTCAGGAAGAGTCAGACATGACTGAAAACTATTAAATAACAACATATAATCCCACAAGAAGCAATTATATTGAACTTCTCCTCTGTACCTGGCACCAGGGAGACGAAGACAAACTCAAACAATACCTAAGTCTTCAAGAACTTATATTCTATTGAGGGAAACAATAGATACTTGTAAGTATGTACAAAATACACAAACAAGGTACATGGGAAGAAGATGAGGCTGGGGTGGGGGTGGGGAGCAGAATCAGAAAAGATATTCATGGACATGGTTGTACTTCAGGGAGCTAAGTCTTGCAGAAGCTGGGGATTCTAGGAGAAAAAAGGACATTTCAGGCTTACGGGGAAGCCTGTATTGGGGGTCCTAGCAAGCTTGAAAGGCTTCAGAGAAGTACAGAGCCAGGTGCAGAAGAGAGCGCGTCTATAAGAACCAGATTAAATGGAGAGAAGTTCAATAACAGAACTCTGGCTGCCAGGTGATGAATTTTTAGGCTATAGCAATTCGTGATAATCATCAACTAAGAAATAGAGGCAGCAATCTGCTTCAGTGGATAGAATGTATCCATCAAGGAAAGCATAATTCTTTTGCAATATCAAATTAATTGATATCCAATGTATTTGATAGAATTTTTTTAAAGTTTGCAACAAATCTTGTCACAAAATTCCATTTAAAACTCAGTAAATATAATAATTTCTAAGTCCAAAGTGATGAAATCAGAATGGTATATTCAGAGGCAGAAGAGATCTCCTTAGTCATTTAATTCAATCTCTTTGTTTTGCAATTAAGGAAACTGAAGCCTGAAAATGTTAACTCATACAGGTAGTAAATGGTAGAGTCAGAACCTGAACCCAGGTCCTTGGACTTCAAATACAGCCTTCCTTCTTCAGTAACATAGGACTTCTTATGTTCTTTCTCATGCTTCCCTACAGGAAGGACTTCTTTGGAGGTAGCATTGTAAGGAACAACACTAGTCTATCAATTACTTTTTTTTACTGTATTTTACTGTACTCTTTTTTTATTTTACTGTAGTGATCCAAGATACTCCCACATCTGAGATACTAAATAAAAGGTCCTCAGTGAATGTTAACCTCTGCACTATATACATGTAGCATACTTAAGGGTCAGAAATCTTAAGAGTTCAATCAGAAGTCCCTCAACAAATTTTGTCACTTTGTCTTTGCAATCTTTCATAACTGCAATCTCTCACAGTCTCTGTAAGGAAGAGTTTCTCAGAGTTTAGTCAAAAACACAAAGAACACTGCTTATCTTTTTATTTTATTTTTCTCAATTATATGTAAGCAAAATTTTAAAATTCATTTTTTTAAAATTGTGAATTCTAAAATCTCTCTATCACTCCATCCCTCCCCTTAACCCCCATCCTTGGGAAGGCAAGCAATTTGCTATAGATCATACATATGAAGTCATGCAAAACACATTTCCATATTAGCTATAACATGTGGTTATCTTTATGTGAAAAAAAAAAATCAGTCAGCTTTGGCTTGAACCACACTCTAACATTCTCTCCTTTCTTTATCACCCTCAGTAAATTATAATGCTCAAAAGTCCCTAAATGTGGATTGGCAAATTGAAGTGACATTTAACACCTTGCTTGCTTCCCCATCAATCATAACCATTGGTGAAAATTATAGAGGAAAATGTAGGTGTGAGGTTATGAAAAATTGCCTAACAATTAGAACTATGCCGAGGTAGAATTGGCATCTTTGGGAGAAAATGGGCTCCTCACCAGAGATTGGCAAACAAAGACGGGGGAAGAAAGGAGATTGACATAGTGTTGCTTCAGTCATGTCAGATTCTTTGTGTCTCCGTTTGGGATTTTCGTAGCAACAATACTAGAGTGGTTTGCCCTTTCCTTCTCTAGAACATTTTATAGACGAGAAACAAGTATTCTTAGCCAAATAAGGTTGAACTAATTGGCCTTTGAGGTTCCTTCTAAGACTGAGATGTCGTAATTCTATTTAAAAGTATACATAAGAAAAGCTGGAAAAAAAATCTATATTTGGTCCAGGAAGGACAGTGAAATAGAAAGTCATAAAGAAGTCTAGTCCTCAATATATATCCCAGCAAAGATCTAAAAAGTGCACCAGATTAAACAATGATCAAGAAATCCAAATAGAAGCAATAGTAAGTTCCTCTATAACAGACTACACAAAAAGATAATGAGAAGCTGTCAAGCACTAGGAAAGAGGGGCCACCAGGGAAGCTAGCAGATGCTCAGGCATACAGGCTGAAAGTCTGCCAACACTTAGACAAGGCTCACTCCAACAGAACCTGAAGCCTGTAGCACTGATCCAGGGGAACTGGGGTTGGGGAAGAAGGAGAAAGCCCACACACAGTTATCATGAAAATTCAGGAGGACAGAGGTCTAAAACCCATACCACAGCTCTCTGTCATTACCTATGGGGCAAAGAATCAGTAATGCTAGGATCAGGAAGCTCCAGAGGGGCCCAAAATCTACACATCCATCAGCTGGGGATCCCCACAGGGGCATAAACCTGCCACGAGCTCTGAGCACAGATATACGGGAGATGACAAAATCCAGTACCAGGAGCCCAGAAAATTGAGGTCAGGAACAAAGAGGGACTGACTGCCTCATCCAAAACTGCAAGAGGAAGGTAGATCCTGGCCCTGATACCAAGTCCCAAATTAGAAACTGAGACTAGAGATATGAGTAAACAGAAGGTACTGAACACTACGAAGAAACAGTATGGAAAAAGAAGCACTCTAAAGGCAGAATAAGAAAAGAATAATCCCAACAAGTAGAAACAGAGTCTTGAGAGAAAAAATGTCAAACACAAGGACTATAAGAACACTTGGAAGAAATGAAATGAGAGAAAAAAGAGCTCTAAAGGGAAAATTGGACAAAGAAAAAACATAAAACAAAAGTTGCCATTTCCTTCTCCAGCTCATTTAACAGATGAGAAAACTGAGGCAAACAGGGTTAAGTGACTTGCCTGGAGTCATACAATTAGTGTCTGAAGCTGGATTTGAACTCATGAAGATGAGTTTTCCTGACTTCAGGATTCTAGCTTCCCCATCATCTTGAGATTATATAGCATAAATTTATAATGGATCCTATCAATACAGTGTCATGATTTTACTCCAGCTCCATTCAGCAGTATGTGAAAAGGGATGAAGATAACAGATTGGGGGGAGTAATCCATGGCTGAAAGTGGCAAGGCATAATAAGAAGTAGGATAAGGGGCAAAGAACTCAAGTGTAAGGGATAATAATAAAGGGTTGTCACATATGGATGAAACCTAATCTGGGAAAGTGTTAGGGCCCAGCTCTGGACCGTGGCCTCCTGTGAGGGCGGGGTACTGGGAACGCCTCGTTGACAGAGCTGGCTCCACCCATGGGGAGGAACATGGGAGGAGCTGAGGCGGGTATTGTAAACGAGGGTTTGGGGAATTCTCTCTCTTCTTTTTGGTGATGTAACCAATAAAGCGTGGGCAGCTGCCCAGCTCGGGCGCTCTGTCTAGTTATTCCCCTCCCCCACCGGAGGGGCCGGAGACATCCGAAGACCAGGAGAGGTAAGTATCCACGCGACGGCCCCGGGTAATAGACCCGAGCAGCTGGCGCCCCGAGCAGCTGGCGCCCCGAACAGGGACTGACGCTAGGAAATCCACTTGGCCTCCTCTTTTGAGGAGAGGAACTAGACATCCTCAGGACTAGCCTGGGAGGAGGAAGACATGGGTCAGGGATACAGTGTTCCCTTGATCAAACCCGAGGAGAAAACAGTGCTCGCTTGCCAACTTTATAAGTTGTGCAAGCGGCAGCATATTAAGCCCCATATAAAGCAATGCCGTAGTTTTGTGGAAAAAATTTGGGAAATATCCCCGTGGTTAGAACACTCCGGGATCACTAAAGCTAATTGGGGAATAGTTGGCCGTCAGATGGCTTCATATAAAGAAACTAACCCCGGAACTCTGTTCCTTTTACTCCCTCATAAAAGTGCTGCTTCAAGGGGCTCAACGTCCTTTAATCACTGAACACAGCGGCACCCAGGTAGGAGAGTCTTTAGGGGAGACTTCAGACGAGGAGAATGCTATACGGCAGCGACTTCCACCCCCTATCTATCCTTGGGAAGAGTTAAAAGGGACCCAAAAAGATGGATCCGAAGGGGAAAGGAACAACGTGGCAGTTATGGGAGAGGAAGGGAAACCAGGAGAGAATGGGGCGAGTATAGGGGGAGGGGATGGCGCTGTGCACAGACTTGCTGCGAGGCACAAAAAGAAGTCAGGAAGTGGGAGTTACCCTGTAGCTTGGGGCTCAAAGAAGAGGGCGGGATTAGACTCCTGTTATCTGGAGAGCCTGGAGGAGGAGGGCCCCTGCGCTGCCTTTGCAGCAATGTCCGTGGGGTCTGCTTCACGATCATCTCCATGCCTCTCCTTCGGCCTCCGAAAGACCCCTCAGCCAGAGAGTATGTTAACACGCAATATGAAGGCTGCCCTTGAACAGGGGGAGAAAATAAATTGGGAGGACTGGGACCAAAAGCCCTCACCGTTCCCTGTCTTTATAGACGATGAGTTGGGCGGAGATGGCAAGCCCCAGCATAAACCGGTTCCCTTTAAATTACTAAAGGAACTCAAAGATGCCGTCTCCAAGTACGGTCCCTCCTCACCTTATGTAAAACATCTGTTGGCGAATGCTACAAAGTGGCCGTGGACGGCGATTCTCTCCCCAAGCCAAGCAGTAGCCCTTTCCGCCTTAGTCAAGTGGGAGGCTGAGTCTTACATTGAAGAAAGGAATGGTACCAACCCACATGCAGGGATAGAGATGATTACAGGCACAGGCAAATGGAAAAACTAAAGGATCAGATTCTTTATGACCCAAAAATATTTGCTGCGGTGCAGGAGTGCCATTTACGGGCGTTTGGAAAGATAGAAACCCAGGGATCTGAGAGGGAAAAATTAGTAGGGCTGAAACAGCGCCCAAATGAAAACCCCACCGATTTTGTGAGCAGAGTACAACTCCTAGTGCAAAGAATATTAGGCCACTCGCCCAGAGTGACTATGCTTATACCCCAGCTAGTTAAAGAAGGCCTGAGACCAGAATACCAACAGGCCCTTGCTGGCTTAGGCCCCTCTCCTACCCTAGAAGAGCTTGTAGAACGACTACTGGAAACTCCCCCCAAAAACAAGGAATACCAGGCTATGGCTATGGCCATTGCCCAGGGAGTCGCCCAGGGATTGCAGGGACAGAAAAGCTCAAAAATCTGCTACAATTGTGGGAAGGCGGGTCATTTCAAATTCCAATGCAGAGCCGCCAAAAAGAGCCCTGCTGGTCAGCCTACTTGCTATTGCTGTGGGAAAGTTGGCCACATAGCGAAATTTTGCAGGCAGAAAAAGACAACCCCCGGGTTGGGAAACGGGAAGCGGGGCCCTCCACGTGGGGGCCCCGGAATGAGAGTTTTCCCGGTCTAGGTGACCCCCGGGAACGGGACGGGCCCACAATCCCCTTCAGTCAGGTTTCAGCAGGAATACCAGCAGGAGCTTCAACAACTGAGGTCTTAATCTGCTCCACTTTACCGCCGGCTAGAGAGAAAGGGATAGACAGTGTTATCAAGCCTTGGACTACAAGTCCGGCTGAGGTTCCTCCCGCCTCTTACCCTCGATTAGTAATAGGCCCCACCAGCTATGCCCCCTTTATAACCCACACCCAGTTACTACCCCCTAGAAGCACCACCATTTACCTTACTAACCCCCATTGTTACCCTGTCACGATGTCTCCGGGAATGGCGGTTGGTAGAGGCATATATCCCGTCCCTGGATTGAAGAAAGCCACGCCCCACATGTTAATTGGTGCACTGAGGTGGGGCGTCAACGCCCCTTGATAACGATAGAAATAGAAGGAAAACCAATCACAGGCATGATAGACACTGGGGCTGATGTGTCAGTCATCGATGTTGCCCAATGGGACACGTCCTGGCCCGTACAATCTTTCTCCACCCCTGTGCTTGGTGTGGGTGGGCAACAAACAGCCCAGAAGGCAGGCTGATGCTTACGTTGGAGATATGAGAATCAGGAAGGCTTTATAGTACCCCTGCAGATCACTGGGCTGGGCTCCGCCCTGTGGGGGAGAGACTTATTAGAACAAATGCACCTACACCTCGCAACCCCTGAACATCTGGCAACAAACTACTCGGGGCCACCGCTATGGTGAGCTGTAAAAAAATAATATGGAAAACCCACACTCCAGTGTGGGTCGAGCAGTGGCCCCTATCGGCAGAAAAGCTCACTGCTGTTCAGGATATCATTAAAGATTTATTAAGCCAAGGAAGAATAGAACCCACAACAAGCCTTTATAATTCTCCTATATTTGGGATAAAAAAGAAAACGGGAACATGGAGAATGCTTGTTGATTTACTGGCTGTTAATAAATGCATGGTCCCTATGGGCTCGCTGCAAACAGGGTTGCCTTCGCCTGCATTCATTCCATAAGGCTCCCACATAAAAATCATTGATATCAAAGATTGTTTTCACAGCATCCCTTTACACCCTAAAGATACAGAGCAATTTGCATTTACTATCCCTTCCCTTAATTTCCAGAGCCCTTCATGTACATATCAATTTACAGTCCTACCACAAGGGATGGCTAATAGCCCCACGATGTGTCAAGTTTTGTTGCGGCTATATTGCAACCCCTGCAGGAGAAATACCCTGCAGCAGTCATCCTCCATTATATGGATGATATTTTAATGGCCACTCGGGACTCCAAGATACTCGAAGACCTGATCAGAGACACCTTAGATGCTTTGAACTCACAGGGTCTTCAGGTGGCCCCCCATAAGGTTCAGGATGCCGCTCCATTTTAATACCTCGGGCATACACTTAATAGTGACCGAGCTTCCCGGCAGGCTCCCAAGGTAGACCTTGACAACTGCACAACCCTCAATGACTTTCAAAAACTGATAGGCTCTATACAACGGATGCGATCCACTGTGCCTATCCCCGATTCAGATATGTACCCACTATATGACATTCTAAAGGGTGACTCCTCACTCACTTCCCCCCAGCAGTGGACCCCAGCTGCAAGAAGGGCTATAAAAGACATCTTACAGAAGTGTACAGCCTCCATAGTACAGGTCAATGTGAAGGAACCGATTTATGCGGTTGTTCTAAACCAAAACACCTACATCGGTTGCCTTTACCAAAAACATGGGGTCCTTGAATGGCTATACAATGAAAGGAGCAAAAGGAGTCTCCCTAACAAATACCAGACGCTTGCACATTTCATTGTGGACATCTTGGGTCGCTGTATTCAGATTTTCGGCTTTTATCCGATCTTAAATCCGATCTGCTTCTGAGGCCTCTTTACGATACTTTACGGACTCTAGCCCTGAGTAGGCAGCCATCGTAACTACTTGTGAGATTGTTTCCCTCCCGCTTCCTCCTGTGCTTCGAGGATGGGAAACACTTTCTTTGCACCCTCCTCCACGCGCTATTGCTACAACACCTGTTGAGGGCCCAAACGTCTTTACAGACGCCACCAAAGCTCAATGGGCCGCTGTATACATTCCCGAAAAACAATCTTACAAGTTTATGATACTAACTTCACCTCTGCACAAAGAAATGAACTTTGTGCAATTATTAAGGCTCTTCAACTACTTCCTTCTGAACCTTTTAATCTCATAACTGATAGCCTATATTGTGCTAACGCTCTTTGTGATCTTCCTAACGCATTTATTAACTTCCACGCCAGCACTATCGCTTCCTTGCTAACCGATGTACAGACGCTTCTTTCTTGTCGTCCTTTCCCGATATATGTGTTGCATGTCCGCTCTCATACCTCTACCATAGGCCCCATATTTCAAGGCAATGATGTAGTGCACCGTGCCTTGCTATGGCCCCTACAGACTGAGAAGAGAACTATTATTTTGAAGATTTTCAACTAATTTTTTTGTAAAAGTTTAGTGACTGTCAACAACAGGACAAATTTTAAACGGTTTAAAATTTTCATTTTCAAGACAATGTATTGATAAATTAATATGTAATGGTCTATGAAGCAGAAAAGATCTTGCTCTTTTAATCTGAACTTGTAGTCATTCCTTGGCTTAAGCAAAAGCTAAATTTAGTGTTTAAACTTATTAACAACTTAATTTCTAAAAGGTTTTTTTTTTTTTCAGAGTAAATGTAATCAGAGGAGAAACTAGCCTGTGAAACAATGATATAAGGTGGTAAGGTTTAAGTTTGAAATCACCTATCATAGATTCTACAAAGGTTACAACTTTAAATGACTTTCAGAAATTGATAGGAGAAATTCAGTGGTGTAGGCCACAGTTGGGAATTACAACTGATCAAATGAAACCATTATATGATTTATTGAAAGGTCCTTCTCAATTGAACTCACGCAGAAAATGGACAGATGAAGCACTGGAATGTTTGAAATTAGTGCAGAAAAAGATTACGGAGTGTACTACTAGCAGGATATTAGAATCACAGGACTTGGAAGTAATAATTTTATTCACTGAAAAAATACCCACTGGGGTTTTACATCAAAAACAAGGGATTATTGAGTGGGTACATTTGGCTCAGATAAAGAACAGAGCTTGTGTGCCTTATGCTGTGCTGGTAACCCAAGTCATACATAAGGCAGTGAAGAGAGTAAGGATGCTAATAGGACAGGAACCTCACACAATATATACTATGTATACAAGTCAACAAATAGAGAACTGCATACAAGAGTTTGTGGAATGGCAGATATTGATTAATCAGAATTTCCAACACAGGCTCCCAATTCCTTTTGGGCAGCAATTTGCCACGTGGCCATGGTCTTGGGCCGACAAATGCTCTTCCTCACCGGTAGAGGGAGTTAATGTTTTTATAGATGCAACAAAAAATTTTAGGGCATCTATGTATATTCCATCTAAAAAGGAGATGCATAAATTTAAAACAACATTTACTTCTACACAACAATATTTTATATCACACACACTCGGTCACATTCTAAATCATGGAGTACCAAAAAGCATTAAACCAGACAATGGTCCAGCTTATGTCAGTAAAGCCATTGAACAGTTCATGGTGGAATTTTCCATGTTACATGTCACTGGAATCCCCCATAATCCCACTGGTCAAACTATGGTGGAACGAGCAAATCGCTCCTTGGACACCTACTTGCACAAACAAAAAGGGGGAGTTGGACCAGGAGTTGATAGTAAATTCGCAATTGGCTGTTTATACTCTAAATTATTTAAAATTCGATAATGATGGCTTATCGGCTGCTATGAGATTCTTAACATTTCCTAATAAGGAGTCTGAAAAGAATGAATCAGCAATAACAAGTGCCCTGAAAGCAGCCAGTAAAGTAATGTGGCACGATGAGAATAAAAATTGGTTTGGTCCTCATACAGTGTTAACATGGGGAAAAGGGTATGTTTGTGTTTTAACAGATGATAATAAAGAAGTTTGGGTTCCAGTGGAAAGGATAAGAGTGATAGAGGACAACCGCCAAGGTGAAGCGGTCACAGGGAGTGAGGAGGTGCTATCAGCGGTGGATGAAAAACTGGAGAAGCTTAATCAACTAGGTCACGATGACTCCTTATATTTTTCTCGTACTTATCATGACACTCAAGAACACTGCGTCCATCAACCCAGCACCGAAGGAACAACAGAGATGGGCATTCGTCACGAATCCACCATGGTTAAGGGTGATGTCATGGAGTGAGACAATGCCTAAATTTATCATCCAAGGCAATATTTCTCACATGTTTAAAGATGATGGACTAGACTATGATAATAATGGGACTCTCTTTCAGAGACGCTAACTTTTCAAGACTAGTCGCAGGTTTCCCACTTTGTCTATAGAAGGGTATTTCTGGGAATTGGAATGGTTTTGGTTTTAAATACACACAGGTGAATGGAACAGAGGGGTATCCCTGGTGTGCCACTATTGTGGACGGACAAGAGACATTGGATGAGAAAAATACATGACACGCTTATAATCTATTCACCTGGAGGATAAATGGGACAATAGTAGTTTGGTCAGACAAGGACTTTGTGGGATTTGTTCGTGGGATGAAATTTAGGCCATTTTGTAACTTACAAAAGAAGAGAAATGTAACCCTTTGGCATCTGTATATGGGGTTTTTACCATTTGAGAATTGTCACACACATACTTGTCAGGAGAAAGAATTGATTATGGGAAACTACACAGAAATGTTATATTCATGTCACAATCTTACATACTTACTTGAGGAAAAATATGCACCAAACTTTCCTAGACAAATGTACATCAATTATAAAGGGTCTCCTGAGGCTGAAAGACATGTTCAGGGACTAGACAAAGTTATTCTAGCTATGGGAGGACAAACAGTGCAGGGAATGCCTGCTGCAGCATCACCCAAAGAAAGCTAACAACATTACTTTAATGGGTGAAGTATGTATAGGGAACACACATATATTTCTATGGGACAGAGACTACAGATCTAAACTAGAGGCATATCAGAACATGACAGGAATTTTCAATTTTACATGCCAGAATTGTTCTGTACAAGCATATATAGGACCAAAGACAGTAGGGAGAGTGTTTATTCTAACAAGACCTCAGTATGCCATGACAGTGATTAAGGCTAATGGGTGGTACAGAACACCTAGTGATGAAGTTCTACTTATTATAGACAAGCATTTAACCCCTATTACTACTAGGGTGCGTAGATGTTTCCTGTGTTAGGAATCACTTTATTAATAGAAGCTATTTTAGCATCCACTGCATTAGCTGTATCTATCTCTAATACACAAAATACTGTAGTTAAAGCTTCTGAATTGCATGCTCTTATGAAATAGTTTAAGCTCATGGGGTCATGTAAAGACCTGGTTTTTGCCTTTACTGACAGGTTTCTTATAGTACTGCTGATACTGCTGCTTGTGCCAATATGTATCAAATTTGCTTTGCGTAGTGTCTAGGACTCCCTGATATCCAGTAGGCAGAACATCATCGTCCTGAGGGAAAGATTGAGTCAAAACAAAAAGGGGGAATTGTAAAGGAATTGCCAACCCCAGCCTCTTGGATGGCATTCACTGGTCACGACTCAGGTAAACTGAGGGGAGACTGGTAAGGCATGAACAAGATGGCGCTGGGAGGAAGGGTTCTGCCCCTGTTTTGCTCAAGGCTATTTTCCCGGGCTTTTCTGAGATCAAGGAAGCCAAAAAATGTTTTTCTTTCCTGGGGCTACGTGTCTGCCCTGAGCAGTCCTGATTTAAGGTAGAATTGCTACCCTTTTTTATTCTTTGCCTTCTCCCATGTTGCATTAGATGCCTTTGCACTATGATAAGGCAGGCAATACTGGATGCCAAAGCAGATTTGCGTACCCTCCTGTCCTCCCCCAAACTCCCTACCCCTTACGATACTACTCTTGTCTAAGCAAAAAGGGAGTTGTTAGGGCCCAGCTCTGGACCGTGGCCTCCTGTGAGGGTAGTGAGACGCCTGGAGGTGCTAACCTGCCCCTAGGGTACTGGGAACGCCTCAGTAACAGCGCAGGCTCCACCCACGGGGAGGAACATGGGAGGAGCTCGGGCGGGTATTAAACTTGGGGTCTGGGGCTTGTTCTCTCTCTTCTCTCCCTGCTTCAACATGTAAGCAATAAATGCCGTGCATCTATCACTCGGGTGCTCTGTCTAGTTATTCCCTTCCCCCACCGGAGGGGCCGGAGACGTCCGAAGACCAGGAGAGGTAAGTATCCAGGTGATGGCCCAGGTAATAGAGCCGAGCAGGAAAGAACTGAGGTTTGATGGCATTCGAGGCTATAGTGAGGATGGAGAACAGTATTAGGAGTCTTAAGGCAAAGCGAAGACAATAGAAGTTTAAAACTATAATCAGATAAAGGAATTTCAGAAGTCATGAACATGGAAGTCAAACCCTTGGGTATAATAGCAAGATCAAGGACATGACCAGTGTTACATGTAGCTGAGGAGGCTTTGAGGAATAGGTCATAGGAATCGGGTAGAATGACAACCTGAAAAGCTAAGGCATCTGAAGGAATATCAATATACAGCTAGGTAACGCAGTGGTTAGAGTGCCAAGCCTCAAGTCAGGAAGACCTAAATTCAAATCTAGTCACATACACTTACTAGCTGTGTGACCCCGGGCAAGCCACTTAATCCAGTTTGCCTCAGTTTCCTCATCAGTAAAGTGAGCTGGAGAAAGAAATGGCAAACCACTCCGGTGTATTTGCCAAGAAAACCCCAAATGGGGCCACAAAGAGTTGGACACAACTGAACAAGAACACAATCAATATACAAGGTGTTCCAAAAATCTTACTACCGTTTTCAGCTTTAATAGCTTAAAATACCATTAAAGCTTCAAAGTGCGCTAAGACTTTTGGGATACTCTAACCTTCAATGGCTTAAAAGTAATATTTTTTGGACACCCTATATGTGTTGGAATCTCCTTGTATGAAGGCAGGAAATGAGGAAAGACCTTGATCCCGGCACTGAATTCAATGAGGAAGGAGAGTATCCTTGGAGACTGGTAGATGTTAGTTTCTAGAATCTTGACTGGGTGATAAATTTGGACTGAATACACCTTAAAATGAGAAGTTACTCTTCAATAACAGTAGTAGTCTAAAAGTGACATTGGGAACAAGAAGTATTCTGATTCACCCATCATCACCAGTGAGTTAAGGGTGGGGTGGGAGGCAGGGCAGGATATGAATAAAAGTGCAACTAATGCTGGAAAAGGGGGTCAGGGCTTGCGTATTGTCATCATCAAAGATGATTAGGAGTGGGAAAGAAACACGTTTAAGATGAAAGCAAGTTCATTACCTATGGAGCAGATGCTCCCTAGAACACAATAGAAGGGCCAGGTAGATTTGGAGTGAGTCATTTGGAGGTTAGAAATAAGGGAGATGAGAATACAGATACAAGCTGTACAAGATGAGGATTGCTATTCATACAATGAAAGCGAGGGGTTCAGAAGCATTGGGAAGGGGGAGTCTGATGAGGGTGGGAGTATTCTAACCACTGGGGAGAGAGTCCAGGCATTAATGGCTAGAAAGAGGTTTTGCTGAAGAAGGGAGAGTGATTAAGGCTATGCAAGGCCTTCCCTTAAAGTCTAACATCAAAACAGGTGGTGAGGATGAATCATGTCATGCCCTGGAGACCAGATACATAGCAAGCAAGCAAATGTACAGCCTGAAGAGTGCAGACAGGAGGCAGGAGTTAGATATTTGAGGTGAATCACATAAGAGGAAGGCCTCCAGAACACTGAAGAAAGCCCTGGGGTGAAGATAGACGCTAAAGGTAGGTGAGAATCTCGCAATGTTTGTTTTCTGGTTTCATTTACAGTGAGAATGTTAATATAGATGAATTCAATTAATTTTAATAGGCCATGAGATAAAGAACTCATGTTAAGAAAACCAAAAGGAAAATAATATGGCAGAAAGTGGGCAGAGACTAACATCTGACACCCTATGCCAAGATAAAGTCAAAATGGGCACATGATTTTGATATAAAGGGTAAGACTATAAGCAAATTAAGAGAGCAAGGAATAGTTTATCTGTTAGATCTATGGAGAACAGAAAAATTTTTGACCAAACAAGAGAGAACATTATGAAACACAAAATGGATAACTGTGCTTACATTAAATTAAAAAGTTTTTGCACAAATAAAGCTGATGCAACCAAGATTAGAAGGGAAGCAGAAATCTGGGAAACAATTTTTACAGCAAATACCTTTGATAAAGGCCTCATTTCTAAAATATATAGAGAACTGAGTCAAATTTATAAGATTTCAAGTTATTCCCCAATTGATAAATGGTCAAAGGATATGAACAGGCAGTTTTCAGATGAAGAAATTAAAGCTATCTACAGTCATGAAAAAATGTTCTAAATCACTGTTGATTAGAGAAATGCAAATAAAAATCTCTGAGGTACCACAACACACCTATCAGATTGGCTAACATGACAAAACAGGAAAATGACAAATGTTGAAGATGTAGGAAAACTGGAAAATGCATTGTTGGTAGAGTTCTGAACCGATCCAACCATTCTGGAAAGCAATTTGGAACTATGCCCAAAGGGCTATAAAATTGTGCATACTCTTTAAGCCAGCAATACCACTGTACCCCAAAGAGATCATAAAAATGGGAAAAGGACCTATATGTACAAAAAACATTTATAGTAGCTCTTTTTGTAGTGGCAAAGAATTAGAAATTGAGGGGAAGCCCATCCATTGGGGAATGGCTAAACAAATTGTGGCATATGAATGTAATGGAATACTATTGTACTATAAGAAATGAATAAGTGGATTTCAGAAAAACCTGAAAAGACTTACATGAACTGATGCTGAGTGAAGTGAAAAGAACCAGGACAACATTATACATAGTAATGGCAACAGTATGCAATAATTAACTTGATAAATTTAACTCTTCACAGACATACAAAGATCTAAGACAATTCCAGAAGACTTATGGAAAATGCTATCCACATCCAGAGAAAGAACTATGGAGCCTGAATGCAGGTTGAAGCATACTGTTTTCTCTTGTTTTGTTTCTTCTTTCTTGGGGTCTTTCATTTTGGTTCTAATTCTTCTTTACAATATGACTAATGTGGAACTATGTTTAACATTATTATACATGTATAGCTTAGATCAGATTGCATGTCATCTTGGGGAGGCAGGAGTGGAGAGAGGAAGAGAAAATATAGAACTCAAAATCTTATAGAAGTGAATGTTGAAAATTAAAAACAAATAAATAAAGTTTTAAAAAATATATTTGAATCCATTTATAACTTAAGAAAAATCCCAACCATTAATGTTTACACACAAAGAACTATTAGAATCTTTGTATTCTCTCCCACTATTCTTGATATGACCATCAATAATAACATCAATAACTATGGAAGCAGTTTTGCGTTTTTACCTTTTGTGGGTCTTCTTTGGCCCCCAAATATATTATCTTGTGGCTAACCAATTGCTGATGATCTTCACAAGTTGACTTGGACAGAAGGCAAAAACTATTGTCAGGCCCTCACCTTCCCTGAACCAACCAGAATTTTTTCTCCATTGTCATGACTTTAGAGAACCCAGGGTCATCACTGCACCAGTAAGAGTCATCCAAAGAGGGCTTATGTGGAAATATCTAAATGAAATAGACAAATACTACATACGCGCGCACGCGCACACACACACACTCTACGCCACACAAATTATAACTCACCATTCCAAAAATATATCCTGTCGAATTTTACCACTGTCCTTTGCTTGTCTTGTGAGGTAAGATAAGTGTCCAAATAAGAAACTGAAAAAAATCAGAGTTGACTAGAAATTGGAGTCAGAGATATAGAGAAAATATACATTTGTTTGCCCTTTATAGTAATTTTTATCCACAACCTTCATAGGTAAGTGGTATTTGATGGCTTAATTGCATCAATAAAAGATGTCACATGTACCATGCTCAAATAAAACAAATCTAATGTTTGAATATATTCAGGAAAATATTCATTTATTTAGTGAGCAACATAAACAAGTGCAGCTAAGTATAAATTGTGGGTTCTATTTGCCACAATAGAGTGACGTATCTGTAAGCATGTCAAAGAATTAAACGTAATCATAACTCATATTTCTATAGTCTGCCTCACAATATTAAAGCATATCCAAGATATACACAGAACTGATACAAATACATGAAAACAAGAGCCATTCCCCAATAAAGAAGTGCTCAAATATACCAACATGGAATTTTCAAAGGAAGAAATCCAAGCTATCAATAATCACATGAAAAATGCTACAAACCACTAATAATCAGAAAAATGAAAATTAAAGCAATTCTGAGGTCCTACCTCACACACAACCTATATGGCAAAGATGACAATAGAGGGATATCATAAATTTGGAGGAGCTTCAGGAAAATGGGAATGATACACTGCTTGGTGGGGCTGTAAATTTGTCCAGCCATTCTGGAAAGCAATTTGGACCTATTCTCCAAGTCACTAACTGTCTCTCTTTTGGCCCAGTTATACCACTACTAGGCTCATTTCCCAAAGAGATCAAAGAAAGGAAAAAGCACATTAAGTATGCAAAAATACTTTTTTTCATGGTAGGAAAAAAATGGGAATTAAGGGAGGGAGGGTTCTCATCTATTAGGGAATGACTAAACAAATTATGGTATGTGAATATTATTGTTCAAGAAATGATCAAATGGGCAGTTTCAGAAAAGACTGGGAAGACCTTTGTAAATTGGTAGAGAATACCAGTGATCAAAACCAGAACAATTTCTATAGTAACACTTCAAAGAAAAACAACTTCAAAATTCTTTAGGACTGATCGATGCAATGACAAAAAAAAAAAAAATTCAGAGGACCCAAGATGAAGCTTCATCTGACCAGGGACCTCCTAACAGTGATGATGATGGACTCAAAATGCAAAATACCACATTATTTGTGGACATAGCTAATCAGGGAAATTTCTGACTATGCATATTTATCAAAAGGGTTTACTTTTTTCCTTTTTTTGTTCGTTTAATTGGGGAAGGAGAGTAATGGGAAAGGGAAAAGAAATGTTTGTTAACTGAAAAAATAATAAAATTACTTTTAAAGATCAAATAGACTTAGACTATATCAAAAAATATTGCTCTAAATAATTTACACACCACTGTAAACATTTCTTCACTCTCTCTGGGTTTCAATTTACTACTGGGAAATTCTGAGGATGGAAAGGATTTTGAAAGGGCATCGCAGCTTCCTCTTAACCAAGGGTGTTTCTGGATCACGCTCTCTCGCTAATTGTTAAATTTTGAGAGAAAACCAGAATTTGATTGTGTTTTGTTGATTGTGTAGGCTTCATGAAAATGTTAATGATGCAGATTCGATTTGAGTGTGTGTGTGTAACTTTACCCCTCCAAGAGCCTGGTGGTTCACCATTTACAGCAAACCTCTCTATAGTTCTATAAACATTGCTTGAGCTCAGTAGCGCAGTAGAAGGGTCAAAGTATGAAGGTTGGTTAATGAATAATAATGATCCTAAGGAAGATGATTTATAGATGATGTTTACATAGCGCTTTTAAGGTTGGCAAAATACTTCCATTACGTTGTGCGATTGTCACAACACCCCTGCTCTTTGCCCCAGTTAGCCACTGGTCCTCCTCTGCCCCAACCCCAGCCCTCACCTGGCTCTGGGCGGCCCAGGTATGTGGTCATAGCGCAGATGGACGTAGTGCACGTAGGCGCAGTAGAAAGCGAAAGCAAGCAGGGGCCCGGAGAAGAAGAGGCAGAGCCAGCTCTCCCACAGCCTGCCAGCCACCGGCTCCATTACGCCAGTATGCCCTTTAAAAAGTGACTCACCGCGGGGCGGACTACGAGCCTGTGACGCTTTCTATCAGCGCTTGCACCTCCCAGTCCCCGCCCCAGTCCCCTCCTCCGCTCTCCAGCCTTCCCCTCTGGTTCCTCGTTCTGTCTCGTCTTCTTTTCTACTCTGCCCCATCCCCCGCCATCGCACCCCGCTTCTCCCATCCTGCCTGGAGCTCCTTGTAGCTCCCCGCTCAGTCTTTGCTCCATTCCTTTCATCCCATCACCTATGCTACTATGCTCGCTCTCACAGCTGTGTCTCTGCCCTTCATCATTCTCCAGTAATGCATTTTAGCCCCATTTCTATCCCATCCTCTGTCCAATCTCTAATCTCCATCCTAACACTTTCATCTCCGTTCTGGCTATATCTCTCCATTCCTACCCAATCCCAATCCTCACTTTTCTATCCCTGGTTCCCGCTCAAGTAACCATCCTCCATACTCCTTGTCCTCTCCAGTGATTACGTGTGTGTTCAGCCTTCGTTGCCCAAGAAGGCCATGCCATCAGAGAAATAATGACAGGACTTGCACTTGACTTTGTTTTGAGTGAGGGAGCACTGTGCAGGTCATCAGCCTCACTTCTCCTCCAGAGCCATCTGAATCCAGTGACCAGATATTCATCAGGATGACTGGAGATGACCCAGGATGAGGCAGTTGGGGTTAAGTGACTTGCCCAAGATCACACAGCTAGTGAGTGTCAAGTATGTGAAGTGAGATTTGAACTCAGGTCCTCCTGACTCCTGCACTGGTGCTCTACCTACTGCACCACCTAACTGCCCTGAATTATGAATTTAGGAAGCATAAGAATATACTTGAGAAAAAAACGAGAGAAACCACTGATTTGGAGCCAGAAGTGTTCAAATTCTCTTTCTACTAACTGATTACCTAGCCTTAACCTGTATGTAGAGCAATCTGGGTGGTCCAGTGGATAGAGCACCAGGCTTGAAATCAGGAGACTCATCTTCCTGAATTCAAATCCAATCTCAGATAATTACTATTTGTGTGACCCTGGGCAAGTCATTTAACTCCATTTGCCTCATTTCCTCAACTGTAAAATAAGCTGGAGAAGCCAAGAAAACCCCAAACAACAACCTGTATGTGGGTCCTTCTAGATCAGTAGGTCTCCCCCTCTTCTCCATATATATGTATGTGTATCTATATAGAAACACACATACATATGTATCTCTACATACACACACACACACACACACACACACATATCCCATTCTCCCCCACTTGTCCATTCTTCCCCACCTCCACCTCCCCTAACCGCTTCTTCTTCCAGTTAGTCATTCAATAAATATTTGTTAAGCACTTACAATGAATCTACAGGCACTGTGCTGAGCTCTGAGGATACAAAGAAGAGGAAAATACAATCCCTGCTCTCAAGGAACTCAGTCTAATGAAAAGGAGAGCATGCAAACAACTATATATAAACAAACTATATGTAGAATAAGTTTGAAATCAAGAGAACAGACTAGCATTAAGTGTCAGATTCTGTACAAAAACTCAGACCAACTAGGTAATCAGTAAATAAACTGAGGCATTTATTCAGGGTTGAGGAATTGCAATTTAGGACAACTTCTACCCTACTCAGACAGGGGTGCTGCGGGAGAGAGGGGAGAAAGGAGATTCTCATAGGGTTTACTGGTGGGAAACAAAAGGAGAGAGTATAGCTGGGATCCACAGAAGAGGAAGCTGTGTTGTAGAAGTGACCCTCTAATTATCTCTGTCCAGGAGCAGGGGTAGTTAGAAACTGCTGAAGTGTGCTCTTGGAGGCAGCTAGATTGGCCTGGGGTGGAGTGGGGGAGGAGAGTTAGAAACTTTTCAGAACCAAGTAGGCACCCAGAGATTCTCAGGGATTGACAAGGGGGAATGGAAAAGAAGGTGGGATTTTAGCTGGGACTTGAAGGAGGCCAGAGAAACCAGGAAGTGGTGATAAAGAGGAAGAGAATTTCGCATTTGGAAGACATCCAGTGAAAATGCATACAATTTCTTGCTCCAGGGAACAAGAAGGAGTTCGGGATCACAGCTTATTCAAGGCAAGAAGACAGAGGAGCTGGAGAGTGTGGGTGAAGACAGGTTCTGAAGGGTTTTGTAAGCCAGAGGATTTGATGTATTTGATAGATATTTTATATGTAATATATAATAAAATTATATATAATAAACATATAGTTATCTAATATATTAAATATACAATATATGAGTATATTATATAGCACAATCTAGCATTATATAATATAATAAATACATGTTTATATTATATTGCATATAATATAAACATAAAATTTATGTTAATATTATATATATTTCAATTGATGTTTTTTATATGTTGATACTGATTACCACTGGAGTTTATTGAGTGGGGCAAGGGGCTAGGTAATGTGATCAGACCTGACCTTTAGAAAGATCACTTTGACAGCTGAGTGCAGGATGGATTGGAGTGGGGAGAGACTTGAGGCAGGCCAACCCACCAGCAGTCTATTGCAGTAGTTCAGGTATGAGATGATAAGGGCCTGCACAGGAGGGTGGCAATGTTAGGGAGCTTACTTGAGAGATGTTATAAAAGTAAAATTGACAAGCATTGACCAGAGATAGATTAAATATGGGGAATGAGAGAGAGCAAAGAGTAGAGGATAACACTTAGGTTACAAGTAATGGGGAACAGTAATGGGGAAGTGGGAAAAGTTTTAGGGAAAAGATAATGAGTTCAGTTTTGGACACATGTGCAACCTTCAGTGCACCCAATGTCTTTTACATTGCTGTATTTCATTCCTGTCTCCAGCAGGGAGCTACTCCCCATCCCTGGAAAAAAAATCACCCCACTATTGGGCTATGATCCCTCACTAATCTGGCTAAAGTCTCTCAATCCTTGTCTTACCACTCATCCAGATTCACTCCCCTCAAAATTCAGACTTTCCATAGGATGACACCTCACAGGGCCTTAGACCATCACTAGATGGCAGGGTTGTACCCAGAGCACCCAGAATTGTAGAGCTTAGCCTGGAGTATTAAATCCTCTTTAACAGTAACCTTGACCAAGTTATCTGACCTCTCAGAGGCTTCTTTTTATTTTCAGGGGACCTCAGATGGTTGTAGGGATTCAAATGACATCATGAATGTGACAGAACTTTGAAACATTACTGATGAGCTACAATAAACTTCAAATGATGTAATTATAAAGGTTATATTATAAATGAATTCGAGAAGATAGGAAAGAGATAGCCATGATCCAACAGGATGTAAAGATAATCATAAAAGAAAAAAATGGAGGCAATTTCAATTACAAAAAGTCAAAAAAGTTTTTGCATGCTGTCATACCTTTATGAGAGAAATCTGCTGCACACATTTTTTCTCTAGTTAATAATGTCACTGATTCTAACAGCGGAATTAGGGAAATTAACTGGAAATGGGCAGGGGGAATCTTCACAGCAGATTTCTCCAATAAAGATATGATAATCAAGATATTTGAGGAATTGAAATAAATATGTCTGCATACAAATATATTTCTCAAGAGATAAATAGTTAAAGTATATGAATGTACAGTTCTCAAAAGAAGAATTGGAAGTATGGTGCCGTCTCTGGGACCATTTCCCAACTCGTATTGAACTGGCTGATCGGGTCCTCAGAGAGTGGCTACTACTTTTCCCCTTAGGTTCTAACCCTGAAGGGCTATAGAGTAGTTTCTAGTGTTAGTACTTATTGGAACAAGTCAAGGCAGAGTAATGGTGGATGAAGAGAGAGATTGGTTGACAGAAGTAGGTGGTTAGACTCTTCAAGATCCTTTCCTGAAGCCTGCCCTCATTGAAGAAGGTTGCTGTTGTCTTTTGTTTGAGGCCCCTCCGGTTCAGGCTCTTACCTTGCTTGAGCAGGTGTTATATGTTATAGTCAGATGGCAGGATATAGCAATTCAAGGTGGGCCCACTACTGGAGAAGTGGGTCGAGATTCCAAAAGCTGACAATCTCTACCTGGGGCACAGAGTGTTTTGACTAGCCTCAAATCCTTTGTCTGATGCTATACACATGACCATAGGCAAGTCCACCTCTCTGAGCCTCAGTTTAATGAACAAGGTGAGCTAGGTGGCTTCTAATCTCCTTTCTAGTCCTGAATCTATGATCAAATTAATATAAGAAAGCTGCAACTAGCATGGGGAAAATAGATGTGAGATATAAGGATTTAGCAGGATGAAATACAGTTATGCACACCAATCTGAGATATATACATATATGTATATATATACACATACATATTTTATATTTATACACACATGTAATATAAAATATATATTATACATTATTTTGCAAAGTACAATATAGTATAGCATAATGTCATTTAAATAATGAAGATGAGAATACGGGTCAGAAGGAAGACAATAACCTTGTTTTCTTGCTTAACATTTGGTGTCACTCAAATTTGTCTGTGTATTGAGACACAGATGAAAAAAAATTTACTTCAAACCTAAACCGCATTCTCAAGTTCATTAAAAAGCACCTGCTGAAATGAGAAT
This sequence comes from Bettongia penicillata ogilbyi, assembly GCA_023548195.1. Taxonomy (NCBI): domain Eukaryota; kingdom Metazoa; phylum Chordata; class Mammalia; order Diprotodontia; family Potoroidae; genus Bettongia; species Bettongia penicillata. The sequence continues at coordinate 628,607 of JAJHZJ010000160.1, forward strand.
GCAAACTGGCGATTGGGGATGAACCGAATTTCTTTTTTCTAACTCTTCCTACTGGATTTTATGAGTATTGTATAGACAGGCTGAAGATTTATGTAGATGTATTTTATATCCAATAAGTTTTCTGAAGTTATTCATTATTTCCATTAATTTTAGTTCATTTTTAGGGTTCTTAAGTATCACATCTGCAAAAAGTGATAATTTTGTTTCTCCTTATAATTATTCCTTTAATTTCTTTTTCTTATCTTATTGCTATAGTCAGCCTTCTAAGACTGTGTCAAATAGAAGTGTTGGGAATGGTTTCAGTCCTGAAATTGTTGGAAAGGATTCTAATTTATCTCCATCGCAAACAGTGATAGCTCTTTGTTTTAGATGTATTCTATTTATATTTTTAAAACAAGGTCCATTTATTACCATGTTTTCTAGTATTATAATCAAAAATGGGTATTGCATTTTGTCATAAGTTTTTTCTATATCTGTCGATGACAATCATGATTTTTGTTGATTTCGTTATTAAGTTTGTCGTTTTCCCAATATTAAGTCAACCTTAAATTTCTGGCATAAATCCAGCCTAGTCATAGCGGTAGTATCTTTGCGATATGAAGTTATTTCTTTTTGCTAACAGTTGATTTAAAATGTTTCCGTCCGTGCTCGTTAGGAATATTTGTCTGTTGTTATTGTTGAGTTGTTTCAGTCACGTCCAGTTCTCCATGACTCCGTTTGGGATTGTCTTGGCAAAGATACTGGAGCGGTTTGCCATTTCCTTTTCCAGCTTTTTATTTTTTTATTTTTATTTTTTTACAGATGCAGATAGTTAAGAAATGAGGGGAAAAGATAGCTTAGCTTAACTTAACTACTAAAAAAAAAAAAATCAAAATGAGACGGGAAGACCTTCAGGGTTTCTGGCCAGAACAGAAATGATTGCTATTTATACTGACGCTGTGCCATCAAAACCCAAACAATGACTAAGTGACGCTTGAGCTGGGACTTATTATTGACCAATTTCTTAAAAAAAGAAAAGAAATTTCTTGTAACAAGCATGCATAGTCAAATAAAACAAATTACCTTGTGACTATATATAAAAAAATAAATGTTTCATTCTGCTCTATAAATCTATCACTTCTCTGTAGTAGAGAGATTATTTAATCACTGGTCCTTTGGAATCATAAATGGCCACTGTATTGATCACAATTCTTATACTTTACAGTGTTATTTTCATTGAAAGGGACTTCAATTTACCCCTGTTAGCCTTGATGATTTAAACTAAGAAATACACAAGAAAGGAGTTAATAGAATTTTAGAAAAGTTAGATATGAAAGACTTCTGGCAATTAGTGAATGGAAATAGAATATGCTAAAATTTTTTAAAAATGAGGTGGGAAATAAAATGAATTTCTTTTCATTGTTTTTTTAAACAGAGAGGTAAAAGATGCTACAGATGTAAAATGTTGCATACACTTTCAGATGACATCACTGTATTAATAGTTTTACTGTATATTATTTTGGCACAAAGAACTCTCACAAAGTGGGAATAATGTGCAATGTTTGTAATATAAAAACAAAATTCATAAATAAAACTTATGTTATGTAACTTTCTAAAAAAGGAACTAATGATAACTAAAGGAAATCCCTTTCCTCAAGTATCTCACAGAATAATTGTAAGGAAAGTGCTTTATAAACTATTCAGTTCTTAATATATGCTCATTAGCATAAGTGTAAATACATTCTAATTGAAATTTACTAGCTGTGTGACCATACGCAAGTAACTGAACCTCTTCAAGCTTCAGACCACTCTCCAATATGGTAAGTTATAGGTTAGGACCTGTGCCAATGAAGGGAGTTCCCATACTGACCAAATCACACGTCCTTGATTTATTATTATTGAAAATAAACTACTTGCCCTTCCCTCAATGCCTCTAGCATTTTCCTCTCTCCTTTCTTGTGCTCCCCCTTTCACTCACTTTTCTCTAGTCATGTCTACCAATCCTAACTTATCCTTCAAGGCTGAGCTAAAGACTAACCTCTTCCTTCATGATGCACCTCAGCCTATCCAGTTCCACTCCAGGCAAAATCAATCATTCCCTCTTTAGAACTCTGGAGCATTTTGTTCATATCTCTCTTGCAGAATTTAGCACATTCTTTTTTGAATTGCAGTTATTTGCATTGTGAAAATAACCCTGAAAATAACCCATATGTCTGTTTTCTATGAGTTATCTTACCAGGAAGGTACACTAGACACTAAATAAGCCTGTTTGCTGAAAAGAGCCTATCAGGAACCTGCCTTGAGCTAAATAAGTCTTGCTCCCTCCCAGATGCCTTGGCTGGTGCTCACTGGCTGACCTTGCTGAGATGTTCCCCCCCAGATTGGCCCAAATCAGCCTTGCAGTCAATTGTTCCTGCAAAACATTTTGCTTCTGTGTCCACCTGTTCCTGGGAAAAATTGTCCATTCTTTTTCCCAACCCTTCCCAGAACCTTCCCTTTGTGGTTTTCAAGCATAAATCTCCCCTGTCTCTCCTGGGCTGTGGACTCTTTGTATCGGGGGCCTCAGCACTAGTCTTTGATTTTCCTCCTAACTTCTTTCAACTCAGCTTGGACTCCTCTGCATTTTGAGGGGTGGGCTTCATCTGGTTGACAGTGTCTGTATCTTATTCTACCATCAGTTATGTCAAACTCAAATAGAAATGGGGGACACTAAGTCATTTAAAAGATCCCTTTGGGACACATACTGACCTAGCAAACCAGATAATAATATTATCTCTATTTTACTGAATTTTTATTTCTTTTATTAAATATTTCCTAATTACACTTTAATCTGGACACTCAACAGTGTAACTTGATGCCTTAGTGTGCTAGACCTCATGTTTATGAGCTCCATGAGGGTAAAGCTATGTCTTCCCCTTCTCACTCTGTACCCAATGCCTCCAGAACAGGGCTAACCAAGCTGAAGTTTCAAAAGCTGGGAGAATGAGCCACAAGAATCCAGGAGTCATAATCCAGGCCAGGTTTTGTAGCCAGAGCATCCTGGATTCCCCTGAGAAGTAATCTTTGGGAGTGACCTTTAGGTGATGCTTCCTCTGGATATGAACTTGTTGGGACCAATGCTGTGTAGCGATAGGACTAAGTTTTGAGCTGACTCCTCCAGAAACAAAGATAGTATAGGAGAGAGGATATTCCCTAAGGTGCTGAGAGGTTGGGAATGTTTATACAATTTTTCTTGCTCCACTACTGAAGTAAATATCCCTTCATAAAACCAGTTGGGCAGCCAAGTGATGCAGTGAATAGTGCTGAGCCTAGAGTCAGGAAGACTCATCTCCCTGAGTTCAAATCTGACCTCAGATACTAACCGTGTGACCTTGGGCAAGTCACTTAGCCATAATTGCCTCAGTTTCCTCATCTGCAAAATGAACTAGAGAAAAAAATGGGAAACCACTTCAATATCTTTGTCAAGAAAACCCCAAATGAGGTCATGAAGAGTTAGACTCCAGTGAAAAACAACTGAAAATAAAAAAGTCAATTAATTTTAAGTAGGTAAGTGGAGTTGGTCACTGGCTCCCTGACAATGGTGGGAACACAGTCAGCGAGGGCTTGAGTAGATAGAAGTAGTAGAGAAGAAAAGACCACCCCAAAGCTCTTAAGGTCTTCCAGAGCCCTGAGGGGGCAGAAGTAGCAGGCCTGTCTCAGAGAGAGGACCAGAGTATCTGTATATCATTATGACAAAGCCAAATTCAAACCCAGGGTATGTGCTGCCCTTTCTTCAGCATGTTTGAACATTGAGGACAAAATAATGACCTTAAAAAATGTGTTTTGAGGTAAGAGGAGGATTGAAGGAGAGATAGGAGGTTGGCTAATTGAATAGCAGCTCTGGGTAGGGTGGATGGCATCATGTGAGGAGGTAAAAGACTTTCTTTACATAATGGGAAAAGTGCTAGATTTGATGTCAGATGGCCTTGATTCAAGTCCTGACACTTCTACTTGCTACCTATGTGAGTTTGGACAAGTCATTTAATATCTCTAGGACTTAAAGCAAAGGGATGAGTTAAATAGTCTCTGAGGTCCCTTTCAGATCTAAATCTATGACCTTATGATTCCTCATCTCTTATATTGCTTCTATTTTTCTCTATCAATAAAAATCATCACTGGACTGGAAAGGAGAGAAAAATGTTGTTGAAAGCCAAGATGAATGAGGAGTTGAGAGTGATGCCAGCCTCTATGAGCTCAAATCAGATAAACCACATGCAATATAATTTGAGCAGAGATTTCTTTTGCTCATAACAAAGCTATCTAGAATGGTTTCACTGCTGAGGCAAGAGCATTCATTGATCTTTGGGAGAATCTTCAGAACTTCAGAATCCCAGGAGGCTTGTATCAGGACAAGGGATTTGCATCAAGGGAGGCGCAAATGGTGAAAGGGAAGAAAAGGGAAGGGGAAAAATTCTTGGAAAACAGGTGGAAGAAGAGGGAAGGAAGTTCAGTCATTTTTCAGTTGTCTGCTCTTGGTGACCCCATTTGGAGTTTTCTTGGTAAAGATACTAGAGAGGTTTGTCATTTCTTTCTCCAGATCATTTTACAGATGAGGAAACTGAGGCCAGCCAGGATAAGTGATTTGTCCAGTATCACACAGCTAGTAAAAGTATCTGAGGTCAGATTTGAATTCAGGAAGAGGATTCTTCCTGACCGCAGGCCCAGCATGCTATCCACTCCACCATCTTGCTGCCTATCAGGTTAAAGGATTTGTATCAGCAGGTGCAAAGAGGGAAAAGGAAGAAAAGAGAAGTTCTTGGAAAACAGATGGAAGGAAAGGGAAGGAAAGCAACTTGGAAATTGTGATCCTAACATATCCTTCAGTTGAAATTGGATCAGTCTGACATAATGGCAGTTTATACTACTGAACAGGAAATTCCAGTCCTACAATTTGCTCGGAATGACCACGCTTCTCAATGACTGTAGAGGAGGGAACCCGGAAGACTGCCTCCACTCAGAAGGAATTAGCAGTCCAGAGCCAGACCCAAGAGACTTCAGTGGATCTCCATACCTGTTACTGGGGACAAACTGAGAAGCAATCTTTTGAAGTTCCTCCTCCATAGTCACTGGAACCCAAACAGGCTGAGTGATGTATGTTACAGTGTTGCTCTCCACTGACTACCACTGAGGAATACCCCAGGATTACAATTTCCACCTGTTCCACTTTTTCTTCCATCTGTTGCGCAGGAGGAGCATTTGTGCATGGGGGAAAGAATGGTTCTGTTACTTAATTCCCTCTTACACCACTTTCATGTCTTAATTAAATACATTTGCTATTGGATTTGCAGCTAATGTAATCCATACGTATCTAGATGTCCCCATCCAACCAGTATGGCTTAGTTACATAGTTGACAACTAACACTTCCTTCAGGGGGTTCCTGAGGTCCTCCATCTCAAACAGAGCAATTTTCCAAGACCATTCTCAAAAATATCATGAGTTCAGGAAAAGGACTGTGCACAGACACAATTTGGTGGCAGTGGAATGGAGACTTGATTTGGAATCAGAGGACATGGCATGGAGTCAAGGATCTGCTACTTATACCTGTGTGACCTCTCCCAATTCACTTTCACCCCCACTGGGTTAAAGGAAGGGATAGGACTCAATAGGGGTTGAGGTCACTTCCAGTTTTAAATCAATGGTCCCATGACACTTTTGCTTCTTGGAGATATTCCACATTCCACTCATGCAATCAATCAATTCTCAAAATGGGCTTCTTCTTAAAATGACCCTTCTGTTCTTTAGGTATTGGAGAGTCGCCTAAATTTAAATTTTCAGGATCCATTCTTAAAAAAGAGCATTCAGTGCTTTTTGTTGCTCATTACCAACACTCGATACTATCTTTTTGTTAGGTTACACACTAGAGACATGGATTGTTGGGATAGTCAAGTAGACTGAGCACCAGTATACTGCAATATCTTGCTAATACTTTTGAACAATAACCTAGTGTGCAGCTAGGTGATGCAGTGGATAGAGTGGATAGAAAACTCATCTTCCTGAGTTCAAATCTGACTTCAGACACTTAGTAACTCTGTGACCCTGGGCAAGTCATTTAACACTGTTTATCTCAGTTTCCTCATCTGTAAAACGAGAAGTAAACAGTAAACCACTTCAGTATCTTTGCCAAGAAAACCAAAAATGGCATCATAAAGTGGGACATGACTGAAAAGTGACTGAACAACAGTAAACTTTGAGCAGGCTAGAATTAGCCCCAAAGGATTCTGGAATCATTCATGTAGAGCTAGAAGGTAACTTAGAAACCATCAAGTCTAACCCCTTCATTTCACAGAAGATGAAATTGAAGCCTAGAGAGATCCAATGACTTACCCAGGGTGACACAGTGTTTATGGAGAGATTTGAAACCAGATCTTCCTGACTCCAAGTCTAACATTTTATCTACTATTCTGTGTAGCTTCCACATTCAATGATGAAACTCCAGACATGTTTGCTGCATCTGGGTATACCGAATCCACAATGTCCACCTTCTAGCTGATAATCATGACTTCCCTAAGGAATGAAAAAGCTTACTTGGATATAACCCAACTATGAGTAGTTGGTTTTATTTTCTTTCACTCAACCCAAAGACCCTGTCCCCGGGACAGGCTGTAGAAGTGTATACTATACAGCAAGACTTGTAGTACTTGGCCCTAGATAATGGAACTAGGAGCAATGGACTCAGATTGCAGAGGGGAAGACTTCAATTTGATAAAAAGAAAGTGCTGTGTGCAGCTGTGGTAAGTAGTGAGCTTCTGGTTAACAGAGTACTTCAGTGGGAAGCTATATGAGCTCTTGTTGGGGATGCAATTCATACTTTAGGAAGTGATTGGGTCAGATGACTCCTTGACTTCTAAATTCTCTTCCAGCTCTGTAATTCTCTGCTTCCCAGATCGTTTTGTTGGAGTGAATGGGATCCCAGAAGCTCGGATTCGTTAGAAGTGCCACTAAACAGCCTCCAGAGGGCATGATGGGATAGGCCAGACTTGGAAGAGTCTGAGAACCGTAAAGAAGCAACTGGTTTATTCCACAATGGAGGAAGAAGAGAGAAGCCAATCAACATCCCAGATACTTTTACAATCTCCCTCTAAATACCTGGATGAGACCGTGGGCAACTTACCTTTAAGAATGCTAAATACTGGTATACATTTTTTTTTAATCTGAGGAAAGAAAAATAAGAAAACAAAAGAACTTTGAATTCACTGGATCTAACCATCTCCCTACCCCAGTAATAGTGACCTTCCTAGAAGAATCTTCCTCAGTTGCGTACGTGAAGAAATCATGTTCTAATACAGGACTTTCAAACGATGACAATTTGGTTTGGGTTCCATGGTAAGTCACATGGAATGTCAGAGTTGGAAAGGAACTCAGTCATAGAACATTGAATGTCAGAGCTAGAAGCAGCCTAGAGATCATTTGGCCAGGGCTTCTTAATCTTTTTGTATGCTATAGAGTCTTTCTCAGAATACCGTTTGTTGTCTATATTCATAATTGAAGGAAACCATAAGTTTCAGTTAAAAGCTAGCAAAAATAAAGATGGATTTTTTTCTATTCAATGCATAGACCCCTTAAATTTTTCCATCAAGGAAGGTGTTCTATGAGCAAAGCAGAACTGCAATAGTTCAAAAGGAACACCAGACGCACAAGTTTAGAGACATCTCCACTTCAAATGTCCACATGGATTATTTGTGCCTGACCTGTGGCAGAGCTATGCTGGTACTGGTCTGACCAGACAGTCAGACACACTGTACCTCAACTCCAACATAGTGATCTCATTTTGGTCCTCTGAGAGAGGACAACAACCACCGCATAGATTTGTGAGATTATTTCCTAAATCCGACGACCAATATCCTGTTGCAAAAAAACTTTAAAACTGGTGTTACATAGATGTTAATGGCTCTAATGTGTCCTTCCAATTGAAGGAGGAGGAGGAGAAGGAGGAGGAGGAGACAAGAAGGAGAAAAAGGAGGAAGGAAGGAAGGAAGGAAGGAAGGAAGGAAGGGAGGGAGGGAGGAAGGAAGGAAGGAAGGTAGGAAGGAAGGAAGGAAGGAAGGGAGGGAGGGAGGGATCGGTCCATGGACACCTGATCTATTCCAGTCTCTTCATTTTATGGAAGAAAAAACCTAAAAGAAGGGAATTGACTTGCCCAAAGTCACACATTGAATTAGTAGAAAGAATGAGGGCTAGAATTAAGGTTTTTATCATCCCTAAACCAGTGCTCTTTTCCCTGCCTAAGGGACTTGAATCAATCAGGCAACAAATATCTTTGATTGCTTTCTATGTACACATATAGCATTAGGGGTGGGGGGTGCATCTCCAGTCATCCTGATCTATATCTGGCCACTGGACCCAGATGGCTCCAGAGGAGAAAGTGAGGCTGATAACTTTGCATAGCCCTCTCTCATTTAAATACAATTCGCTTGCAAGTCATGGCATCACCTTTCTGATATCAAGAAGGAAGGACAACCACAGTAACAGCATTGAACTAAGCACATAATCTCTGCCTCGGAAAGATCATGATCAAGTTGGGCAGACCAGATTCAGACCTAAAAAACAAAGAGACAGTGCTATAGGCAATGTGGATGCTATCTTGTACTAACATGACCAAAACTGAAGTCACCCTCTTTCCCTTCAGACTGAGCCTTCTTCCAAACTTCACTATGTCTGCTAAAAGCCCCACCATCCTTCCAGCCTCCCAGGTCAGTAACCTCGAGGGTATTTCTCCTCCCCACTCTCCCTCGCCGTACTTACCCAACAGTTGCAAAGTCTTGCTGTTTCTACCTCCATAACAATTCTACAATCCAACCCCTTCTCTCTATTCAAGCAGACCTAAGTTAAAGCCCTAAATCCCTCGGGGCCAGACTATTTCAATTTCCTCCTGATTATTGTCTCAAGTCTCCTCTTACTCCAATCCATCCTCCAAACAACTGTTGTAGTGAATAGTGACAACCACAGATCGTGCCATTTCACTCTCTATTCAATATCTAGTGAATCTCTATTGTCTCTAGAATAAAATATAAACTCAGTTCAGTCATATTCAACTCTTCCTGACTCCATTTAGGGTCTTCTTGGCAGAGATACTGGAGGGGTTCACCATTCTTTCTCCAGCTCATTTTGCAAATGAGGAAACAGAGGCAAACAGGGTTAAATGACTTGCCTAGGGTCACACAGCTAGTTCGTGTCAAGGTTGAATTTGAACTCACAAAGACTTTCTGACTCCAGACCAGGCACTTTATCTGCTGTGTCATCTAAAAAAAGCCTACTTAGTCCCTGTTGCTCTTTTCAGGCTTTTCAGTCAAAATCAGATTTCTCTGTTTCTTTTTTTCTGTTTTTTCTTCCTGTTTTCCCCTCTGTTCATAGCTGTCCACATCCTATCATCATGCCTTTCTTTGCCTTTGTCATTCCTCTAATCTGAATTCCTTCCTTACTGCCACCTCACAGAAGCCTTTTTTAAGGTTCAGTTCTATAAAGCTTTTCCTAGTTCCTCCCAAATGCTAGTGCTCTCCTTTCCTGAACACCTGGTATTTAACTACCTTGCCTTTGGTTTATATTTATTCTTTGTAACACTTCACCTGTGGAATTTTCCTCCAATTCTCACATGTATGGATGAGACCAGCCCAGAGGGCAGCTGCCTACTACTTCCCTCTGTTCTAGGGGTCGGGACATCTCTTGTATGCCTGCCCCCATTCTGTTTGCTTCCCATTGATGATCGATTGTCTAACTGGAGTTAGTTTTTAGAAATACACATTTACTAAAACGGTATAATTCAAGAATCCCTCCTCCAAAGTCTGAGATGCACTCGCCTCTTATACAAACAAGATCTAAGGGGAGGAGGGTGCACTCAAGTTTAGGGAACACATAAAAATGTGTGCATAGTTACTGGTTTCTGGAATTCCTTTTCTCCCTTTGTGGAGTAATTACAAGATTCCTCTTAGGTAGGTGTAGCTCTCAGCTGGGTTCCAAGGGTTGATGCCTTTGCGGAATACTGAAACTGCCTTGCCTCGGTGTTTAACAGGCCATTATTGCTGCTCGTGGGACACTGTTACTAATTCTAATGGAAAGTTCAAAACTTCTGACCTTTCAAAATTCATACATCCTTGAATCAAAGGGGACATGGAGAGGAGAGATTCCATCCTCTCCCTACCATGCTACTCTCTGGTTGTAGGTATAAGGGTCTGCCACCCACTTTCCTGCTCATATTCCTTTTTTGACATACCTAGGCGCAGGGGTGTAGCTAGTTCTTTCAACCAATCTCAACACATTTTTAGCTGAAGTAGCAAGGCACTTTCAGGGAGACAGAAAAAACAACACGTGGCAAACAGGTTGTATCACTGCCACCACTTTGACCATCATCTCCTCTCAGAACCTTATGGAGACAGCCTAGGACCCTGACCCAAGAGCCTGAGAAACAACAATGCAGACTGCTCTCTGCAGATACCATCCTGGGAAGTAATCACTGTGCGATGTGGCCTGCCAACGGCTCCTACAGGTGCTATAGCCACACCTATTGAAAACCCCAGGGGGAAGAAAATTCTATCATCAAAATCTTTGGTGCTGTCAAATGCCTAAGCATCAGAAATTGATATGATTTCATCAGTGGAAATTGATGAACAGGCAATGACATCTACTTTGCTGCTACACCCTACGGACCATGTTCCATCTGACTTGCAGCTGAAAACTTCTGTATGTGTTGCATCCCTCATGAGGTTGTGAGTTCCTTGAGAAAAGGGACTCTAACTTTTCTTCTTGTATCTCCAAAGCTTTCCCAATAGTGCTTAATAAATGTTTCATTCACTCATCCATTCATTCATTTATTTTCCTGTGTGTTCATATTTGATTTTATACAATGATTCAAAATCATTTCACTCACTGGAAACTGAGGGGATGCCCACCAATTGGGGAATAGCTAAACAAATTGTGGTATATGATTGTAATGGAATATTATTGTGCTATAAGAAATGGTATAAGAGCAGGTAGATTTCAGAAAAATCTGGAGAGACTTACATTAACTGATACAGAGTGAAGTGAACAGAACCAGGAAAACATTGTACACAGTAACAGCAACATTGTTTGATGTAAAATGGTCAATGTGGAAATGCTTTACATGCTTGCACATGTATAGCCCATACTGATCACTTACCATCTCAGGGAGGGATAGAATTTGGAACTCAAAATTTTAAAAGGAAACAATGAATGTTAAAAAATTTTTCCATGTAATTGCGGAAAAAATAAAATGTTATTAAAAATAAAAAGCAATTCACTCCTCCCAAAATGATTAAGGACTTATTTGCACTTGGTTTATACCTTTAATTCAACAGAGGTACCTATACCTTCTGTAATAGTTGGGGTGAGGGTGTGGAACACCCTTCTTATATCTGTAAATATGTAGATTGATAGCTAGATACATAGTAAGTTCCTTGAGAGTACAAATTATTTCATTCTTTGTATATTTGTACATTTCATCCCCAACGTGTATCTACAGTGCTGAACACCCAGTAGACACTAAAAAAATGCTTGCTGGTGGATCGCCTATTTGATTGATCATGACATTGGGGGAGGGAAGAGAGAAGGCAGTAATCAAGGGAGGCTTCATGGAGGAGGTGGTACTTGATCTGGACCTCTAAGGATGTACAGGGTTTGGAAAAGAGAGGAACAGGCAGGGTCTCCAGAGACAGGGACAGTACTGAAGTTAGCTACAGGTCAGAAACCCTACAACTGAATGGGAAATTCTCTTTAAAATGTGTTCCCTCTCATTCTACATGGTCACTCACTCATTCCAGGACCACATAAACATCAAAACAGGCAGAGAAAACACTGATAACACTACACTCAGTGTCTGTTTTGTTTTGTTTTGTTCTGTTTTGCTTTTTGACTGTTTGACTTCATTCTCAGCCTGTCTTGCATCAGAACATCTGGCACAAGAGCCTTGGGCTGAATCACTCTGGCTCTGGACAGGTCAGGAGAACTTCCTGCTGGTGCTCTTGCTCCTACATCCTGTTTCGTGCTTTCTTGGGCCTCATGAAGACCCAGTACTTGGGGAAGAACCTCAAGGAGCACTTCACATGATTCTTCAGGAAAATAAATCTAGAAAAGTCATAATAACAATTTTTATTATAACAGTCAGCATTCCTGTGTCCCACTATGTACCAGTAAGCACTTTACATTTGATCCTCACAAAGCTTGGAGGTAGTTGCTTTTATTATCTCCATTTTACAGTTGAGGATGCTGAAGCAGCCAGAAGTTAAGTGACTTACCCAAGGACACACAGCAAGTATGAGTCTGAGGCTGAATTTGAACTTGGGTCTTCCTGACTCCAGGTCTAGCACTCTATCCATTTTGCCACCTAATTGTCCCTTCTTCAGCAGTGGGGTACATCTACTAATAATGGACTATTATTAGGCCACTTTGTAGTAAACTTTTTAGTATGCAAAGTACTTTCTTCACACCAAGTGGGTAGACAGTGGATGTATGTATTGTTTTCATTCTACACATTCTACACATATCAGGGAAATGATATAATTTGCCTGAGGTTGCATAGCTAGTAGATGATAACTATGTCTTGAACTCAGCCATCCTGACCCATTGCATCAATATGTATCCAATTTGCAGAGGGCTATTTGGTCTGATTTTCTCCCAAGTAATCTGGAGTTTACGGTTTTTCCCAAACTTATGATGTCAATGGTGACCTTTGGGTCATTGTTTCATAGTTGTTCTTTGGCCTCTCCTAATTCTGTCATCAGAGTTGGACTAGTTTCTGATTCTGAAGTCCCTTTCTTAGGAAACATCTGGAAAGAATCTTAAAGGTAGGAGAGTCCAACATTCTCATTTTACAGAAGATGAAACTGAGCCTGAAGAGATTCAATTACTTTTGTAGGGTAACACAGTTAGTTAAGTACATAAGGCAGGACTCAAAACCAGAGTCTTCCTGACCCTGAATATAGAACTGTAGCTACTTTTTGGGTTCTGTTAGTGTAAGCTCTGACATACACACTATGCCACAGAACAGTACTGAGGGCTCTCCTAGCTTCTCCCAAGCTTTCCCATCCTGCCGTACCGCTCTTAAGTCTGGATGCTCTTTCATGACCCACTGGGAGGTTGGGGTGGGGGGAAAGTCCCTGATGTTTCCAGGATACCCCCATGAGAATGTAGAGTAAAAGAGACTAAAAGGAGAGGCCCAAGGAATGGGGCAAGTTTGAAATAAACAGGCGGCCATGGTCTACTGACAACAGCCCTGGAGGTGTCAGGAGATGTGGTTTTGAAGCCCAGCCCTATCACTTCATAACTATTTGACTTCAGTCAAATCACAAACTCTCTGTACTTCAGTTTCCTTAGGCATCAAATGTAATAATAACACTTACACAACCCACCTTACTGGGATATTGTGAGGTTTAAATGAGATAATGAATTTGGAGAGCTTTGAAGCCCCAAAGCACCATATGAATAACATCCATTGTCATTATAAGGTTCTACCACTACTTTGGACAAGTTAAATCCCTTCTCCTCCATGCTGTTGTTACCTCGTCTCTAAAATACAAAAGATGGGTAATATGACTGCCAAAGTCTCTTCCAGCTATCAACCCTTCCCATGCTCCTAGCTTGAGAACCAGGCTAGGAAGAGCTTCCCAAGTTGGGGGTACAAGCATGGGAGAGATTAATTTAATACTTTCTTGCCAGAGAGTGATATCCTAAGCTTGACAAAGAGCTTTGTGGATAGATAACACAGAAGCAGCTGGTGATGCCTGCCTCCCTATACCTTGAGGTACTGAAGAGGAGGCTGCCATGGCAATTATCCCTATGACTCATATGGGGGAACTCAAAACACTAGGATACATCAGAAGTTTACCCAAGAGCTTCGATTGATGTCAAGCAGATGTGTGTGTATGCAAACACACTTGGCAGTTAGGAGATGCTGTAAATACTCGTTTAACTGTTGTCATTGAGATGAAATGTTGACATCTATTCTCTAACCAGCTTCATGATATACTAAGATCCCTAGTTCTGTAAGGACTTGAGCAAGGAATTTTGACTTTCTGAGTCTGTCTTCTCTGTAAAATGAGGGTGTGGGGAGGGCACACCTTGGATTTCCAAGGTTCCATCAGGATCTAATATTCTGTGTTCTTATGAAATCCCACTTATCTGTGCAGTTACCAAACTGATATGTAAAATGTAGGCAAGTCCTTTCATTTCTCTATGCCTCATTTCCATGTTTTTTTTAAAATAAAAATAATTTTGATTATGAACTTAATATCCTTAACAAACACTGGAAATCAAAAGTGGAAAACATGTATAGTTACAAACTTCTATCATATGCAGGTTAATTAAAATATTTTGAATTTGATTTTGAACCGATACCAACTACCTCCCCTCTCCTCTTGTTTTCTACATATTTTCTAGTTCTTGTTACTATTAATATTTACATAGTAGTAATCACCATTCATATTGACATTTTGATTCTTTCTTCACCCCGTATTGCTTCATGCAAGCTTTTATCTTCATATCTGTAATTCCTTATAGTGCAACAATATTCCATTATGTTCATATATATATATATATCACATTTTATTTCCTGGTCACAAGGTATATAGATTATATTCAGGTTCTTTTTGTTCTTACAAATACTGTTGCTAAAAATTTTTTTATACAAATAGAACTCTCTCCCACCCCATTAATAGTTTGAGTCCCAGGTTTGCACTTACTCCCTGTGTGACCTTGGGCAACTCCTTTCCTCTTTTGGAGCCTTAGTTACCTCATCTGTAAAATGAGAGAATAGAACTAGATGATCTCTAAGGTCCCTTTGAGGATCATATAGTGCATAAGATATGGTATTAAAAGCTCTTTTGGTAAGTGACAAAGAATTGGAAATTGAAGGAATGCCCACCAATTGGGAAATGGTTGAACAAGTTGTGGCATATAATTTTAATGGAATACTATTGTGCTATAAGAAATAATGAGCAGGTGGATTTCAGAAAAACCTGGAAAGACTTACGTAACTGATGCTGAGTGAAGTGAGCAGAACCAGGAGAACATTGTACACAGTAACAGCAACATAGTGCAATGATCAACAGTGAATGACTTAGCTACTTTCAGTGATACAATGATCCAAGACAGTTCCAAGACTTATGACGGAAAATGCTGTCCACATCCAGAGAAAGAATTATGGAGTCTGAATGTAGATCGAAGCATACTATTTCACTTTTGTTGGTTTCCGTTCTTTGTTTTTCTCATGTTTTTTCCCTTTTGTTCTGTTTCTTCTTTCACAACATGACTAATGTGGAAACATGTTTAACACGATTGCACATGTATAATGTATATCAAATTGCTTGCTGTCTTGGGAGGAGGGAGGGAGGAAGAAATATTTGAAATTCAACTCCCCCAAAAACTTCAAAACCTCAAAAGCTTATCTTTACATGTAATCAGAAAAAATTCTATTTACAAAAACCCCAGAAATATAGGCTAAAAATGGATCAGCTAGTCAAAAGGGATGAATCACTTTGTAGTTCTTACTATATAATTTCATTTTATTTCTAAAAAAGTCCACTCCACCTAGTGTAGCATACTTTCCACCACAAACTCCATGCAGGATTACTTTTTTTCATATTTAATTATCTTTGCTGGCATCCTGGGCCATCACCAGGAGTCTTGACTCATGTTGCCAATGGATTCTGATGACTCTGGAGGAGAGAGTAAGGCTGATGATTTTGTGTAGCCCTGCCTCACTTAAATCTAATCCATATTTCAAGTCAAGACATCACCCTTATGATGTCATTGGTCTTGTTTGAGAATGAAGGACAAACAACAACTTTTGCTAATATGATGGATTTTATCCATCAATCAAACCCACCCCCCAATTTTATTAAGTACTTTCTATGCCCCAGCATTGTGATAAGAAAGCACTGAGGATACAAAGTAAAACTGAAAATGGGTCCTGCCCTCAAGGACCTTACATGTTAATGGGGATAAAATATGTACATATGTAGGCTACATATAAAGTAGGAGCTGCATAACTTTAGAGGGGAAGGCTCTAGCTGGGATGCAGAAGAGTTCTTTCGCATAATGTAACAGCTAAGCTTAAAGGAAATCCCTAGGGATTCTAAGAGTGAGGAGAGAGAACATACCAAGCATGAGAAATATTTAATACAAAGACAAAGAAGTGAGAAATGGAATGTCATGTAACTACTAGTAGGCCAAAATAGCTGGATCCTAGAGTAAAGCATTAGAAAGACTGGAAAGGTGGAAATGGGCCAGATGGGAAAGAACTTTAAATGCCTAACAGAGGAATTTATATTGAATTCTAAAGGAAAAGGCAGCTACTGGAGTTTAGTGAGTAAAGAAATGACAAAGACCTTTGCTTTAAGACAAATCCTTTTGGTATCCATGTAGAGGGTAGTTTGGAATAGGGAACTTGAGGTCGAGACCTATCAATGGGTTATTTTGCAATAGTCTAGGTGAGAGGCAATGGGGAACCAAACAAGGGAGGTGCCTGTGTGAGTAAAAGTAAAGGGTTGGATTTGGGAGATGTTGTGGAGACAGGAAAAGGCAAGGTGTGGCATGTAATTGGGCATGTAGGGATAAGGGAGAGTGAGGAGTCAATGATGATACTGAAATTGGGAGTCTGATTGACTGGGAAGGTGGCCACAGTTATAAGGAAGTTTACAAGAGGGGGGTATTTTTAGAGGAATGAGTTCTGTTTTGGACATGTTGGATGCCAAATGCCTACAGAACATCCACTTCAAAATGTCTAATAGGTAGTTTGTGATATGGTCCTAAAGCTTAAGACAAAGACTAGGCCTTCAGATTTGAAAGTACCACTTTGCATCTACTGCCTTGCACCAAATCCCTGGAACAAGACGCCCCTCCTGGGATAAACTCATCACTTCTAAACTCACCACTATGCTGAGAACTCAAGCTTTGAGTGACACCATCTCCCTTAGCCTTCTGTCCCTGTGATCAAGGTGCAGACAACCAAATATCTTTTAAGGCCTTCCTTTATAGAAGGCAGGTACTAGACCCCAGTTCACTCCACTTTGTATCACTGTTCTGCTTGGTTTCCACTCGATGGAACAAGATGCCCCCAGATCTGGTGTTCTCTCTACCTCCTTCTGTGTGTCAGCTCCTAGAGACAGATATTACCTTTCTTTTTATTAATTATAGCCTCAATGCCTGGAGCACATAGGGAGTTAATAAATGTTTATTGGATTAGATTATGGGAAGGAAGGTGTGGAGGATGGGAGTAATGATGAGTGAGGGTTTGGTAAGGATAGGTGGTGGTGATAAGACAAGGGAACAAGATGTAGAGGATGGTGTAGACATGAACTGGTTCAATAAGGGGTCAAGATTGAGAAGGGAGGACAGTGTAGCTGCTGCAGGGATGATGGTCAGGAAAATACTGAAGGGAGGACAAAGTGAGAATGAAGAATAGGTTGAGAGTAGTAAGGTATAAAGAGAGATGGAATAATAGACGATTATAAGTCAGAGGGGGAAAGAGAAGGAAACAGGCATTTCTTAGGTATCTACCATGTGCCAGACATTGTACTAAGTGTTTTACAAATAACATTTGATCCTCACAACAACCCTGTAAAGTAGGTGATATTATTATCCCCATTTTAAAGTTGAGAAAACTGAGGCAGTCAGAGGTTAATTGACTTGCCCAGGGTCACACAGCTAGTAAGTATCTGAGGCTAGACTGTCCTAAGTCCAGCCCCACTAGTAGCACCACCACCTTGCTGCCAAGGAATTTCAGAGCTCTTAAACATGACATTTGATTATGACTTAAGGTGCTATGTTGTCTTAAGTTCCTTCATTTTTACGAAGGAATTTTACTAGATGATATCAAAGACCCCTTTTACCACTAAGATTTTTACAATCCTACTTTGAGAGAGGGATCAGTTTTAATAAGAAAGAAGCCTGAATTATATAATTTTTCTTTTTTGGTGGTAATTGGTGTTCAGTGATTAGAGAATTATTTTAAAAGAAATAGAAGTATAAATTATTTTCAAAGCATATATAATAACATGAATCCAGTGCTACTAACCTGAAGGTTCATTGCAATTCTGAAATACTAAGTATGATCCTAAACTAAGGTCTGTGTTAATAAACAAATAATGATTTGTTTTTAGCAAGTCAATTTTATAAAATTTTATTTATCACATCAAGTGTATCTTGATACAATGGGCTCTTTAAAGTAGTTTAAACATCCTCCCAGTTGGGTTTATTACTAATTTGCTCAGCAAATCCTTTCTTGGCAAATAGTATAAAGATCCATTTCAGCCTAGCCTGCCTAAATTGTCACAGCTCCCAGTGAGAGAAGACTGGCAGGATTGTTGTGGGGAAAGCACTTTGTAAACCTTTAAGCAATATATAAATGGGAATTATTAATTCATAACATTGAATTATCACAATGTATTTCTATATATATTCACCACAGTTAAAGTAGACAGAATTTTCTGAATGCACAATGATAAATCAAAAGCTCATCCTAAATTATTTTCTTCTATTTCCATTTTTACCATTATAAAACAAAATATCTACTTTTTATCCTCCCCTAAAGTCTCCCTCTGATATCTTTTTGTGGACTAGAGGTAAGCCTGGACTGTGATGGGGGAACACAAGCTTGATTATGAGCTTGGTAAAGAATTCACTGTGTGACGGAAGGAGAAACTAAGCCAAAGGCAGAGATTCATTCCTAGAGGGTAAGCCACCAAGGGATGTATTCACTGAACCATACATTAAGGCATGGAGGGGCTATGATCTCTGTTGGGGTTGGTGTAAGAAAAGGGCCCACACCTATGACATTATAGCTCTTTTAGGACCATATTTCCTTAGTTATAGGGACTTGAAAAGCCATCTAGGTGGTACAGTGGATAGAACCCTAAACCCCAGAGTCTGAAAGACCTGAGTTCAAATCCAGCTTCAGACACTAGTTGTGTGACACCAGGCAAGTCACTAAACTACCTCTCTCAGTTTCCTTAAATGTAAAATGGAATGATAACAGTACTCCAATAACCCGGTTGTTGTAAGGATCACATAAGGTAAAATTGTAAAGCATTCAGTACAGTGCCTAGTATATAGCGAGTACTACACCCCTTTTTCCTACCTCACAGGGTTGCTGTGGTGAGACAATGAGACATCTGTAAAACACTTTGCCAACCCTAAAATATTTTTAAAATACTAGTCATTATTATTGTTTAATCCAAGGGTTCTTACCCTGGGGTCTGCAAACTCATTTTTAAAAAATATTTTGACAACTATATTCCAATGTAATTGGCTTTCTTTGTAATCATGTGCACTTTACTTTATGTATTTAAAAACATTATCTGAAAAAATATCTGTCCATAGGCTTTACCAGACTTCCAAAAGGTTTTGGGACTCAAAAATAAAAAAGGCTAAGAAGTCATACTCCAGTAAAAGTCCCCATTTTCTAGAGGCAGCACAGGGCCCACAGAGACTGTGACTAACCCAAGGTAATACAGTGAAGAGGCAGCTGAGCTCAAATTCAGACCCAGGCCCTCTGACTCCAAGCCCCTGCACTCCTTGGACTATGCCATGGAGTCTCCCTAATTTGAATCAGATTTCATGCATTGCTTTCCATTTCACAAATCATTTTCATATTCATGATCTTCTTTGATCCTGATGACCTTGTGACCCTGAGGAATATCATCCATTCTCATTTTAAAGATTAGGAAACTTAGGCAATGGCTTCAATTCAGACCTGTCACAGATTGTTTTCCTTTTTTCTAATTACTATCCAGGAGACTTACAGAATCATAAAGCATTAGAGTTAGAAACGTCCTCAGAGGTTATCTAGTCTAATCCCTTGCTGACTGATGTAGGAATCTGAGCAGTATCCTTAACAAGTCCCTATTTAAAGGCTGCTTAAACAAACATGCTTCTCCTTGATCCTCCTGAGGCAGCCCATTTCATTAAAGGTCAGCATTGTTTGAAAATTCTCTATATTGAGCTGAACCTCCCTCCCTGTAATCTAATTAGTCAAAGCTAAATTCATACCTAGCAGTTTGGGGCAATTAGATGATGCAATGGGTAGAATGTTGACCTGGAGTCAGGAAGACTCATCTTACTGAGTTCAAATCTGTTCTCAGACAATTACTTGCTGTGTGACCCTGGGCAAGTCACTTAGCCCTATTTGCCTCATCTATAAAATGAGATAGAGAAGGAAGCGACAAAACACTCCAGTGTCTTTGCCAAGAAAACCCCAAATAGGATTGCAAAGAACTGGACATGACTGAAAAATGACTGAACTTAGAGCAATTTCTCCTTCAGAGGATGCCTGCTTGAATCATGTTTTTCAACACACCTCCTACTCCACATTCCAAGCCCTCCCTATCTTCTCTACTCTTTCCCCTCTCTCACTCTTTCCTTGGATATTTTTTCCACACTATCTCACAGGCTTGAAGTGACCTCTTTACTAGAGCCCTAAGACCTAAACACTATTACCCCACATACATTCCTTGAAATCCTTTCACAAGACACTAGTTTTTTGCAAAGACTATTCCAAAACAACCTTGGGTCATCCATTCTAAACCTCTCTGTAAGTATGACTCTCTCCCTTTGTTGTGAGCAAGGATCTTAATTCAGATGCAAAGCTTTATCTTCCCAAGGACATCTCTGAATATATTTAGAGCCACGATTATCTCTTCCACGTAGTAACTTTCCGTATTATAGTTTCGATGAATTTTTGGGTTGACAAAAGAAGTTAAATGAGAATTTGAGGGAAGTTTTGAAGAGGTCACAGACAACACAGGTCAACAGATGACATAGAAAAGGTTTAGAAACTCGGAAATGCACAAAATATATATTGTATTATGTAATATCAACATATTTCATTTTTAATAGCTTAATAATTCAGACTTCTTCTATGGTACGAAGGGTCAAAAACTTTTATGCACACTTTCCAGATTGCAGAGGGGTTTTGGGGAAGTGCCATAGCCCTAACTCTCATGATGTGGAAGGGATAACTGTCCTGGGAAATAATTCACCACAAACTGAAATAGACCACTCAAGCACTCAAGATCACAGGATTAGAGATGTAGAACTGGAAGGAATCTGACATGTCAACTAGATTTTTACAGATGAAGCCCACAGAGGAAGGTTAAATGACTTTCCAAAGATCACTCATAGTTCTTATAATAAAATCAAATTAAGTATTTATTTCAGTAACAAAATTTCCAATGACATTCCTCACACCATTACTTTTAAAAAGTAAAAATAAATATCTGAAAGGCTTAGGAATTATGACAAGGATTGGGAGAGGAATGTGAAACTGATTAAGAGTATGTTAAAGAAATAGGACCAAATAGGAATTTTAACCGAAAATATCATAGTGCCTCCTACTTCAAACTTAGTCATGATGAGTTCAATAACATATTGCAAAAGTTACTTAAAACTAGTCACACAGTGCAGAAGGAAATAGCAAACTACTCTAGGATCTGTGCCAAGAAAACTCCAAATGAGCTCACAAAAGAGTTGGACATGACTGAAATAACTCAACAACAAAAAAGTCATACCTATTGAGTTTGTAGTACGCTTCATTTAATAACTCATTAGAAAACTTTTATTGCAAGTGAAGAGGCAAAGGTAGGCTCCTCTGACTTCAGATCCTGTGCTGTCCGCTGTACCACAGTGGCTCGCCCAAGGGTACACCAGCAGTTAATTTGAATTTAGCTGCTTTGTCTACCAATCCAGGAGAGAGGAGTGAAAAGACCACTGGATTGGAAGCCAGAAAATCTGGGCAGCATTGGGTCAGTATCATGGGACACTACCTAGAAACAAAAAGCAGAGGATGGGTGTGCCACTGGAATGGCCTCTGTGCAACCAGGGGGCCGGCAAATAGAACATTGGTTACAAGAGGTAAGGATGGGGAGTTGGATCAGGATAAAGAAGAATAAGACTAAAGGCACCTATGATATAGGGGGGAAAACACTAGGAAAAAGTTCAAAGCCCTGGGTTTTGAATCTCAGCTCTGGGTGACCTTGGGCAAAGCATTTTCCTTCTCTAAGCCTCAATTTCCTCATCTATAAACTATAATAATCCCTGCCCTACCTACAGTGCAGGATTATTATATAGGAGGATGCTTTGTTAACAGTAAAGGACTGTGGAATAGGAAGTTATTCATTACTAAAGGGAAGTGAAAAGATGCTTCACATACGGTGCATTACCATTTGCAAAGTCTTCGTGGTGTATTGGCAAGAATGCTGATATTGGAGTCAGGGATCTGGGTTTGGGTCTAGATTCCGCCCTTCACTAGCAGTGGGAATATAGTCACTTTCCCTTTCTAAGCCAAATTTTTCTCATCTATAACATGTGGCTAAGAGTATCTGCATTACCTACTAGACAGAGAAGTTCTAAAGATTTCACTATAAGGGACTCCAAGAATGTATGATTTTATATTTTTGCAATTTCGCGCTACACCTCTAAAATGGCTTGTCCATCAATCCATGAAGCTAATTCTGAGATGGCAGATATAATGGCTAACTACTAGTCCTACTTATGATACTTTCAAAGAAAGACCAAGGCATTCAACGAAGCTATAGGAGATGAAGTAAGACAAAAATTCAAGCAGTCAGCATTTATTAGGGGCATGTTGTAATATGACAGCAAAGATGACATCCCTTCCCAGCCCCCAATACATCTGCTCTCTGCAGCTCAAATGTTGGCAGGGCTCTCAGACACAGAGAAAAATTTGGTTGGGGTCACAGTCCAATTATACAATCTAACAGACAGGCTGCCATGACAGAGCTGGAGAAATTCATTGACCCATCTCAATTTCCTGTCACAAGAAGATGCCAAAGTATGATGTCAAATTAATTTGGACAGGGTCTTTTTTAGAATGAATATTCTGGGGAGGAGGGCAACATGAGAACCAGGAAACCTGGGTGCTAGAATCTGCTGTGTAACTTTGAGCAAGTCGCTACCCTCTTCTGGGCCTGAATTTCCTCAGTAAAAGGAGAAAGCTGGACAAATGATCTCCAAGGAAGGCCCACACTCTAGCAGAATGAGACAAATCTCTAGAACCTACACACATGAAAATCTCTCATGCCTCCGTCTTCATGTTATTTCCCATTCATAGGATGTCTTCTCTATCTTTGCCTGCTAAATTCCTATCCATTCTTTAAAGCCCAACTCAAATGTTATCTGCTCTCTGAAGCCTTCCCTGATTCCCCAAACAGAGACAACCTTTTCCATGTGGATTTCATAGTACTGTGGTTTGTGATGCACTTTTCATATAATGATATATTTGGGGGGAGACATAGCACTAGGCTCACCACAGAATAATGCCTTTTTTAGCCACAGCAGCTCATGAAAATCACCTATTAATAGGATCTGTAGTGGCAGAGGAAATACACCCCTCCCCCCAAAAAATTACAGTTCCTTTACATTGAAGGTACTAACTATAGATATGCTTCTTATCCCCTTGCAAGACATAAGTTGGTTCCTTGTGAGCATGGGCCATGTTTTGTCTAAATTTTATATCTCTTCCATCACCCACTAAAGTGTTTGGTATACAGTAGGCACTTACTAAATCACTGCTATGTTGTTCATCCGTAATAGTTAATGGTTCTACGGCAGATTTCAGGAAGATTGTATGATGACTCCACATATGATGAATTGTCATCAAAAAAAGCCAGGTCCTCAAGTCAATCTAATTATTCTCCTCCTTTCCCTGGAGTAAGTAGATTTCCTCTACAAGAATTTCACCTCCTTTTAAATAAGGATTGTTTCATTTATTGTATTTCTATCCCTAGCACTTGGCACATAGTAGGTACTTAATAAGTGTTTGTTGACGGATTAACGCTCAGTGGGGACAGCACAAACTTAGCAGCTCCCACAGAACCTTATTCATACAGAATTTAAGGTAGGAACACTTCACCCAATACTCCCTCCCCTTTCTGGTACTCCAGAGGACTTTAAAATGTCAAAGTCAGAAGGGGCCTTAGATTCATAAAACAGACTAACAGACAGGGAAGCAACCTCAGAATCACAGAGCCGTAGACTGCTAGAGCTGTATCATTTAGTCCTATTCTTTTACTTGAAAGATGGGAAAATGGAGTTTAAAGAAGTGACTTATTGAAGATCCCAAAGCAACTCCAACTACCTGTAGTGCTTGTCCCACCCAATAGTTCTTGAAGTTCGATCTAAGACTTCCAGAATGGTTAAAAAAAAAAAAAAAGTATGGTTCCTGTGGCAAAGGTTTCTCGTTTGCCTGTATTAGGGGAGGCAGAAACCATTCTCCTTTTCTCTTTACCAAGCGTGACCCACTTTCTATGGGTAACTTTCACTTACAGGAAAGGAGAAGCTCATAGAACCACCTGTCACATCAACCAATCGGTAAGGATTTATTAAGTGCCTACTAAACAATCAATCCTTACTTGGAATGAGTTTACATTCTAAGCTATGAAGTTATGACTGGTTTACTTGGTCAGTACTCATGACTAGGGACTAGGACTACCTGATTACCTATAGGGTCATAGGATTTAGAGCTGAAAGGGACTTTATATATCAATCCACTCATTTTACAGATGAAGAAGCTGAGGCAAAGAGAGGTTGTAATCTATCTAAGGTCACATAGAGATTAACCCAGTTTGTTCCCAGTAACTTCTGGCTCTGTAAACATGAATATGGGAATCATGATGTTTAAAGAACCGTAGGACTAACAGGGATTCCCACATAATATGTGAATGCCAATAGAATGTTAAGAGCAGCGACAGTTCATTTTGTTTTCATATTTCCAGTGCCCAGTCCAGTGCTCAGCAGAGCAGGCATTTAATGAATGATTGGTGCCATTGAACCGAAGGCCTTCTACAGCATCCCTAACAGATTCCTATCTAGTCTTTGCTCAAATCATTCCCAGTGATGGGGAGCTCACTATCTCAGAAGTCATCCCATTCCATTGCTGGATGGTTTCAATTAACAGGATTTATCTTAACATTGAAACAAATGATCTTGATAGTGAACCAAAATTGCCCTTCCTGTACTTACACCCATTACTTTTAATTCTGTTTTCTGCAGTCTGCCAACATTCAGACAGTCACAAGCATTTATTAAGTAACTACCATGTTCCAGGCCTGTGCTAAACTCTCGAGTCACAAAGAACCTGTCTTTTTCCTCTTTCCTATAACAGTTCCTTAAATATTTGAAGAAAGCAATTAGGCCTCCCCTATGTCTTTTCTTCTCCATTAATCAGCTACCAATATTTCAACCGTTCCTCATTTGAACTGGTCTCCAGTACCCATCCTTGTTATCTTTCCCTCACTCCAATCTATCAAAATCCCTCCTGAAATGGATGGAACTGAACACATTATCCCAGATACAGCACAAACAGGGCAGAAGACACCAGGATCCTTATTGTTGCCACTCCAGACACTGGCCTTCTTATCATGAAGACAAAGAGAACAGTGACTCCAACTCTGTACCTGCACAAACCTGGACAGTGAGCACAGACTCTCCAAATTTTGCCCTGCTGTTCTTTTGTGTATTCAGAGGAGGAAGGAAGGAAGGAAGGAAAGGAGAGAGAAAGAAAGAAAGGAGGGAGGGAAGGAAAGGATGGAAGGAAAGGAAAGAGGGAAGCAAAGGAAAGGAAGAAAGAAAAAAGAACAAATGAAAGAAAGGAGAAAGGAAGGAAGGAGGGAAGAAAAGGGAAGAAAAAAGGAAAGAAAAAGAAGAAAAGGAAAGAAGGAAAGGAAGAGAAATAAGAAAAAGGGAAAAAAGAGAGAAAGAAAGGACAGAAGAGAAAAGAAAGGAAGAAAAGAAAAGGAAGAAAGGGAAAGAAAGGAGAGAAGGAAGGAGGGAGGGAAGAAGGAAGGAGGGAAAGGAAGTAAGAGCAAAAAGAACAGAAGGAATATTGTCCACATGTGCACACATATACATTACACACACACACACACACACAGTGCAAAATGGAGCCCACAAAGCCACTTGGCAGGGGAGAGACAGACTCCCAGAACCATTTTCTTCTTGTTCCCATCATACTCTATTAGCATCATGCTCCAGCGCCACCCACATGTATCTAAAAGTCAGGGTCTTGATGGCTGCATATCACTCCTGCATCTTCCTTGTGGTCACAGTTGTGTTTGCCAACCCCAGCATGAGAACACTCCAGAAGGTTTCTCTCCTGCCCTGTGCAGCGAACATCATCCAGGAGGATGGGCAGGGAGTGGCCCTCGCCAAACTCTGCCCTCTTGGCCACCTTGACCACATAGGGGAAGCCCAGTTGGCGGCAGACAACAGCTGCAGCCTTGGAGTCCCAAGCATCGTCACAGACAGTGCCCCACTGTCTGCTTACATAGATCTCCACTCGGCCTCGGTCCCGACCTGAGGACTGGTGGTTGAGCAATCGGACAGCACCATTCCGGAGAGGTGGGGGGACTGAAGTTGGCCTTCCTTTCCTCCTCCCACCTCTCCGGCCAGAGGGCCGCCGTGTCAGGGTCAAAATAGGTGGTGTGGGGGTCACTGAGCGATTTCGGAGGAGTTGCAAAATCTGCTCAACCCAGTCAGGGGTTGAAGAAGGTGTGGGCCTTGCGGTGGAAGTGCTCCGTCGTGGGACTTTGGTGGTGGCTCGTGGTTTAGGCCGCACAGTCACAGTCTGGGAGATGAATTCTGTAAACAAAAGAAAGAGAATTGTGAGAAGCAACTTTCTAATTTTTCTAATTTTGGCCTTTGCTGGTAGGGTACTAGATCATCTGACCCAGACCTCTTTGAGAGAAAAAGCATAGAAGAACTCAGGACATTTCATCGATTCAGCTACTGCTGGTCTTGGGAAACAGCATCTTCACTGCCCAGACCATTGGGGTATTCCATGTCTAAGACCTCAAGCAGCTCACGGCATGGCCAAGGAATACACAAAATCCAGGGTAACACAAATACAGAAACTTATCCAGAAAACTAGTCTCTACATTTATACTACTCTTCTACTATAGAATAATACTGCTTCTCCGAGAACCAAAAAATGTTGTATTTGGAAAGGACTTTAGAGACCATCTAGTTCAACCCATACTAGAAGCAGGAATCCTCCCTCTACAACATCTCCAACAAGTGCACTCTCCAACTGGAGATCCCCCAAGGTGCCCATCCCAATTTATACCACTCTGAACTATGTCTTTCACTCTATCTTTTTTTTTTCCTTTGGAGGCATTTGGGGTTAGTTGACATGCCCAGGGTCACACAGCTAGTAAGTAACTCAGGCTGGATTTGAACTCAGGTCCTCCTGATTCCAGGGTCAGTGCTCTATTCACTGTACCTCCTAGCTGGCCTTTTTTTTTTCTTTTTTTCTTAAGCTGACTTTCTGAAACTCTTCATCTACTGCTATTAATTCTACCCTCAGGTCAGATCAGAAGTCAGAAAGAACTGAATTCCAACCAGCCTCCAACACTTAGCAACTATGTGATCCCGAGCAAATTACTTAACTTCTGTTTACCTCAGTTTTCTCATCTGTAAAACAGGCACAATCACAGCACCTACCTCCTGGGGTTGCTGTGAAAACTGAATGAGAAAATAGATATAAAGTATTTAACAGTGTCTGGCACATAATAAGCACTATATTTATTACTATTATTAATACTTGAGGCTTTGATTTCCCCCACTAAGTATTCTCCAGGTTCAAAATTATAGTTCATTCAAGCATCGTCTCACAACATTCATCCTGGTCACCCTGTTATGGACCCACTCCAGCTTCTCTAGGGCAAGCTTTATTGTGAGGTAGTGAACAGAACTGAACACAACCCTCGCAGATGTGGTCCACTGAGGGAAAAGCTAACAGTATCTTTACTTCCCAGATGTAGGACACTATGACTTCTAAATGCCACCTAGGATAGTTTTAGACGTTTAGGCTGTAGCAGCACTCTGTCAATGTATATTATGGCTGACATTTTGAGCTCACAGTCTATTAAAAATCTCAGATATTTTTCATAGGGGCTTTTATCTACCCATATCTTCCCAAAGTTGTATTTTTAAGTCTAATTTTTTTTAATATAAGAGCACGACCCAGGGAAAGTCACCTCTTTGTTTCTTCCTTATAATTTCAATCCATTGGTTTCAGTTTGGTCTCCTGGGAACTGCTCTGAAAATGTCTAATCTTTCCTCTGTATGACAGCCCATAAGATAATTGAAGATGGCATCTCTGTCTCTCCTGAGACTTCTCCTCCCTGAACTAAACATGCCAGTTCCTCAAAGTCATGAGGCTCCTTAACATCCTTGCCACCTGCCTCTGGCCACATTCCAACTTTTTAATGTTCCTAAACCAACAGTTCTCACATTTTTGGTCTCAGGACCCCTTTATGCTCTTTCTTTTGGCAAGGGGAAGCAATTGGGGTTAGCAGGCTTGTCCGTGGTTAAAGAGCTAGTAAGTGTCTGAAGCTGGATTTGAACTCAGAGGTCCTTCTGATTCCAGGGCTGGTTCTTTATCCACTGTGCCACCCAGCTGTTCCCTCTACCTCCTGCACTTTTACACTCATAAATTATTGAAGATCCCAAAGAACTCTTGGTTATGCTTGTGTCTATTGACATTTACCATAAGACATATTAGCTTCACTGTGAACATCGTTTTAAGCTCACGGATCCCCTGAAAGGATCTCAAGGAGTCCCAGGAGCCCCAGGACCACACTTTGGGAAGCACTGCCCTAGACCCAAACTCAAAAACAGCTCTGGATAGAGAGCTGAATGAAGGTAGAGAGTACATGTTGGGGGAAGGGGAGAAAAGGTAAGGGTAGATTCAAGGACACCAGTATCACTAGATCAGACAGGCAAGACACTTGATCTGTGCAGCTGAAGGAAGCAGCCAGTTGCCCTTAGAAGGAAATTAGCCTTTCCTCTTCCAAGTCTCCTGCAGGCAGCGGATAAATCTAGTGAGAATCTGAAGCTCTGCACTTGTGTGTGTGTGTGCTAACCTATTATACTGCACCTGGGGGGCCAACTGTGCTGACTGGAGCATGAACAAGATAATAATGAGCCGGAAGTAGAAAACTAAGGCAGTAACACAGCACTGAGATGCCCTCCATTATTCCAGGTTAACAGATTTGGATGAATGAAATCCATGGTTATGAAAGAATTAGCAGATGACATTGAGGAGCCTCTGTCAGTGATCTTGGAGGACTGGGAAGAATGGGAAAGAGAAAATATGTTATTCAGTTGCGTCTGACTTTTTGTGACCCCATTTGGGTTTTTTTTTTACAAAGATACTAGTAGTTTGCCATTTCCTTCTCTAGCTTGTTTTGCAGATGAGGAAACTGAGGCAAACAGAATTAAGTGACTTGCCCAGGGTCACAAGGCTAGTAAGTGTCTGAGGCTAGATTTGAACTCATGAAGATGAGTACTTCAGGGCCAGCACTCTATCCACTGAGTCACCTAGCTGCACAGGAAAATGTCCTCATGTCAAAATAAAAGATATCAGTACATTGTTTTGAAAGAATTAAAGGGGTTAGGGCTAGAAGGGATACCTTCCATTTAGGGGCATGTCTGGCAACCTCACAGAAGAGGAAGGGTCTGAGCTGGGCTCTGGAGGACGAGTAATAGTGTGCTAGCCCGTATCTTGGAAATACCAAGTCATTTCTCCACAGAAATTCTCAGAAATCCACCACCAGCACTGCCAGAAAGAAAGGGAAAACAGGGCCTCCCTGAGGCTGCGCAAAGGGGAGCTGAGAGACAGTAGACTTTGCTCCCATTTTTTCTGCTTGTTTCCCTCTGTCAGGATAAGGGAAAATTGACAAGGAAGCTAAGCTGAAGGACAGGGGTCACTGCCAGCCAACAAAAAATGCATCTGACTCTCCCTGCCCTGCCTTGCCCTGCATTTTCACTTGAACCCCACTACCTACACTACTACTTTTTAATCTCTCTTCTGCTAACTGAATAGGTCTTCCTTTTCCCTAATTTCCCTATTCTCAGGTACTAGACTCAAAAGCACCCCAAATGCATCTCTCCTCATGGCCTTCCCTCATCAATGGAATGTGTGAGAGAAGCTTGGATTGCCATGACAACACAATCAACAGAGAGCGCCTTCTTTCTGTTCCTTCTCCATCACCCCTGACTCCCCCTGCCCCAGACAGCTTGGAAACTCCACAGGACAGCAAAGATTTCAATTTCTGACAACCCTTCATGGCTCTGGGGTCAGCTTGGTATGGAGGAAAAAGCCCTGGTCAAAGAGCCAGGAGGTCACATGTCTTAGTCCTGGACATGCCAAAAACTAACTCATGGCCCCAGAGTGTCAAAACCTTAATGTTTATAATGGAAAAGACTCTAGGGAGCATTTAACAAAGACCCCTCCCTTCAGAGATGAAGAAACAGACCTAGACAAGGGAACTGACTTGCCCAAGGTTACCCGGATAGTTAAGGGATGATTATGGGATTATAGCAATAACTCACCTTTCTGGAGTGCCTTAAAGTTTAAAAATCACTTTCCTCATGGTAACCACAGGAAACAGGTAGGATCCCCATTTTTACAAGATTCTTTTATCTACAACACAGTTGCTTCCAAGATAGATGGTAAGAGAAAGGAGTCTTTAGAGTGAATTAAAGGACCATATGAAACCCTTAAGGATTAAAGGGAAGAGAATCTACTCATTTCTTCCCACCCACCAGAGAGGCAACATGGTTCTGAAAATGCGGTCTGGAGTTTCTAAAGGTTCAAACTATTTTCAGGGTAAAATGAAAGCATCTCTATTTCTAATACAGTAACTATTGATCAATATAACCCACATAAACTCTTTGGGGGAGTCCTCTTTTTTAAGCATGTAAGGGGGTCCTGAGACCAAAAAGTTCAAGGACTGAGAGTTGGTGTAGTTCATAGAGTATTGGATTTGGAGAAGGACCTGAGTTCAAGTCCTGCTTCAGGCACTTAGCAACTGTGTGACTCTGTCCCTCAGGCTCCTCATCTGTAAAATGAGGGAGGGCAGGATGTTTGGATTCACTGAGCTCTGACATCCCTTCTACCTCTAAACCTATGATCCTATAACCAGCTCAAGGTACCCTCTCAGGGCCCACCCCACCAGGGCAGGGAGAGAGAGCACAAAGCTCCAGAATACTACTTATTATAAAAATAAAAGTTGACACTGATATGTTTTTTTAAGGTTTGCAATGTGGTTTTATATATATGGGGTATAGGGTGTGTTCAGGGAAGACCAGTACCTTTGGTGTGACGGCTGCCGAGCCCTTTTCGGGTCTCTTTCCACCTTTGGTGTTCAGCTGTTCCACCTGTCACCTGTGGCTCCAAGAAGCTGCAGCATGTGCAGCAGACACACCCCAGTAAACCATTTTGGCAGATAGGCCAAATCAGGTTAAGGGTAACCAAGAGTTCTCAAACCCACTGGTGAGTTATGGGGCTGTCTACCCCAAGCATGTGAAGACTTCCTCTGGTGGAATGGGCGGATGAGAACAATCTGTTCCAACAGCCATGAAGGCAGAAGAAGCAGGTGATGTAAAGTTCTTAGAGCTTGGTTAGACGCCAAAGATGCCAAGGTCATCCACTGCATCCTGAGCCATTGCCAGCTAACTTGACTCTGTCCTGCCACTGGACTATGATGACTCTGGAGGAGAGAGTGAGGCTGACGACTTCGTGCAACTCTGCCTCACTTAAATCCAATTTACTCACAAATCAAAAGATATCACCCATACCATTTCATTATTATGCCTCAAAGTCCTGTGGTGACAGGCAAGTGATGAAGCAGCAGGTGCAGATGCACTGGGAGCCGTAGTCACAACCCTAGACACAGGCAGCCCAGGCCATAGACTTGTTTCTCACTGATAGCAGCAGTGGGACTCAGCAGGCCCCTGGGTGTCTGAGCAGCCTTTTAAAGGATCGCACTGCTCATCTCCTGGTGTGAGAAAGGGGGCTAGAAAAAGTGCCCTAAACATTGTCTGCTTACCCAACCCCGGCTTGATTACCACGGCATGCAGGGAATCCTACTATATGTTCAAAGCCCCAAAAAAATGTACAAAATGTACAAAAACATCTGCAAAGATGATTCCACTCACCACTGGCACATGGAATGTGCACACACTAATAGACAACACAAAATCCAGTAGACCTGAAAGAAGAACTGCTCTTGTTGCAAGGGAATTCAACAGGTATTGCATCTAAATAGCAGCCCTGAGTGAAACAAGGTTGGCAAATGAAGGCCAGCTTCCTGAAATTAAAGCTGGATACACCTTTTTCTGGAGTGGGTGCAGTGAAGGGAAGTGCCATGAAGCTGGCGTGGGTTTTGCAGTCAAAACTAATCTAATCAGTGAGCTGGTATGCCTGCCAAAAGGAGCGAGTGACAGGCTCATGACAATGCAGCTTCCATTTGCAGGAAAATGCCATGCCACCGTCATCAGTGCCTATGCTCCCACCATGACAAACCCTGATGAAGTCAAAGAAAAATTTTATGAAGACCTAAGACCCTTATCATCATTGTGTGAAAACAGGACAAGCTTATAATTCTGGGTGACTTTAATGCCAGAGTAGGCTCAGACTACCAGACTTGGCAGGGAGTCCTAGGGAGGAATGGAGTTGGAAACAGCAACATCAATGGTCATTTACTGCTGAAGACTTGTGCATCACATGACCTTCTTATCACCAACACTGTCTTCCATTTACCTAAATGCAATAAAATTTCATGGATGCACCCTCGCAGAAAACATTGGCATCTAATAGACTACGTGATTGTAAGAAGAGACAGACAAGATGTGAGAGTGACAAAGGCAATGTGTGGTGCAGAGTGCTAGACTGATCATAGACTTATCCTTTCCAAGCTAAACATTCACATTCATCAAAAGTGCCAACCCCAAGGCAAAATGACTACCAGAAGAATGAATGTCCACAAATTAGATCTCTTCTCTGAGAGTGAACAATTTGTTGCTAACTTGGAGGGAAAGTTGAGCCAACACATAGTTCAAAACAGTGGAGTAGAAAAGGAATGGGCAGCTTTCAGAGATTTGGTGTACAGCACTGCATTTGCTCATCTGGGTCAGAACACTCGCAAACACCAAGACTGGTTTGATGAAAATGATGGGGAAATTCAGAAGCTGCTAAATGAAAAATGAGAACTCGACAAGATTTACCAGCAGGATAGTTCATCCACCTCTAAGAAGGCAGTATTTAATTCCATCAAAATTAAGTACAGCAAAGCTTATAGAGATGCAGGATTCCTGGCTCAGTAAGAAGGCAGATGAAATTCAGGTTCATGCTGATAGTAACAATCCAAAGCACTTTTATGATTCCCTGAAAGCTACTTATGGAGCGAAAGTCTATGGTGCATCACAATTACTCAGTGCTGATGGAACCACATTGATTAGTGATAAGGACATGATCCTAGAGAGATGGGCTGAACACTTCCATAGTGTCCTCAACAGACCATCATCAATCAATACTGAGGCCACTGACTGTTTACCTCAGGTTGAAGTCAATCCCTCATTAGCTGAAGTTCCAACTGAAGAAGAGGTTTTGATGGTCATTAGGCTCCTTTCATGTGGCAAAGCACCTGGTGCGGATTCTATTTCAGCTGAGATTTACAAGGGAGGGGGACCATTGCTCATACAAAAGCTGACCAAAATTTTCCAGGTTATGTGGCAAGAGGAGGTTATCCCCCAGAAGTTCAAGGATGCCTTCACTGTCCATCTCTATAAGGGTAAAGGGAATAGATTGTCCTGCAACAATCACAGGGGGATCTCTCTCTTAGTCATTGCTGACAAAATTCTTGCTAAATCCTCCTTAATAGGCTGATTCTTCACCTACAAAATGCTCATATACCTGAGAGCCAGTGTGGCTCCAGAAAAGGTCAAGGAACAGTTGATATGGTGTTTGCTGCCCGACAACTCCAGGAGAAAGGCCAGGAGCAGAACAGAGGTCTGTACACAATGTTTGTAGATGTGACCAAGGCCTTTGACACTGTTAGTGGTGAGGGCTTATGGAAAATTATGTCAAAATTTAGTGGTCAGAGTAGTTCATCAATATTGTACATCAATTCCATGATGGCATGTTTGCCCAGGTTCTGAGTAATGGATAACGCTCTCGTGCCTTCCCAGTCACTAATGGAGTGAAATAGGGCTGTGTGCTTGCTCCCATGCTTTTTAGCATGATGTTTTCAGCCATGTTGACAAATGCTTTCAATGAGAATGAACACAACATCAAGGTCAACTACCAAACTGATGGTAAGTTCTTCAATTTGAAAAGGCTACAAGCCAAGACCAAAGTGGAGGGAGTGTTGGTGCATGATTTTCTGTTTGCAGATGACTGTGCACTCAGTGCAGCCTCTAAAGCTGAGATGCAACAAAGTATGGATCAATTCTCTGCTGCCTGTGCTCATTTTGGCCTAATAATTAACATCAAGAAAACACAAGTGTTATATCAGCCACTACCACACCATCCATACATGTAACCATTGGTTACAACAAATGGAGAAGTTTTGGATGGATAAGTTCATTTACCTTGGTAGTATACTTTCCAAGGATGTACACATTGACAATGAGGTTGATGCATGCATTGCCAGAATTAGCTCAGTGTTTGGGAGGCTCCGAAGAAAAGTTTGGGAGAAAAGAGGTATTAGACTGACTACCAAACTGAAGGTCTACAGAGCCTTTGTACCGATCTCATTGTTATATGATTGTGAACCATGGACAGTCTACCAGTACCATGCCAGGAAACTGAATTGCTTCCATTTGAACTGTCTTAGAAAGATTCTGAGGATCATCTGGCAGGATAAGGTACCAGACACTGAAGTTCTTGCTTGAGCTGAACTGCCAAGTGTTCAAACTATGCTTCAGAGAGCGCAACTCCGAATTGTTCAAATGCAAAATGTATGCTTTCCAAAAAGACTGTTTTATGGAGAACTCACATGGGCAATCATATGGTGGCCAGAAGAAACGATACAAGGACACTCTCAAGAACTTTGGATTTGACTGCAACATGGGAGACACTGGCACAGGACCACTCAGCATGGTGTGACCACATCAGAAAGGCTGCTGAGCTCTTTGAGCAAAGCAGAATTGAGACAGTACAAAGTAAATGCAGGATGCCAAATTTGCATCCACCCCAAATATTCACATGAACTATCTGTGCCCAAGCTGTGGTAGAGCATTCTGAGGTCATATTGGTCTGATCAGCCACAGTTGGACCACTGAAATTTCACTTTACAATGGTGATGTCATTTTGGTCCTCTCTGAAGGACAACCACCAACCAATTATATGTATGTGTGTGTGTGTGTGTGTATACACACACATGTGTATGTATATATAATATAAAAGAAATATAAAGTTATATGTATGTCTGTGTATATATGTACGTATGTATGTATATATATATTTGCATATATGTATGTATAAGCTTCATCTGAGCATCACAGAACCCCCAGACCCAATGTATTCCCTCTCCAATCTATTCTTCACACAGCTTTAAATTCATCTCTACCTACTGACTTCTTTCTGTCTCAATTAAAAACCCATCTTTTACAGGAAGCCTTTCCCAAACCCTATTAATTCTAGAACTTTCTGTCTTTTAATTATATACTGTTTATCTGCCATATGGCTGGCTTGTACACATTTCTTTGCTTGTCATCTCCCTCATTAGGGGGCAGAGACCATCTTTTGTATCTTTTTGTATCTCCAGTGCTTAACTCACTGCCTGGCACATAGTAGGTTCTCAATAAATATTTAATAAACATTGAGTGACTGACAAAGTGATATTCCTAAAGCACAAATCAGACCATATTTAGGAAGCTCTTAATTGGTTCCCTATACCCTTTAGGATAAGCACATTCTTCTTTATCATGTAAAACCATTCAGAAAAAAAAAGTTCTCTCCATCCAAGTCCCTTGCACCATCAGATGGCTCACAGCATGTAGTTTTATCAATGTCTCTGACAACAGAGAAGATACATTACCATGAACTTTTGCTGTACATTCTAGGGATGATGGGACCTTTCTGTCCCATTTACAGCTACAACCTCCTATGTGTTGTCTTTGCCCTTAGAATGTGAGCACTTTGAGAAAAGGGGCTGTCTAACTTTTCCATTTATATCCCCAGCACCAAGAACAGTGCTTTGCCCATGGTAAACTGCAAATGTTTCATTCATTCATTCATTCATTCATTCATTCATTCACAATCTAGCTGCAGCATAGCTTTCCAAGCTGACTACATATTACTAGGGAAGGCACCAGAATTAAGAAGGGTTGAAAAAGGCTTCTTGAGGATGAGATAATAGGTCCCTCCTGACAAACTCTCCAAGCCAAACTACCTATTTACAGTTTTATAAAAATGACTGTCTATCTTTCACCTGCATACCTCTGCATAGGCTTTTCCCCATGCCTAGAATGCCATCCCTCTACCTCTTGAAGCTCCTAGGGTATTTCCAAAGGTCTGTTCAAGAGCTCCTTCCCTCAAAAGACCTTTCCTAATTGCCCCAAATGTTAGTGCCCCTGTTTATTTTGTAGATATTTCTTCTGTGAACATATTGCATCCCACCATCCACCCATTTTATCCTACCAACCACCTGTAAGAAGTAAGCTCCTTGGGATTAGGGACTGTCTTGCTCTTGTATTTGTGGCAGGCCACTTTACCAGTTTAAACTTGTTTTCTCATCTACAAAATGGAGATAACTATCTTTGTATTACCCATTTCACAAAGCGGTTATGAGGAAAGAGCTGTGTAAACATTTTGCTGTTCAGTCATTTTAGACATGTCCTACTCTTCGGGACTCCCTTCAGGGTTTTCTTGGCAAAGATACTGGAATAGTTTGCCATTTCCTTCTCCAGCTCACTTTGCAGATGAGGACACGGAGACAAACAAGGTAAAGTGGCTTCTCTAGGGTTCACACAGCTAGTAAGTGTCTGAGGCCAAATTTGATCTCAGGAAGATAAGTCTTCCTGACTTCAGACATCACATTCTATTCCACCGTGCCACTGATCTGCCCTGGGTAAATATTAAAACTTTATAAAAATTAAACATTTTCTTCCTCTTTAGCTCTCCCATCATGCCTTGCCCATGGCAACTGGGCAAGAAATATTTAGTGACTGAGTAACTCAGCTGCTTCCCTCTCATTTGTCTCCTTGGATTGCCAGGTTGGTTGGAAGCAGAAAGCCCAGAACTGGCTAGGAAAGCCAGGATCATTCTGGGAAATAAAAATAAATAAACTTAAAAATAAATAAGTAAATGTTGGAATTTAAATAAGTAAGTAAAAATAAAAAGCTATCTCATGCCCTATGCTCATGCTATCTATATCAGTCATGGTGCCATAGTTGCTATGCCTTCTGGGTCCTATGATGTTGAAACCAACCCCAGAAGCCTCCCACATTTGTTTCCGAGGTAAGGAATAGTGTGCTATAATATGTGAGCAGTGGCTTCAGCCCCAGAGGATTGGGATTTGAATCCAAGCTCTGTCATTTCTGATCTCGGTTTCCTGGAAGATTAGGAGCTCAGTGTAGATAATGTCTCCTAGCTTAGACTCCCAAGACTCTGGGGTCTTCATGCCAAACATCAAAGAAGCAGCAAGACTTACTCTCCTTAGGTTCAAAGCTGATGATTCGGCTCTTCACTTTCACGGGGGCCGCCTTGATCTGACACTTGCCCGGAGGAGCTCTCCTGCCAACACATAGAATGGGCCATGAGAAGGTTTCCCTAGTGTAGCAGTACCAAGGTTTGAAGTCAGAGAATATCTCCAATAGCTGGAGAGGTGACCTTCTTCCCCCAGCCTGCTGGGAGGACCTCACCAAGGGCATCTCAGTTGGACGAAAATCAATTCAATTTGTCTGAAGCAGGTTCCAGAGCTACCCTCAATCCCCATTTCAGTATCTCACTCCACTTCAGTGAGTTCATCCTTATGTCTAACCTAAATGTCTCTGGCTACAGTTGTGGACATGGAACCAGGAAGAGCTAGTAGGACAGACAGTAGGAGAGTTGGACCAGAGCATCTCCACAGACCTTCTAGCTCTAAGAATCTATATGTTATATAGAACTTATATCAAATTGCTTACCATTTTAGGAAGGGAAAGGGAGAAAAAATTTGAACTTAAATTTTTAAATGAATATTAAAAATTGTCTTTAGAATGCCCATTAATTGGGGGATGGCTAAACAAGTGGTGGTATATGATTGTAATGGAATATTACTGTGCTGTAAGAAATAACAAGCAGGATGATTTCAGAAAAACCTGGAAAGACTTACATGACTGATGCATCATAAGAAAACAGAACCAGGAGAATGTTGTACACAGTAACAGCAATACTGTTCAATGAAGAACTGTGAATTACTTGTATATTATCAACAAAACAATTACCCAAGACAATCCTAAAGGACAAATGATGAGGCATACTATCCACCTCCAGACAGAGAACTGATATTGATTAAATACAGACTGAAGGATACTATTTTTCACTTTAATTTTTTTTTTATTCCAGTCTTGTACAAAATAACTAGCATGGAAATGCTTTATACAATTGCACATGTATAACCTATATCTAATTGCTTACCATCTCAGGGATTAAAATTGGGAACTCAAAACTTTAAATAAAAATGCTTTAAAACTGAGGTAACAGCAATATCGCGTCTAGGACTCTATCCCAAAGAGATCATAAAAATGGAAAAGGGTCCCACATGTACAAAAATATTTATAAAGTTCTCTTTGTAGCGGACAAGAACTGGAAACTAAGGGGATGCCCATCAATTGGGGAATGACTGAACAAGTCACAACTTGTTCATGAATGTATCAACTTGTATATGAATGTAATGGAATATTATTGTGCTATAAGAAATGCTGAAAAGGAAGACTTCAGAGAGGCCTGCAAGGACGTATATGAACTGATGTTGAGTGAAAGGAGCAGAACCAGGAGAACTTCGTACACAGTAACAACCACAGTGTGTGAGGAATTTTTCTGGTAGACTTAGTCCTTCACAGCAATGCAAGGACCTAAAAGCTTCCCAATGAACTCTTGAGGCAAAATGCCTTCCACATCCAGAGAAAGAACTATGGCATTGGATCACAGAATGAAGCAGACCATTTTCTCTTGTGTTATGTTTTGTGGTTTCTCCCATTTATTTTAACTCTTCTAGGCAACATGACTAAGGTGAAAAATGTATTTAATAAGAATGTATGTGTAGAACCTATAAAAGATTGCATGCCATTTTGGGGAGGGAGCGGGGAGAGAGGGGGGAAGGAGGAAGGGGAAGGAGGAAAATCTAAGATACATAGAAGCAATCATAGAAAACTGAAAGCAAATAAAATAATTTTTTTTAAAAAAAAATTGGGGGTAAATTGTCTTTACATGTAATTGGGAAAAAATAACACTATTTTCTAAAAAAAATCTATGTAAAAAAGAATCTAAT
The DNA here is from genome assembly GCA_023548195.1 of Bettongia penicillata ogilbyi. Lineage (NCBI taxonomy): Eukaryota > Metazoa > Chordata > Mammalia > Diprotodontia > Potoroidae > Bettongia > Bettongia penicillata. The sequence continues at coordinate 667,910 of JAJHZJ010000160.1, forward strand.
CTAAGGATTCTACAGTTCTCTTACAGCCCTGATATTCTGTGGTGCTAAGCTGAACTTCAAAATAGAGCAAAGGGGTGAAGAAATTCAAGGAACTCAAGGGAGACAAGATTAACACACAAAACAACAGCAAACAACATAGAACAATGTAACAAAGTGACCCAAGTGATAAATTGTGCAGCATAACTCATAGAAGTCCAGAGCTAGCCCAAAACAGAATGGGTTCCCTTGTAAAGTGATGAGCTCCCCATCATGAGAGATGACAAGTTCTATCTCATGTGCAGAAAGAATGACCACATGTAGGGGAAGGTGCAGAGGGGATTCCAGTTCAAATACTAGGCGGGTAAGATAGACTCTAAAAATCCCTGCCAACTCTAAAGTTCTCTGATTCTTTCATATGCACATAGCAGGGGCATTCACACACACACACACACACACACACACACACACACACCACCTGCTTGAAGAGATCAACTTAACCCAGAAAAAAGCCTTCCCAAGGATGCTCTGAAGAGCTAATGGAGTTCTCCTCAGGCAGCTCCTCATCAGGGTGACAGGAGAGACGACAGCTCAAAACATTTCACCGTGGAGAATAAGAACAATCTTGCCTTGAAATCTTTGCCCAACATTGTAATAGGCTGAGAGCACCAGGCTGCTGAGGCATAAAAAATCATCAAACAGCCAGGGCACAGGATGAGGGGAGAAGAGTTTCTGGGGTCAGAAGTCCAAAGGAGGCCAGGATCCTGTCAGAGTCTCCAAGTTTGGGGCAAAATGTATTCTCCACATGGCTGCCCAGGAGATAACATGTGGAAAAGCTATAGGCAGCTAGGCATAAAAAACAATCCCTTATTTTAATAGTGACAGAGGTTACAGAGCACTTTCTCCTCTATCATTTCATCTTGATCCTTACAATAATCTATCAGGTAGGGAAGGGAAGATAGGATCATCCCATTTTACATGAGGAAATCGTCAAGACAGTAAAACCGTGAGATGTACTAGTTGTGTGACCCTGAGCGAGTCACTGAACTTTGTCTCTGTTTCTTCATCTGTAAAATGAGCTGGAGAAGGAAATGACAGATCATTCCAATATCTCGGCCAAGAAAATCCCAAATGAGGGCATGAAGAGTCAGATACGACTGAAAAATGACTGAACGACAACCTATAAAATGCTATGAAAATGTCAGCTATTACTATAATTACAAAACCCACTGCTTCCCCCATTTTGGCAGGACTCATTATGAGACACTACAGGCAAGCCAAGTATCCATTGAATGGGACAAGCCACACATTAGTATGCATAACAGCATGCCTGTGAAGACAACGGAGTGTGCTATACTAGCCAAGGGGCCAAGGAAGAATTCGGGCTGAGTTGTAATAAAATACACAGCTGCCTATGGGTAGATACAGTGGAGAGGGGCAAAAAAAAAAAAAAAAAGTCCCAGAGGACAGACAGAATGTGGATAGGTGGGCTGAACCACAGAACCTCAGAATCTCTGCCTCAGAGGAGACTTCAGAGTTCACTTAGTTGAACCTAACTATAGATCTGATCAGACATCTTCTCTACCACATCCTTGAAAATCAGCCATTTAGCCTTTAATTGAAAATGTTTCCAGTAAGGGGGACAGTCTTACTTACTGAAGCAGCCCATTCCATTCCATGACTTGACCACAAATTATTAGGACATTTTTCCTTATACCCAACTGTGATCTGTCTCTCTGCAACTGCTGTTCTTTCCCTCTTCCATGCCACAGTCTTTCCAATACTGGAGGGAAATTACCATGTCATCTAAGAGCCTTATCTTTTCCAGACTGAACATCAGTTGTTTCAACTGATCTTTGCATGGTATGGTTTCCCATCCCCTAAAAATCAGATTGCACTCTTTTGGACTTTAGTTTGTCAACATCCTTCCTAAAATGTGGACCCCAAAACTAAAAACAAGCTCTTGATAGGATCTGACCAGGGCAGAAGATAGTAAGGCTGCTGCCTCCCTTATTTTACATGCTATGGTTATATTAGTATAGCCTAAGATCTGATATTTTTAGGCTGCTGTATGATACTGTTTTCTAATTGAATATCTAGGTTCCACTAAAATACCTGGCTTGCCAAAATTTTTGTTGTCATTCAGTTGCTTTTCAGCTGTATCCAGAGTGGTTTGCCATTTCCTTCTCCAGCTCATTTTGCAGATGAGGAAACCAAGGCAAACAGGGTCAAGAGACTTGCCCAGGGTCATACATCTAGTAAGTGTTTGAAGCTGGATCTATACGTAGGTCTTCCTGCTTTCAGTCCTGGTGCTCTATCTACCACACCACCTAGCTGCCATTCACTAAGATACAGTCTACCAAATTTCACATGTTGGCCAGCCATGTTCTCCTTTTTTCCATTGGTGTAGTAGAATATTTTTGGATGCAAGTACAAGACTTTACATTTTTTCTGGTTAAATTTCATTTTTATTAGATCTGGCCCAATATTCTAACTTGTTAATTATTTTTGGATCCTGACTCCGTCACCCAATGACTTGAGAAGAATCTATTTTTCTCAATTGCATGTTATCTGCCAATTTAGTAAGTGTGCCATCTAGACCTCCCTACAAGTCACTAATAAAAACTCTAATAGAAGTGGCACAAGGGGATATTGACAGAGTACTATAATGATATCTACAGTTATCCCAATATATATTAACAGATATAGAATAATTTGGGTGTATATATATATATATGTATACACATATAGGTATATGGGTATACATATGTGTATATATAGTTTTATACACCAATATCTGTACATGGACAGACAGAGAGAGACACACACATACAAGACAGAGACAGAAAGATAGAGACAGAGGAAAATAGTGACAGAGACAGAGAAAGAGAGAGCAATAGAGGTAGAGAGAGAGAGAGAGAAAGAGGGAGAGAGAGAAGGAAGAGGGGATAGGTGTGTGTATGTATATGTATATAAAAGTCAGCAAGCATTTATTAAGCATGAGTTATGTGCCAGGTACAAAATAATCTCCTCCTTGAGGAGGGTACATTGCAATGGGAGAGAAAACGCAGACCAGTCTGTACACAGAAGATAAATACAGAGTAGAGGGGGTGGCATAAGTAGCTGGGGACTAGGAAAGATATCCTAGAGGAACTTTTAAGAGCTGAGTCTTAAAAGCCAGGCCTAAGAGTTGGAGGTTGGGAGGGAAGGCATTCCAGACAGGGAGACCAGGTAACACAGAGAAACAGAGATGATAGAGAATGTGTGAGTTCTGTCCAAGGAAGAGCAGTTAGGACCATAGGATCACATCAAAGAATACAAGAAAGGGAGTGGAATATAAGAAAATTGGGAAAATAGGAAGAGGTCAGGTTGCAAAGAGTTATAAATGCCCAACAAAGCTCTTTATTCAGTTGTTTATTGTGGAGGTTAGAGGGATCACTGGAGTTTATGGAATAGAAAGGTAAGGGGGTGATATGGTCACACCTGAGCTTGAGGAAAATCACTTTGACAGCTGTGTGAAGGACTAATTGAAACTGCGGGGAGGAGGAGGAGAGAGACTTGAGGATGGGAGACCAACCAAGAGGCTGCTGCCATACTGCAGGCATTAGGTGATGAGGGTCTGCATCAGGATGGTGACTGAATCAGTGGAAAGAAGAGACTATTTACAAGAGACTTTGAAAGGAGAAATGAAAAGATTTGGCGACAGATTGGATATGTGGGTGAGTGACAGTGGAGTTGAGGATAACACAAACTTTGTGAACCTAGCTGACTGGGAGGATGGTGATACCCTTGAGAGTCACAGAAGATCTGGGATGAGGGGAAAGTTTGATTGGAAAGATGAGATCTGTTTTGGATATGCTGGATTTGAGATGACTACAGGACATCCAGTTTGAAATGTTCCATAAGTAGTTAATAATGTGGGACTGGAGTTCAGGCGAGAGATGGGGACTAGAAAAATAGATATGGGAATCATCTGCCTAGAAATGAAAACTGAATTCCAGGAAGGATGATGACATCACCAAGGGGAAAACAGAAATGAGAAAAGAATCCAGTAAAAATTCTTGTGGGGCACCCACATTTAATAGGCATGACATGGAAGAAGAGCTAGCAAAACAAAGCAAAAAGGAGAGAACAGATAGGAGAACTGAGAGAGGAAGGAAGGAAGGGAGGAAGGAAGGAAGGAAGGAAGGAAGGAAGGAAGGAAGGAAGGAAGGAAGGAAGGAAGGAAGGAAGGAAAGAAGGAAAAAGAAGAAAGGAGAAGGCAGAAAGAAATGAAGAAAAAAGAAAGGAAAAGGAAGGAATGAGGAAAGGAAGGAGGGAAGGAAAGAAAGAAAAGAAGAAAAAGAAAATTTTCAGAAAGAAGAGACTATACAGGTGGTAAACTCTGCCAAATATCACAGAGAGGTCAAGAAGAATGACAATTGAGAAGAGGCCATTAGATCCGGCAATTAAAAGACCATCAATAACTGTGGAGAGGGCTGTTTCCATCGAATAATGTTCAAAGCCAGACTGAAAAGAATTTAGAAGACAGTGAGAGGAGAGGAATTGGTAGCACCAACTGTAAAAGTCATTTTCAAAGAGTTCAGTTGGGAAGATGTGGAGAGATATGGGGGGAAAGCTGGTGGGCATAGAAGACAGCTGAACAGATCAGTGGATAGAGTGCTGGGCCTGGAGTCAAGAATGCTTGAGTTCCATTCCAGGCTCAGACACTTATTAACTGTGTGACCCTGGGCAAGTCACTTAACCTCTGTTTGCCTTAACCCTCTGGAGAAGGGAATGACAAACCATTGCAGTATCTTTGCCAAGAAAAGTTCATGGGCATCAATGGGATGCTATGGTACACAGGGGTACAGAGTTGTACACAACTAAACAATGACATGGTGAGATGTAGTGAGAGTTTTTCAAAGGTCAGAAGATGAGTATATTTGTAGGCAGCAGGAAAAGAATGAGTAGATAGAGAGTGGGGATGATGATGGAAGCAATCTGCTAGAATACACAGAAGGGGATGGGATCAAGTCTATATAGACGGCCTGATCTTGGCTAACTGAAGCTCCCTAATCAACAGAAACTGATGTAAAGGAAGACAGAGTGGGGGGGATGATGTCAGGAGCGAAGCGAGAAGAGACATCTCTTAGTGAAAAGTCATGATTTTTTGGGTAAAGTATGACTTAAATTTTTCAGCAGAGAAGGTAGAGGAAGAGAATGACATGGGATGTTAGAGGTTCAAGGTAAAAATTACAGGTTTAAAACAGCTGCTGTTTGAGTGGAATGAGAAATCAGCTGGAGAGGAGAAGTATTGTTACCTGGCTGCAGTGAGGGTCCAGTTTGATTTAGCAAGCGTAAAACTTCTGTGGACCCAGTCGGTAAGGCTTTGTGATTACTTCTAGCTCTGTTTGGCAACATATGATAAAACTGTTTGTATAACACGTGGGCATGTACGTGCATCTATAAATATATGTAAAATACATGTATATTATATGTTATATATATAATGTGCATATATACATATATAAATAACACAAATATATGTATATATGGCATTCAAAGCCCTTTCCTTACAAGTTTTGAGGAAGGTAATGCATGCATTATACTTCCCATTTTACAAATGACAAAACTGAAGGTTAGAGAGTAAAATAAGTTGACTACAGTCACATGGGGCAGCTAGATGGCATAGCTGATAGAGTACTGGGCCTGAAGTCAGGAAGACTCATCTTCCTTAGTTCAAATCTGGTCAGAGACACTTACTTACTAGCTGTGTGTCCCTGGGCAAGTCACTTAACCCTGTTTGCCTCAATGGCAAACTACTCCAATATCTTTGCCAAGAAAACCCCAAACAGGGTCACGGAGGGTCGGACATGACTTAAAAACAACTGAACAACTCAGCAGTCATATGTGCTGACAAAGGTCAAATCCCCATGACTCAAACCCAGGTCTCCTGACTCATAACTCAATACTCTGTCTACTATACCACAGTGTTTCTCAGCAGAGCTGGGTTCATTTAAGGATTGAGAAAAACTGGACCCTTCCCCTTATCTCTGCCATTTATAATAATAACCTAGGCATCTTTCAAAGACAACTCCAGAGTTTCTTTCTTCACGAAATCTTTCCTGATCCCCACCCAGAGAGGTGATCTCTCCCACATCAGATGTCATGGTTCATAAACTGCTTGGGTTAATTTAGGTGTGTTTATTTTTTTTTCTCCTCCAATAGTCTTCAAGCTGTACATTCAAGCAGCTCTCCCTTGTTGATTATCTTTAAGAGCTTAATAAAGCAGAGTCCCCCAGAGCAGGAAAGGAGCTGTCTAATAAACTATTAACATCATGTGGGATAGATAGGTTACAAGCTGCATTGTAAGAGGGAGACTCAGAATCTGAGATCACAGATCCAGTTAAAGATTGGATTATAAACTGCAGCATGCAAGTCTATTCACCTTTGAATCCCTTTTAGCACAGGGGGAACTAGACCTTACCCATAGTGTGTTCTCAAGCTTTGCTCAACCAAGAACAGACCAGACCCTGTGGGTAACAGCAATGATAAGGTTCTCATGAATCACAATGGTGGTCACATTGGAGGTGCCTTCAGAGTGCAGACATGGACTGTCTGTTATTATCTCTTTGTTGGGAGCTACTTCCTATCAGCAAGAAAGCTGATTTCCTATCCAATTGAGACCCTGCCTCAATGGAGCTTTTAAAGAGCTAACAGGAGTCTTTCCTCCGGAGACCATGATGCTCTCTGCCAACATCAGTCAAGATTTCTCTGATGGTTCCTTTCAATAATCTAATAACATACGTGACCCAGGAGCAAGAAACAAGCCACCTATGTCAGTTATTACAAAAGACAGATACCAGGGAACTGAGAACAAGACTGAGCAGCAAAAAACTAAAGCACGCTGTTTGTGTATAGTGGGATCCTGAACAATTCAATTAGCTTGCTGAAGAAGAAACATATTGAGAAAGCCACTGAAGTCCAGATGCTCTGTGTTTCTCGAATTCTGAAGCTTATTCCAGCTCTGATATCTATCTTATGTGACTTTAAGATCTCCGCCAGTTACGACATTGACAGGTTCTAAAGTGAGCCCAGGATAGAGAGGGGACAGCATTAGGGAATGTGAGTAGGGCTTGGGCTCATTTCTTGAGACAAGACTTTTGGGGCCAGTGATTGCTGAAAAATGTATCATAGGCACATGAACCCTACATTACTTTTTTTTAAAACTAGAGCAGTCCTTACCTGGAAGGGTCAACCATTTTGTAAATGACTCCGCTTGCAGAAGTGGCACTTGGCACTCCAGTAGACATGAAGTAAAGTTCCCCTTGAGAGAAAAAAAGGGGGGAACATGTGAAAATGTTACCTGGTGCTTCCTTGCACATCCTTTACTGTTCTATTATTATAAGTATAGCCATATTAAACACCCATCCCAGACTGAGCTCAATTCAACTCTAAGCTTGGAAGGATTGATGGTAAATCAGGCTCAAGAGCTCTTAGATTCACCATATAGTCTGCTTTGCTCTGACCTTATAAAACATCCAGGAGCCAATCTCTTACCTTGATCATGATCAAGTCCAACTTTGCTACCCTGTTCTCATTATCTGGATCTCTAATCCCATCCCTTCTATGCCCAAGTCACTGTTCAGTTAAAAATAGTAAATCTTTTCCAGTGGTTGGGATTTGCCTCTCTCCTATCACAGAGTCTTAAATCTGGAAGGCATCACAGAAGTCAAGAAGTACAACCAAGTCTGTAAGTATGGATTGCATTTTCCTCTCACACTCCAGTCTACTTCCTTACCAATGCAACCTTCACACTAAGGCCTGAGAATTTTCCTAATCAACTGCTCTAATCGCATCACTCATTTTCCTCAAAAGCCTTCAGCAGTTCCCACGGCCTACTGAATAATGTATAACCTCCTTAGCCTAGCATTTGACACTGCAGGGAACAAAGCACTAGATTTGAAATCAAAGGACTTGGGTTTGGATTCCAGCTTTATATAACCTTGAAAAAGTCACTTTAATTTTCTGGGTCTCAGTTTACTCATTTGTAAAAATGTGGAGGCTGGATCTCTACGGTCCCTTTTGCTCTAAACCCTAGGATTCTGCTATGATGTGGCTTCCATTGATTAACCTTATCTCATACTATATCCCTTCCTGGACCTTATGGTCTAGCTCAATTTGTCTGCCTTCTGTCCAGTGCACTCCAGTTGTCCCAACCTTTGTTTAAATCATTCCCCCAGACCTGGAATGGACCTTCCTTTTCATCTACATCTTCTATCTCTGCCCATTCAAATTCCTTCCTTTTTTCAAGGCTGAATTTGAAAGTTACCTCTTCCAGGAAACTTTCCCAGACCACTTCGTCCCTCCCCCAAACCTCTCAGTAAATATTATTTTTTCCTCCCTCCTCAAATTTCTTAAAATCCTTTGCTAGGTTCTCTTCTTTGTTTTTAATTACAGCCTAATCTGTATCATTTATTTGTATGTATCTCATATCTCCCCTACAGACACACATTAGGTTGTAAATTTATTGCAGTTGGATATTGTGATATTTTAAGTTATTTTTAATATTCCCAATTTTGTAACTTAAATGTAAAAGACGGTTAATAAATGTTTATTGTTGAATTGAATGAAGCATGAATCCTATCTACAAAAACTCTAACAAGTACTCTGCATGAAGACTTCCAGTGATTGCACACTTACTTCTAAGAAGTAGATTCTTGCCTATGAGGCTTGGTTGTAACACCTGCTGCCATGTGTCTCTATCAATATGCTGTCAGGCTCCCTGAAAAAAATACTCTGCTTCCCTTATGGTGGTATATCCAGCTGTTGACCACTGCCATGTGGCTGTCCACTTATCTGAACCTCTTTCTCCTGCCTGCTGAGTTCACCTACAGCCTCCTATAGCCCCACTCATGTCCAGCAAGATTTGTCCTGCTGCCCAGTAAGCTTGGATTACGCTATCTGAAGACTTGGATCATTATCCACAACAGCATTTTGCCCATCTGGGAGATGACTAGTGAACTGGCCAGTGAGTAGTGAAAGAGAACTGAACTTGGAATGAGATTTGGGTTATAAGTATTAGTTGTACAACTGTGGGTGGCTCTCTTTACTTCCTGGGATCTCAGTTTCTCCATCTGTAAAGTGAGGGGGTTAAACTCAATGGACTCTAAGCCCCCTTCTAACTCTGACAGTTCTGTGCTTCTGAGCACAGCAGCAGATGACCAACCTGTCAAAGTGAATATTCATCAGGAAGTTATGCTAACCAAGGACCTGTGGGACTGACAGAAAAGCAATGAAACGGCCTAAAGCTCAGGATGAGCTGAGTCTGGCAAAGAATGCTAAGGACAACAAAAAGGGCTTTTGTAGCTATGCTGAGAAAAAGAGAAAGATCACAGAAGGGATGGAATTCCTGCTTCGGGAAGATGGCCTGATAATGGATGACACACAGGACTGCTCTTTTTTTTCTTTTTTTTCTTTCTTCTCTCTGCCAGGATGAAATATCTTTGGAATGGAGAAGACAAAAGAAAATCAACAAATAGGGAGTTGAAGGCCAAGGTAATTAAGGAAATAATAAAAGAGCATCTAATTGCCCTTGATGAGTTCAAACCATCAGACCCCAAATGACAGGGTGCCGAAAGAATTTGTGGATGGGATTACTGACTGCTGCTGATCTCTGAAAGATCCTGCAGAGTGGGAGAGATGCTTCAGGACTTAAGAGGGGCAAATACTGTTCTGATTTTCACAAAAGAGAAGAGAATGGATCCTGGAATCTGTAGGCCAGTAAATACAACTTCCATCCTAGCAAAATTCTAGAACATATTATTAAAAGGATGATTTGTCAATCTCTAGAAAGAAAAGCAGTAATCACTGAGGGTTGGCACAGCTTTATCAAGAACAGGTCATACCAGACTAACTACATTCTCCTTTCAGACAAGACAGCTAGACCAGTACAGCAAAGGAAAGATTGTAGACATAATATATAGAGACCAGTCAAACATTTGACAAAGTCCTCTCTTTTATTCTTATAGCAAAAGAGTAGGAATATGAAGCAGACAGTGATGCAGTTAAGTTGATTTTTCCTAAAAATAAATTTCCCTAAATCAAAGTAATAAATGACTTAATTTCTTGAACAGGGCTCATAGATGGGACTGAAAAGAACAGTCAAGAAAATATGTATTAGTTATTTGGTAATAAGGCATAAATAGAAGTTGTTTTCATAAATGAGTATAATTAATATCGCTATTATGCATTTCTATTTGACAGCTTTTATTTTGAAAACTAATTTTTATTGATTAAAAAAAAGAAACTGGTTGAAATAAATGGCAAAAGAAACACTTGAGGTTGATATAAGAGTAAGGATTAGAACATCTCCTGACTTGGGATCCAATATTCGTTCAGTCAGACTTCTGAAATCTGGACTCTCTTAGGAGCACTGATCCTTTCAGAACAGAGGCCCCTGATCTTGTGAGTATGGACAAATATCTCAGAAGGGAGGGGGTTTTCTCCATTCTTCCAGGCATACCCAGGTCCCAAGCTTACGCTATTCCCACCCCAGAAGAAAAAGTTTAGCAGCTTGGGAAAGTAAAGCTTCCAGAGAAACAAAAGGTCCCCAGGAACAGGCAGGAAGAGACATCACCCAAAGGCAGAACCCTGCACTTGGGGCTCAGAAGTCATCTCCCTTTCTTCTTTTCTTCTCTACCTGTCCCTCTCTCACTTCACAAAGTGGCTGGCCCCCATATTACATCCTCCTGCCCAATCCCCTCAGAAAAGCTTGAGAATCTAGGAAAGACAAAATTTCAAAGGAAAGGAAAGGTCTCTTAGGTCAGGAAGGTAGAGATGTCCTCAGAAAGACACAGGCTTCCAGTTTTTGTCTCCTCTCCCAATCTCCCATGAGTAAGTGTCTATGTTTCCCAACCTAATATCGTGCTAAGTTCTGGGGATACAAAGAAAAGCAAAGACCAGTCCCTACTCACAAGGAGCTCACAACGTAGTGGGAGAGATGACATTCAAACATCTATGAACAAATAAGATACAGACATGATAAGTTAGGGGCAAGCTCAGAAAGGCTGATTGTTAAATTTCCATTGTGAGCATTTGCCCACTGGAAACTAGCAAACACTGCAATTCCAGACTTGATCTACTGTCTTAGTGATAGTCTGAACCTAATAAAGTGATGGAGAAAATGTTAATAATGCACATTAAACACAAAGCGTGTCATAACCTGCCCCTCGTCAGTTTAACATTCACCAGCACACCCCTAGAAGGTATAAGCATTAAAACATACTTTTTGCAGAAATTGGGATTTTAGATGAGACTTAGGGGGAAAAAAACCCAGGGAAGCCTGGAGATGGAGATGAAAAGAATGAACATTCAAGGTCTGAGGGACAATCAGTAAAAATATGTGGAGTCAGGAGATGTTTCCTGCAAGGAGCCAGTGTCACTGGATCACAGAGTAGGTAGAAGGAAGTAAGACAGGAAAGGCAGGATGATCCAGGGTTTTATGAAGGACTTTAAAAGACAGAGAGGATTTCAGATTTGATCCTAGAGGTGATAGGGAAGCAAAGGAATTTACTGAGCAAGAGGGTGACATGGTCAGATCTCTGCTTTAGGAAGATAATTCGGTTAGCTTTGTAGAGAATGAACTAGAGTGGGGAGGGATTTGAGGCGGGGAAGCCAGCTAAAAAGTTACTGAAATAGGCTCAGCATGAGAGGGCCAGTACCAGGGTGGTAGCAGTATCAAAGGAAAGAAGGGGACATGTATGACAGATGTTATGAAGGTAGACTTGGCAACTTATTGGATGTGAAGAGGCAAGGATTGGAGCATGGGAAGCCCCAGGAGTACAGTGCTCAACAATATTTGGAAAGTTCAGAAGAGGAGAGGGGAAGATAATAAGGTCATTTTAGTCATATTGACTTTAAGACATCTAGTTTGTGATATCCAATAGGCAGATGAGAATATCAGACTAAAGGTCGGTAGAGATGTTAAGGGTTAAACAGATCTGTTTAAGAGCTGAAAATCATCTGTATTTTTTGCTGTTGTTGATAAGTTGCTTTTCAGTCATGTGTGACTCTTCATGACCCCATTTGGGGTTTTCTTGGCAAAGATTGTGGAGTGGTTTGCCATTTCCTTCTCCAGCTCATTTTACAGATGAGGCAACTGAGATAAATAGGGTGAAGTGACTTGCCCAGAGACACTAGCTAATAACTATGAACTCAGAGAGATGGCATCTTACTGACTCTAGGTCCAGCACTCTATCCACTGCACCACTTGGCTGCCCCATCACCAGCAGAGAGATGATAACTGAATCCATAGGAGCTGAGGAAACCAACAAGTGAAGTAGTAGAGAAGGAGAAGAGAAGGTCCGAGACAGAGCCTTGGGGACCTGAAGGAACAGCCATTAAGGGAAACTGAGAAGGAGCAGTGAGATCCAGAGGAGAAGAACCAGGACAGAGAGAGAGAGAGAGAGAGAGAGAGAGAGAGAGAGAGAGAGAGAGAGAGAGAGAGAGAGAGAGAGAGAGAGAGAGAGGAGAGAGAGAGAAAGAGATAGACAGACAGACAGACAGAAACCTGGAGAGAAGAGACCACGAAGGAGAAGAGGATGATCAGCAAATCAGACCCGGCAACCGAGAAACCATTGGTTAACTTTGGAGAAAGCAGTTTCAGTTGAATGATGAGGGTGAAAGCCAGATTTTAGGGAGATAATAAAAAAAAACAACAACTAGTATTTTATATAGTTCTTATGTTTTAGGCACTGAGCTAAGCACTTTACAACTGTGATCCTTACATCCTCTCCTCCAATGGATTATAAGCTCTCTAGGGGCAGGGATGACTGTCTCTTTGCCTCTTTTTGTACCCCTAATACTTATCACAGTGCCTGGCACATAGTAGGAACTTAATAAATGTTTATTGATGGAGGCATGTGCTATTGTCGTCTCTATAGTACGGTGGAGGAAATGGAGGCAAACAGATCTAAACCTCGAATTGGTCTCTGGTTTTCCCGTCTCTAGGGCAGCTGGGTGATGCAATGGATAGAGTGCAGAGACTGGAATCAGGAAGACCTGATTCGAATCTAGCCTCAGACATTTACTAGTTGTGTGACCATGGGCAAGTCACTTCACCCCATTTGCCTCAGTTTTCTCATCTGTAAAATGAGCTAGAGAAGAAAATAGCAAGACATTCCTGTATCTTTGCCAAGAAAACTCCAAAAAGGGTCCTGAAGAGTCAGATCCATGACTGAAACAACCACAAAACGATTTCCTGACTCCAGGCCTGGCACTCTGTCCACTGACTACCCAGGAAGAAAATGAGAGCAAAGGAAGAGGAGGCATTTACTGCAAACGTGCTAGGGATGAGCTAGGGGGATTCTTGAATTAGCTGCCTCTGACGTTCCTTGCAACTCTGATTCTGTACCCCACTCTGAGACCGGACTCCTTGATGAAACGGATTTTGTCTCACCTTATCTTCGTATTTTCCCCATGGCTTAGTCTACAATCTGCCTAGCACACAAATAGCCCTGGGTTCACAATTACCAAGTGTGGCTTCCAATCCTGGTTCTGATGACACTGGGCAGGTGCTTAAGCCTCAGTTTTCTTATCTGATAAATGAGTTGGTCAAATGAGCTGATCTATAAAGTCTCTTTCAGCTTTGCATCTTATTTCCTAAATGTCTCTAAATTTGGAAAAAGCTGGGATGTGAGCTGGTCTTAAAAAAAAAACTAATATACTCATTACCAGAAATGCAACACAGGTTTAAATAATGTCAGGTCAACAAAACAGAAACTATTATCCCCATTTTATACATGAGAAAAGTGAGGCCCCAGAGAAGTGAAATGGTTTTTCTCAAATCACACAATGAGTGAATGATGGCAGAAGAACTGGAATCCAGGTCTTCTTCTATGATCTTTCCAGAATACCACCTGCATAACAGGAATGACAGATTTTCTTGGGGAGAGGTAAGGACCACCCACCTCACCCTCCAAAAATAAAGTAAAATTAAAGGCTTAGCTGCTATACATGTAATTAACCAAGTGTTGACTGAGCACATTCTGAATATCCAGCACTGCTTGATGGAACCAGTTTGCCAAATTGCTGTTTCTCTGTCTCAGGGAGCCAGGAACCCCACTGAAGATCACAGTTCACAGTCCAGGAAGCTGGGAACTAATATGTATGCACTGAGGAGCTGGGAGTGGGGAAGAGGGGGAAAAGAAGAGACAACAGGCACTGAGTTTCCTGTCTGTCTTGTTTACATTTTAAACATGGTCCCTATGGAGGAACATCAAGAGGATATTGCTTAATTAATAGATGCTTTTTGTTTTTCATATTAATTATTCCCCCATTCCTCTCTACATTTCCTACTCACCCCTACCCCCTTCCAGGCCCACACTTGCTCCTAATCCAACCCCACCTAGTCAAACCTCCTTAGTAAAAAAAAATTAATCAAAACCCACTGATAAAAGGTCCTTTATCTGACAGTGTAGGCAACATTCAACTCCCTAAGTTCCTCAGCACCTGGAAGACTGGGAGAGTTCTCTCCACCATGCCATCTCCTCTCATCCCATTGGTGCATCACTTTCAAGACCTCCATTTTGGAGACTGGGGCCTCAGCTTAGCTTCATTTCCCTCTCAGTTGTGCTTCTGACTCCAAGGACATCACCATAATTATCCAGCTGCCCTCTCACCCTAGAACTTCTCAGTGCCTGGTGCCTGCTCACCCAACAAAATTCCTTCCACCATTCCAGCTCTCTTCTCCCACTGATGCCTTTTGTTTCTCACAATCGTTATTTGGAAACCCCACCTTTCAGGGTCTCCATTTTGACTACATTTCATTTCCCTCTTGGTTTTGCTTCAATCTTTAGGGGCTCTGCCCCCATACCTCTGCTTGGGTACCCTGTGTTCTTCCCCATCAGTTCCCTTTCATGTGTTGTCTTCTTTCATTAGAATATAAACCTCTTGAGGCCAGGAACTGTTGAGTTTTTTTGCTGGTTTTTCTCTTCTCTTGTTTAGAAAATGCCTGGCACAAAATAGGTGCTTAAGTGACCAGAACTAGGAGAACACTCTGCATAGTAACAACAACACTGTGCTGTAACCATCTTTGACAGATTTAGCTCTTCTCAGCAATACAATGATCTAAAGCAACTCCAAAAAATTCATGATGGAAAATGCCATCCACATTTAGAGAAAGAACTATGGAGTCTGAATGCAGATCGAAGCAGATTATTCTCTCTCTTTCTTTTTCTTTCTCATGGTTTTTCCCTTTTGTTCTGATTCTTCTTTCACAACATGACTAAAGTGGAAACACGTTTAATATGATTATATATATATAGATTATGTCAGATTACACTGTTTTAGGGAGGGGAGAAGAAAGAAGAAAAACTTGGAATTCGAAATTGTATAAAAATGAATGTTAAAAACGGTCTTTACATGTAATTGGAAAAAATAAAATACTATTAAGTGGAGGAAAAAATAGGTACTTAAAAATGTTTGTCACTTTATCTTGCCTGCTTCACTTCTCTACCTAAAGAAAATGTTTCTTCAAGTGTTCTCCAGGACAAAAATTGGTCTGAGTTCATATGGCCTTTTCATCTACTAGAACTATTGTAGTTATTGTATATATTGGTGTACTAGTTTTCTTCCCAGGCTTTTCTCTACCCTTTACTAGCTGTGTCACCTTGGGCAGATCATTTCATTTCTCTGGGTCTCAACTTCCTCACCTCTAAAATGGGGATAAATGATCTCTACCCTGCATCCTTTACAGTGTTGTTATGAGGAACAAATGAGATAATAGATAAAGGAGTGATCTGAAAGTGCTATAGAAACCTGTATCAAATTGTTTACTGTCTCAGGGAGGGGGGCGGGAAAGAATTTGGAACTCAGAATCTTTCTCAATGAATGCTAAAAATTGTTTTTGCATGCAATTGGGAAAAAAAATATTAATTTAAAAAGAAAATGCTATAGAACCCTGGAGAGACTGATTCAAGATGGAGAAGTAAGTATATTAACAAGAATCAGGCTTTTAACATACCCATCAAAATACAGAGAGAGAGAAAGACAGAGAGAGAGAGAGAGAGAGAGAGAGACAGAGACAGAGACAGAGAGAGAGAGAGAGAGAGAGAAAGAGAGAGAGAGAGAGAATTACCACAAAGAGAAGAAACATATCTTAAAAAGTACAGAGGAAAATAAAAACTAACCACAGTAAAAGACAAGAAATGAAATCAGTGCTGAAGCAATTATTCAAAAGGTAAAAGAACTGAATAGCTTTATGTACCTAGAATAAAGATGGAAAAAGAAACCATGTCAGATTATAACTGAGAGATGGTTGTAGGTAGATAAATGTCATGGTTAAGAAAATAATCAATATTTGGTGATGCTAAGCAAACCACAAGACTAAGTAAAAAAAAAATCTTAAAGAAATTTTCATGAAGACAAGGAAATTAAGGAAGAATTGAAAGAATGAGAGGAACTAATGAAGAAAATGACCAGTGTGGAAAATTAGATTAAAAAATTACTAAAATTCCCAGAAGCAAAAAACAGTAGACTTACTATAGAGGAAAATAAATGGTAGATGAAAAAAAAAAACCAATTTGATACAGGCTGAAAAAAAAACAAACAAAAAACCCCACATTGAATTATCCAAGCTACTGGAAAATACACACAACCAAGCGACAAAGCATGGAAGATAGATCACAGTGGAAAAATCTCAGGACTACTAACATCTCAGAAATTTTTCCTTAAAAATATGGACAATTTCTGTTAGAAAACTGTCAAAGAAAGCAGTCTAGAAACAGAAGAGACTGATTTTTATTAAAAGTAAAGGATTCATCTTATTTGGACTTTCCCCAAATGTTTAAGGCCACACAAGGCATCACAGAATCTTCTGAACATACCTGCTTGAGCAGTAAATCTCGGTATCTTAGAATCAACCAAATTATCCTTTGACCCAATGATGCCACTACTAGGTCTATAACCCAAAGAGATCAAAAAAAGAGGAAAAAAGATATATAAAAAAAATTTATAGCAATTCTTTTAACAGTGGCAAAGATATAGAAGCTAAAAGGGCGCCCATCAATTGGGGAATACTTGAACAAATTATGATATATGAATGTGATGGAACACAATTTCCTATGAGAAATGATGAAGGAGATGGTTTCAGAGAAGACTGGAAAGACTTACAGGAACTGATGTAGAATGAAGTGAGCAGAACTACAGAACCAAAGAGAATAATGTTTACAATAACATCAATATGGTAAAGATAATCATCTTTGAAAGACTTAGATTAGTGGAGCAAGGAATTGTGCATTTATCAGATTTATGAAGAAGGGGAGAAGTTTTGACTAAACAACAGATAGAAAACATTATGAAGTGCAAAATGGATCATTTTGATTACATTAAATTGAAAAGTTTTTGCACAAACAAGCCCAATGCAACCAAGATTAGGAGGGAAGCAGAAAACTGGGAAAGAATTTTTGCAACTAGTTTCTGTGATAAAGGCTTCATTTCTAAAATATATAGGGAACTGAGTCAAATTTACAAGAATACAAGTCATTCCCCAATTGATAAATGGTCAAAGGATATGAACAGGCAGTTTTCAGAAGAAGAAAGCAAAGCTATCTCTAGTCATCTGAAAAAAATGTTCTAAATTACCATTGATTAGAGAGATGAAAACCAAAACAACCCTGAGATACCACATCACACCTATCAGATTGGCTAACATGACAAAACAGGATGATGATAAATGGTGGAGAAGATGTGGGAGAGTTGGAACACTAATTCATTGTTGGAGCTGTGAGTTGATCCAGCCATTCTGGAGAGCAATTTGGAACTATATCCA
This sequence comes from Bettongia penicillata ogilbyi, assembly GCA_023548195.1. Taxonomy (NCBI): domain Eukaryota; kingdom Metazoa; phylum Chordata; class Mammalia; order Diprotodontia; family Potoroidae; genus Bettongia; species Bettongia penicillata. Next base: position 685,698 of record JAJHZJ010000160.1, read on the forward strand.
AAGGGCTACAAAAATGTGCATACCCTTTGACCCAGCAATATTGCTTCTAGGACTGTACCCCCAAGAGATCATAAAAATGGGAAAAGGATCCCACATGTACTAAAATATTTACAGCAATACTCTTTGTGGTGGCCCAAAACCTAGAAATCAAGGGGATGCCCATGAGTTGGGGAATGGCTGAATAAATTGTGGTGTGTGAATGTAATGGAATGCTATTGTGCTGTAAGAAATGATGAACACGAAGACTTCAGAGAGGCCTGGAAAGACTTACACGAACTGATGCTGAGTGAAAGGAGCAGAACCAGGAGAACTTTATACACAGCAACAACTACAGTGTGCAAGAATTTCTTCTGGTAGACTTAGAACTTCATTGCAATGCAAGGACTTAAAAAATTCCCAATGGTCTCTTAAGGCAAAATGCCTTCCACATCCAGAGAAAGAACTATGGAATTCAATCGCAGAATGTAGATCATTTCTTTTGTATTAAGTTTTGTTTTGTTTTATGATTTCTCCCATGCATTTTAATTCTTCTGTGAAACATGACTAAGGTGAAAATGTATTTAATAGGATTGTATGTGTAGAACCTATATAAAATTGTATGCCGTCTCAGGGAGGGAGGGAGAAGGGAGGAGGAAAGAGGGAAAGGGAGGGGGATAAAATCTAAGTTATATGGAAGTAATTGTAGAACACTGAAAACAAATAAAATAATAAAAAAAAGGTGGCTGATCAAACTAAAATATCACTCTAAGTATTTTATAAAAAAACCCACAAAGTGATATAAAATAATATAAGTATATAAATAATATAAATATGTAATATTTATAATATAATATAATTTTTATATTTTTATAATACAATATTTATTTATAATATAATAAAATATAAATATATAAAATAATATATAAATAATACATAAAATAATAAGACTAAAATTTTGTGATATTATCAAATGTCTCTGATGATGATTCAAAAATAGGTATTACAGATATTTTAGCACAGATGCATCATTAGAATACACATAGGGCCATTTAAGGGGATTTCTGTCTTTTTTTCTAAATAAAATTTTATTAATTTAAATTTTTATTTATTTAAATTAATTTAAATTTTTATTTATTTATTTAAATTGATTTAAATTTTTAAAAAATTACTTTAAATTAAAAATTAATTTGAAGTAATTTTTTTTTTAAAAAAAGACAGACTTAGTAACTCTGATCAATAAAACACCCAACCATGATTCCAGAGGACTGGCAATGGATTCAGAGTACAGACTGAGACTTTTTTTTTTAATATGACTAATGTAGGAATTTGTTTTTATTTGACTATACATGTCTGTAAGAGGGATTTTATTTATTTTTGCCTTCTCAATTAGTAGTGGTAGGGACAGAGAAGGTGGAAATGAAAGAAAGCAGAGCTGAAAATAAAATAAAATTTAATATTAAAAAATCTTAAGATCAGAAGACTTTAGAGTTGAAAGGTCTTTTGAGATCTAACAGATTTTTTTTTTTTTTTTTTTTTTTTTTTTTTTTTTTACCATTTTTGTGCCATGGATCCCTTTGGCAGTCTGTTTGGAGTCCCTGGACTGCTTGTCAGAATAATGTTTTTTAATGCACAAAATACATAGGATTACAAAAGATACCAATTATGTTGAAATAGTTTTTAAAATATTTTAAAAACCACAAGTTTATGGACTTCCCCAGGTTAAGAACCCTTGATTTAGACCAAACCTTTCATTTTACAAAGGAGAAAACTGAGGCTCAGAAAGTCTAAGGAATTTATCCAAGATCATGCAAGTAGCAACTGACCAAGCCAAAATTAAGATCTTCTAACTTTATATTGAGTGCTGTTCTCCACTACAACACGTATGTCTGTCTATCATTTTAGCTCCCACTACATACCCAACTTCTGTCAATCCCTGGTATAGTGGAAAGAGCCCTTTACTTGAACACAGAAAACATGGGTTGAAATCTTACAGGGTTATTATGGCATTTGTCTGTGTAACTTTGAAGAAATGACTCCACTTAATCACAAAACATTGAGGGGGGGAACTTTAAAAATCATCTTGTCCAACCCTTTCATTTTCCAGATGAAGCATAAAGAAGGAAAAGAACTTGGCTAATGTCACAGTTTATAAATTGCACAGATGTGACTTAAACTCAGGGTTTTTTGTTTTGTTTTTGGTTTTTTTTTTGACACCAAGTCACTACTCCACACTCTCCTTTAACTCCAATTTAAGCTCTTGAGTTCTCAGTTTCCACATCGGTAAAATAAGACCTTTGGACTACAGATGATCTTATACAGCTCCTTACAGTTCTAACATTCTATGATTCGATACATTTTAAAGCCTTTTCTGGCTCAAATATTGTAAAATTTTGATTCTAAAGTCCCTTGGAACTTTAACATTGTGTTGAAAAGAGGAGAAGAGAAGCAGAGGGAGGAGATAAGGAGGAGAGGAAGAGGAGGAGGAGAGGAAACCCAATAAATAAATATGTAAAATGATTCTACAAGGGGGCTGGGGGAAGGTTATAATTAATCAATTTCAGACTCACAAAACCAATATTAGTAGTAGTAGTAGTAGTAGTATTAATAATAGCCAGTATATATACAATTTTTAAGGGGTTCAAAGCACTTTGCATTCTTTATCTCATTTGATTCTCACAACAATCCTCACAGGGCTGAGGTACAGAATAAATTAACCCTCTAATCCTCATGGAAAACAAAGAATTTCAAATACCATGAAAACCTCCCATTAGCCACAGGCATGCTAATTCCAACGGGGGCCCTTCTCAGAGTATTTTCTGGCATTGGTGGGTGCTGGGGATCAGGGGATGGATGCCCTGCCCCTTTGGAAAATACATAATGAAATTAGCCGCCCATCCTCACCTGGCTCAGCTGGAATGGGACCCAAAGAGCTTGTAAAACTGTCAGAAGAAAATAAAAAGCTTTGAAGGATAGAACTTGCAGAGATTTCTTGGCATGAAGCACTGAGTCAGGGTGGGGAATGGGGATGCAGGGATCACCACGGGGGTGCATGGAGTTGCCTGGCAACCTGGCCAAGCATTCTCAGCAGCTTTGAATGACCCAAATGGCTTTGTCCCATGACAATCCCTGGCTGTTGCTGAATGGCTCTCCCAGTGGAAACAAAGACCAGAGGCCCAGGCCAGCGCCAGCTCAGCCAGCTCACAGATTCCTGCCTTCCCCTCACTCCTTTGTTACACATTTTTCTAAACTAAACCCCCACTAGCTCTAGAGGAGAGATTCTTCTCAACACAAAGTTCCTTGGTCTTACTTTTAAGGATCTAAATGTCTAATGGCCAAACTTTCCTCATCCCCAACCTCCCATAACAACATAGTGGGTCTAGACATCAGGAAAATTAGTCCCTGTGTTGCTGACCGACCTGGAGCAAATCACTTCCTATCTCTGGGTCTCAGTTTCCTCACCTGTAAACGGAGAGGACTGGATTAGATGAACAATCCTTGCATTCTGTGATCAGCTGCATACACAGAGTTAGTTGCTAACTTTGTGAAATTACTTAAGGGATGCTGGGAAGTCATTTTACCACATAACTTCTTCAGCAGCCCACCATGGTACCACAAATTTCACCATTAGAGGGTCATCCATTTAAATAAAAGCACAGCATCTCCAAAAGTCTCCTATTAAAGTACAAACTTGAGAAAGAACGAGGCACTGAAGCAATGGGACATCAGATTGTATGCTTGGATGGAGAAGTGTTGAGGTAAGAAGAGAAAACCTGGAGAAATGTCCTAAGGAGGCTTAGCTGGGGGAGGAGGGGGGAACACTGCATTGGTAGAGCCATGGGTTGCATGAGATCACCCACCAGCTACAAGGAAAGTCAGACATGCAGAGAGAGGGGTTGGAAAACCAACCACCCAACTCTTATCTACTTTCCAACCTGGTAGGGGGAACCCTGCTTGCTAATTTCCTTGAATCCAAACCCTTCCTCACTCTCAGGGCTCAGTGACATCAGTCTGGGCATGAGGAATGGGACACCAAATGTTTATGGCGTCATGTCCCTATACAATCCCAAATGGATGTCCTCAAATCTCAACTGTGTTGCCTAGTAACAGTTGAAATCTCACTCTTTTCCAAGAGTGTGCTGGTGAATGAAAAACCAGTTCTCAAAACAAAGGCATGTAAGACACCCTCTTAAGTTTAATCGAAATTATTAACATTTTTCTCCATCAGTTTAAGTTTAGACAATCAATAAAACAATAAATTGAATCTCAGTTTGTTGCATTTGTCAATTTCTGAGAAATAAACACTCACACTGAAAATTTAACCATAAAACTCGGGAACCAATTTGTGCTAGCTGCAGCATTCCACTGCCCTTTTCCATTCATGCTGATATGCTATCACCAGAAGAATATTCCTAAAACCCGGTCCTAATCATGTTATCCCTCTGCTCCAGACCCTTCATCAACTCCTGGCCATCTACTAGATAAATTGACTTCCATACTTAGCATGGCATTTAAATCTGAACCCAGTCAACCTTCCCAATCTTTTTTCATCTATCTATGCTTTTAGTATCTGGTTTCCTAAATACTCTCTCTAGCCCTATCTCTAAAGTCTGCCTGTCACATATGAAGATGCTGGGCTAAGCAGAAGTTTACCAGTACAACAGTCATTTAGAGGTAGCAAGTGGCTAGAGAACATTTTTTAAGTAAGCAGCGATTGGTGAGAGCACAACTTCAACAAAAATATGATTCTTTTTTGACAAAGCTACCAGAAACATAGATCAGAGAAATGCTTCATATATGCCATTCACCTAGATTTCAGCAAGGTGGTTTTTATTTGTTTTTATAAAGGCTCTCATGTTATTCCTACAAACTAGTTGAAGAGATTTGGGAAAGAAAGATAACCACATCCCTCTCCTTCTCAATAAATTCCAGTAGTTCTTTATCACCTCGAGTATCAAATACAAAAGCTTCTGTTTGGCATTCAAAGACCTTCATAAGCTAGCCATCCACTTAGGTGTTGGTCCTTCATTCTCGAAGAGGACCATGACATTAAGATGATGACATGACTTGCAGTTGACTTTTATTTGAGTGAGGAATGGCTGTGCAAGGTCACCAGCCTCACTTTCTCCTTCTGAGGCATCTGGATCCAATGGCCAGATATTCATCGGGATGATTGGAGATGGCCCAGGATGCAATGTGAGACCCTGGCCCCACCACCATCACCATCTTTCCAGTCTTCTTACACCTTTCTCTCCACCACATACACTTCCATCCAAAGACATTGGCTTTCTGGCTTTTCCACAAATAAGAGGCTCAATTTCTCTCCAATTCAGGCATTCTCTCTAGTTATCCCTCATTTCTGGAACACTTTCCCTCCTGAACTCCACCTACTGACTTCCCTGGCTTCTTTTAAGTTCCAACTAAAATCTCATCTTTTACAGAAAGCCCTTCCCAAGTCCTCTGAAGTCTAAGTGTCTTCCCTCCATTAATTTTTTTCCTATTTCTCCTTTCTCTGCTTTGTATATATCTGTTTGCATGTTATCTCCCCCCTTAGACAGTAAATTCATTGAAGACAGGAATTGTCTATATGTATGTGTGTATATGTGTATACATATATGCACACACACACATATATATATACATACTTAATAAATATTTATTAATTACTATTAGATCTCAGAAGCTGTGGAATGGCCAGACTCAAAGAGTGGTTGTTAAAGATTGAGTATCAACCAAAGAAATACCTTAGGCATTTGCCCTAGGCTTGGTGCTTTTTAACATTTTTATCAATCACTTGAATAAAAATCCTAAGAGCATGTTTATCAAAGGTGTAGAAAAACTGGAAGAGATAATAAACACCTTGAAGGTTGAGTCAGCATCCAAAGAAATCTCAGCAGGCTAAAATGTTAGCCCAAATCTAATATGCTGTTGCTGAGTCATTTTTAAGTCTTGTCTGACTCTGTGTGACTCTATTTGAGGTTTTCTTGACAAAGATACTAGAGTGTTTTGCCATTTCCTTCTCCAGCTCATTTTAAATATGAAGAACCAAGGCAAACAGGGTTAAGTGACTTGCCCAAGGTCACACACCTGAGTCTCTTCCTGACTCCAGGCCCAGCACTCTATCTACCTTACCACCTTGCTGCCCAATATAAATCTAATAAGATTCAGTGTAATTGGGATAAATGTAAAGTCTTAGCCATAGGGGCAGCTAGGTGGTGCAGTGGATAGAGCACCAGTACAGTAGTCAGGAGGAACTGAGTGCAAATCTCACTTCAGACACTTGACACTCACTAGCTGTGTGACCTTGGGCAAGTCACTTAACCCCAATTGCCTCATCCTGGCTCATCTCCAGTCATCCTGATGGATATCTGGTCACTGGATTCAGATGGCTCTGGAGGAGAAGTGAGGCTGGTGACCTGCACAGTGCTCCCTTACTCAAAACAAAGTCAAGTGCAAGTCATGCCATGATTTCCCTGATGGCATGGTCTTCTTTGGCAACAAAGGACGAATACACAGCCATGGAAAAGCCCCTATCACAAATTCAAGATGGACTCTGAGGTCTCTTCCAGCTTGGAGATTCTGTGATTCTGAGCTGAAATCTGCCTTCCTAGAAATTTCTATGAATTATTTGAAGTATTCTCTTCTGGGAATAAGTGGGACAAATTACAACTGATAGGATTTAGAACTGGAAGAGATCTCAGTGATTACTGAGTCCAAATTTCCCATCTTAAAAATAAGGAAACAGCAGCCCAAAGAAGCTAAGTGATTTGTCCATGGTCACTTGAATATTAATCTGAACTTTTAATCCAGGCACTCCGACTCCAAATATTTCCACTATAATAAGTGACATAATTTATAAAGCATTCTAAAGTTTACATTTACTATCTCATTTCAGCCTTACAACAATCCTGTAAAATAGTATACTCATTTGAGAGAAAAGGAAACCAAGGCTCAAAGACATAAAATGACTTGCCCATGATGAGACTGGGGTTGAACCCAAATCTTCTTGACTCCAAATTTAGTTCCCTATCAACTATGCAACATTAACTTTCCATTTTGTTATTTTTTCCATTAAATTATTGTCTTCAAACAATATTTGAGTACCTGAAGATAGAGATTACATTCTACTTCCACCCCACATCTTCTCTGGATAGGTGTTCTCAAGCAATTCAAAGAGAAGCAGTTTCCTTTAACTGTTTCCCATCAGCATCAGTCAATCAAGAAAAAAATTATTATTAATATTTATGAGGTAAGCCCCTTAGGGACTGACATTACAATCTATATGTGGTGGATCCACTGTCCTTAATAGAGAAAATTATACATTGTAATAATTTTTGCAAATCCATTTTTTTACTTGTTTGTAGTTTTCTTTCCATTTTCATCCTTGAATGCCTTTGAAATAACTTTGCTTGACTGGATATCTTACCAAGTTTTCTTTAGAATGGCTTTACTCTCCAAAGCTTCTCTCTGCTTTAGGAGACAGTGCTTCTCATAACTGTATGTTATTCTTCTTTGTATGAATTTACAGATTAGTTTGTGTTGTAGCCTACTACTGCTTTTGGCAATTACCTCTTGGCAAGTGAGAAGAAGGGAAAGGAGTAAGCATTTATATAGCACCTACTAAATTCCAGAGTCATTTCCGTCGTGTCTGACTCTTCTTGATCCCATTTGGGATTTTCTTGGCAAAGATACTGGAGTAGTTTGCCATGTCCTTCTCCAGGTCATTTGCCAGATGAGGAAACTAAGGTAAACAGAGCTAAGTGACTTGCCTAAGTAAGGCTAGGGAGTGTCTGAGGCAGAACTTGAACTCATGAAGATGAGTCTTCCTCTCAGGTCAGCACTCTATCCTAGCTGCCCTGCCAGGCATTATAGAAATGCTTTTTCACGAATACTATTTCTGAGATAAGTTCAAAGTTTGCTGACTAGTGTGCTCTCTGGGCTTCTGGTCATCTTATTACTATATTCTTATTATGATGTCAATTAATGTATACTAGTTTAGCTTCTGAACAAAATTATTACAGTTGGTATTAATGTCATTTTTGTTGTCTATTTTCCATTTTTTACTTTCCATAGCTTATTTAAATGATCTTCTCATTACTGTTTCTTATCTTGTTTATTATTAATTCTGATTTTATCTCTGCCATGTCAATGATCTGTGCGCTGACAAATGACTTAGGAATAACAAACATGTCCACAATAGGTCTTTTCTTATCTATTAAAATGTCACCAAGTTCATTCTTAGTTACCATATTTGATGCTTGCCATATCCAGCGCCTGTCAATTCTTTCTCTAAAGAAAGCTTTCATGATATAGAGGTATGAGACTTTTATATAACCTATAAATCATTGGCTTCTCTCATTCTTTTCTTTTTTTAATAGTATTTTTTTCCCAATTACATGTAAAGATAAATTTTAACATTCCCTTTAAAAAATTTTGAGTTACAAATTTTCTCCCTCTCTCCTTCACCTATCTCCTCTGTAAGATGGTAAGTAATTTGATATAGGTTATATATGTGCAATCATGTAAAATATATTTCCATAACAATCATGTTGTAAAAGAAGAAACAGACCAAAAAAAAAGAGATAAAAAATAAAGTGAAAAATAATATTCTTTGATCTACATTCAGAATCCATCAGTTCTTTCTCTGGATGGGCATAACATTTTTCATCATTTCATTACCGTCTGAACCATATTTGCCCATAGATTACTTCCTATCTTCACCTTCTCTCACCTGTGCATTTGTCACTGAATTATCAGACTGAATACTGATTTGATTTGGAGGGTCTTACCAGGCTCTTCATAGAATTTCTCTACCACTTTATCCTGAGCAACTAATGTTGCTACATTGGTTATAATTATTTTCATGGTGATCTTTTTGCAAATGTTTTTCATTAATACTACAATATTGGATGATCAAATGTGACATGAAATAATATTTCTTTGTAGCTTTGGGGCATATAACCATATTTATTCTTCCTACTCCTTTCTTTGGCTCTCAAAAGAGTTACTGTGTAAAGCATTCCTTCTTTTTTTTCCTCTGGTTTTGTTTATGACAAGAATGTCAAGAGTCACATGATTTACCTCCTTCTGCAATAGGAGGTGAATGCTGGCCACTGCACAAGGATCTTACATGTAGAGTACCATCAGTCAAATTAAAGTTTGCTGAGAATCTGAAAATCATGATTCTTAATGCCCACTGTCCCCTTCCCTACCATTCTGCCATCATTTATCATAGAAGCAAATGGGGGCATTACATGACCAAGGGCATTTTTAAAAAATTCCCCATTTCAGAGTTGCCATGGCCAAGGAAGTTCCATCACCAAATGCCTGGACTACTTGTATCGTGTCTCTCCATTATTAACTAGACTGGTCCTTAGAAAACAGACTGTCAGTTCCAAGTGCCATACCCAAAGACTTTCTAACAAGGGATCTCTTACCATAACTCATGCTCCACTAGCATAACCTTCAACAACTCAGGTTCACTTATATGCCACAGTGAAGCTTGAGATTAGGACTTTTGTGAAGGATCCCATTCAATAAAATGGAGAATAGTCTGTTAATAAACATTTACTAAGTGCCTACTATGTGCCAGGCCAAAACAAGGCAAAAGATAGTCTCTGCCTTCAAGAAGCTTATGATCAAATGAGGGAGATAACAAGCAAACAAATATGTACAAACAAGCTACATACAGGATAAATGATAAATAATTAAAAAAGGAAAGGTACTTTCAGAATTAAGAGGGATTGAAAGGCTTCATATAGATGAGATTTTAATTAAGATTTAAAGAAAGCCAGGGAAGTCAGTAGGTGGTGTTGAGGAGGGAGAGCATTCCAGTCATGGGGGACAACCAGAGAAAATGACCAGAGCTGAGAGAATGTCATATTCGTGGACCAGCCAAGAGATCAGTGCCACTGGACCAAGGAATATATGGTGGGGAGTAAGGTATAAGAAGACTGAAATGGTGGTTGGGAGTGGGAGATGGGGGTTGGCTAGATTATGCAGGGCTTTGAATGTCAAACAAAGGATTTTGCATTTGATCCTGAAAATGATGGGGAGCCAATGGAGTTTTTTGAGTAGGGAGGCAGGGGTGACATGATTGGAACTGCACTTTAGGAAAATCACTTTAGTGGCTGAATGGAGGATGGATTGGGGTGGTGAGAGGCTTGAAGCTGGCTGACCCACCAGCAAGCTATTGAGATATTCTAGGTGTGAGGTGATAAGGGCTGCACCAGGGTAGTAACTATTTCAGAGGAAAGAAAGGACATATTCCAGAGATGTTATAAAGTTGAAATTGGCAGGTCTTTGTAACAGATTGGATTAGGGATGGGGGGAGGATAAGAAATAATGAGTTGAGGATGGCATCTAGGTTATGAGCTTGAGGGACTGGGATGATGGTATTGTCCTTAACAGTAACAGAGAAGTTAGAAAAGGTGTGAGTGTGGGGGTATAAGAGGAAAGAATAAGTTGAATTTTAAACATGCTGAGTTTAAATCCAGTTTGAGATATCTGAAAGGCAGTTGGAGATGTGAGACTGGAGGTTAGCCCAGATTTTAAGGCAGGAGAAGCAGATTTGAGAATCATCAGCCTAGAGATGGTAATTAAATCCACGGCAACTGGTGAGATCACCAAGTTAAGCAGTATATAGGGAGAAGAGAAAAGAAAATGGTCCAGGACAGAATCCTGTGGGATATCCATACCTAGAGGGCATGACCTAGAAGATGACCCAGCAAAGCCCCAAGCAGTGATCTAACAGGACCAAATTTGATTACAGAAAATTTAAAAGCTTTTGCACAAATATAATCGATGAAGTTAGAATTCGAAGGGAAACTACAACTGAGAAAAGAAATCTTAAATTTCTCTAATAAAGGTCTACTATCCAAGACATATAGGTAATTGACACAACTATATAAGAACAAGAACCATTTCCAAACAGGTAAATTGCCAAAGGAAATGAGTAAGCAATTCTCAAAAGAAAGGCAAGCTCTTAATAAATCACATGGTAACATGCTACAAATCACTAATAATAAGAAAAATGCTAATTAAAACAATATGGAGGTCCTACCTCACACCCATAAGATTAGCAAAGATAACAAAAAAAGAAAAATTCCAGTTGTAGGAGGGGCTTTGGAAAGTCAAACATGCTGATGCCCTCATCACTGGTGGAGTTGTGAAGTGATCTAATCATACTGGAAACAAATCTGGATTTATACACAAAACGTCATTAAATTATACTTAACTTTTGACTAAGTGAACTATTATGAGAGTTAGACCTCCATAGAGATAAAAGACAGAAGGAAAGAATCCACATACACAAAAACATCTTGCAGTAACACTTTTTGTTACAGTAAAGAACTAGAAATAAAGTTGGTGCCTATCAACTGACACATGACTGTTCAGATTATAGTATAATATAATAGAATCTTATCGTACTATAAGAAATGGTAAAAAGGATGGATTTGGAGAAATCTGAGAGAACTTACAAGAACTGATGCAGAGTGGAGTCAACAAAACCAGTAGAACTATTTTATAATTGAATACTACTTTGTAAAGGACAATAGCTTGGAAAAACTTAAGAACTCTGATTGATGTAATAACCCAGGCTCCAGAAGACTGATGATAAAGCATGCATATATACTAGATTCCTAAGGCAATGGGGAGCCACTGGCACTTACTGAACCTAGAAGTGTCACTGTCAGTCTTGTACCTTAAGAATACTACTTTGGCCCCAGGGTGGAGCAAGCACTGGAGAGGAGACTAGAGGTAGATTTAAAGAGCTCTTTGGTTTTATGTAAATATAAACAGGGCAGATAGATGGTTCAGAGGATAGAGTGCTGGGCTATGTAACCCTGGACAAGTCACTTTAACTCAGTTTCTTCATCTCTAAAATGACCTGGAGAAGGAAACCATAAACCACTCCAGTATCTTTGGATACTGAAAACCCTCCAAAATAGGGACACAAAGAATTGGACACAACCAAAATGACATGAACAATTACAAATAAGCTAGCAGAATATACTGCGCCTTTTTAGTTTAATTCTCAGTGTAATACTTTGCTTCAGATTATGAAGGGACAGAGATAAACAGGAATGGAACCTGTGAATCCTAAATATGGAATAATAAAAATAATAGCAGCCAACATCTAAACAGCATCTAACTATGTGCTAGGCACTGTACTAAGCGCTTTACAATTATTCTCTCATTTTATTCTCACAACAACCCTGGGAGGTAAGTGCTATTATTATCTCCATTTTACAGATAAGGAAACCGAGGCAAACAGAGGTAAAGTGACTTGCCCAGGGTCACAAAGCTAGTGTCTGAGGCCAGAGCAGAACATTTCTGAATCTAAGCCTGTCACTGTATCCATTATGCCACCCTAAAACAGAAGTTCTTACAGCCTGCTGTGTTCTTTGCAAGTACTTGCCCAAAATCTATTCAGGTACACTAGTAAGTGTCTGAGGCCAAATTTGAACTCAGGAAGATGAGTCCAACATTCTATGTACTATGGAGCCACCTAGCTGTCCAGAACCTCAAGTTCTCATGGGCAAAGAACTACCACGTATCAAACAAGGGACAGAGAATCACAGATCATCAAGCCTGGAATTGACCTGAACAGCAGAAAACATTAGATGTCAAAGGGCAGACCCAATAATTTCAATGTCGGGACTATTCCCTGAAAGATTATTCACTCAAAAATTTTCCCAGGACCATTACTTATAATTTCAGAAAACTAAAAGAATAAATATTCAACTATGGTTAGATTGGGATATATTAATGTAATAGAAGACATTAATATAATAAACGTGAAGGTTGATAAATATGAAGAATACAATAAATCCAGAAAGATCTTTATAAAATGGAAAAAGTAGAGCCAGAAGAAGAAAATATATTCTAATTATGATGATACAAGAGGAAATGTAAATGAGAATCGAGAATCCTGATAAAGACAGAGAAGCTACTGAAAAGTTACGAAACTTGGTGTGGTGAAGTTCATTTCTACGTAGTCTGTTACACAGCCAGTTTAATTTGTTGAGTTTGCAATGTGAGGGAGGTGGCTTCACTGAAAGACCTCTCGTACAAATGGTGGCTGTCTGATCCTGGGCAAGTCACTTAACTTCTCAGTCAGGCAGGCAGCTCTAAGACTGTAAATTACAGAGCAGGGACTGATTTGCATTGGCAGAGGGAATTTCTTCACCGATAACTCCAAACATCAGTGAAATCATAACTGTGATTTTTTTAATTGATCAAAATTTTAGAATTGATATTCAATATTAAACTTTATTAAATCATTTAAATTTTTAAAATCTTTTTTAAAAAACAGGTTAGCATGGGGTATGGGGGGGAAATGCTAAGACAGAGCTAGAATCAAAGCCTAGAAGTGACACTTTGTAGTTGTGTGACTATATCATTGTTCTATCATGTCCAATTCTTTGTGACCCCCATTTGGGGTTTTCTTGGCAAAGATACTAGAGAAGTTTGCCATTTCTGTCTCCAGCTCATTTTACAGATGTGGAAACTGAGGCAAACAGGGTAAAATGATTTGTTCAGGGTCACAAGTTGGTGTCTGAGGCCAGATTAGAACTCCTGTCTTCCCAGTTCCAGTACCACGGATTTTTATCCACCAACTCATCTAGTTGCCCTATGTGGCAGTAGGTAAATTATTTTACCTTTATAAATCTAAATTTTCTCACCTATAAAATGATATTAGAAGTATTTGCACTAACTACTTCAAACAACTGTTGTACAGAAAGCATTTTATAAATCTTAAAGCACTACATAGTCATAAACAGATAAAACCTTATCATCACAGATGCACAAAGCTGAAAGGCATCTTGTAAAATCTTCCAGTCTAGTCAATTATTTTAGAGTCTACTAGGTGGCACAGTGATTTGAATATCAAGCCTGGAGTTAAAAAGATCTGACTTCAACTCCTGCACTAACTAATAGGCCTGTGACCCAAGGTAAGTTACTTATCGGCTATTTGCCTCAGTTTCCTCATCTGTAAAAAACGAAAAGGAAAATAATAGCACCTACCTCCTAGGATCCTTGTAAGGATAAAATGAGATGATTTTTAAAAATTTTAAATAAATTTTTTAATGTTATCCTTTGTAAGGATAAAATGAAACAATACGTGTAAAGTATTTTGCAAACTTTAAAGTGCTATATAAGTATTAGCTATTATTAATTTTAAAATGAGGACATTTAGGACAAAAGAGGCAAACACTTGGCCAAGGCCACAAAGAGACTTAGAGGACTAGAACCCAGGTATTTTGATTCCCAGCATGATTTCTTTCCACCAAACCAGGTGCCTCTTAGAAGTAGCTCTTTTATCCAGGGAATGGTAGATCCCACCCAAGCACCAAAAGAAGCCAGATGCCACACTCATTCATCAGTACTCCGTGCCCAGCACCAAGCTGGGCATTGGGGGTGATGATGAAGTATAAAACACAATTCAGACCTATCCTTAATTTATAACACTGCAACAATCAATGAGCCCCAAATTAGAAGGAATATTTAATTAAGTGGGATGACTTAAACTCATGTAATACTCAATGATTTGAAAAACGCTTTCTTCACAACAAAGCTTCAAGGGAGACCCATTTTACAAAGGAGGATGCTGAGGTTCAAAATCGCAAATGACTGGACCGACTGAACCATGGCCAGTCAGCTACTAATTGTCAGAAACAAGAGTCAAAATCAGGACTTCTGATTTCAAATCCAGTTGTTCTTTCTCCAACCTCACAGAAGGGCAGGATGAGGTCAGAACCTGGAGAGATCATTGGAGGTTGTTGTGGTTAACAGATGGATACAATCTGGACAGGGGGCCAGTGCTCCAGTATGAAGTAGACCTCTTCCACAAACGTAGTCTAGTGATTCTTAACCTGGGGGCTGGGATACACGAAAAGATTAAGAGCCCCTGACAATCCACCCATACCTGACCAGAAATGCTCTCTCCAACGTCCTGAGCGACTACGCATCTGGACTTCTAAACATATGCGGGGATGGGGAATTCCTGAGGCAGTCTGCTCCATTTTTGAGCTGAGTTAATAGTCTATCCTATACAATTCAGTAATTAGGTAATTATATGCTGTCTGGTAATGTTTGCTGTTGTTTCAGAGTATTAATCTTGTCTTCCAAACTAGAATGAGTTCCTTGAGCAATCTTCAGTACAGGGATGGGCAGAGTAAGTATGGAGGATGATGCCTGAGGGAGAAGATGGGAGTGTGGAGCTGTGAGCAAATGTATGAGGGTGTGGGCAACACACACACATACACACACACATCAATGGTATCAGTTATGCAGCTGTGTTTACACAGATGCTGGGGCAGCTGTTTAAGACAGTCAGCAAAGGGGGAAGAGATTTCTGAGAGGTCATAGAGTTCATCCCCCTGCCTTTAGGCAGGCACAGATCTAAACTATCCCAGTCTAACCTCAATTATTTTATTAGTTTCCCTAACTCCAGTCTCTCCTCCCTTCTCCCACCCTTCCCCTCACTTTTGTTTATTTTTTACACAGCTGCCAAAATAAAATATTACTTACATGCCCAACTGACCATTCAATTCAACATTTATCAAATATCTACAATGAGTAAAGCCCTTTGCTGAGCGCTGAGGGCATAAAGACAGAAAGGATAGTCCTTTCCCTCAAGGAAGTTTGCATTCTGGGGTGGGAGGGACACAAGATGCACATAAGTAAGCAAATACAAAGTATATTGAAAAGGAGAAGATCATCAGCAATGGGGAAAGGAAGGAGGAATTAGGGGGAGATTCACAGAGGAGCTGGTATCTAGGCTAAATCTTGAAGGATGATAAGGAACAGAAACATAGAAGTGACAGGCAGGTCCATTTAGGCATGGCTTGTTTGGAGATATGGAGGTGGGAGTAGGCAATTGAGTTTGGGGGATCATGCTTATTTAACTTGAACAGAGCACCTAATAGGGAGTGAAAGAAAAAGAAGGGAAGAGAGGGTAAGCAAAAATATGTCAGGAAGAGAGGCTGAGTCAGATACTAGAGGGCCAAGGATACCAGCCTAGGGAGTTGGTATTTGACCCCAAAGGTTATGGGAGAACCCCTGAAATACTTTATGAAATGAAGTAATATTTTCTGTTCCTTGGGAAGATTATTTTGGCCAACTATATGGAAGACATGGTAGAGAAGAAAGATCAAAATAGCAGGTTATTAAAATAGTCCAGGTGAGAAGTTATAAAATCTAAACTAGGGCACTGGCTAAATGAGAAGAGAAAAGCAGAGAAAAGTGAGAGACTCTGTGGAAGAGGAATCAATAAGGCTTGGTTACTGAGTGAATGTAATGTGTTATGAAGGAAGAAAAGTCAAGAATCAATTTACCAGCACTGTGACTCATAAGTGACCACTGTGTGCCACGCACTGTGCTGGCCACTAGACAGGAAAGAAGCTATAAACCGGGGGTGATTGTAAAGATGTTGGCTGCCCCAACCCCTAACAGAAAGAGGGAAGCTTGGAAAATGGGGAGGAGATTCAGGAGGGAAAAGGTACATTTTGGACATTGAGTCTGAGATGCCAATACCAATATAGATGTCACAAGACTGAAGTTCAAGAATATAATTATAACAGGTTCTATAGACCATGTGAATATACTATGTTGAAATGATCATGGAACTCATAGCAGTTGATGAGATTAGAAATGTCAGACATTGGTCTCCCTAGCTGCTACATGTGGCCCCAAAGGCTCCTGAATTTGGATATAAATAAATAATATAATATAACAAAATAAATGAAAATATAATAAAATGTAGATAGTATTTTAAAAACCCAAACCAATCTGCAGGCCATTGAGATCCTTATATATACATTAATGGCCATTGTTTCTATTTGACTTTTACACTAATGTCCTAGAGTATGCAGAGAGAGAAGAGAAGAAAGCCCAAAACTTTGGGGATACCCATGTTTTTTTATGTGGGATACATTTGATAATCCAGAGAAGAATCCTCAGAAAGAATATTAGACAAAAAAATGAACCAGGATAACAAAGAATTGGAAATAGCGGGGATGCCCATTCATTGAGGAATGGATGAACAATTTTGGTATATAATTATGATGGACTACTATGACAGCTGGGACGGTTTCAGAAAAACCTAAGAAGACTTATATCAACTGATGCAAAGTGAAAGGAGCAAAACCAGGAGAACAATGTACACAGCGACTAGCAATATTATATGATGATCAACTGTGAATGGCTTAGCTACTCTCAGCAGTACAGTGATCCAAGACAATTCCAGACGATTCATGATGAAAAATACTATCTATCTCCAGAGGAAAAAATCTGATGAAGTGTGAACGCAAATTGAGGCATAATTTTTTTACTTTATTTTTCTTGCTTTTTAAAAAAATGTAGCTAGTATGGAAATATATTAAGCATGATTTCACATGTATAATTGATACATTGCTTGTCTTCTCAATGCATGCCGGAGGGACTGGAGGGAGACAGAGAATGTGGAACTCAACAATTTTATTAAAGAATGTATAAAATAAATAAATAATGCAGTTATTACAGAAATGAAAAAGTCACAGTCTGTGAAAGATCACAGAAACTGGTGTTCTTCCCTGAAGTCTTTCCCCATTCCCGACCATCCCCCACTCAGATAATTTTTCCAAAGTGCAGGATGACCACGTCACTCTCGGTGAGCTCCAGTGGTTCTCTATTATCTCCAGGATTCACTAGAAAACTCCCATTTGGCATATAAAGCTCTTTCTGACAGCATTCTTCTTACACCTTGTTTCCCTTCAAGTGCTCCAAGATCTAGCTATCCCCCCAAAATGACACTCCTATCTCCATATTTCCATGCCTGGACTGATCTCCCTCCTCACCTTCATCTCCTTGCTTCCCTGGCTTCCTTCAAATCTCGCTAGCTTCCAAAGGTCTCTCCCTGTCTTCCTAATTGTCAGTGCTTTCCCCTCTCTGATTGCCTTCCCTCTACTATGTACAGAACTTCTATGTACCTAGTTATTTCCATCTTGTTTCCCCCATTAAAATGTCAGCTCCTTGAGGGCAAGTTTTCACCTTTCTTTGTATCCCCAGCACTTACCACAGTGTCTAGCACACAGTAGGTCCTTACTGAATGCTTGACTTGAATGGCAGAACACGGAAAGGAGAGAGCATCCAGGTAGTAAAGTGTGGAGATAGTAGTGTCAAAAGTTGCAGGGGGATCAAAGGGGAAAAGACTAAGAAAAATGATTGAATTGAAGAGTTAAGTTATCAAAGAAACCTGGGAAAATATGTATGCGATGATGCTGAGTGAAGTAAACAGAACCAGGAGAACAATGTATACTATAACACTGAAGAGACAAACAACTTTAAAAGACTTAAGACCTCTGATTCACACAGTGACCATCCATGATCCCAGAGGACGTGATTAATCACAAGACATAGAAGTGATGAACACACGTGTAGAATGTCACTTATGTTTTTGAACGTGACCAGATCTGGAATTGGTTTTGTTTAAGTGCGCATATGTTTACAGTGCTGTGTGCGTGTGTGTGGATGGGTGTGTGTGTGTGTGTTTTATAAATTTGGATTGGGGGGAGTCTTTGGGAGGCATAAAAGTAAACATTTATTAATTGAAAAAAAGTAAAATATAACTTGAAAAATAAGAGGCTGCCAGTAACTTTTGAGAGATACCCTCAGGTGAATTGGGTCAGACATTATTTTGCACAGTGATGCAGTACAGAAAGCACTGGGCTTGGATTCACAAAGACCTGAGTTCAGGTCTGATCTCAGACAGTTACTGTGTGATCCTGGGCAAGTCACTTAACCCTGTTTGCCTCTGTTTCCTCATTTGTAAAGTGAGCTGAAGAAGGAAATGGCAAACCATACCAATACCCTTGCCAAGAAAACCCCAAATGGAGTCACAAAGAATAGGACACCACTAAAATGACAAGTATGTGTGGAAGTCATGAGTGTAGACTATATTCTCCAGTGAAAAGGAAGTGAGATACAGATGACAGTTTGGGATTAGCAAGTTAAGTGAAACCTTTTTTTTTTTTTTAAGTATAGGGAGACCGTGCACATTTTTGAAGATATCAAGAAGCCAGTGGATTAGTAGAGGATGAAATTTTGAGAGAAACGGCATAACTGATGCTGTAAACTCCCAGAAGAGAGAAGGGATATGCCTGATGGCACAAGAAGAAGGGATAGAAGAAGGAACACTTCTTTCTCAAAGACTCAACCAAGCAACTTACTCAAAAATCTTCAAGAGTTCCCCACTATCTATTGAAAATAGATTCCTTAGTGTGGCATTCAAGGCCCTCTCCCATCTTGCTCCATCCTCTATTCCTGCCTCATTTTGTACTACTGCCCTCTAAACATTCTACTTTCCAGTCAGGATAGATGACCAGCTGTTCCCTGATCTTGCCTTGCTTTTGCCAACTTCTGTGAACTGATATCTCCAATGCCTGGAATAACTCCCTGTTAATCTCTAAGCAGTGACATTCTTCTCTTCTTTCAAGGCCTAGCTCAGGTTTCACTTCCTCTAATGAAGCCATCCATCCCTGAACTCTTCAGGTCTACCCCTTCTTAAACCTTCCTAGAGCTCTTGATCTAGACCCCTTTACTGCCCCTTTCACATTCTCCCTTTTATAATCTTTATTTGTGCCTATGTCTTATTTCACCTATTAAAATGTAAGCTCTTTGAGGGAAGGAGCCATGTCATTTTCCATCTTTGGATTCCCAAGACAACACCTTGCACTAAGTAAGCATTTAATGAGTGAGGGATCTCTGGGGCTCAGTAGATAGTATTAGACCTGGAGTCAGGAAGACCTGAGTTCAAATCTTCCTTTAGATACTTACTGAATGTGTACCTTGGGCAAGTCACTTAACCTCTCTCAGCTTCAGTTTTCTCTTTTGTAAAACGGGTATAGTAAAAGCACTTGCCTCATACAGTTGTTGTAAGAATCAACTGAGATACCATACGTAAAGTGTTTTTGCAAATCTAGCTACATTACATTAATAAATGTTTGCTGAATTAACTAAAATAAAAGTCTATCCTATTTTTCTAAACATTCCCTGGTGGCATAAGCCTGTAGGCCCTGTTACTGGGAGAGGCTTAGGCTGGCAGACAGATTGTGTTCAGGAGTTATGAGGAACAGTAGGAATAAAGCCTGCTGAGTGTCTACCTTGCGTCTGGTGACAATATGTGAGCCCTTAGGGAGTGGAAGGCCACGTACCTTGGGGTTAGCCCAGGCTACCTTGTAAGAGGTGAACTAGCCCAAATCAGAAAAAGAGAGCAGGTTAAAGCTTCCAAACAGATCAGTAGAGAGATCAGGCCACTGGGCCTACTGCACTTCCAGTCCCTTTGAGATGGGAAGACCCAATAAGCAAATAAATAGATAAATGAATGAATGAATGAATGGCTGAATGAGTAACTATATAGATAAATGAATGAATGAATGATTGAATGAGTAACTAGAAAAATAAATGAATGAATAGATGAATGAATCAATGAATGGCTGAATGAATAACTAGAATGAATAGAATTTAGGTGAATAGATAGATAAATGAATGAATCAATCAATAGATAATTGAATAAATGAATGAATGGATACAACCAAGTAAACAAAAAACCATTCCTTCATATCACCTATCCCCTATCCCTACCTTCTGCACCCTATGGACTCTCAGTATAATTTCTTCTTGTCCACCCTCCTCCTCCCTCACTTAAAAAACAATTATTTGTGTCCCTACTGATTTGCAACCTTATACACTGTTATTCTAGCATGGCTCTCCTTCTGTGGTTGTAGAACAGATTGTCACTATAGCAAGAAGCTAAGGAACTCAAGATAATGGGCTGTTTTCCTGTCAAGTCCAGTTAATTTTATCACAAGGAAAAACCTCTGTTGCAGGAACACAAACTGACTCTAACCCCTAACCCTGGCCACAGGACAATTCCTATCCTTAACCCTACCACCTCCAGGGCAGGCCTACAACCTAATCAATCCATCTTTCTCCTCTTTTTTATCTTAAGGCATCAAAAAAACCCACCCTTCTCCACAATTATAAATAATGAGACTTCTGAGGTGAGAGGCGCAATGCCTCATGGCTGCATCCTGGTAATAACACAGGAGATTCATGACCAATTCTCCCCCATCTCAGCCTCTTCGGTCATAAAAAGGGACAAACAGCTCCTACAAGCAGCCTCTGGAGTCATGCCTGGACTGTTTGGAAAAGGTCTAGAAATGCCAGTGGGTGGAATTATGTACAAGTGCTAAGCCTAATTAGTACAAAGCACTGCCAGCTATTTAAAGGGATGATTGTCTTAATCAGCTGGAAAAGACATTCATTTGTACCAGGCACAATTTATAGATCTAATTAGCATAGCCATGAACTCTTCCATCCAGGTCCTTTGGAGAAAATGACTCAGTTCTCAGTTCTTCTTAATCTTTGAATTAGTGAAGTCAGCACATGAACTGGGCTCCAGGGCTCACACGGAAAACACCCAACTGCTGATGTCAGGACCCTTTATAGTGCCAGAGTCTGACTGCTTGCCTGGGTTTTAGTTATTCTCCAGGAGTCCATCCATGCTTACTTGGCCCAAGCAGGGTACTAATGATTGAGGCTAACATCCTGGGTCTAATCCTGTCTAATAAGCTCTGCTCTCTCTTCATGAGCATAAATTGCATCCCTAAACTGAACCAGACCATAAAAGGGAACAAGGAGAAAGACTGTGGATGAATTAGGGTAATCAATCGCCTCTGTCTGGGATAAAAATTTCCTCAAAGATGTCTGTTGAACTTAGGTCAGTCATGCCATTCTGGTAATAATGATAACAGTCTTAATACACTTCAGTGATTTGTCAAGGACATTCCTCAAGAAAGCTCTATAAGGTAGCTCATGAAAGTGTTACCATTCCACAGAACTATCCCATAGAACCTCAATCTGGAAATGAGCTCAGAGGGCATCTAGTGTTATCCATTGCCTCTTTAATATTCCCAAAAGGTGACCCGCCTAGCCAACACTTAAAGATTTCCACCTTTAAATATCTCTGTTTGCTGAGCATTTTCTATACCTCAAGTCAAAATTTGCTTTCTTGTCTTTTCCCCTGTTACTCTAAGTTCTGCCCTTTGGTGCCAAGAAAAGCAAATTACACCTCTTTTCTAATGATATCCTTTTGGATACTTGAAGACAGCTCGTGTCTGCAGGCCTAGAGACAGTAATAATTCCTAGAGAGACAGTTAGTTACCCCACCAATTCTCAGTTACACACCAAAGAGATGGATGTCTGACGGCCAGGCATCATCCAAAGCTCTTCATGTAGACAACAGTTTGACATTCCTCACCTGCCAGGGCACACTCCTTCCCCAAACCTCCCTCCTCTTCTCTCAAGGAGCTCTGGTTTCCCCCAAGGAAGGCATCTATGAGGGAAATGGCCTTATGCAGGCCTCATCTGACTCACAGAACCAAATATCTGACCAAATTGGAAAGGACCTTAGAATTAGATGAGGTACTATGCTCTAGAACCACAGGACTAGAAAAGGCCTCAAAAGGACTTCTAGTCATATTGCTTCATTTCCTGTTTGAGGAAACTGAAGCCAGGAAAGGTGAAATTATGTTGTCAAAGTCACAATACCAGTTAGTGGCTGAAGGAGAACAGAAACTAGGTCTCCTGACCCCTATCAGATAATAGAAAATGTCACAGCCAGGAAAGGCCCAAGAGATGATTGCTAAATTCCATCCTTTTAAAGAAAAAGGAAACTGAGATCTGCGAAAGTGATATGGTTTCTCCAAGGCCACGCAGGCAGCAGCCTTCTCCTGCCCAATCTAAAAGTATCATCCGGGCTTAGCATCTTGTGCTACTGAACCTTTTTATTGGATAAAGGCACATATACCTATAAAAATATAGTTACTTTGCCAGACATATTTGTTTAACTGGTTGTTGGGGTTATGTTTTATTTTTTTTTTGTTATAAGAGAAAGCATACTGAGAAATGTCTTAGATTTTTTTAAAGACATTAAGAATTTTTCTTTTTGATTTGTGATGGAAAACGCTAACCACAACCCGAGAAAGAACTATGGAGTCTGAATGCAGATCGAAGCATACTATTTTCACTTCTTTTTTCTTACTGTGGTTTTTCCCTTTTGTTCTGATTCTTCTTTCACATGACTAAGGTGAAAATATGCTTAGCATTATTGTACACATATAAACACATATCAAAGTGCTTGCTATCTTGGGGAGGGAGAGAGGTGGGAGGGAAAAATGAATGTTGAAAACTATCTTTATATGTCATTGGAAAAAAATACTATTAAGGGGAAAACAAGAAAAAAATTCTTTTTTTAAAAAAAAGAAAGGTACTATAAAATACAAAACTATTCCTAGGTATCAAACGAAAGGTTAGCCTCTGCAGCGGAACTCATAGAAACTTGAATTTACCTGCCTCATCTTCAGCAAAGGAAATGATGTACTGATAATAGTTGTTGAGCATGCCTGGAAACATGCACGTCTGCCCACGCCCCATGCAGATCTCACTGTACTGCCACTGTCTGGTGGCCTGGTTCTCCCTGAGTGACATCAAGCGCCTAAAGAGGAAAAGCAAACGGCATTAATACCAGTCACTGATGGCACCATCTGGAGCAGCGTAAAAGTCACTGATTGGCCACGGAACCTGAATCTCTGGGTCTCAGTTTCATGTTTGTCGACTGCAATGAAAAATTCTTTTTTCCTAGGAGCATCCCCAGTCCCTGCCCTTATAGGAAAAATGGGATGTGATTTAATTCAACAAATGTTTATTAAACACCAAGAGTGTCTCCTCACTCCAAACCATTTTCTACTTGGTTGTCAAGGTAATGTTTCTTTTCTTTTTTTGAGGCAATGAAGCTTTAGGGACTTGACGAGGGTCACACAGCTAGTAAGTGTCTGAGGCAAGATCCGAACACAGGTTCTCCTGACTCCTGGGCCAGTGCTCTATCTACTGCACCACCTAGTTGCCCCCAAGGTGACAGCTGTAAAGCTCAGGTGTGACCATGTCACTTTCCTGATCTCTGCTCTCCAGTGACTCCCCATTACCCAAAGGGTAAAACACAAACCCCTCTGTTGGACATTTAAAGTCCTTAACAACTCAGCCCCTTCCTACCTTTCCAGTTGTCTAATGCTTTCTTTCTCTTCACACACTCTATGGTTCAGTAACTCTGGCCCACTTTTACCTTCCTCAAGCACCACACTCCACCTCCTATCTCCATACCCTCTCCTTAGTTGTCCCCCACACCTTCAATGACTTCCCTCTTCATCTTTAGTTCCTGGGTTCCTTGTCTTCCTTCAAGACTAAATGCAAATCTTACTGTTTTAGGAGACTTTTCATGGTTCTCCCAACTTTAGTGCCTTCTCCTCTCAGATTACCATCCATCTACTCTGTATACGTATGGTATGTACATGTGGGCTCCCCTCATTTAAATGTAATCTGCTTTAGAATAGGGCTGGTTTTTTATTATTCCTTGTATCCCCAGAACTTAGCACAGAGTCAGGCACAAAATGAGCACTTAATAAAAGCTTGTTGATTATTTCCTCAGGGTAAGGCACTGTGCCAGGCCCTGTGGATGCAAAAGCCAAAACAAAATAAAGAGCTTATATTTTTAGATAGATGATAGCAGTAGATAGCAAGCCAGACCTGGAATCAGGAAGCCCTGAGTTCAAATGTGACCTAAGATGCTTATTATTTGTATGAGTCTGGGCTACTTGCTTCCCCTCTGTTTGTCTCAGCTTCCTCATCTGTAAAATGGGGATAATAATAGCACCTGCTTCTCAGGGTTTTGTGAGGGTAAAACGAGATTATATTTGCAAGGCATTTAGCACAGTGCCTGACACATGGTAGCTGCCATGCAAATGTAAGCTATTATATATATATATATATTTATAATATATGATGTATTATTATGTTATTACATATAATAATATACTATACTATACTATATTGTATTATATTATATTATATTGGAAGGATGCAACACAGAGATAAGAAACTAAGTGATGATATGGGAAGAAAGGAGTTCTTATAACTTCAGAGCTCAAGGAATGTCAGAGATAACTCTAGAGATCAGTTCTGAGGAAAGCCTGAGGGTCTAGTAGGGAATGGGTGAGAGATGTGATCCAGGCATGGGTGACAAGCAGAGAGACAGGAAGGGGAATCTCTCAATTTCCTCAAATTTGAGGAAAGAACACCTAACAGGCTATTTTGCCTGAAACATTAAGTGCATGTAGTGCAGCCATAGGAAACAAGTTAAATTCAGGTGTTTGGGTACTAATAAATTCCTTCCCTCTCTCCCACTAAGGACTATAAAGAATATTCATGAAAATAAATTCATTTATATAGGACTAAAAGGTTCACAAAATATTTTTTTCACAACAATCCCTTGAGCAGGATGCACAAGTCGTCTTATCTCCATTTTACACATAGAGAAACTGAGGCTCAAAGACAGTGATTACAGTCAATGAGAGCTGACACTGGCCCTAATATCTAACTCCTAAGTTCAGGGCTCTTTCCCTATGACAGAATAACAGCCTCACATGCAGAAGTTCAGTCATAAAATCTGATTCAATACATGCATGTTGTATCATGGTGTTGTACATGAAATATCTTTAAGTGAAGCATTACAGAAATGTAAACTGTTATCGTCCACCCATGTGAAAAGCCTTTTCCCCCACCTTTAAAAAAATTATTTTATTTTTTTATTTCCATAACATAGTAGAATAGAAAAAATGATTGTACATGAAATTTATTTTGTACAACTTATTTATTATAAACAACTTGTTATTCCCTTTAAATATATAATAAAGTTATGATGTAACTTCCTTTTTTTCCCTTTTTTCCTTCCCATCTCACCAGCCTATAGAAGGCTAGCATTAGACACAAAAATGTACATATCTGTAAAACTATTTTATACATAATTATCAATTTTTTCTTTGGATGCAGATAGTTATCTTCATACGTCCTTTGTAGTTAATTTGGGTATTTATAATACTCTCATTTTTAGTCATAGTCTCCTCTACCCTCGCATTCCATTGTGCTCTCTAGAAGCTCTGTTCTAAACAAGCTTTCCTTCCTTCTGGACCTTTCACCTTGAATTTATTTTATCTTCTGATGCTCCTGACCTGCTCCGGAAGACATTGTATCTATCGTTGATCACCCTTCCTGATATGAGTTTCTCCTTCTTTCTTGCCCTGGAACCAAGAGGAGTCATCCTACTTTTTATTGTTGACTGACCCTTCTACATCCTCCCTCTGTGACCTCTCTTCTTTTGAGGTTGGCTCCATCTGTTTGTCTAGGTTCTTATGGCTATAAATCTACCAGTCTCCAAATCACTCTCTTTTTTTAAGGAGTTCTGTACTGGGTTCATACTCTTGCTCTCCACCTCATTCCTTGCCCTCTTATCATGACCCATACCATGCTGCTGCCATGATTTTAAATTCTGATATATATATATATATATATATATATATATATATATATATATATATTCTTTCAATTTTCCCTCTATCACACTTCCCAAACCAACTTTTTCCCACCATGACCTCCAGTGATTGTCATTCTTCTTCTAATTCATTACCTGCTTTTGTCTCACTGTCCTCTTCCTAAGTCAACTTTAAACAGTTAAACTATGTACCTCGACATCCCTTTGCTCCTTATCCTACACTATCATTCATACCCTGTCATTCCTCAACCACAGGTTACATTCACTATCTTCTCCCTTTCTATTTCTATTTTGTTAAACACCATTGGAAGAAGTCATGCAACAACGATTGCTGAGTCCTTCTCATCTACCTTAACTCAACCACTCTACCAAACTCAACCACTACCTAATCCTCCAAAATAAACACTCTATCTACTACTTCCATACATTTACCTAAACCAGACCTGCATAACCTGCAGGTCACCAAAGGATATTGGATAGCCTATGAAGAATGTATAGGAAGACATACTCTACATTTTTGGTGGGCCACCCAAAATCCCTAGGCATGTAGTCCATAGGCCACAGATTGTACAGACCTGGCCTAAACCATATACTAGTCATGGAATAGAATTTCTTCTAATCTCTCACTATCAGAAGCCCTATCTTTTTCTTCAACTAAAAGTACCCTTTCCTTCATGAAGCTTTTCCTGATCCTCCCCCCTACCCCAGTTATTAATATTCTCCTTTTTCAAATTATATTCATGTGCCTACACAATGTTATATCTCTCTCCCTCCAAGTAGAATATAAGCTTCTTGAGGGTAGGAAATTTTTCAAACTTGTCCTGGTATCCCCGTGTCTAGGTCTGTGTCTAGCATAGAGCAAGTACTTAATAACTGTTTGTGAAACATTTGGAATGTGGAATTATCCTATGGGCAGCTTTGTGGTTTGGGCATTTCAAAACATACTAAGGCCGCCTTGCAAGCCCTTTTCCTTCCCACTCAGTAAATCATAACTTGCATTATATGTGGTTTCAAGCACGCAGGGTTCCTTTTTGTTACCACAGGTTATAGGCTATACCAGCATGCTCTTAGGGCCCTTCCAAGTTTTGGAAACTAGTTGTATATATAGACCACAACTTGAAATATGTATGTTATTTATCTAAAGCTTATAAATATTTTAGTAATATAGGTTTCTATGGACATAGGTATCTCCTAGGGAGAAGTTAAACACTGTTTTTTTCCAAGAGGGATATATTCAAGGATAGAAACAAAAAACTTTAGAACCTCAGACTGGGGCTACATTCAACATTCAACTATCAGAGCCTTAGGATAAAGACAACATTGGCTCTTTTCCTTTTCAACCAGTCTCACTAAGCCAGGGAAAGGGTGAAGTTGCAAGGGCCATTTAAACTCTACCGTGGAGACTGTCAAGTAGGCATTATTCTGCTAACAGTGTCTTAATGGTGGAACTTCTGGCATTAGTTGAGTAAGTAGAAAGATCTATGGATGTTAGGCTCTGTGAGAGGCACCAAAAAACCCACCACATCAAGCAAGCAGAATAATATCTCCAGGATTTATGAGAGCTATGGTGAACCAGAAGCTGAATATTAGACTTGGACAAGAACCAGCATGAGGCAACAGGTAAAAAGGCAATATATGTAAGCAATGTTGTTAAGCCAGTGAGCTGGCCAGCATGGTTACTTACCCACTCATAAAATCCCCAAATATGTATAGCCCGTTCAAATTGGGGGACTCACAGCCCCGGTAGATGTAGCCTCCTGTGACTGACTTTCCCATCTTGTGTGGATACGCATAGATTGGAAGAACATCGTCTGTAGGGAAAGACAAATTATTTCTATTTCCCCATGCACTTGGCTACCAGCCTGGGCTATACCCAGTAAAGCTCCAGCCTAAAAGGTGAACCAGGTGCAATGAATGGCTTAAAATATTGGAAGGGCTAGCATATGGAAAAAGGATTGCTCTGCTTAACCCCAGAAGGCAGAACTAGAAGCAATCAGTCAGGAGATAAAAAAAAAAAAAAAAAAATGTATGGAAATACTTCCTCACTGGACCTAGTTAAAAATGGAATGGGTTACTTCAGTAGGCAGTGAGTTGCCCATCACTAGAAGTCTTCAAGCAGAGCATGGATGGTCATTTGGCATGGATACTATAGTGGGGATTCCTGTTCTGAGGGGATTTGTCCTAAAGGATTCCTGAAGTCCCTTCTACATGGAAGACTCTTATTTTTTCTTTGATATCCTATATTTTATCTCTAATAAGATTTTCCTGAATATCACAATAAAGTGAATTTAAAAATAGATATCTTCATTTGAATATATATTACATACATATTATTTGCATGTGGCCATACTTGCCATATAATCTATTCTCAAGCTCCTTTCAAAATTTGAGGTTCCCACATCCTAATTTTTATTCTTTTCTTCTGCAGTCTCACTGACCCAGGTGTCTACTCCCTGAGCCAGGAAAAGGAACAGAGAAGTTGGAAGGGCCACCCAAGGTCTTTCTTGAGTCATAGGGTGGAGTCGGGGTCTTTAACCTTTTTGTGTACCATGGACCCCTTGTAGTAGTCCAGGGAGAGCTGACCCTTTTCAGACATTTAATGTTTTAAAAAATGAATAAAATAGAATGCAAAGCATCACAAAGAAACCCAGTAATATTGAATAACAATGATCACAGTATTTCTTTTAAAAAAATATACCAAATCCAGGTGGAGAACTCCTAGTTTAGAGAATTTTCAATTGAGTATTGCCCTAATGAGTACATGACATCACATTTGGGAGGGCCAGGGTTGTAGAGGGCAGGAGAGGGAGAGATTGGCATCTAAAATCAGGAAGGCAGCAACTACTACCTATACTCTAACAAGGACCTCTCTTCTACTCTGAGGTTACTTTAGGTAGGAGAAAAAGAAAGGTGAAAGAAAGAAAGAGAGAGAAAGGAAGGATGGATGGAAGGAAGGAATGGTGGAAGGAAGGTAGTAAGGAAGGGAAAGGAAGGGAAGGAAGGAAGGAAGGAAGGAAGGAAGGAAGGAAGGAAGGAAGGAGGAAGGAAGGAAGGAAGGAAGGAAGGAAGAGATAAAAGCAGGGCTTCTAGATTTATGTTCCTAAACTGGCCTCTACACTATGACTATAGAACTGTTACAAGAGAGTCACAAGAGACCTTTTTGGGGCAGAGTGTTCTTGCTTTAAAAAGTCTAATTCTCTGAGTAACTTTCTCTGTGTGTCTGTGTCTATGTCCTCCTGTGATCCTTACTTGGGAATGTCTTACACAGCAGCTTGTCTTAAAAAAAAAATCAATGTATAAGGCCTTGGACCCAGAGGATACCTATGGCCAAGAATGATTGTGCAGCACAAGGTTAATGACATTTGCATATCTGTCTGAGTCCCTTCCTATCCCTGAAGGTTATGTAAAGGTCATAGGACCTTTGCACTCAGAGGTAAGGGGGTCCAGATCTCAGAAATGACTCAAGGAAAACCTGAGTTATCAATATCCAAAACCCTCTGAGGTCCACTCTGCCATACTGAATTCAACTCATGGCCCAAGCACATGGTCTTTCACCCCAAACTATCAAAAGCCAAAATGACTGTGCATCAAGGGGTAAAAATGAGTTTAGTACAAGTTCTCCCTGATCCCCTGGCAACTCTGCTTACTCTTCTGCGTGAATTTGGTTCCTCTGCCTAACCGCTCAGTAGCATCGTTGTGGTTCAGAAAGTTAAGCAAGAGGAAGCACCCCTGAGTTCTGCTCAGAAGTGGCAGTTCTTGTGTTTTTAGAACAAATTTTAGAAAAGAAAACTTACAATATTTAGAAAAAATTCCAAACCCAAGTCCTCTCAAGAACTTTTCTGCCAAAAAAAAGTCCAAGGTAAAAAAAGGAGAAATAGCGCTCACATGACTGAATTCCATATGGGAAACAGAATGAAAACAAGGGTTGGGAATTAACCATATTAGCCTCTTGTAACCACTGTCTGTTGTACTCTCTGTTACTTCTTTCTACAAATAGTAGCTAGTTCACTATAACCTGCCACTCTTGAATAAGGGAAGTAGTGGTAGAAAGAAGGGATTTGTTCTCTATCAAACCACAATTGCTAGGAAAGCTCCCTAGTACCCAGTGAGGTCGGGAGTATTGTGTTTTGTTCCAGGTACCACATTTTTGAAAGAAGAATGACAAAGTGGAGAAGAGAGAAGGAAAACTGGGATGGTGAGATTAGAAAGAATGACATATAAGAATCTTTTGAAGTAACTGGGAATGATTTACCTAGAGAAGAAAAGACTTTGGGAGCATATAATAGCTATTTTCAATTGCAGTGATTATACAAGACTTTAAAACTAACAGAAAGTATCTAGGTAAAAAGGGTTTCTTTACACATTAGAGGTATCAAAGTCACTGTCTATTGGCAGCACTCCCAAATACACCTAACCAGATCAAGATAAACTTGAGAAATATTTAACAAAATAAATAAAAATACAATAGAACATGGATGATGTTAATATATGGCTTTCTAAGCTAATGTGCAGTCAGAAAAGGTCCTTATGTACTTTTTAGTGACCTCCTCCATTTCAGTTTGGTACCTCTGCTTTATGTTACCTATATCAAATTATGTTCTAAAATTTATCAAAGGCTCATTAATGGAACCTCACTAGTTTGAGCAAGACAAGCACAACAAAAGAATTATTCTATGGGGGCTCAGTGGAAGATCTGGGAATATTTAACCCATAGATGAGAAGACTTGAGGGACATTTGATTTCTGTCTTTAAATATTTCACAGCCTCACTCAGTGCCAGAACTAGAGGGGACTTTAGGGATCATTTGGTCCAATCTTCTCTTTTTTACAGATGAGGAAGATAAGGCCAAAAAAGTGAAGTGACCTCTTAAGAGTCATAAACATGAAGACAGGATTCAAACCCAGGTCTTCTGACTCCAAATCCAGTGATCTTTCAATTGTACTCAAATAAAATGTAGATTTATTTTGCTAGGCCTCTATGGGTACAACCAGGACCAGTGGGTAGAACCTAGAGAGAATCTAATTTAAGCTTAAAATAAGGAAGAATTTAAGAACAAGAACTATGTAACCTTGGTGCATGCTGCACTGAAAGGTAGTGACATCCCCACCACCAGAAGACAATACTCAGAGACTATATGACTAGAAGAGATCATAATTTTAAAGTCAGAAGGAACTTAGGGAAACTGGAGAAGAGAGAGGAATGTGGTATAGTGGTTGAAGAGCTAACCTCAAAGCCAAAAAAGACCTGGGTTCAAGTCTTACCTTTGACACATAATGACTTTATGACCTTGAGTAAGTCACAACCTCCCAGTGTTCTCTAGGCTGCTAAGTTTTGCAGATTCAGTGCTGTCTCAGATTGATAGAGAGCCTCTTCACCTAGGAGTTCCCTATACCAGTAAAATCACAGGTCTATTTCTTATCTATTCCTACTATAGAGGAGATCAATATTTTGTTTAGAAAGTTAGACTACTAGATGATCTCTGAGGTCTCTTCCCACTTTGAGATGAGTCCATGAACCATCCCATTCAAGGTACAGGGGACTAGAGGTAGGAAGAGGGCAAGGGATGGAATTGGCGTAAACAAATTACCTAGTGAAGAATTGGCACATAGTTTTTTGTCATAGCACTCAAAGCCTTCCCTGGCCCTCCATCCATAGTTCTTCCCCTTCTCTACGATGTCAACCTCTTCAAATTTGTTCTGGCCAACATCTCCACAGAAAAGCCTCCCCTGCCCTTCCTTGGTGATGGGGTCGCCTCGGTCAAAGGAGCAGCGCCACATGTTCCGAACGCCATAGGCATAGACTTCTGGTCGGGCTGATGGGTCACCAACAAAAGGGTTATCAGGAGGAATTCTATACAGGGGCCCTCGGTCATTGTGATTCACGTCGATCCGTAATACTTTGCCAAGTAAGGCTGACCTGGATACAATCAGAGGAGAGAAGACAAAACTCAACAAAACAGGGAAGCACTTTTTTGAGGGGGGGAAAGGGGTAATAGACCTGTGATTTCATGAGTATAAGGAACCATCATAGAAATCTGCCTGGTATACTGATTTGCCAAAAGTCAAGGTCACAGGAAGGATTTGAGGCCAGTTCTTTCTAACTCACACTGTCTCTCTTATATGTATCTGCCTTTAATGTTTATGAAGCTGTCTTCTGACCAACACTTATGAATTCATAAGTTCATGTAATTCATTCAACAAGTATTAGTTATTGTCTACTATTTGCCAGGCATCAGGAGACCCTGGGAAGACAAGATGAAATGAACCAGTCCCTGTCCTCAAGTGGCTTATATTCTATTGCAGAGAAGCAATATGTACATGGTTTTAGATAATTAAGATCCATGTCAACTCATCTGGTCTAAAATCCCCATTTTATAGACCAGGAAACAGAGGCCCATCTGGGTAAAAGAACTTGCTCAATGTCATACATGTAGTAAGTGGCACACATAAATTGGATTCAAACAAATACATATACATCAACCACAAAGACCCAAAACCTTTCATTCAATTCAACCGAACAAATATTTATTTGTTCCAGATCACCAATTAAATGCAAGATCCTTCTATATTTTTCTTGGTATAGCTTTTTAAAATTTAATATTCATTTTTTTAAATTTTGAGTCAAATTCTCTCTCTCCCTCCAGTTCCAACCTAACCCATTGAAAAGCTAAGCCATATGATACCCACTATACATGCAAAATGTATTTCCATATTAGCCTCATGAGATCCTACTATGTTTGAACTGAGGGGGAGGATGTCAAAATAAATGAGATGTGGTCTCTGCACCCCTAAAATTTATGGCTAAGAGAGTGATAGAACACAAGCACAAATAATTATAGTGCAAAATCTAATGTGAAAGTACATTAAGAGAGATGTCAGTGTTTTATTAGTTCAGAGGAAGGAGGAATAATTTCTGGTCATCAAAATCAAGGAAGGCTGCAGAGAAGAAGCAGTCGCTCAGCAGACCTTGAAAAATAGACAAGACTCCAACTGGCAGAAATGGAATTGAGAAGGGGAAGGCATTTTAATTAACAGGAACAGATGAAGAAAACAGTTGTCATTGTTGAGTCATATCTGCTTCTTCCTGACCCATTTGGAGTTCTCTTGGCAATGATACTGGAGCTGTTTGCCATTTCCTTCTCCAGTTCATTTTACGGATAAAGAACTGAGGCAAACATAGTTAAATGACTTTCCCAGGGCCATATAGCTAGTAAGTGTCTGAGATCAGATTTGAAATCAGGAAAACTAATCTTGTGATTCCAAACCCAGTGGTCTATGCACTGCACCACCTATCTGCTGAGGAAAAGAGGAGAGGCAGGAAATAGTGAAGCATGTGAAGGTGATAATGGGCTCAAAAGTTTGTCAGGAACACAAGACATATAAAGAGGCGCAGTGGAAGACAGTGAAATAGAATTGAGAGTGCACCGGATCAAAGATACCTGAGTCCTAACTGAGAGTTTGCCATCTACTAGCTGGGTGACCTTGGTCAAGTCATTTTTACCTCTCTGGATTTCATTTTCCTCATCTATTAAACAGGAAAAACATAACTGCACTGGCTTTTTCATAGGATTGTTGTTAGAATCAAAAAAGATAACACAAATTCAAAAGTACTCAATAAATCATGGAATTTGCTCATCCCTTGGCTATGATTATTAGTATTACCATTATGCAGCTGGAGAAGGAGACAAACTAAATTGCCTCGCACACCAGCTTGAGGAAACTGGATAATCAACTTCCAAAATTTTGGGTGGATGAAGAGGGCACAAGAGATCTTTCGTAGTTTATCTGGAACTGAATTCAGATTTCCCTGTAGGCAATTTCAGAGGCTGTTTGTTATATACTGCCTTCAACAATAACATTCAGTACATTTAAATAGTGAGATGTTCCTTGTATAATGTGGACATTAGAAGTAGAAAACTAATGTTTTTTTTTCTTTAAATAAAGTTTGCCCAGTCCCCTATGAGTCCTTCCATTTCTATTTTCTGAAATGTGCCTTAAAAGTCATCCAAAAAATTAGCGGGTTCAGAAGGTCCTTGCATTATACTATATATACTTACATATGAAAGCAAAAATCACTAATTATGATAGATTTAATTATTGTAATTAGCAATATACACTGTTTTTATTTCACCTTCTCAGAAAAATTTCTATCATCTCACCAAGGGAATCAAGCTAGCTGCCTTGAAAATCCAGAGTAAGGACTCTGGATTTACACTAACAAGATGCTAATTTTGTGTATATATTTACTAGGCTTATATGAGTCACCTGTTTACTAAACCAAAAGAAATTGATAAATAGAGTCAACTCTCAATTATCCAGGCCAATGAATAGAACTTCAGAGCAGATGACCTATAATCAGAGGTCCTTGATAGCCAGGGATGACCCTCTGGCTCCTCTTCTTGAAGGGGCTTCTACCCTGAACTCAGATTTTCAGCAAACTATCTTCATTGGGTACTATCTAAAGTTAAGAATGTTTGTACCCAGAGAGAAACACTCTCAACACTTCTTCTTCTTGAAGTATATTAACTAACATCACTCACATGGTCAATTAGAAGGGAGGGAGAAAAGCAGACCTAATGTCCTACACTTCAAACTAGGACCTTGAGAAAGAGCCCACCCCTTCCTTCCCAACCCTCCAGCAGAGCCACACTTGTACTATCCGAACAAGGTATCCTGGTTCAATGGGACCAAACTCCTTCTTTCCTGCAAGAAAAAGAAGTTCTTACTTGTTTTGTGAGTTTCCAAACTTCCCAAATGGATCTCCTGCCATTCCTCCATCCCCAGTGAAGATGTAAAGATACCCGTCATCTCCAAAGAGTAGTTGTCCACCATTGTGGTTGGATGCTGGTTCTTCTATTTCCAAAATTATCCTAATTTAAGAAAAGAAAGTCCTTCAAATCAGAATGTCAAATTTGCATAGGATCACTGAATGAAATAGCTGGAAGGACCCTATCATTCTAAAGTCTCTTCTAACCCTGATATAAAAATACAGACTATGAGAGCTAGAAGGGGCCTTTGGGTCTTAGAACTTAGCAGATCAAAGCAGGAAGGAATTACAGAGATCTTCTAAGTCCAGTCTATTCCTTTTACAAAGGTACTGAGGCCCAGAGAGGAGAAATGATTTCACTAGTCTTACTTATTTCATTCAACTCATTGATTTTATTCAGCTCAATCCTAGCTCAACTCAACTGTCTGGACACCTCCTCCCCAGAAGCCTTGACCACCTGACTCCCTCCTGGGCCCTACTCTCCTAATTGCTGAGTCCCTGGCCAGGGCTACCATTCATTGCACACTTCAATCTCAGCTCAATTCATTTGCTGGATTGTTCTACCTCCTTACTTAGCATTTGCCCTGGCATGAATCCACTTGACCCCTTCCTATCCCACCTATCCTACCTGGGTTTTTCAACTTCCCTTTATGTTTTGTGTTCTCCTTATTAAAATGTTAAAGTACCGAGAGTAATAACCATCTTGTTTTCCAGTATGCATCTCCCCAGCACTTAGAACAATGCCTGACATATAGTAAGTGTTTGAAAAACTGTGCTATCTACTGGACTACTAATCATTCCCCAATATCACTGTTTTCCTCTCATGAATTTAGGCTGGTACCCATGCCATGAAAACTTTCAAGGTTCACATCAAGTGCCAACTCTTCCTCAAATCCTTCCTTTTCTGATGCTAAAAGTGATGTTTTCCTCCTCCGATTTATTATGGCACTTGACCTGGATCTCTACTTTGCCCATATTACATTCTATCCTAAATACATCATCAGGTAGCTAGTATAAGTATTACCTCCATTTTACAAATGTGGAAACAGAAGCTTGGGAGGTTAATTGATATGTTCAGGCACATAGCTAGTAAATAACTGAAAGCAGAATTTGAATCCAGGTCTCTTCACTTCAAGTCCATCAGGCTACATAAACTCTCAGGAAAGTAGCCAAAGAGATCTGGCTATTGGGGGAGAAGGGTGGAATCCAAGAGGGCCTCATGGACAAGGCAGCTCTGAGTTGGACCATCTCAGGCTGTGGATTTCCTTTACCAGGCCCCAGAAATCTCTTTATCGTAAAGCCTCACTCCAGCTCTGATATTCACATATTGGAAGAACCCTCTGCCCCTATGACTTCCCCCTCCAATTAAATGGCTCCTTCTGGAATTTCCATTTAAAGATGGTACCCAAGCCAACCATATCTCAGTCATCTTCAGTATAAACTATGGATTTTCTGTAACAATCCCCCTTCCCCAAGTACTTGTGTCCTCTCTTAACCTTTTTCAGTTTCTTTTTATGTGTTATCTTCCCTGTTTAGAAGGTAATCTCCTGGAGGGCAGATACCTCTTTCTCCGAATATCTGTAGTCCCAGTGCTTTGCACCCTGTCTGATCCACAGTAATTGATTAATTAATGCTTGTTCACTGACTGGCTGAGCCTTAAAGGACAGACAGAAATAGAGGAGAAGATTTTCTAGGCATGGGAAGGCAATCTGTGTCTTGATAAAATTTATGAAATTTAAAGGGGATGGCCCAGATGCAAATGATCAGAATGGATTTACTTAAATGTAGAGAAAGAAATTTTTTAAAAAAAGAATAATTAAATGGGGGTGAGGTGGGGGGATAGCACAATTAAGCTAAAAACTGAGAGTTCCTAAGAAAGACTTAACAGAAAATCATTTTACTCTCACTTTATACACTGTTCTACAAACTTGGTAATCCTATTTTCCAGCCCCCAACAGATTAGAAGTTTCCAGTTAAAAATGAAGCGGAATGGTTATTGAAGACACGAACATTGACAAGAGTAGAAAAAAACAACAGCAGATACTGAGGGGAAATCTGAAAATTGTTTTCAGCACAGAAGGAAGATTGAATGAAAACTATGATTTAGTGGAAAGAACACTGAGTTTACAGACCAGTATTTAAACACTATCTCTGCAACTTACAACCCAATTTTGTTGTCATTTCCAGTTGTATCTGCCTCATTGTGACCCCATTTGGGATGGATTTGGAGTGTTTTGCCATTTTTGCCTCCAGTTCATTTCATAAATGAGGAAACTGAGGCAAATAAGGTCACACAGCTAGTAAGAGTCTGAGGCTAGATTTGAACTCAGAAGATGAGTCTTCCTGACTCCAGGCCCAGCACTTGATCCACTGCACCATCTAGCTGCCCCTTATAACTCCGTAGGTAAATTAATGACCCTCCCTTCATAACCCGGCCCTTTCCTACCTTGCTAATCTTCCTTCACCTCATTCCCCTCCACACACTCCCTGACCCCATGGCACTGGCCTCCTCACACATGACAGAGATACCATCTCCCAAATCTAAGCATTTTCACTGGCTGTCCCCCATGCCTGGAACTCTCTCTTCATCTCTGCCTCTGCCTAGAGTCCCTCCTCCTTTAAGGAGACTTTCCCAGTCTTCCAGCATCTTAGTGCTTTCCCTCTGAAATTATCTCCAATTTATCCTGTGCAGATCTTGTTTAAACATAGTTGTTTGCATGTTACCTTCTCATTAGATTATGAGCTCCTTGAGAACAGGGCTTGTTTTTGTTTTTGCCTTTCTTTGTATTGCTAGCACTTAGTGCTTCGAGGTACTTAATAAATGTTTGCTGATTCAGTAAATATTTGCTGTTGACTCTGTGGGCCTCAGTTTCCTCATCTATGAAATAAGAGGTTAGATCAACCACTTAATCAGTAAGCATTTATGAAGCTCTTATTATGCCCCAGGAACTATGCCAAAAGATGGGAATAAAAAGAATGAGGGAGATTAAAATGATCTCTCGGTCCCGTCTGGTACTATATCATATGATCCTATGGTCTCTAAGGTCACTTTGAGTCCTAACATTCTATAATTCTGAACATTGTTTAAGATGTCAAAGGAGTCTGTGATACAGTTGAGAAAGATTTCCATCTCAAATGTTTAATTTGTTTTTTTAAGCTTTGCTTCTCAATAGGGCAAATTTCTACTATCTAGAAAATCCAACTCAACCAAATCAGTCATTCCCAGAGGACTTCAGACAGCCAAGATTCTATTATACCTTTTTATTTGTTTTCCTCCCTCCCCTAGGAATCAGTGTTAAGTTCTCCCCAAAAAGCACTACCTTTCAGATCTGTGGTCCACAGTATTCATGTCATCAGGGGAAATCTTGAACTCACTGATGCGGATCATCTCCTCGTAACTGACTTCCACAGAGTAGTACACATAGACTTTCCCAGTATATTTAAACTGAGGGTGGAAGACAATGCCAAGAAAGCCCCTCTCATCACCTTCCCAGGGAGAGGTGAGCACAGCCTCACTGACATTCAGAAACGGCTTCTCCAACCTTGAACGGTTGGGAAGGTAAGTCCAGACCAGCCCCACCTGCTCAGCCACAAAGAATCGGTGGGTGCCATCATTGGCATGCACCATGGCCACGGGGTTCCGGAGTCTGTTGGCCACCTCCACCAGGCAGAGCTCCAGGCAGCCTTCTGTGCCAGCCCTCACCTGCCCCAGGTTCACATTCAGATTCTCGTTGACCAATAGCCGAGGGAAACAGTAGTCAGCATCATCAAGTGATAAGTAGCGGCAAAACTTGGCCCGGTTAGTCTCCAGGGCCCATAACTCTGGGTCCGGGGAGAGATGACGGAATATGGTCCTGCATCTGTGCCACACATCTATACAGTAGTCCTTACAGAGCCCAGGCACTGTCCGGATGGGTGTGGATGGGTCCTCTGCATCAAACAGGTGTGCAGCATATGGAGAGCATTCCTATAGACACAGAGAGAAACTGGTCTTCATTTTTACCCCGAAAGCCCTAGTGGCCAACAACCCTTTCCATATGTAAAAGAAAAAAAGTTGTGTCCATTTCCCTCAAATGGCTCTTATAATGTCACTTTCTCTAAGAAGCCTTTCTGAACTACTCAGAAGAGAGGGAATAACTGCTAATAACACTCCAGCTAAATTAAGGTAAAACAGGAATCGCCCTTATGATTTCACTGGTATAGTGATGATGAAGCTCTACCAATCCAAGATGGAACCTACTCTAGAAGAAGAGGTACATGCAACTCTCTGTAAGAACTCTGGGAAGTTAAGTGACTTGCCCAGGGTCACACAATCAATGTGTATTAGAGGCAGGATTTGAATCTGGCTTTTCCTGACACTGAGTGAGACCAGTGGTCCATCCACTATATCACATCCCTCTCCACTAAAAGATATTCCCACAATATTTATTCACATTTCTATAGTGCTTTCAAGGTTTACAAAGTGATTTCCCCATAATAACTCTATGGAATAAGTAATATAAGTATTAACATACCCATTTTCTAGATTTAAAAATAAGAGAAGTGATTTCATTTGTTAATCCATTCATTCATTCATTCAACAAGCCTACTCATACCAGGTAGTACACTAAGTATTAAGGATATAAAAACAAAAACAGAAGTCCCTGCCTTCAAGGAGCTTATATTCTGTCACAGAGAGCAAGTGGATGCAAGATATTCAAACCCTAATTTTTGACTCCAAGTTCAGTTCCCTTTCTTCTATATCTGTGCTATTCCCATGACTTTTCCATACTCTTCATTAATATACCGATGGTTTAACCAATTTTTATTTTCATATTCCCAATACCTTGCATAGTGCCTGGCACACAATAGGCAATTAATAAATGCTTATCAAATTGAATTGATAAAGAAGTAAAGTTGCCTGTTTTGGTTATAATACAAATGTCCTCTCCAATATCATCTGTGTATGGTCTAAAGGCTAGGAAAAAAATGTGTGCAAACATAGAGAGAATGAGGGAGGAGGGGGAAGAAGGAGGGGGAGGAAGGAGAGAGAGAGGGAGTAGGAGGGGGAGAGAGAAGAAGGAAGAGGGAGGGGAGGAGAAAAGGGGAAAGGCGGGGAGTGGGGAGAGGCAGAGAGTCATGGCATGCTAGAACTAGAAGGAACCTCAAGATCATTCCTTCAGAGAATGTCAAAGTAAGAAGAAATCTAATAATCACCTAACCATGGAATGTTTGAGCTGGAAGGGACTTTAGAATCACCTAGTCTAACCTCTTCATTTTATAAATGAGGAAACTGAGGCCCTGGTGGGGGAACATGACTTGCCTAAAGTCACAAAGCAAGTGAATCACAGACTTCAGTTTATTTTCATAAGTTTGGCCAAAACAAAGAAGGAGGGGGGGGGAGGAGAAAAAAGGGGAAGAGGAGAAGGAGAAAAAGAAGGAGAAGGAGGAGGAGGAGAAAAAGAATTCATGTAGTGCTTCTACTACGTGCTAAAAACTTTTAAAATATTGACTCGATCCTCAAAACATCCCTGGAGGTAGATGCTACAAATGAAATTACTACAGAGGTATTAATGTCCTTATTACATCCCAAACCAAACTAAAATCAGGCCAGTTACAACAATATGTATGTACAACAGTATGCTGTTCTAGAACAGCATCAGCAACCAGTGTTCAAGTGCTTACTATATACCAAGTACTGTGCCAATGTTGTGAAAGATATATGCATATCCTGTGTCCAATAATCCAAAATCCAAACTAATTACTGACTTTTTACTTAAAAATCTAAAAGAAACTGCTGCGACCAAAACTTTGAAAATAAATAGCATGTGCAAGAACTATCCCTGGAAATTCCCTAGAATTCTTTGCCCAGAGTCAGAATGTCCTCTGTACATTATTCATTCAATACACTTCCCCTCAGTCACCTCTGGTGCTGTGAGGGATAGGAAGATCTACAAGGCACTGCTCCTGTCTTCACCATCTCCTAAGTATGAAGAGGTGCATACATATAAGCGCCAAAGGGTAGATAAAAATTAATACTAGAGTTGTCTTTGCCTCCAGGATACAAGACAAAATCCTCAGTCAATCATTTAAAGACCTACACAATCTGGCTTACTTCTTTTTGCAGCATTATTTCATGTTATTTCCCTTCACGTACATACTCTCTTTTATCAGTCAAATTTCTCCTTCTGGTCTTATGTGCCACTAAAGCTCCTGCCTCTGTGATTTTGCAAGAGATGGTCACCCCTTTCTGATTTGTACTATCATGCTTCTGTGTTGGTATTCCCAGCATTTAGTACAGTAGGGACCCTAAAAATGGTGACCTTACAATTACACTTTTTTAAAAAGTGACTAAAGGGTTCACAATCATTATGATTGAGATGTCATCGCTAGTTATAAATTCCAAAGGCATTAAAGACAATAAATATCAAAACATATACCCAAATATTCTCAGCAATTGTGATGGCAAAGTACTTCATTGATTAATTGTTATGTTTCGTTCTTAAAGAGGACCAAAATGACATCACTATGTTGGGGTCAAGGTGCGGTGTGTCCCACTGTGGCTGATCAGACCAATACAAGCTCTGAAGACTCTTCCTCAGGTTGAGCAGGGATAGTCCACATGAACATCTGGAGTGCAGAAGTGACTAAGTTTGTGCACCTCACATTTCCTTTGAGCTACTACAACTCTGGTTCATACAGTACAGTGCCTTCTTTGATGGGGGTCCTGTGTTGGTATTTTCCATGTCTCACAATCAATTCCAAAGTTCTTCAGAGAGACCTTGAGAGTGTCCTTGTATCACTTTTTCTCACGTCCATGTAAGTACTTGCTTTATAGGAGTTCTCCACAAAATAGACTTTTAGACAAAGATATTTTTGGCATTCAAATAATGTGGTCAGCCCATCAGAATTGCACTCTCTGCAGTAGAGTTTGAGTGCTTGGTAGTTCAGCTGAAGAAAAAGACCTCAGTATCCAGTACCTTATCTTGCCAGGTGATTTTCAGAATCTTCCTAAGACAATTCAAATGGAAGTGGTTCAGTTTCCTGGCATGGCACTAGTAGACTGTCCATGTTTCACAGGCATACAACAATGAAGTCAGCACAATGGCTCTGCAGACTTTGTTTGGTAGGCAGTCTCATACTTCTCTCCCACACTTTCCTTTAGAGCCTCCCCAACACAAATGTGCACATCAACCTCATCATCCATGTGGACATCTCCTGAAAGTACACTGCCAAGGTAAGTGAACTTATCCATAGTATTCAAAATTTCTCCATTTTCTGTAACTGATGGTTCCATATATAGATGGTGTGGTGCTGGCTGGTGGAACATGTGTGTTTTCTTGGTGTTAATTGTTAGGCCAAAATTAGCACAAGCAGCAGAGAATCGATCCATACCTTTTTGCATCTCAGCCTCAGAGGCTGTATCAGTGCACAATTATCTGCAAACAAAAAGCCACACACCAACTATCCCTCCCTTCTAGTCTTGGTTTGTATCTTTTCAAGTTAAATAATTTACCATCAGTGGTAGCTGATCTTGATGCTGTTTTCGTCCTCATTGAAAGCATCTGACAATATTGCTGAATACATCACACTAAAAAGTGTGGGAGCTAGTATACATCCGTGCTTCACTTCACTGGTGACAGAGAAAGCATGAGGGCATTAGCCAGCACCCATGTAAGCAGGCTATCATGAAACTGACAAACGATACTGACGAATTTCTCCAGGTAACAATTTGTCATAATTGCCCATAAGCCCTCATAACTGACAGTATCAAAGGCTTTGGGCAGATCAACAAACATTGTGTACAGACCTTTGTTTTGTTGTTGGCATTTCTCCTGGAGTTGTGGAAAAACAAACATCTTTTTGACTCTTCCTCAGCTCTTTCTGAAGTCACACTAGCTCTCAGGTAGATGACCATCTAATCTAGTAAGGAGGACTCCGGCAGGAATCTTGAAGGTAATCACTAAGAGAGAGAGATCCCTCTGGGATTGTCACAGGACAACCTACTTCCCTTTCCTTTACAGAGATGGACAATGGAGGAATCCTTGAATAAAAACTTTTAGGAAAAGTACTAGGAGCAAAATAAGTTCCCATTGACTCAAGAATGGCTAGATAAGTCATGATATGTGAATATGATGCAATATTATTACTATACCATAAAAAACAAGTATGAAGAATTCAAAAAAGTATCAGAAGAGTTACATAAATTGATTCAAAGTGCAATAAGACTAGGAAAACTAGATATCTATAAAGATACATAGAGATAGAAAGATATAATATATGTGTATTTAAATATATGGCTATTATATGTAAATATCAAGATATAATGTTCTTTATGTATGTTGTGTATTTATACATATACATAAATATTTTATATATAGTTTTTAGGGTTTGTGTTTCCATTTCTATAGTTGTGCATGTAACGACAATAAATATCATACACATATAAAGTATACATAGATATTACATATAACTATAGATATAATATAGTACTATATATATACATAATGTATATATATATATGACAACAATGTAAACAGAAAGAATGTTTTCAAAAACATTGCTGTGTAATTATAATGACCAAGCTTGGCCCTGGAGAAGATCCAAGCAAATAACACTTTTTGCAGTGGTAGAGAGTTGTGGATATGAAATATTACACATACTGTCAGAGATGG
Source organism: Bettongia penicillata ogilbyi (assembly GCA_023548195.1). Taxonomy (NCBI): domain Eukaryota; kingdom Metazoa; phylum Chordata; class Mammalia; order Diprotodontia; family Potoroidae; genus Bettongia; species Bettongia penicillata. The sequence continues at coordinate 729,522 of JAJHZJ010000160.1, forward strand.
TGCATTAATTGGTTTTTGAGGAATGCTTTTTTCCTCCTTTTAAAAAATGTTTGTTATAAGAGGTGACTTATTAGATAAGAGAGGAGGAGAAATGTTTTAGAAATAAAGATGATATGAAAACACAATATATCAATAAAAATAAGATAAAAAAAGTTTGTTAAATGAATATTTGTCATGCTTTGATAGGAACAAGTTCAGAGATCTCTAGCTTTTGATTTTGTTCTTTCAAGATGAATTTATTAAACAATTGAGTTTTCAAAACAGAAAATGCAGTAAAGCATTCTAGTATATTAGAATTAATAATAATAGCATTTATGCTATATAACTCATTAGATCCTTATCACACTCCTGTAAGGTAAATGTTATTATAATCCCCATTTTACAAATGAGAAAACTGAGGCTGAGCAAAGTTAAGTGACTAACTCAGGCTCACACAATTAGCAAATGTTTGAAGGAGGATTCAAAGTCAGTTTTCCTGTCTCCAACTCCAGCACTTTCTCCACCTTTTTACCCCTTTTTGATTTGGACTTAAGAAGGTCTGGGTTCAAATTTCTGGTCTGGGTGATCTTGGGCAAGTCACTTAAACTTCTCAGCCTCAATTTCTACATTTATAGAACAAGAAGAATGGACTAAATAAGGTTTCTTCTATCTCTAAGTCCTATAATTCTTTTGTTTCTAAAAAAAAAAAAAAAAAAAAAAGAGGGTACTTGGTTTCTTCTCAGGGATGCTTCCCACATTCCACTGAGGAAACTCAGCAATTTCAGTTGCCGGACCGGCTCACCAGCCTTTTCCTCAGTGTTGCTCCTCAAGTAATATGCATAGTGACGAGGGTCATTACAGAGCTAAAAGGGCTCTCTCCACCCCAGTTCCTTTCCAGTTCTGCTAAGTAGAGTCCCCACTATGAGTTGACAGCTAACCAGATTAACAGCCAAGGGATATAAGGAAGTTAGGAGGCTTAATGAATAAAGTGCTAGACTTGGAGCCAGCAGGACCTTTGATTCTTGCCTCAAATACTTACTAGCAATGTAACTCTGGGCAAGTCAGCCTCTATTTGTTCATCTGTAAAATGAGGGAAATAATCGTACCTACCTCACCAAGGTGCTGTGAGGATCAAATGGGACCAGATACAGAAAACATTTTACAAACCTTAAATGTTAGGTATTATTGCTATATAAATGTTAGCTATTTATACTATTATCTTTGTTATTGGAATTTGGGGCCCTCTGTAGTCATCTTGATCCATATCTAGTCATTGGACCCTGATGGCTCCAGAGGAGAAAGTGAGGCTGGTGACTTTGCACAGCCTTGCCTCACTGAAAGTCAATTCACTTGAAGTCATCATGGCATTACCTCCCCGATGTCATTGGTTCTCTTAGAGAACAAAGGACAGGCAACAACAATTATTGGAATTAAAAGGAATTTCAGACCACTTAGATGAGAGTTGAGATGGAAGAATCCCAGAAACAAGAGAAAAATAATTCAAAAGATAGATGTATTTTTAAAGTGTTGTAGTTCTATTGTTTTTCAATAGTGTCAGACTCTTCATGATCCCATTTGGGGTTTTCTTGGCAAAGATACTGCCATTTCCTTCTCCAGCTCATTTTACAGATGAGAAAATTGAGGCAAATGGGTTAAGTGACTTGCCCACTGTCATATAGCTAGTTAGTGTCTGAGGTCAGATTTGAACTCATCTTCCTGACTCAAGGAATGGCACTCCATACAGGATTACGTAGTTGCATTTTAAGTGTTAGGATGTTGTCTTTTGCTGGTTACGTGACTGTTACAATGGTCCTGGGACTTGGCTGAAGAAAATAGCTCCATCCCTTGGGACCAGGGGGAGGGGGAGGTTCTCTAGAGTAGTGCCAATAGAAGGCAGCATAGGACCTGCCAAAGCTCCATAGCATTTGTATTCCAACAGGTCGCAGCACAGAGTAGCTCAGCAGGGGCCCCCATCTCTTTCGGGGGATGTTGGGAGGCTCTGTAAAGTCAAAGATAGGGGTTGCCCTGGCTATACATGTTTCATCTTCGAGAATAACAACACATTTCCTACATTTATATCCCTTTGCATGTGTTCTCAAGCCAGACATATTCTTCACATGTATGCCCCTCGATATGGTATAAGAGGGAGGACGTTGAACCTGAAGTCACCAAAACTGAATTAAATTCCCAGCCAACAAGGGAGCAATTCATTTCAACTTTGCAAGCTTCTGTTTCCTCATTGGTAAAATGAGGGGGCTGAACATGATCACCTCTTAGACTCTTTCTAGCAGCTCTAGGGCACAACATACCACCACCCAAGGACAAAGTCAACAACTGCCAATGAAGTGCCTACCGTGTGCCAGGCACTTTGGCACTTAAATGTCAAAGCTGAGGTTTGATCCCATCTTCCCTGGTCACCCAAGTTTCCTGGCCATGTATTTCCTCTTCATCACTAGCAGTGGGGTCACCTGTAGAAGAGTATGCAAGGAAGCTTTTCAGTTGCTTATTTTGTCATGCTATTTGCCTTTTGCCTTGAATGAATGTTTTCCCCCTTTACTAAAAGAAACATAAGGGAAGGAGCTCTTAAACTGTGGTGTTGCATGGATGCTGGTTCCTAAGTTACTTTAAAAATGAGGTACCTTTTGGGAGACCCAGAAATGTGGGAAGGAGAGGGGACAGAGGGAAAAGGAAGAGTGAGTAGAGCTGAGAAATTTCACATTCCAAGGTGGAATTTGTTCATGAAACATGGATTAAAATCATGGATAAAATAAAAATGGCTTTTGACAACTTCAACACTGTGGAACAAGAATCAAGAAAATATGGGTTCCATTCTTGGTTCCAATATTTACTAGCCATCTGACTACTGGAAAGTCAGCCCTGAACCTCTCTGACCCTCAGTATCCTTGTTTATAAAATTACAGTAATAAAAGTAAGAAATTGATTTCCTCCCCTATCCCCCAACAATCACCTTGGATACCTCATGGAACTTTTAGGAGAAACATTTTTCTAATAAAAATTAAATTTTTTAAAAAGAATCCATTTAAATGAGTAGGGAAGGAATAGTCAAGAGAGAGAGAGAGAGAATTAGGAATTGAAAATTAAAATACAATTTTAAAAGAGTAAAGAGAAACTACGTGATATTATGGAAAGAATATTGTTCTTTAGATTGGAAGATTCAGGTTCAAATCCCATTTTGGCCTCTTATAAGCTCATAAAACTGAGAAAATCACTTTATCTGTCAGGGCCTCGGTTTCCTTTAACATAAAAAAGGAGGTGTATTTTAAGATTCCGATCCAGCTCTACCACTCTCTGAGGGTTCTAAATTGTAAGATCCACAAGGCTCAGGGACCACACTGCTTTGAAAGTCTATTTGTTCCCTACCGCCTAGCACTAAGTTCTACAAACAGGTGGTGTTTGATAAATGTTCAGAAGGACCTTTGAGATCATCAAAACACTCACTTCACAGAAGACGAATCTTGGCCGGCCCACATGGTCACACAAGTAGAACGAAGCAGAACTGGGATTGAAACCACGTCTTCTGCTGAAAACAATTCTTTCCCCTATGATGTGCTGATGCTCAGGGAATGCTGACAGCGATATATCCAGGGGTGTGCTGGGGCCAGCTCCCAGTCGATGGTTAAATTTTCATTGTGAGGATTTATACCTCAGAAATCAGTAAATGCTACAAACCAGGGCTTGATTCGTTGTTTTGCTGATTCCTTAGACTTAAGAAAGAGACAGGAAAATGTGAATAATGCCGATTAAGCTTAAAAGCATGTTGTCCAGATTTTTCTTTGTAAGCCAATTGTTAAACACGTTACCAGAACACCCTGAATTTATCCCATTGTACTTTTATTATCTTTTCAATAAAACATCATGTACAACAGCAGAATCAGCCTGGTTTGAGAAAGTTTGCACATTCTAATTTTCTGAGTTTGAAAATGAATTTAAAATAAACAAAACGACAGGACAAAGTGAGGGGAAAGATATAAAGTTGTCACTTGTGAGGATGAGAGAAGAAGAGGGAAGAAAATGGAGAATCAACACCAATATAGAGGCCTATTCCCAGCATTGCTCAGTTTAATAATAAAGAAAAGACATTCCCTAGGCATTTATTCATCCATGGGAAACTGGCCAATTGACTCCAATGCACAAACCACAGACACAATACCCACGGTACACATTTTGAAAGTCAGATGTTAGGCACCTCAACTTCATTAAATTTCTGCTCTGTGGCGTCAATGCCTGAAATACTAGCCCGTTGTAAAAGCTGCTTCTGAAAACAAAACTATGCAGCCATACTTTATCATCAATGTGATTCAGAATAAGAATTCTTCTTATGGTATAGTACTGACATGCACAAAAACTGGTGGCAGTTCAGTATTGCCGAAGAATACAGAGTTAAGATTTAGAGTCTGGGGACTAGAGTTTCAATCCTGGTTCTGCAACTTAAAACCTACAAACCTTACAACTTTAGGTAAATCACTTAATCTCTCTGGGTGTCAGTTTCCTCATCTGCAAAAATAGAAGGTTGGACTAAGTTCCCTTCTAGCTCTAAAATATACCTTTCTACAATATGCCAAGGAAAGAAAGCAACTTGTGTTGGGAGGTAATGAGGTCCCCCTTAAAGGCTCTTTGAGCAAAGGTTGTCTGACAATAGAAGGAGGTTCCAGTAAGGTACAGGCTGGTCTAGATGGTGTCTGGGGTTCCTTCTAACCCTGAAATTCTGTGACCCTACGAACAGCATAGCACAGATGCAAAAATAAACCAATATTAGGCTTCATTAATTAAAGGCATGTGTCTAGAACAGCTGGATGGTACAATTGATAGGGTGCTGGACCTGGAGTCAGGAAGACTCAACTTCCTGAGTTCAAATCTGGCCTTAGACACTTCCAGCTATGTGACCCTAGGGAAGTCATTTAATGCTGTTTGCCTCAGTTAGTTCCTAATCTGTAAAATGAACTGGAGAAGGAAATGACAATCTACTCCAGTATCTTTGCCAGGAAAACCCCAAAACCCCATTTTCTTCACTCTTCTTCTCCCATCCTCAGAAGTGAAAACTTTATATCTTTCCCCTCACTTTGTCCCGTCATTTTTTTTAAATTCATTTTCAAATTCAGAAAAATGGCATATGCAAACTTTCTCAAACCAGGCTGATTCTGCTGTTGTACATGATGTTTTATTGAAAAGGTAATAAGAGAAAGTACAATGGGATAAATTTAGGGTGTTCTGGTAACGTGTTTAACAATTGGCTTACAAAAGAAAAATCAAGACAACATGCATTATTCACATTTTCCTGTCTCTTTCTCAAGTCTAAACAACTATAACAACCACTGGAAGAAGAGACTCTCTCTGTCTCCTGTCCTAATTAGACCTCACCACCACCATGTGGAATAGTATGTTCAGCTCTAGGATACATCCTTTAAGGAAGATACTGAAAACTGGAAAACATTCAGAAGGAGAGTGGTCAGAATGTTGAGGGGATGTCACATGAGAATTGGCTGAAGGAAGAGGGAATGTCCAGTCTTGGAGAAGACTTAGCGAGGACATAATTGTTTTTAGATATGAAGGGTTATCCTATTGACAAGGAATTAAACTTTTCTGCTTAGTCTCAGAGGAAAGAACTAGGAATGATGGGTAGCGATTGCAAAAATGTAGATTTTGTTTTGAAAAGCAAACATTCTAATAATTAGAGTTATCCAAAAGTGAAAAGTTATCTTTTGTGAGTTGGCTCCCCTTCAGTGAAAGTCTTCAAGGGAAGGCTAAATGTCAGAGATGTTGGGGATTCCTGTTCAGGTCTGAGCTGGTCTGATGACAAATTACTCTCCCCACTCCATGCCTGCTACATTATCACATAGTAGGTCAATTGCTGTTCCCTATACATGGTGGTCCATCTCCTCCCTTCGCCTTTGTTGTGTGCTGCCCTCTTTGCTGGAATGCTCTCCCTTTTTATCACTCTCTTTCTCCAAAATCCCTAGTTCCCTCTTGAGGTTCATCTCAAGTGTCACCTCCTTCAAGTGGCCTTTTCCCAGCTATTAATACCCATCCCATGTATTACTTTGTCTTTATTATATATGCATCTGATTTTACTCATCCACATACATCCCATACATGAAAGGGTCAGAATATGGAGACTGCACTACTTCAGTTACAAACTACCCATTCTTTTTCTTTCTCTACAAAAATCCAATAAGATCCAGCAGGTAAAGACAGAAAAAAAAATCCATTCAAAATAACTAAATAATGTATAAAATATCTGATAGTCTACCTACCAACACAGACACAAGAATTATAAGAACACAATTAAAAAACACTTTAGAAATAAAGGAAGACTTAAATAATTGAGAGATGTGTATTGTTTATGGTTGGGGTGTGCTAACATAATAAAAATGATTGTAATTTCTAAATTGCAGATTTATTAACATACCAAACTACCAAAGTTTCCTTTATAGACCTAGAAAAAACTAGTAACAGAAATTCATCTAGAGGAATGTAATATAGTCAATGGTAAAAAGAAAAATAATGAAAAAATTGGAAAAGAAGGGGATCAGCAACACCAGACCTCAACCTATACTACAAAGTAGAAATCATAAAAAAAAATTAGTTCTGATTTAAAAAAAAAAGTTGAATTAAGTAAACAAGACCAAGAAGAAAATTAATATAGAAGTATTCAATAAAATTAAAGACATCAGCAGTAACAGAAAGCACTCACTATTTGACAAAAACTGCTCAGTGAAAACTGGAAAGCAGTCTGGCAGAAATTACATTTATCCCAGTACCTCACACCATTTAACACAAGAAGCTCCAAATGGATCCATGACCTATATATAAAAGACGATATTATAAACAAATTAGAGAAGCAAGTAAAGAGATATCTTTCACAACTATGTATAAGGAGACAGTTCTTGACTGAACAAGGGAGATAATGACCAAAGATAAAATGAAAATTGTGATTACATAACATCGGAAAGTTTCTGAAAAAACCCAACAATGTAATTTCTGGGGGAATTAGTTAACTTCTCAATTAGCTAACTGGGAAAAAGTATCTTTGCCCCAAAATTCCTTTGATAAAGATCTGATATCTAAGAAACACAAGGAAATGATACAAATGTACAAACACAAAGGCTAATCCTCAGTAAATAGACTAATAGATTTTTCAAGAAGAAAAAACAAAAGATACAGCTGACTACATAAAAATTATGCTTTAAATCACTACTAATAAGAAGACTACAAATTAAAATAACTCTGACATTTTGCCTCGCAGCCATCAGCTTGGCAACGATGACAAAAATGATGGTTGCTGTAGTGATTGTGGGAAGATAGGCACATTAATTGCACCATTGGTAGGATCTATAAATTGGTTCAACATTCTGGAAAGCAATTTGGAACTACATTCAAATAGTCCCTAAGAAGTCTATATTCTTCGGCCCAACAATATCACTGCTAGGCACATACTTCAAGAGATCAAAGAGAGATCTGACTTAAAGGCAATACCAAAATTTACAAATATATCTAAAGTAAGACTTTTTGTAGTTGCAAAGAATAGAAAGTAAAGTAGGTACCCAACAAGTGGAGAATGGCTAAACAAGTTACAGAACGAATGTAATAGAATATTATTGCACTCTAAGAAATGATGAAGAAGTTGTATTCAGAGAAACCTGGGAAGACACATATGAACAGAAGGGGAGTTAAGAGAGCAGAACCACGAAAATAATGTATACAGTAGCTGACAAAATGAAAAGGAAAACAACTCTGAAAGACTTAAAAACTCTGATCAATGTAATGAACAATCATGACTTCAGGAAATGATGATAAAACACGTTTCCCTCTCTTCGTAGAAAGGTAATGGATTGCAAGATGGCGGAGTAGAAGGACGCACGTTTACGAGCTCTGAAACCAAAGCTCACAGAATTAATGTAAAAAGAGATTCCCATAACTTCTGGGTCAATACAAGGTGTGCAGAAATGGAGTGGAAGAGATTTCCGTTCCAGGGAGCCCTGGAGACCCGTTCCCAGGGTCCGTCGCACCCCGGAAAGTGGACCCCACCCCCAGCGCTGCCCTGGCCGCGGCCCCAGAGAAGCTGATCCGAGCAGGCTTCAGAGACGGAAGCTCTGGCAGCCGGGAAAGTCCCTCCGCCCACAGAAGCTACAGGTCAGTGAGAGAGAAGGCCGGGCTGGAGGAGGGGAGTGGAGCGTCTCCGTGACTCAGGCCCCCTTGGGAGGAAGCTGCGGTGGCAGAGGTGTGGGCGGTGGCTGAGGCGGCAGCAGCCGGGGACTCAGGAATCCCCCAGCAGCAGGCAGGATCTTCATTACGGAAGGTTCCTGCATAAAACCTGAGGGAGCTGAGCCTGGGAGACAGCCCTGCCCCCACCCCGTTCTATTACTGAAGGCTTCTGCATAAAGCCCCTGAGGGAACTGAGCCTGGGAGGCGGCCCTGCCCCCACCCCAGCACATGAACTAAAGCTCACTGATTGACAGCCGGCAGGAGGAAAGCCCATTTAAATCTCAGAGGCCAAGCACTAGCTGGGCGGATCCAGGCAGGGGTGGAAAGGAATCTCAGAAGCCAAGTAACTGGCTGGGAAAATGCCTAGAAAAGGGAAGAAAAATAAGACTTTAGAGAGTTTTTTTCCAACAAATGCAAATGATCCCAACCTTCGGATCTGATGACGAGAACGTATCCTTGCCATCAGGGAAAGACGTGGAGGGCGGGGCCTCAGTACCCCAGACACCCCAGGGGGGGTGGCGGGTGGGCTCAGGCCCTGGAAGAGCTCAAAAAGGATTTTGAAAAGCAAGTTAGACAGGTGGAGGAAAAACTGGGAAGAGAAATGACAGAGATGCAAGAAAAGTATGAAAAACAGGTCAATACCTTGGTAAAGGAGACCCAAAAAAATGCTGAGGAAATTAACACCTTGAAAAATAGGCTCACTCAATTGGCAAAGGAGGTTCAAAAAGCCAATGAGGAGAAGAATGCTTTCAAAAGCAGAATGAGCCAAATGGAAAAAGAGGCTCAAAAGCTCACTGAATTTAATAGTTCTCTCAAAATTAGAATGGAACAGATGGAGTCTAAAGACTTTATGAGAAACCAAGAAATCACCAAACAAAACCAAAAGAACAAAAAAATGGAAGAGAATGTGAAATATCTCATGGGAAAAACAACTGACCTGGAAAATAGATCCAGGAGAGACAATTTAAAAATTATGGGACTACCTGAAACTCATGATCAAAAAAAGAGCCTAGAAATCATCTTCCATAAAATTATCAAGGAAAATTGCCCTGACATTCTAGAACCAGAGGGCAAAATAAGTATTGAAAGAATCCATCAATCACCACCTGAAAGAGATCCAAAAAGAGAAACTCCTAAGAACATTGTGGCCAAATTCCAGAACTCCCAGCTCAAGGAAAAAATCTTGCAAGCAGCTAGAAAGAAACAATTCCAGTACTGTGGAAATACAATCAGGATAACCCAAGATCTAGCAGCTTCTACATTAAGGGATCGAAGGGCGTGGAATAGGATATTCCAGAAGGCAAAGGAACTAGGACTGAAACCAAGAATCACCTACCCAGCTAAACTGAGTATAATACTTCAAGGGAAAATATGGTCTTTCAATGAAACAGAGGACTTTCAATCATTCTTAATGAAAAGACCAGAGCTGAAAAGAAAATTTGACTTTCAAACACAAGAATGAGAAGAAGCATGAAAAAGGAAACAGCAAAGCGAAGTCTTAAGGGACTTACCAGAAGTGAACTGTTTACATTCATACAGGGAAAGACGATATTTCTAACTCTTAAAACTTTTCAGTATCTGGGTAGTTGATGGGACCACACATACACATGTACACGCATGCACACACATACAGAGATAGAGAGCACAGATTGAACTGAATAGGATGGGACCATACCTTAAAAGAAATTAAGATAAATGGTGAGAGAGAAATGTAGTGGGAGGAAAGAGGGGGAAATGGAAGGGGGTAACTATATGTCATTTAAGAGGCAGGTAGGAGTTTTGCTTAGTGGAGGGAAAAAGAGGAGAGCTGAGAAAAAAAAAAAAAAAACAAGAAGTTTACCCTCATCACATTTAACTAAACGAAGGAGTGAAATGCACACTCATTTTGGTATGAAAACCTATCTTACAGTATAAGAAAGTGGGGGAGAAGGAGATATTGCAAGGGGGGGGATGATGGAAGGGAGGGCAAAGGGAGGAGGGAGCAATTTGAAGTCAACACTTGGGGAGGGACAGGATCAAAAGACAGAAGAGAAACAATGAGGGGCAGGTTAGGAAGGATGGTAATCCAGTTAGTCTTACACAACACGACTATCAGGGAGGTCATTTGCAAAACTACACAGATATGGCCTATATTGAATTGCCTGCTGTCCCAAAAGGAATGGGTGGGGAGGGAGGGATGGGGAGAATTTGGAACTCAAAGTTTTAGGAACAACTGTTTAGTATTGTTGTTGCAACTAGGAAAGGAGACATACAGTTAATGAGGAATAGAAAGTCATCTGGCCCTACAGGAGAAAAGAGAAGATGGAGACAAGAGAAGGGAGGGATGACAGAAGAGAGGGCAGATTGGAGATAGGGAAAATTAGATTGCTTGGGGTATTGGGGTGGGGGGAGGGGATAAAAGGGGAGAAAATTTGGAACCCAAAAATTTGTGAAAATGAATGTAAAAAATTAAATAAATAAATAAAATTTTTTTAAAAAAAAAAGAAAGGTAATGGATTAGAAGTGCAGACTAAGGCATAAATTTGCAGACATTGCCACTGGGTGAATTTGTTTTGCTTGGTTATACTTGTTATGAGGGAGAGTTTTTATTTGAGAGGAGGAGGAAATAAGTCAATGCAAGGAGTAGGTTGGTAGTGACACTTGATGCCAAAAACAAAAAAAGAAGAAAAAAATTAAGTGTCCTCCCCAGCAATACCTCCACTAGGTCTGTATCCCAAAGTGATCATAAAAAAGGGAAAAGGACTCACATGTACAAAAATATTTATATCAGGTCTTTTTGTGGTGACCAAGAATTAGAAATTGAGGGGATGCCCATCAATTGGGCAATGGCTGAACAGTTGTGGTATATGAACGTAATGGAATTCTATCGTTCCATAAGAAATGATGAGCAGGCAGATTTCAGAAAAACCTGGTAAGACTTACATGAACTGATGCTCAGTGAAGTGAGCAGAACCAGGAGAACATTATACACAGGAACAGCAACACTGTGTGATGACCAACTTTTATAGAGGGAACTCTTCTTAGCAATACAAGGTTCTAAGACAATTCCAAAAGAAGCATACTATTCTCTCTCTCTCTCTCTCTCTCTCTCTCTCTCTCTCTCTCTCTCTCTCTCTCTCTCTCTCTCTCTCTCTCAGTTTCTTCTTTCTTGTTGTTTTTCTCTTTGGTTCTAATTCTTCTTCATGATTACTGTGGAAATAAGTTTAATATGATTGTACATGTATAACCTATATCAGATTGCATGCCACCTTGGGGAGCAGGAGTGGAGGGAGGGAAAGAAAATTTCGAACTTAAAATCTTATAGAATTGAATGTTATATTAAAATAAATAAATAACATGGAAAAATAAAAAATAAAATAAAGATGTAAAGTTTTTCCTGAAAGTATCATTTTGACTGAAACTCCAAAATTTTGATATGTTGTCTAACTATTGTCTTTTTAAAATTAATTATCTATTGCTTCTGTTAAAAAAAGATAACAACACCTTTGAAACATTTTTTAAAATACCAGAAGAGAGCAAAAGGAAGTTCAGATGCATGAAGTTTTGCTACTGTAGTGTTAAATTTAAAATGAATCTTTAAAAAAACAAAATGTACATAAGAGTTTATAATTTCTTAAGTAATCTTTTATTTTCTTATTTTTACATTAAAACACTCAGTGTTTACATTCATAATTTTTAAACTTAAAACAAAAAAATTTAAAAATCTTAAAAAGAACACATAAGATAGGCAATATAAGTATTATTAGTCCAATATACAAATGAGGAAACTGAGACACAATGACTTTTGATATAATGACTTTTGCCCACAGTCATATAGTAAATGTCAGTCAGTATTCAAACTCAGGTTTCTTTACTCCATGTAGAGTGTTTTTTCTATTATACCATACTGACTCACTTGTTAGCACCCTTTCCTCTAAAAGCAGTATCCATGACAACCCCTTTGATTGGGATTGAGAACCTCTGCCAAGTCTTTCAACAGATGCTGCTGTTTCCACATCATGAGTGACATAGTGAAGACATGCTATTAGGCCTATTGCGAAAAGCTGACCTTACAGAGACAAATCAAGATGGGCACTCAGAGAAAACAACAGTGTTATTACTGGACATATTCGCTCATCCATCCTGATAGAGTTTCTTGAGGAAAAACTGGGCTAATTTCAACTTCACCTTATATTCTTGCAGAAGGGTTCAGGTTATTGAATATATCCCAGCTATTTCTGAAAGTGAGTTTAGCAAGCACCATCCGGAGAGTGAAGCTCCTTTTCTCTGTGCCTTGGTTTTTAATCTTGTCCCTTCACAGAGCAAAAGAATGATGTGACATAAAATAATTGAGACAAATGGCAATTTCTTGGTCCTGTCTATAGGAGTTTCTCCTACTTGGTTACAGTTACCCATTCTTCTCTGGGAGCCAATTGGCAACAACGGAAGGGATAAGGGGACTGAAGATAGGTGTTTCCACAATCACAGAAATATCTTAAGTTTAGGTATGAAACCAGGAAGGAAGCAGCTGCTGCCCAGGGCCATGTCAAGATCACCAGCCTTTTCTTCCTTAAAAAAAAAAAAGTCTGCAAGTGGCAGTTAAAAATGGGGCTGATGAGATGGTAGGACCTGGACACCAAAAAACCTGGCTTGAGTGTGTGAATTCATTCCAGGTGACTCTGCTTTGGCATATTTGGGGTCCTGGTACCCCTCACCTCTTCTAAACCTCATCAGGGAGAATTCAGACATCTAGTTGGCATTTGATGGGGGGTCCTTTTCACTGTTATTGCAAAGCAGCTAGAGGAAGAGAGAGACAGCAAGCTATGGAGCTTCATAAATTTATTTCTGGATAGCTCTTCATGTTTATGTTGTATTTTCCTCTGGGGAAGTCTTGGGTACCTATCTGTCCTACAAGTTGCATCAAGCCTTGGGCCTAGAAGGTAAAGACTTAACAATGATGACACTGTCCAGGACAAGACTTTCTGAGCACTTTCTTAAATGTTTCCGATGGGACTGAATTCAAGTTTAAGAAACCCAAGCAGTCAGAGATCACAGAACCCAAATTTTAGGCTCAGATGTCCTGCTTCAAGCGGCTTCCTGACCCACCGATGTACCAGCTTCTCTTTCTATAAATAAAAAATGCTCTCCATTGAAGAATATCACCGAGTTGATGAAAGCAAAAGGGGTTCCAAAGTTTTTCAAAAGATATTTTTTCTAGTAGGAAAAATTCCAACAAAAAAGACTTTAACACCCAATTCTTAACATGGAAATAATAACTATGACAATAATTAATGACAGCAATCATCACAATGATATAAAAAACATAAAGAAGAAAAAATCGTTGGAGTAACTGAAGGTGTCTCTAAGGAATTTATGGAGGAAATAAAAGAATGATCAATATCAAAAAGGCCTAAAAATCAATTGAAAACAACCAACCAAAGATTAAGTACAATGGAAAACAAATATTGACAACAGAGAGAGGGGGATGTCCAGGGGAGGTCAGGAAAGGATTCAATTCACAGCTATTTTATTTATAATAACAAAGACTTGGAAAACAACCTATAGATCCAGTGATTTGGGGGGAAAAGGGTGGATCTGTAATGTCACCCATGTGGAGGACTCCCAACTGAGGTTCTGGTCTACTGTGGAAAACTTCTTCCATCAATGCCAATGGTAACGCATAGACCCAAAAGAAATGCTAAGCTTAAAAGTCTCAATGCATATTAATAGAATGAATTAAAATAACATTCAATACCTAAATAGATCTTAGGTCTACTGTGACAATCTATGCTAGGCTGATACTTAAATCCCACCAGGACATAAGAGTTGAAAGGATTGCTACTTAGGCATTTCACACTTCATCTCAGCTCCTCACTGTCTAACTAACTCACTAGATATCTGCTTGTAAAACAGCCACCTCCAGGTTTGAGAATTCAGGGGCTATCTTCTGATACAGAAGCTTTTCTGGGCATTAGCCATCTCCACAACAACAAGACTTAAAGCCTTCAGAATTCTCAAACTCACAATGTTGTCTCCAAAGAAGTCAAACTTAACCTAAGAATGATTTTTCAATCACCCGCTCAGGAAATAAAACACAAGACTGGGTAGGCAGCCAGGGCCCAGGTGCAAATTCACCTAGTTGATTCCATTGGCAGAGTGGCAATGGAGTAGGGAGAAAAAACAGCTGTCCCAAACTTTTCACAGTGAAAGGCACTCTATGAAGAGAGCACACCAATGACATGGGAGATTCAAAACAAGGGACTGAGCCCAAAACTGTCTCTTCTTTTAATTCACCCAGTTCCCTTTACCACAGCACTCTTAAGGGACTGACAGAGGGCAACTCAGAGCTTGCCAAGTCACGTTAAAATGACTTTTGATATAATGTCCTCCTTGTCCCCACATGGCAGGAAAAAGGCCCCAAAGCTTCTATCTGATCAACGAGAACTGGGAAAAAACAACTCCAGTTATGTTCCATGGGATGGCTCCCAATGCATTAAGTTTATTTTTTTATAATTTTTTAAGCAGATAGGGAAACTTACAAAGCAGAGTACTCTAGGGGCCATTAGGAACAGGGCTGAGCAGACTGCTGAACTTATCAGACACAGGACAGTCTCACAGTATTGATGAGAAAGATTAGGATCATCAATCTGTAATTACTTAAGTGCCTACTTTGTGCCACACCCAGTACTTGGGGGAAGGGATCCAGGATGAAATAGTCCCCACTGTCTAGAAGCTGATGTTCTACAAGCAGAATTCAGGCTAAGGTACAATGGGGCAGCTCAGAAGGTGTCATTAAGGAACAAGGATGGGGTCTTTCTACAAGCTATATCATATTTCAATATCTATCTAGAAGGGGGTCAACTTGGGTTTGGAGTTAAGAAATCTCCAAACACACCAGTCAGTCTTAGTGACACCCAACATTTCACTGCCTTTGAGTCACTGTAATGAGCAAATATTACCCACATCCACCATCCATTCTCCACATCTTGCTGTTCTTCTTGCGTTCCTCTTTCATCTTTGAAGAAGACCATGCCATCAGAGAAATGATGACATGACTTGCACTTGACTTTGATTTGAGGGAGCAAGGGCTATGCAGGTCACTTCTCCTCCAGAGCCATCTGAATCCAGTGACCAGATATTCGTCAGGATGACTAGAGATGACCCAGGATGCAATAAGAGACCTTGGCCTTTTTTGGCTAGGCCTTTTGACTACTCACTTCAAAGTTCAGACCATTTCAGGCCACATAATAATAACTGACTTTCACATAGCGTTATAAGATTTGGATAGCACTTTACTTACATTTTCTTAGCTGATCCTTACAATAACCCTGTAAGCAGAAGACATTAAATTAACTGCATTTTACAGATAAAGGAACTGACTCTCTGAGAAGTTAAATTAGTATACTTAGGGTTACAAAATTAATAGGGGCCAGAAAGAGTGGAGCAGGCCATTATTTTAGAACTGATAGCTAAAAAAGATGAATGAGGCTTTTCTTTCAGATTCATCCAAAGGATTCAGACTAAGATGATTTTTGATGCTTTCTCACTATTTCTAAAAGGGCCAGAGGAGAGTTAATCTGCTTCCATGTAATAATCAAAAAAGGTTAAATTAAAATAAAACATTGTTGGCTGCTGAGAAGAGATGAGGTGATGCACTGTTTTTTTTCTTTCCATGAAGAAGCAGGGGGCTATGGGTATAGAACGCTGGACACAATATTAGACAATAGTTGGGTTTTGTTTACTTGTTTACTATTTTTCTTTGCTTCAAAGACAGTTTCACCAGATGGGAGATTGAAGGGTGTAGTATATTTGGAAATGCTGGATCTAAAAACAAGAGATACCAATGAATTTTTTTTTTTAAAAAAAAAAAAGGTTAGACTGTGTCCAGTACTTTGTCTCAAAAGGCAGCAATGGATTTGGAATGGACAGATCTGGGTTCAAATCTCAGCTCCCATGCTTGTTTTTTGTATGACCTAGTCAATCACTTCACCTTCCTAGGCCTGTTTCCTCAACTTTGAAATGGGGCTAACCTAACCCATAGAATTATTATAGGAAAAGTCCTTTTATAAACCTTAAAATGCTCCATAAATGTGTTTTTTTATTTTCATATTCATTTCATTTTATTTTATTTTTAAAAAATTGGTTTTTATTTTCACCACTTTGAAAATAGTAACAAGATGTTATCTTCCCTCAAATAGTATTCAGGGATTCTTAAACTGTGGGTCACAGCCCCAAATAGGGTTGAGAAAAGTCTGGCAACAATAAAGGGTTTCTGAATGTGCAATAACTATAAATTAATCAAAAATCAAACACATAATGAATCTGAGGTATTTCTGGCAGCAGTTGTCCATGTTGTATACAGCAACTTCACTACAGCCTTGGTTCAAACACAAAGCATGCGCACTTTGTGCCATGGAATGCCTGAAGGCCATGCAATGCCAACAAATGATGCCATGCCAAAACATGAAAAGAGGTGACAGGTGAGAAAAGTTCAAGCAGTCCTGAATTTAACAGATGATCTTAACAGGAAATTTTACTCCGATCCCTCCGTGACAATGACAGATAAAAAGGATATTCCTGTGACTCCTTTTCTGCTTATCCATAAAATACAGGTACTAAAGTAAGAAGGAATTTCAAGATCCCTTCAGTGCTCTGGAAAAAGCCTGAGTATGCAGGTACAACTCAATTCACACCATGACCCAGTTCAGCTTCTTCCCCTAAAAGACAGCCCATAAAACAAAAATTTTATTGAGATGTGTCCCCCAATGAAATGTAATGAACATATTCTTTTGACAAGAAACTATGTAATAATCGTTAGCATTTATATAGCTCTTTAATGTTTACAAATTGGCTTATACATATTATCTCATATGATCCTCAGAGCTTCCCTATGAAATTGATTTTCATTATTATTCCCATTTTTGCAGATGAGGAAAGTAAGCCTGAGAGAGGTCAGGTGACTTACCAGGGTCACACAGAGCTAATAAATGTCTGGGGCAAGATATGAACTCAACTTTTCTTGACTCCAAGTCCAGCGCTCTATCCACTACAGTTCCTGCCAGCTGTAACAGGGTCCTGTATCCCAGTTTATTGCTACTAACTGAAAGGCAGCATGAGACATGGAGCTGGACATAGAGTACTATTGCAATAAATATTTGTGAGATTAAATGAAATTGACACAAACTCTGAGCTAAAAATGGTACCCCTTCCAAAAAGAAGAACTAAATAGAATATTTTTTCTCCTCATCATGTCATTCCCCAGCCCTGTCATCCATCCTTTCAGTTGGCTGACCAGATAACTGTTTTCTCCCTGCCCTGGACGAGACATTAGGTCACACTTCAAATATGTTTTTCCTGATTAAATGCATTTCTGTGGAATAGCCTGGTACCAAGATTTATAAAGGGAAATTTTTCAAAAAGAAGCAAAATATAGAGCATTAAGGTAAAATGAAAGACTCTAAAATTAATTCCCCACCCCTTCCCTGTCTCCACATATTTTCTCCAGGGTTTCCCTAATTAGCTTTTTCTCTGATTTAATTCACTTCTTAAGTACTTCAAGAATATATGATAGAGTCAAGGTCAAAACCCTATGACCTTCTAAACAGATCTAGGATTTGTTCTATTTGCTGACTTGGTATGATCATGATTTTCTCCACCAGAAAAAAAACAAACATGTGACTACCAATTCAGCTTCCCACAAGAATTATGTCTCTTCCCTGTAATCCCTCAGTGTACCATTGGCTCATCACAACTGTTCATCTAGTTGTATGAGCTCACCCCATTGGCATGTCTTAGAAAGTATAGCAAATCTTCAGCCAATCAGGGATTGCCATCCCAGGCCTGGAGGCTTGACTTCTGCCTGCAATGTCTCAAAGAAGAATTGGCATCCTTGTCAGCCTTCAGTGGGGACAAAAGGAACATGACACACCTGGGAAATATCATGGTTTAACAAGAGAACAGAAAAGGAACACAATGAATAAATATGGTTGACTCCTGATGAAATAAAACAAAATAACATAATCCACTGAAACAGACCCCATTCATTGTGTGTCATTATAAGCAGGAGACACAAGGATGGAAAACGTATTGAGGCAACATAGAATGTACTTTGGAATCCGAAGACCTGAGTCTGACTCCTGCCTCTATCACTTATTACTTGATCTGGGTTAAGTCACAACCTTCTTGGGCCTCCCTTTCCTCACTTGTGAAATGAGAAGTCTGATCTCTACGACTCTATCCAGTCCTAAGTCTAAGATTCTATGATCCCTTAAAGAACTCACAGGTAGGGAGACTAAGTTGGGAACACAAAACAATTCTGACACAAGGCAGAATACTTGAAATAGAAGAAAATCACACAGCATGGAAAACACACTAAATTAGATACTTATAAAAAAGCACTTAGCACAGTACCTGGAACAGAGCAGGCATTATATGAATGCCCATTCCCTTCTTTCTCCTTCAGTGGACTATGTTGAACAGCACATATTGAGAGAGAAGAAGGAGGAGAAGGAGGAGGAGGAGGAGGAGGAGAAGAAGAAGAAGAAGAAGAAGAAGAAGAAGAAGAAGAAGAAGAAGAAGAAGAAGAAGAAGAAGAAGAAGAAGAAGAAGGGAGAGGAGAAGAAGGAGAAGAACAGAGAGGAGGAGGAGAAGGAGAAAAAAAGGAGAAGAAGGGAGAGGAGGAGAAGAAGGAGAAGAAGGGAGAGGAGGAGAAGGAGAAGAAGGGGGAGGAGGAGGAAGAAAAAGAAGACGAGATGAAGGAGGAGGAAGAGAAGGAAGAAGAGGAGGAGGGAACCGCTGCCACCACTGCCGCCATGGCCACTGTTGCAAGTTGGGGCAGTGGTTTGGAATCAGGAAGACGCAAACTTCCTGAGTTCAAATCCAATCTCAGACCTTTGCTAGCTGTTTCACCCTGAGCAAATCCCTTAATCCTGTTTGCCTCAGTCTTTTCATTTATAAAATGAACTGGAGAAGGAAATGGCAAATCACTCCAGTATCTCTGCCAAGAAAACCCCAAATGGGATCACAAAGAGTCAGATATGACTGAAATGACTGAACTACAAAATAATAGCTAACATTTATTTTTATATTTTTATAAAGTTTACAAAACATCCCTGTTAGTACTCAGGGAATTAGTCTGTTCTATACTTGTTCATGGAGCATACTTGCCCCACCCCCATTCAAGGGATTCTACAGATGTCCACTAATGGACAAAGCCTAGTTTTTGTTCCTAATGATGGTAATAGGTGCCTGATTTCTTCCCAAAGCTTTCCCTTTTTCCAATGTTCCTTAAATTCTTCTGATTAGTGTGTGTCATAAAATATAAAAATTGGAAGAGGAACTTACAAATCATCCACCCATTTTACAGATGAGAAAACTGATGCCCCAAAGGAAAATGATCAGCTTAAGACCAACACAGTAAATTTCCAACTGAGTTAGAACAAGAATCCAAGTCACCTGGAAGAAAGTTGTTGATACACTTCGTTGGTCTGTCATTTCAGTGGTGTTTGACTCTTCATGACCCCATTTGGGGCGTTCTTGGCAAAGACATTGGAGCAGTTTGCCATTGCCTTCTCCAGCTCATTTTATAGATGAGGAAGCTGAGGCAAACAGGGTTAAGTGATTTTCCCAGGGTCATAAGCTAGTAAGTGTCTGATGTCAGATTTGAACTCAAGAAGTCTTCTTGACTCTAGTCTCAGTACTCTATCTACTGTGCTTCCTAGTTACGCCTCATTGATGTACAATTTCATCTTTAATAGCTGCCAGTTTCCTCCCAGAACTTCAGTTCCTTTCTAGTCCTCCAGGACCCACTGACACAGAGCAGCCCTCAAAACTGGTCACAAGCTATTCTTCAAAGAATTGTTCTCTTTTGACTGGAAAGAAAACAGTAAAAGTTCCAATGACCCACAGAGACACAGAACTGGATGTAGAGTCAGAGGACCTAGGATCAAATTCTGACTCTGCTACTTTCTTATTGCCTATGTCAGACTTAGGGCAAGTAGTTGAACCTCTCTGGATCTTATTTTCTTCATCTGTAACACAAGAGACCTTTAAGTTGTACTCTCAATCTATGGTTCTATGATCCTAGTTACCACCCCCTGCTGGTGAGGGTAGATGAATTTCCAGTCCTCCAGGACCTTGCTGGGGCTAAGCAACCCTGGTACTAGGGGATCAGCACCAGCTCTATGCTGCACTTCAGAGAAGAGTGAACTTAGGCTCACAGTAGCCTTTAAAAAGCATCAGTAGCACTAGAAAACAAGGTAAAAATGATAAGTTAAGATACAGGATAAATATTTTGTAATTACCAGTCCAGAATCCACAAAGGGTTACACATACACTCCTTCCTAATCAAGAGTCAGTATGATGGAGAAAACACTTTCAAACCATCCCTTGGTGGAACTGGGAGGGCCACAGGTATTGCACATTTATTATGGTTTTGAACTTTTTTAATATATGGTTTGGTTATGCTGATTTTTCCTCTTTTTATTTTTTAGTCAAAAATACTATTTTTTATACAGGATGACTCTCTGGGAGAGGGAAAGGAAGGGATATTGGGGGAAATGATGATGATGTAAAAAACAAAATACATCAGTAAAAAAACATCGTGGGTTGTTTTTTGTTTTAAGAGTCATTAGAATTTCTTAAAAATGGCACCAAAAATAGAAATCTAGACTTAAGGTCTAGACTCAGCTCTACCACTAACTAGATTTATGATTTTAGACATTATTTAATCTCCCTTGGCCTCAATTTCCCCATCTGCAAAATGCAAGTGTCACTAAATTATCTTAAAGGTCTTTTCCAAGGACCTTTTTTTATGTTTATAAATTAGTTTATAAACTTAGTATATAAATTCTCAAATTCTCTCCAACAGGCTTTAATAACCACTGAGAAGAACATCTGGCTTACAGGAAGCTCTGTCTTCCTCCCCTATTTCCAAAGCAGTCCTTGGAGTCCAGCTCCAACCCAGGTTGACCTATGAATCATGTTTCAGAAGACTCCCAAGACTTTGGAGGCACAGCCTTTGGCCTAGGTCTTCCCGTCACCCTGCCCCACCTCACCACCCCAACCTAAAAGCTTCATTATTTTGAACTTTGCAGCTTCTATCTAATCAAAATTTCCAGTTCTTCTGTTTCTCCCTCTAACTCACTCCTCCTAAACTTGTTCATCTTCCTCATGATCACTAGTCTGTCCATCCCTCTCAGCTCACACAGATTGTCACCCTTGCTCCTATCTAACTTTCCTCTATAGTTTTGACTCTACAGGTGATTGGAACAACTACATACAATATCTACCACCCCTAACCCCACTGTCCCACTGCTATTCATTTTCTGCCAATCCTCTACCTTGAGTCACACTCTCCACCATCCATATTCTTATCTGTTGGTTACTATGCTGTTGAAGATGGTCATAATACCACACCAACTGGGATCATTATGAATTTTGGTTAACTAATCTCAGATGAAAAGGCAGCCTGGCTAGGTGGATAGAGGCAAAGCCTTGCATTAAGAAGACCTGGGTTCAAATCCTCTCTCTAACATACTAGCTGTGTGACCATGCATAAGGTATTTAATATTTCAGTGATTCTGTGGCAACCCTCTAAGACTATACATGACTTATGAGTTGTCAATCTTTATCGATGGAAAGAGTTTCTACACTAGGAGTTCTCTATACTACATCAATGAAATCACAGGTTCAGATTTAAAAAAAAAAAACTCAACTGGACCTTCATTGCTATATAAGGGGGGAAAAAAGCAACATTTCTACTCTCTCAATTCAATAGCATTTTCTAAGCACCAACTATATGAAAGGAGCTGTTCCAAAACATCTCAAGGGTCCAATTGCTTCTCACTCATCTCTCAACAGATGCCCTCTTTCTTTAAAGAGGAAATAAAAGCTGTCCACCATAATCTCTCCCTTTTCAACTGGATTCCAAACATCACAGTCTCCCTGTCTTCAGTTAGCCTCCTTTCTTATACTCCAGTCCCTGAGCCTTTCTCCTAAGGCCTGACCTCATCCTCCATCTCATTCCCTCCCACCTCCTCCAGGAACTTGATCCATCATTTCCTCTCTCCTCTTTAATCTCTCTCCATTTCTTGGCTCCTTCCCTATTGCCCACAAACATGCTTAGATCTATCTTAATCTTTAAAAAGCTACAACTGTTTCATGTACAATCATCTTTTTTTTTCTATTCTATTATGCCATGGAAATGCTTGTTTTATTTCTTAAGTTCAGAACAAAATAAATAAAATAAAAAAATGAATAAAAAGCTGCAATTAACTCTGCCATCTACTCAAGTTATTACCTAGTACCCTTCCATGCCAAATTCCCAGAAAGAATTTCTACACCAATTGCCTCCTTCTGCTTTCTCATCACTCCTCAATCCCTTGTAATATGACTTTGGATTTCACCACCCAACAGAAACCGCTCTCTCCAAGATTTCAATGGTCTCTTAACTGCTTAATCACATAGCCTTTTATCAGTTCTCATCCTATTCAGAGTTTAAGTCCCTGAAGAGGAAACACAATAGATTAAACCCCTCTCTCCTACCTTTCCTTGTGTTGTATTACTTTGGCTAGACTCTCCTACCTGCCTGACCACAACATCTCAGGCTTCTTTGCTGGATCACCAATTAACCAACCAATAAACGTTAAGTGCCCTCTATGTGCCAGTCTCTGAGCTAAGCACTGAAGATACAAAAAGGGGAGAAAAACAGTTCCTAGTCTCAAGGAGCTTATAATCTAATAAGGGAGACAACATGCAAATTAAACTATTCAAAGTCAACTACGGATAGCATAAATAGGAAATAATCAGCAGAGGGAAGGCAATAGAATCAAGGGATTGGGGAAGGCTTCAGTTCATCCATCTCCTGCCACTTCAGCATGGAAGCTCTCTAGGTCTCTGTCTTGGGCTAAGTTCTCTTCTCTTTTCTCCTTTTCTCTTCTCTCCTTTCTCTCTTGTGGAGATCTTCTCAGTTCCCATAGTTTTAAGGATAACCTCTATACAGAAGATGAAAAATCCATGTATCTGGCCCTAATCTCTCTTGAATACTAGTCATGTATTGTTGGCTGTCTCTTCCTGGATGTCCCATGGGTCTCTCAAACTCAATGTATTCAAAATAGAATCTTATTTTTCCCCAAAAAAACCCATTCCTCCTCCAAACTTCATGTTTCCTTGGAAGGTAGCACCATCCTTATTGTCACTGAGGTTAACAAACTTGGAGTCACCCTCATTACTCTTTTCCTTGTCCAATCACCTGTGACATCTTTTCAATTCTACCTCCATAATATCTCTCAGACTCTTTCCTTTTTCTTCACTTACACAATCACCACCCCAGCTCAGTCCATTATCACTGCTAATCTCTAATCCATCTTTCACACAGCTGACAAAATAACGTTCCTAATGAATTTTATTAGTCAATAAACATCCAGTAAGCACCTGTGTGCTGGACACATTATCCCCCCCACAAAAAAAATAAAATATCTTTCAGTGATGGTCCAATGCTTATAGGATAAAACATAAACTCGTGGCCTTCCACAACTTGGCTCTTGTCCACTTTTCTGGACTTAATTCATACTACTTCCTTTCACAAATTCTGTCTTCCAGCTGAAATGAACTGCTGTCTCTCTGCACTCCATCTCCAACCTTCCTGCTTTCAGGTGGACTATTTCTCCCATTCCTAGAATGTCCTACAAATGAATGTCCTGTCTTCCTTCAACTGTGGGAAGATGCCACCTTCTCCATGATGCCTTCTCTGATGCCCCTCCCAGACAGTGATCTCTTTCCTCAGGTTATCTTGTATTATCCTTCTTTGTGTACATGTTGTATGTCCTAGTAGAAGCGATGCTCCATGATGGAAGGGACTGTTTCAGTTGTGACTGCATCCCTAGTGCCTAGCACAGTACTTTGCATATAGTAGGCACTTTAAAAATAAATGTTTATTGAATTTAATTGAACCTTCCTGTGCCCCAAAGGAAAACCAAAGGAGAACCTGTAACTCTCTCTCTACCACCTTAGATTCACTGAACTCAATATTTTTAGAACAGAGAAGGGGGAAAAAAACACTCAAAATCAGAGGAATTGTAAAAAGAAGAAAAACAGTTTTGGAAACCATCTTTTCCAGCCTCCTCATTCCATAGATGAGGAAATTAAAATTCAGGGGGGAAAAGTAGAGAACTTTCCCAAGGTCACACAGTGAAGCAGCTGTGATCTAATGGAAAGAGCGCTGGATTTGCTTTGCACATGCTAAAATATTTGCACAAGTGAAATGTTTTATTGTTGAATTTTCCCTCAACATTCCTGCATTCTAGTCTCAACTCTGCTAGATGTACCTTTCAATTAAAAGTTTTGGGTTTTCCCAAGCACAAAGTTATACCTTCGGGATCCCTTTCTGGGCCTCAGTTTTTCCTCCTGTAAAGTGAGAGGATGGAAACAGATGATGTCCAGGTCCCCCTTACAGCTCCGACTGTCCTAAGTATCACTTAGACTCAGATAGGCCAGTATCCCTTCGTCCTCTCCCTGATGCTGACCTCCTCATCTGTCCCAGTCTCCTTATAATTACCCTCCCACAGCTGTAGGAGCAAAACCACACCCTCCGCGACCTTGCCCCGCGCAGCCCTGGCCATCAGCCTGAGGACTGCAGGGGGGAGGCTAGGCGGGGTCCGGGAGGGCATCGGGAGCAGGATCCCCAAGCTCTGGCGGCGGCCCCTCACCTGGCACAGCAGGTCGCGCACGTAGGCGGCGCAGACCGCGAAGGTGTCGGGCTCCAGGCGGCCGGTGACGGCCCAGTAACGGCGGCTCAGCGCGGCGTCCTGCTCCGCATCGCAGCAGCCGAAGGCCGAGTACTGCTCGCAGAAGTGCAGTGGGTGCGGCGGCCGGAATGGGGGCTTGAAGTCCAGGCACTGGGGATGCGCGCTCCCTGGGCCGGCCCGCAGCGGGGCCAGGGCGAGCGGCAGCAGCACCAGCCGGGCCAGCGCCGCCCTGCAGCCGGCCGGAGCCATGGGGACGCTCCACAGCGCGCGGTCCGGCCAGCCTGCCCCGCGCTGTCCGGGCTCCTCGCTTCTGGCCAGCCTCCACCCCTTCCTTCTCTCCTTCCCTCCTGTGCACTCCGGGCCCTCGCCTCCCTCTAGTCCCCAGCTTGGCGAGCCTCGAGCCTCGAGCTCCTCCTGCGCCCTCCCAGCTCCAGCTGTGCCCCCCTCCTCCCTTTAGGTCGCTTTGCAGCCCCGCCCTGCGGGGAGGGTGAGGGGACCCAGGAGAGTCGAGACGTTCCTCCCACCCATCGAAAGACTCGCCCGCCCTGGCTAAGGGGGAGGAAAAAGATGATTAGCCTTCTCCTTAACAACTTCTCCCCACCCCCACTCCCCTCAGCCCCTAACTGGGCTTTTCCTTCCCGGAACCCAACCAGGCAGGGAGAATGTTTAAGGTCAGTTCCAAGATCCCTCCAGCCCAAGATTCTGCCTCTGGGGAGGCCTTGGGATTCCATCCACAGAAGGAAAGTCGTTGGACCCAGAAGTCTTTCCCTTGGTGCTCTCTCCCCAAACCACAAACCTTCATCAGATCCTGGAGGCAATTTCAATGTCTTGCATAAGTCACTTCCCTCACTGGGCCTCACTAAAATCAAGGAGGAAGACTAGAGCAGGAGTTCTTAACCTGGAATCCACCCACAGAATTCAGGAGGTTGTGAATTTGGTTGGGGCGGAGGGGAAGGAACATCTCTATTTTCATTAACTCCTAATTGAAATTTAGTAATTCCTTAAATTCTTTAAAAACACTATTCTGAGGAAGATCCATAGACTTCTTTACACTGTCAAAACAGACTGGACATGAAAACAAAAATGGTTAAGAATCCCTAGACTAGCAGATCTCTAAGGGCCATTGCAGCTCAGATAATTTATAGTCCCATGATGTTAAGACCCCTTCCCGGTTTGACGTTCCATGTTCTAAATAGGTCTGGCTTGAGATATTTCTTTATTCTAAGGTCTCTAAGAACCTTTACATTCTGTGGTTCAGCATTTCTAAGATCCCTCCCTCCAAGTTCTAACATGCTGTGTTACCCTTGCTCCCTGTCTTCCTTTAACTCAGCTTAGAGGTAGGGAGTTTAAAAGTCTTTACCAAGAGAATACAAGAAACTGTATGGAAACATATTGTTGAGAAGATAGTCGAATTTAACAAGCATTAAAGACATACATGCTGGGAACTGAGACACAAGGTGATACTTGACTGTGTGAATAATAGCCTTCTGCAGTTGGATCTGTGATCTTAGGCAAATGGCTATTCTTTCCAGTAGTTCAGATCACAACCCATGCATACTCTTCATCCCTCTTTTTATGTCCCTCTCATACAAATCCTCAAAACGGGGCCTGCCCAAAGAACTAGGGGATGGGAACCCTTCCTTGAAGTGTCCTGGAACAAAGGGAGGCAGAAGTAATCAAGAAAAATAAGAAATAAATTAGAATCTGTTATAGGCATGGGAAAAGTTCATGGGCCATGTTCCTCCTTCATTCTGTGGGATCCCACCTTATCAGTATGTATTGTGGAGGTTTCCCTGCCTGTCTCTCAACCATCCTTT
This sequence comes from Bettongia penicillata ogilbyi, assembly GCA_023548195.1. Lineage (NCBI taxonomy): Eukaryota > Metazoa > Chordata > Mammalia > Diprotodontia > Potoroidae > Bettongia > Bettongia penicillata. The sequence goes on from JAJHZJ010000160.1 coordinate 756,265, forward strand.
GAATCTAGAGGAAAATTAATATCGACCAGACTGAAGGTGTTAATGATGGTCATTTGAGTCAAGAAAACTTTCTCTCTAGGGATGTATTAGCATATACATTAGCGAACAGGTGGTCACTCTTCTCTTTTGGGTGAGGGGCAAAGATGAACCTGTAAATAAGACAGTGACAAAACCCCAGGAAGAAGGTCATTTGTGCTTTGTCTCTACACTCTATATTAATATCTAATAATAATAGCTTTTATTTCTTTTTTACTCCTCAGAATGAATTTTAGTTGAACTCCCAACATCAAAGTATGAATGCTCAACTCTATAAAACAAGAAAAAAATTAAGAAAAACAAAGCCAAAAAAAGTTATTTTAAATGATAGTACACATAACAACATCTTATTTACAATTTGTTAAACATACAAAAAGATATGTAGATTAACTTTAATGAGAGTAATACAATTATCGTTTTTTGATTTCTGTAACCCTTTATGTACTTAAATGGTTTGGGTAATGTTACTGTTGTCTTTGTCACATGGTCAATGTGTATGTTATCCTTTGTCTCCGTTTTCTTCAATCTTGTTCACTTCTTATGTCTTCCTATATTTCTTTGAATAAGTCATATTTGTCATTTGTTATGAACCATAATCATCTATTAAATTCATATACTATAATTAGTACAGTCTTGTTATTACAAATACTGCAGCTAGGATTTTTTTTTTAACAGATCAGCCTCTTTTTTCTGTCTGTGTCCTGTTTAGGAGATAATCCTAGTGTGGGATCACTGAGTAAGAGGGTATAGACATTTTTCTAACTCTTACTCTATAATTCCATATTGCTTTGCAAAAAGATGGAATAAATTCAGAGCTTCATGAACAATGTTTTTCCAAAGGCATAAGTATTGAATTTTATCCTCTTTTACTATCTTTGCCAATTTGATGGGTACAATGTTGAGTACAAAAGAATAGATGCAATCTTAGAGTTCTTTTTTTGTGCATTTTTCTGAATATGAGAGAATTTAACACTTTTTGTATAGTTAATAATAACTTGTCTTTCTTCTTTTGAGAACTGCCTATTCATATCCTTTGACATAAGTCTTACTTTTTTAACAAAATTTCCTATAAAATTTGAATAGTACACTTTTATCATAACCCTTACTGCAAAGATTATTTTTTACCAATTTGCTTCTTTACTTCTTATTCTAGGTATATTTTTTGTTGAACAAATAATTTATGTTTGTATGATCGAATTCATTTATTTTTTCTTTTGTAATATCTTTTAATTTATGAATGGTTAATAATACTCCCTCTTTCCATTATTGTGAAAGATAATATTTCATTATTCTACAATTTTAATGATTTACAAGATATTTAAATCATTAATTGATTTGAAATATATTGTTCAGTATAGTGTGTGTGGAATAAAGTAATTCAGATCTTCATGAAACTACCATCCAATTTTCTCAACAGTTTTTATTGAATAACTAAACCTTTTCCCAATGTTTCAGTGATCTTTGGTTTACAAAGCACTAGTCCACTGCATACATATATTGTATTCTAGATTGTGAATCTGTTCCTTTGATCTGTTTTTCTATTCTTTATCCAACATTAGACAATTTTGATTTTTTACTGCATTAGTGTATAATTTGAGATCTGGTATTCCAAGCATCATCAGCTGTTTGCTTTTCTTTTTATTATTTCCCATGATATTCTTGACTTTTTGTCCTGCTAACTAAATTTTGTTGTTTTATACAATACTAAGAAGTATCCCACTGATACTTTGAAGAATATGTAAGAGACAGTATCCCAGAGGTAGAAAACCTGGGTTTGAGACCTGTCTGACGTATAGAGATAAATATAGATAGATACAGATATGACACTGATAGTGGGACAAGGGCAAGTAATTCAGCCTCCCAATGTTCCTAAACAATACTTTAAGATTAGAAATTGCAGAATCACTGATCTGCTTTAGTACAGGGGATTTCTACACTGGAAACTCCCTAAATGGATGCAATGAATGAAAAAGTACTTATTGAGCATTTACACTATATGCCAACCATTATGCTACATGCTAGAGATATAGATTCTTGTAATTGTTCAGTCATGTCTGACTCTGTGATCCCACTTGGGGTTTTCTTGGCAGAGATAATAGTTTGCCATTTCATTCTCCAGCTCGTTTTACATCTAAGGAAACTGAGGCAAACATGTTAAGTGACTGACCTAGGATCACACAGATAGCAAGTGTCTGAGGTTGGATTTGAACTCAGGAAGAGGAATCTTCCTGACTCTAGGCCCAGCATTCTAACTACAGAGCCATCTAACTGCCTCCAGAGACATAAATACAAAAGAAAATTCCTACCCTCAAGGATCTTACATTTGAATAGGGGACAAAACATTAATAGAAGGGTAGGACATTTGGGTAGTGGACAAGGACAAGTTGTTGCAATGAAATCACAGGGGTAGGGGTGTGTGTGTGCGCATGTGTGTGTTTGTGTGTGTGCACATGTGTGTGTGAATGTATATGCGTAGGTGAACATGATGTATATGTATATATAGACACACATTTCTAGCAACTATGAAAATATCTTTCAGTATAAGTACATAGTAAATGCTTTTTATTAACAACACTCATATTGTTAGACCTGGTTAATTCAACATGTCAAGTATTTAAAATGTTTGCCTAATCACTATTCTACTTTTAACAGACTTTGATTACACACAAAGTGTATCTAACGTGATAATTTATTTTACTTATGTTACAATCCTTAAGTCAGATAGGTTAATAGCATTCTTCACTATCAAAATGATTCATGTTTAGTGTTTTTTCTGTGTTGACAATGTACAAGACATTATACAGATAACAAAATTGTATATTATTTGGTATGGACTAGTGGAAAGAGCATTAAGTTTAGTATTATGTTGCCTGACTTTATTCCCAGCTCTCTTGTTTATTTCCTTAGTAATTGACAAGCCACTTCCCCTCTGCAGATCTCAGTTTCCTCATCTTTGAAATGAAGTTGAATGGGATGATCCCTAAGGTCTCTTTCCAACTCTCATACTGTGATTTTGTACTCCTTGAGAAAATTACTAAATAATGCAGAATTATTATCTTTGCTTTATTAGAATGACCCACCTTAGGCTTTTTGCTTGTTTCTTTCTACCCTCCCTCTCTCCTCCCTCCTTCTTTTCTTTCTCCCTCCCTCCTTTTCCCTTCTTTCCCTCCCTTCTCCACCTTTTCTTTCCTTTCTCCCTTTTCATTTCCTCTTTTCTTCCCTCCCTCCTCCCTCCCTCCTTTACTTTCTTTCTCCCTCTCCTCCTTCCTTCCCTCCCTTCTCCCTTCCTTCCCTCTTTCCTTTTCTCCCTCCTTCATGTCTTCTTTCCTTTCTCCCTCTTTTCATTTCCTCTTTTCTTCCCTCCTTCCTTTCTCCCTTCTTTCTTCCCTTCTGTCCTTCCCTCCTCCCTCTCTTCTATATTTTCTTCCTGCCTCCCCTCCTTGCTTCCCTCCTTTCTCCCTTTTTTTCCCTCTTTCCTTTTCTCCCTCCTTCATGCCTTCTTTCCTTTCTCCCTCCCTCCTTTCCAGGCCTCCTCCCTCTCATCTTTCCTTTCTCCTTCCCTTCCTTCTTTTCTTTCTCCTTCCCTCCTCCCTCCCTCCCTTCATTCCTCCTTTCTTCTTTCTCTCCCTCTCAAGAGATCTACTAGCCTCAGCCCCCCCCCCCAGTAGCAAGGTTTATAGTTGTGTGCCATTTCACCTGGCTCAAGGTGATTTTCATCTTAAGTATTTTAGTTATTTTTCCCCCTTATTAGGAAATTCTATTGTTGCTGCTGCTGCTGCCATGAGAAGATCTGGACTGTTTACCACCACTCACTCTTCCATCTTTCTGGAAATGATATTGCATCACTCTATTGGAGTCTCACACCAACCCTGAGAAGGAGATAGGGAGGGATTAATATCCTTGTGTGACAGATATGGGAGCTGTGGATCAGAGAGGTGAAGGAATTTCCTAAGGTGATAAATCAGAGTAACTCCTGATGCTAAGGCAGTTAAGTGGCACAGTAAATAGAGTGGAGTCAGAAAGACCTGAGTCCAAATCCAGACATAGACACTTCCTAGTTGTGTGATCCTGGGCAACTCACTTACCCTTTGTCTGCCTCAATTTCTTCATCTGCAAAATGGGGATAATAATAGTATCTACTTCTTAGGGTTGTTGTGAAGATCAAGTAAGATATTTCTAAAGGGCTACCTTAGCACAGGAATTGACACATAGTAGGCATTTCCCTCTCTCCCTTCTTCTTTCCTCCATCATAGTTTGTTTCATCTGAGACAGCTTCAGTAAAAAGGCCAAAAGCACCATAAAAAATGGGAACTGTAATTGCAAGCTCTCTGATTTGTTTCTTTTTTGTATCAACTTGACCAAGTTATTATGGCTTGTTATTTTGACAGTTGCATACAATGCTATTTTAAAACAGTATTCACAAATCATACTATAAATAGACTGGTAAAATACTTCCATCCTCTGCCAGATACTTCTGTTCCATCCTCTATAGTTTTGAGGTTTTTTTGCTTTGGGAGCAACAGGGCCTAGGAAGGAGAATGGGAGAAGGAATTAATTTTAAAAGCATATAGATTTTAAGGCATTATGGCACATTTGTATATATAGGTATAGACACATTTCTTGCAACTATGAAAATGTCTTTCAGTATAAGTACATAGTAAATGCTTTTCATTAACAACATTCATATTGTTAGACCTGGTTAACTTAACAAAAGTCAAGTATTTAGAATGATTTTCTAATTTCTATTCCACTTTTAACAGACTTTATCTGCCATTCCTGCTGCCGAGGAGGCCAAAGCTGGAAGATTACTTGAGCCCAGGAGTTCTGAGCTGCAGCAGGGCAAAAGCCCATTGGTGTCAACACTAAATTTGGCACCAATGGTGAACCTTCAGCATCAGGGTCCACCAGACTTCCTGAGGCAGGATGGACTTGCCCAGGTCAGCAGCTGAGGAGGTCGGAGCTTCCATAGTGCTCAGTAATGGGATTAGGCCTGTAAGTATCCTCTGTCTGGTCAAGCTAGTATCAAAAAAAAAAGGCAAGATCTTTGGTAGTACCAGTTTTGTGGACTTATAATAATTTGCTGCATACTACAACTAGAACATACTGCTTCAGAGCAGTCACAGATATCTTTAAGGATGAGGATTTACTGTGTGTTAAGAGATTGGGCATGGGGAGAAAGCTAAAATAAACTCAGTTCTCTAGATTATTCTGCATTCTAAGCAACTGTTGTTCGGTCATTTTTCAGTCACATCCAATTCTGCATGATCCCATTTGGGGTTATCTTGGCAGAGATCCTGGGGCAATTTGTCATTTCTTTCTCCAGCTTATTTTACACTTGAGGAACTGATGCAGAAATTAATTGACTTGCCCAGGTTCACATAGCTAGTAAGTGTCAGAGGCCAAATTTGAACTCAGAAAGAGGAGTCTTCCTGGCTCCAGGTCCAGCATTCTATCCACTGTCACCTAGCTGCCCTAAGCAACTGAAGAGACAGTAAAGGAGAACCTGGGATTTAAAGAGTAGCTGGTATTCATTTGGGTGGATAGTACATAGTAGGTAGATGTTCAGGAAATATTTGTTGAGTGGATGAATTTGTCTAATTTTAACTTTAAGAAGTCCCTTCTTCTCCAATCTGTCACTTGATCCTCACAATGACTCCATTAGAAAGGTAAGTTCAGTTCTGAGCTCTTTTACTTAATTATCCAAAGGACCGCTTGTTGTACTTCAGCCTTTGGAAAGTCTTTGTTTTCTCATCCATAAAATCAAAGTTGGACTAGACAGTCCCAAAGCACCCTTCCAGCTCTAAGTTCTATGATCTTGTGAGTATTTCCTCTGCCTTACAGATGTGGGAAATTAGAATCCAAGAGGGATCCAATATGCTTTAAGTCATATGATTGGTTGGTTGTTGTCCTTCATCTTTGAAGAGGACCAAAATGACATCACTATGATGAAGTGAAATTTCAGTGTGTCCGACTGTGGCTGATCAGACTAACATAAGCTCTGAATGCTCTACCACAGGTTGGGCACAGATAGTCCGTATGAATATTTGGGGTGGATATCCCAAATTTGCGCATCCTGCATTTGCTTTGTGCTGTCTCAATTCTGCTTTGCTTAAAGAGCACAACACCTTTCTGATGTGGGCACGCCATCCTGAGCAGTCCAGTGCCAGTGTCTCCCATGTTGCACAGTCAAATCCAAAGTTCTTGAGAGACACCTTAAGAGTGTCCCTATATTGTTTCTTCTGGCCACCATGTGATTGCCTGCCCTATGTGAGTTCTCCATAAAATAGTCTTTTTCACAAGTGTACATTATGCATTCAAACAATGTGGCTAGCCTTTTGGAGTTGTGCTCTCTGAAGCATAGTTTGAATCCTTGGGCAGTTCAACTTGAGCAAGGACTTCAGTGTCTGGTACCTTATCCTGCCAGGTGATCCTCAGAATCTTCCTAAGACAGTTCAAATGGAAGCGATTCAGTTTCCTGGCATGGTGCTGGTAGACTGTCTATGTTTCCCAAGCATATAATAATTAGGTCACCACTACGGCTCTGTAGACCTTCAGTTTGGTAGTCAGTCCAGATCATGTAGTGAGTGAGTGATGGACTCACAACCAAACCCCATGTCTCCAAACTTTTTCCCTGGGTTGTTTTCTTTAGGTAAGTCCGAGCTTTCGTAACCAAAATCCAAAACCAGCCAGTCTATGTTTCTTTGAGACACTTCCAAAAAAGGGGAAGTGGGGAGGCTGGGAATGGAAAGAAAGAGAATAAAATGCAGAAATTATAAAGGTATTACTGTGAATTGAATGTAGTGTGAAACCCTGTTTTATAGGAAGAAAGCATTTAGCACCAGGAAGACCATAGGTTCATAAAACCTCAAGAGTTTTTTTCCACATATTTTCCCTTATTTTCTCAGTGCTGCCAAAAGATGATAAAAGCACACAGGAGACAAAAGCACAGGGCTAAGGAGCTTCCCTAGTTTTAAACAAGCCCTGACTGGAGGCCAGTTACAGAGACAGGATCAAACCTAGATCCTCAAACTCCCATTCCAATAACTTTTCCACTCTACTGTGCTAAGAATGGGGAAACTTGTGAAACTGGTCATTTTTTTTTGCAACTCTCCCACCTCACCTATCAATACCCCTCTATCCGTGCCATACTTGCCTGAGTCATTTAAATAGGAAGGGAACAGAATGTATTGCCTTTGGGAAACTGCAAAACTTCTTTAATGACTCCCTTCCTTCCTCCTCTATCTTCTTTTATTCCTCTCTTCCCTCACTCCTCCTTCCCTTCCTCCTTCTTTCCTACCTTCCTCCCTCTTCCTCTCTTCCTTCCCTCCTTGCTTTCTACTTTCCTTCCCTTCTTTCCTCCCTCCCTCTCTCCTTTCTCCCTCTTTTCCTCCCTTTTTCCTTTCTTCATTCTTTCCTACCATTCTCCCTTCTTTCTTTCCTTCCCACTCTCCTTCCCTCTACCAGTATTGTTTGAAGTCTATAAGGCATGGATAACTACAGTCTCTGAAGAATTTAAAATGAGTAACAGAGGACAAGGGTGTGAGTACATGATGGGTGTGAGCAGACTACGTCACAAAACAAATTAGGAACTCTAACAACTAACTTTTTTTAGGCTTCCAAAGCACTACACACACATATGCATGTGTATGTGTACACACACACACACACACACACACACACACGCATATATATGTATTATCTAATTTGATTCCCACAACCACCCTGTAAGATAAATGTCATTATCATGCCCATTTTACAGATGAAGAAACTGAGGCTCTGAAACGGTTAAGTGAATTTTCCGGGGTCGCACAGGTACTACGCATCTTCCTGAATTGAAGGCTTATGTCTTCCTGAACCCAAATCCAGCATGCCATTGACTATGCCATATAGCTATTTCCATAAAGTTAAGGACATATTTCTGGGCCACACCTAGATCACTCAAGTCAATCCACTGATTCTGATTCAGGATTTGAAAGGTGATGTAACACTCATGGACCACCAAATTCAATAAATATCAGTTTGCTTACAATAAAAAGGAAAGCATACAAGTCAATAAATGTAGAAACTACTGCTCTTCAGCTCTACATTAGCCAAGGCAGCAAAACCTGTGTCAGAAAGACCCAGTAGAGAAGTGGGAACTCTGCTAAAGATCTGGAATAATATCTCATAAGGTCTTGGGATCTTTAAGCTTCTGGCAACGAGAAAGCTACACCAACGGTTCAAGCCTCAGTCATCCAGAGCCAGACCAACAGAATTCTAACGACAGGGTTCTTGGCTCTTACGGAGACACCAACCCAACTTACGGAAAGCAGATTCTACTCTTACCACTTCCCACACTTTGCTAACAATGTTCTCCCAAATCCTCCAAGGCACCTTCAATTACTTAAACTGCCTTGAAACCTTTGACCCAACATCTCTAACCTCAGGAAGAAGTAGGCAGCACTGGAGGAGAAACTTAATGCAAACGAAAGAGACAAAAGCACCAAGCAATTTAAGTCTCTAAAAATAAATAAATAAATAAATAAAAGTAATTCATGCGATAGGAGTAATATCAGAAAGCAATTCATGCCTCCTGATATGGTGATAATGAATAGTAGTGGAACCAGGAGCATCAGGGATCACAATGCCAGTGAAGACCCCTCAGCTTAACCCCTCAGCCTTCCCAATCACTGTCAGGGTTATCCCTAGAAAGGTGTGTGTATGTGTGTTCATCCTTCGTTGCTGAAGAAGATCATGCCATCAGAGAAATCATGACATGACTTGCACTTGACTTTGTTTTGAGTGAAGAAGGCCGTTCAGGTCACCAGCCTCACTTCTCCTCCAGAGCCATCTGAATCCAGTGATCAGATATTCATCAGGATGAGGAGATGGCCCAGGAGGATGCAATTGGGGTTAAGTGACTTGTCCAAGGTTACTCACCTAGTGAGTGTTAAGTGTCTGAGGTAAAATTTGAACTCAGGTCCTCCTGACTCCTGCACTGGTGCTCTTATCCATTGTACTACCTAGCTGCCCCTGTAACTAACTACAGGGTCCTAACCCTCTTGCCTACAATCTATTCCCAGAATTGGAACTTGCTCCTTGCCATGATCCACTGAGTATTTCCCAGCACACCAGTTATAACCTCTCCCTACATGGGAGCCCCACCAGAAGAATAATATCATATCCTTATCATGTCACATGTCACAAGAATGATATCACATCCTTAAAGGTCTCTACTTAGGGACTGGGTGAAGCTAGGGGTGTCCAGTGGTTAGACTGCTGGGGCTGGAGTAAGGAAGACTCATCTTCCAGAGTTCAAATCTGGCCTCAGTCACTTACTATCTGTGGTGCTGGGAAAGTCACTTAACCCTGTTTGCCTCAGTTCCCTCATTTGTAAAATGAGCTGGAGAAGGAAAGGCAAACCACTCCACTATCTCTGCTAAGAAAACCCCAAATGGGGTCACAAAAAAGTCAGATATGACTGAACAACTGAGAAGCTGTCCCCTCTTTATGTATAGCTAGATAAAGACTCCTCTTCACCTTCATCCTGGAACTCAGGACAGAGTGACCTAAGCAATTGAATGAGCCACACAAAATAATTCTAGCCCTTCTTCCCTATATGAATTCTTTAGTTAATTTGAGACAGCTATCATATCTTCTCCAGCTCTCCTCTTCTCTAGCTTATTTCCTTAAATGTATCCTTGTATGGCATTTAGAGTCCTCTTTCATTATCCTCGCTGCCCTCTTCTGGACAATTTCCAACTTATCAATGTCTATCATAAAGTCTGAGGCTAATTGTTATCTTTCTTCTCCTTCCCTGAAGTCGTTTACCATTTCCACCCCATGCAGGAGATAGAATAACTCGAGCAAATTAGGATCTAAGTATTTGGCACAGCTTTATTTATTCACTCTATGGGGCCCCACCAAGGGAGGGGCCCTGATTCCCAATTCAGCTCTGTTCATTCTTACACATAGCATCAAATACCATCCACAATTCAGTTCAACTCAGTGAGTGTTTATAAAGCACATGCTAAGTACAAGGTATCATGCCAGGGAAAGGCAAAAGAACCAGGTGCCACCTCATCCTTTGCCTCACCTCAGCTGCTAACTTCCCCTCTTTCATTTCAAGTTCTTTTCCTCTCTGCATCTGACTAAGTGCTCCTACGTAGCTGCATTTGGCCATGGAAATCTCCCTCTTAGTTCACCTCTATCCCCTCCTTTCTTCTTTCACTTGCCCAGGGCATCTTTCTTCTTCCATCTTCGCCCCTTTGTCCCACTTGGTTCTCATCAAGGTTTATTTCATCTCTAGGTGTCCTTGACATTAAGCTTCCCTTAGAGTATGCAGTTCAGGGCCAACCATGAAACACCATCTAGGGCATTTGATAGAATTCTAATGGAAAATCCCTCATGTTCCCAGCTAGGCCCCTCTGACCTCAGCCAAATACCAACAATGACCCACTAACTGCCTGGGCTGCCATCTGTTACCCGTTACCAGATTCCAGTTCTCAGTGGGTTTAAGACATCTGCCTTGTCTGATGCAAACTTTCCCCTTGACAAATGTCTGTCTGCCTTACAGGACTTAATGGGGCCTCTCTTGATTTCTTCTCTTCTGCATGAGGGAAAAATATAATCAGAAGACCCTGAGGCATCCAGTTTCTGCATTTACTAGCTAGACAAATTTCTCACCTCTCTGAGTTTCAGCTATCTAAGGTAGAAACTGTCAAAAGAAACATGTGCAATCGCAGGCACAGTTGGATAGATGGCTAGAATTAGAGTCAGGAAGGCCTGATTTCCAGTCCTATGTATAATGCTGACTAGCCCACTGACCCACGGCTCAACCTCTATGAGCCTCTATGAACTCGAGTTTTCTCCTCTGTAAAATGGGGATAATTGTGACTCAGATGAAATAACTGATTAAATAGCTTTGCAAACTTTAAAGTGCTTTTCAAGTATCAGTTATTTCTGTTATTTACAGGGAGCATCTTAACTGACTTACACCATTAAAATCCAGGTATGAAATTGTCAAGACAGAAAAAGCAGTTGAGAGTGAATACCAAAGATTAGCATGGTCAGAATGAAAGGAGGCTTGCCATGAATGGTAAAGGATAACAAAAAAAAATCTTTAAAAAATAAGAGGAAGACCTAAGAAGAGATAACAGATTACTGAGAAAAGGCAGAACCATTCTGCTCTCATTTTGGTTTTGTTTCCTATATCAAGAAGATTGATTTTAGGACTAGAAAAAATGGAACAAAAATATTTAACCGAGACTTAAAATCAAGACAAGGGAGGAGTTAGTAAAGGAAATATCTAACCTGCTATGAATTCAGGTTACCAGATATGGATCACTAGTATCCTGGAGCTTGGAACAAACTTACAATTGTGATCTAAAGCCACTATAACTCATCTTTCTGAATTCAAATCTGGCCTCAGACACTAACTGTGTGACCCTGGGAAAGTCACTTAACCTTGTTTGCCTCAGTTTCCTCATCTGTAATATGATCTGGAGAAGGAAATGGCAAGCCACTCCAATATCGTTACCAAGAAAACCCCAATTGGGATCACAGAAGCATCAGACATGACTGAAGCAACTGAAAAACAAAAGTAGTCCAATGGATAAAGCCCCACACCTTGAGTCAGGAAGACCTGAATTCAAATATGGCATTTGAAGTGACCCTGGGCAAGTCATTTCACCTCTGTTGACTCAGTTTCCTCATTTGTAAGTGGGAATTATAAGGATCAGTTGAAATAATAATTGTAAGTGCTATATAAATGCTATTAGCTACTTTGCTTCCACTCGTCTACCTAGACCCCAGACATCACTGATATCTCAGGTTCTTCAATGTTTTCCATATAATGTTATATAAAGTCTTTATGGTTACAGCAAGCTTTGAAAACTTTATAAAAGAGACCAACCTAAGATAAGGACCATGGATGGGGCATGCAGATGGAAGCAAAGTATAAACATGACCCATTCACTCATTAAACATTATTAAAAGGATGGTTTGTAAGGGACAGCTTAGAAAAGGAAGCAAAGTTCATTAAAAACAAGTCTAACTAACCTTTTTTTTTTAAGTTACTAGTTTAGTAGATCAGAGGAATATTATAGGCATCATGGAAGCACAGAATGTCAGAGCTGGAAGATCACCCTAGAGATGATCTATTTAAACTCTCATTCTACAAATAAGAAAACTGGGATTCATGGGCATTAATTGACATGGCTGAGGTCACACAATTATTATATAACAGAGCTAAGATCTGAACCATGGTCTCTAAGGCTTTCAATCATTGTTCTTTCCACTAAGATACATAAAGAGATTATGTTGAGGAAATTAGCTAGAAGTAACCAAATACATACAGAAGAAGTCAATGCTGGAGGTTACACAAATATAAATGTACACCCAGATCAATTTTCAAAATGACTCAAAATGAGGAAGATTCAAAAATAAGAGAGAATAATGGCCTCCCAACCCTCAAAACTGAGAAGACATTGGCAACTATAGTAACAACCTTTGCGACTATTTAATCATGCCCATAAAATCTTTTAAAGATAAATTTTTATGAAAAATTTTTTGTTTTTATTCAGTCATGTCCACCTCTTCCTGACCCCATTTGAGTTTTTCTTGGCAAAGATACTGCAATGATTTTCCATTTCCTTATCTAGCTCATTTTACAGATGAGGAAACTGAGGCAAACAGGGTGAAGTGACTTGCCCAGGATCACAAAACTAGTAAGTGTCTGAGACCAGATTTGAATTCAAAGATGAGCTCCTGATTCCAGGTCCAGAATTCTATTCACTGTGCCACCTAGCTGCCCTATTAAAAACTTTCATGGACATTCATCCAATCAACCACAATGGTAGTGATTTACATTTTGATTAATTAATATCAATACATAAAGTATCATATAATCTACTCAGTCATTTCTTCTAAGTCCCTGTTGGAATGGTTTATTTATCCATTTATTCTCATTCACTTTTTCTCTTCTAAGATCATAGCTTATATTTCATTCTTCTGGTTCTGCCTTTTTCACTTTTGATTATTTCATAAATATCTTTCCAGATTTCCATGTATTCCTTAAACTTGTTAGTCTTAATTATGTCAAAATATTCTATTACATTAATGAATCATAATTTATTTAACCATTCCCCTATTTGGGACTGTTAAGCTTCTAGGTTTTGTTTTGTTTTGCAATTACGTAAAATGCTGCTATGAACATCTTAGAACAAATCATTCTTTTTTTTTGGTGGGGGAGGTAGCTGTTTTTCAAATACTTCCAGGATATATTCTCTCAATAAAATCCTAATGAAAAGAATCTATTTACTCACTGAGGATTTTCCCATAGCAAAAGCATGTTGCCCCTACTATCTACAGAGCCTTGGGCACATCACTTAACTTCCGGGCTCTCAGTATGTAAATCTATGACCTTCAGAACTTTTAAATGATATATCCTTGAGAACCACATGGAGCTATGTGGAATAGATGATGGTATAATTGGGTGAGTTTACGACTAGCTGGTTGATAGGATCAAAAAATTCTGTAGTCAATTGAATTCACTGAAGTCTTCTCTTCTCTAGGTTAAGCATGCCTGGTTCCTTCAATGAATTCTTGAATAACCTGATTTCTGGTCCCCTGGTTGCCTTCCTCTGGAGGTACTATAGTTTGTTAAAGTCCTTTCTCAAATGTATAGTCTGTAACTAGGCATAATGCTCCAGATGTGGACTGACCGAGGTAGAATGTAGTGGGACTGCCCTTTCCTTTATTTTGGACTATATTCTTTGATTAATCCAACTTATGATCACATTCTTTTTTCTATAATGTCAGTAAAAATCATACATATTTCTCATACCACATGGAACTTTTGCAAAAATTGTCTATGTATTGGAACACGGAAATATTGAAAACAAATTAAAACAACAGAAATAGTAAACACATTCTTGAGAGATTATAATACAATTTTATAAAAATAGTTTAGGGAGCCCAAACAAAAGGGAAACCCAAATTAAGATGTAACAATGAAACTCTAGGTAATAAATGGGTCAAAGAATAAATAATAGAAAGTAATTATCTGAAAGAAAATGGTAACAATGAAACAACAACATATAAAAATGTCTGGGATGCAGCTAAAGCAGTCCTAGGGAAAATCGTGACTCCAAAATATATATTTACAAAATCAAAAAGGAGGGGATTAGTGAAATGAATATGCATTTTTAAAAATAGAAAGCCAACAAAAAAACACAAAATAAGCAAAAAAGAGGAAATATAATAAATTAGAACATAAACTAAAATGAAAAAAACATAACAACTTAAAAGCCAGTCCTTCGAAGAGATTTACAAAATTGATAAATCTTTAGCCAATTTGACTAATAAGAACAGAGAAGAAAATCAAACCGATAAAACAGCAAATGAACCGGGTGAAGTCATAATAAAATTAGAAGAAATAAATAGAACTATTAGAACCTTTTATGTGCCATTGTATGCTAACAAAACTGAGAATATAGAGGAACAGAGGAATATCTTCAAAAAACATAAAATATATAAACCAAGAGAAGACCAAATTGAGATCTTAAAAAAATCCAGTCTCAGAAAAGGTAATAGAACCAGCGAGAAAGGAACTACCAAAGTGGGGGAAAAATTCCTGGTCCTAATGAGTTTACAGGAGAATCCTGTTAAACTTTTAAAGGAAGGAAACAAATATTTATTAAGCATTACTATGTACCAGAAACTAGTAAGCGGTTTACAATTTTTATCACATTTGATCCTCACAATAACCTGGGACATAGTTATTAATATCTCCATTTTACAGTTGAGGAAACTGAAGAAGACAGAGGGTGTCAATCAATTATTCAACATTTATTAAGTGCCTACCATGTGCTAGCCACTGTGCTAAGTGCTGAAAGATGAGGCAAAAGATACTCCTTGCCCTCAAGGAACTCACAAGCTAATAGGGGAGGTTAAGTTATCACAAATAAGTCAAGGTTATAACTTATAAGGTTATTTGTGATAAGTTAAGGTTATCACAAAGATAATAATTGTCTAAGGCTAGATATGAACTCTGGTATTCCTGACTCCAAGCTTAGTACGCTATCTACTGGGTCACATAGCTAACCCATAAAGAATATAGAATAGCTAGTACTAATACAACATAAATTATTCTCAAAAATTGAGAAACAAAGCATTCTACCAGGCTCCATTTATGAGTCAAATATATTCCTAATGCCCAAACTAAGGAAGAATAAAACAAATAAAAGAGAATTAATTAAATCATTTAAATCAAATCGAATTAAATAATTAATTAAATGAAAGAGAATTAATTAAAAACATTTTTAAATCCTGTTGGATTAAGATCATCAAGAAAACCATTTTGTTCAATTTGGCTATATATCAGGAATGGATCAATGTTAGGAAATCAACATAATAATGTTTTTAAAAATCCAAAATTATGATGAGCTTAATTAGAGGCAGAAAAAGCCCCTGAAAAATATAGCAAAAGTACAGGGGGAAAATATTTGTACCAAATCTCTCAGATAAGGATTTGTTTTCCAAGAATATAGACAGCTAACAGATTGTGTGTGTGTGTGTGTGTGTGTGTGTATCTATGCAAGTATAAAAACAAAAGTCATTATCCAATAGATAAGCAAGTGGTCAAAGGATATGAACAACTAGTTCTCAAAAAAAGAATTGCAAATGATTAATAGCCTTATTAAAGAATTCTCCAAATCACTAATAATACTAATAAAACAGATATACATCAAAATAGCCCTGAGGTTTCACTAAACAACTAGAAACTTGACAAAGATGACACAAAATGGGAATAGTCAATATCGGAGGGGTTATGGGAAGATAGACACTTTAATACATTGTTGGCAGATCTATGAATCAGTACAACTATTTTGAAAATCAATTTCAAATTATGCAAATAAAATGACTGAAATGCTCATACACTTTGACCCAAAGATTCCACCAGTAGGCTTATACCCTAAGAGATTATTGATAAGAAAAAAGTCCCCATGTATAGCCAAATATTTATAGTATCCCTTCTTGCGGTAGTAAAGCAGTGGAAGCAGTTGGGGAATGATTACAAAAATCGTGGTTAAATGAATGTAATACAATATTACTGTGCTCTAAGAAATGACAAATATGGTAAATGCAGAGAAGCATGGAAAATATGATCTGATTTAGAGCGAAATAAGCAGAGACAAGAAAACAATATACACAATGATTATAACAATGTAAATGAAAAAAACACATAATAAGCAAAAGTGAATGTTACAATATTGCAAGGAACAAGAATGACACCAAGGAAGAGATATGAGAAGACAACGTTATCCCACTCATTTCCAAAAGCGGGAGGGGTGTATGAGTGTGACATCTGGCAAATATTTTCAGATGTTTTCAGTGTATTGGCCAGTTTTGCTGATTTTTTTTTATTCTTTTCTTTTCTTTAAAGAATATTATTTGTTATGTTAAATAGTTCTCTAGGAGGAAAACAAGGGAAGGATGCTTGGAAAATTCTGGTGATATAGAAAACAAAAGACAACAATATATTTTTAAATGAATGAGTGAACAAGCATTTGTTAAATGCCTACTACGTGCCAAGAATTCTGTTAAATGCTGAGGATACATGTATGAAAGTGAAACATTCCCTGCCTTATACTCTTTTATTTTTATTTTTAGTTCCAGATTCTTTCCCTGTCCTCACTACATCATCCACCCATTTAGAAGTCAAGAAACACAATACCCATTATTTATATATATATATATATATGAAATCATGCAAAACATTTCCACATTAGCCATGTTGCCAAAAAAATACGAGAAAAAAAAAGTGAAAAGATATGCTTTGACCTGTATTCAAAACCTGTAAGTTCTCTCTCTGGAGGTAGATAGTATTTTTCATCCTGAGTCCTTCGGACTTGTCTTGGATCCATGTTTTGATCAGAGCAGCTAAATCTTTCACAGTTGATTATCCATAATTTACATTCTAATGATGGAAGACAACACTGACATATTTGAGTAGAGAGCAGAGAAGGTCATTTTGGTCTTAGCAGTCACAGTAGTGAAGTCATGGGGCATTTGATTGCCATATCCTTTCCTGAAGCAGTGGTAGCATTGATTTGACTACCGTTCCTGGAGCAGGCAAAAGGAAGAAAGTCAGGTGTGTAGGTGGGGAGCGGGGAGAGGGGAAGAGGAATATG
The DNA here is from genome assembly GCA_023548195.1 of Bettongia penicillata ogilbyi. Taxonomy (NCBI): domain Eukaryota; kingdom Metazoa; phylum Chordata; class Mammalia; order Diprotodontia; family Potoroidae; genus Bettongia; species Bettongia penicillata. Next base: position 773,475 of record JAJHZJ010000160.1, read on the forward strand.
GCAAGATGTTCAGTGTAGCTTGTGAATGTGACTATTATTCCAGGAATAGCTTAGTATAATAGTTTAGATGATTTTTCAAGAAATTGTATTCACCAGTCAGAATAAGTAGTTCACCCTTCAGCATGGGGTCTAAAACTGAGTGGATAAACAGCAGGGTTGTGCCAGATTTGCAGGGATGTAACAAAATTAGGGAAAAGCAGCTAGACGGCACAGTGGATAGAGTGCTAGGCCTGCAGTCAGAAAGACTTATCTTCGTGAGTTCAATTCTGGCCTCAGACACATAACAGCTGTGTGACCCTGGACAAGTCACTTAACCCTTTTTACCTTTGATGAAGTCATTTAACCTTTTTTACCTTTGTTTCCTCATCTGTAAAATGAGCTGGAGAAAGAAATGGTAAAACATTTCAATATCTTTGCTAAGAAAACTCCAATGGGGTCTAGACATGACTGAGCAGCAACAAAGAAAGATTAAGGGAAGGAATTGTACTCCTGGGACCTCAGAGCAACAACTGAAAGTGGAGAGCAGCACAAGAAAAAAGTTTCATCGCCCACCCTCCAACAGAGACCCTTCTGGTCTCTATTGGCTATGCCCAGTATTGGCTATGGTCACCTCAGGAGCCACACTGCCCTCAATCTCAGTCATCTATGTCTTCACTTAAGATTTGGATCTTAGCCTCTTGGCCACATTAGACAGTCTCAGACTACACTGTGAGCAACCCAAGACATTTGCTTCCTCAAACCCACTGTCACTCAGTTATGTGACAGACAGAAATTTCAGTCATCCCCACAATAACTCTTTCCTTCTGTCACCCAAATGAAATGAATGGGAGACCAGCATTTGTTCCCAAACACAAAGCCTACAATGAACAAAAAAGAGGAAGGTTTTCTTATGCATTTATACCTCTTTCGTAGCTTCATCCCTGTCCTAAATTCATGCTCAGGCAGTCCCATTGTCAATATCTCGCTGATTCAGTTATCCCTGTAGCAGTCCCCAGGTACCACTGGCTCCCACAAATATGGGAGATGGCATACATAGGATCAAATGAAATAATAAATATCATTTGCATTATAATCATTAATAATACATAATGGATCTTTAATTCCTTTGGGCCAACAAGGTGGCACCATAGTGCATAGAGTGTTAGGGCTGGAGTCAGGAAGACATCTTCCTGAGTTCAAATCTGGCCTCAGACACCTCCTAGTTGTGTGACCCTGAGTAAGTCACTTCACACTGTTTACCTCAGTTTCCTCACCTGTAAAATGAGATGGAGAAGAAAATGGCAAATCATTAGTATCTTTGCCAGGAAAAAGCCACATGGAGTCACAGAAGTGTCAGACATGATTGAAAAATGACTTAACAACAAATTCTTTGGCATGAGTAGTCCTTTCATCATAATCCCTCCATGCCTTGGTGAATACTCCTTGTGAGTAACTGTTGAAAAATCAAATTACCACCTCCACGCCCCCTTCTGGTGATGTCACTTTCAACTTAGCTATTCAGAATCACCAAAGACAGACCTATGTCTCCAAAGATTTTATAGCTGCTGAGAAGTCAGGGTTACCTCCACACTACAATGAAGCATTGTAGGAGGGCTTTAGTGAAAACTTTTATTACTATTATTTTAATTATTATTTCTATTTGCCATATACCTAATGACTCATCCCACTACTGTTTTGCCTACCTGCTGTCTGGCTTCCTAAATTCATATGCATTTAGGGTTTTGACTTACTTTCTTGGTCACTCCCAACTCTGTTTTTTTTCTTTTCTCTTCTCATACTGTTTCCTTAGCAATGATGCCAGCACTGACAGGCATTCAGAGCATTTAGAAGGGCCTGAGGTAGAGGTCTATGGAGTTGCTGCTTTTCCAACCCAGCTCTCACTTCAATCTGGAAGCCCACCCAACCAGGTTTCCTAGGGAATGACATAGCCTAGAAGGATCTGTGAAACCCAGGCTACAGACCTTTCTTTATTGTGGAAGGCAACTAGCACTCCTTTTATGTAGTAAAAGGTCAGAATGTGTGATCCATGGCATCTATGATGCTTAACTTTTTTTTGTATCAATAGTCTGGTGAAGCCTGTGAGACCCTTCTTAGAATAATGTCTTTTTAAAAATTTCATAATTGAAGGAAATGCAAAATTTCAGTTAAAGGTTAATGAAAATAATGATGTGATTTGTTTCCAAGTTCATGCTCCCCCTGAAATCCATCTATGCACCCAGTTTCCATGGATCCCAGGTTAGGAACCCCTGATCTATGAGTTCCTTTTCAGATCTATCCTTCTAATGGGTCAATAATTCTTAAGTCCCTTTTGGCTCTGACTTTCTATGGGTCAATGATTCTACTAAGGTCCCTTGTAGAACTAAGATTTAATTCAACAAACACTTATTTTTTGGGAGAAGGAAAGTCAAGGCAGTTGGAGTTAAGTGATTTGCCCAAGGTCACACACACAGTTAGTAAGTGTCAAGTGTCAAGGTCAAATTTGAACTCAGATCCTCCGGACTCCAGGGCCGGTGCTCTATTACCTGCACCACCTAGCTGCCCCTTCAACAAATACTTGTTAAATGTTTATGTGTATAAATGTATAAAACTTTTTGCTTGCATAAAAAGATATAGAATGGAAGTTATGTTCTCAAAGAATTTAGAATTTAGACTCTAATGGGGAGAAAGATATATACATAAAAGACTGTCCCAAGGGAGAGTGAGATAAGTAGAAAAGAGAGGTCCAGAAAATGTACTATGAGAAATCTAAAGAGGAAAAAGTGAATTTATCTTGGCAGATCAGGGAAAGTATAGTGGAGACTGGCATGTAAAAAAAAAAAAGGTGATTTTTTAATAGACAAAATAGGGCCAGAGGGGAATCCACTGAAAGTAGTATGGACAGTATGAGCAAAAGAAGCAATTCAGTTTGACTAGAATATCTAGTGCATAAATCTTAGACTGGGAAGGTAAAGCTGGTAAAAGTAAACTGGAACCAAAGTGGAAGGGTCCTTGAATGCCAGGATCAGAAATTGAACTGAACTTCCTGGATTTTTTTTCCAGGGTTCCTCCTGCTTGAGTCATTTAATCTCATCTGCAGTCTCAGCTAGGGCATCTAGGAAAGGAGCCTGGAGTCAGGAATAAATCTTCCCAAGTTCAAATTTCACCTCAGACACTTATTATACTGTGACTCTGGACAAGTCTCTTAACTCTGTTTGCCTCAGTTTCCTCATGAATAAAATGAGCTGCTGGGAAAAGAAATAGCAAACTACTCCACTGTCTTTGCTAAGAAAACTCCAAATGGAGTCACAAAGAGTAAGACATGACTGAAGAAGACTGAATTAATACAGTCTCACCTAAGCTCCAGACTCTGAGACTTATATGGCCCCGAGCAAGGAAAAAATAAAGACCTCAGGATCTATATAGCTCTAAGGGATCAGCAACAGTTCAACCTTGGAATTTGACCCTATAACCTGGCTCTAACAAGTGGGCTCCTTTGCCTTGGATTTTGAGACCATCACTGCCTCTAGCCCTGATACCTTTATTAAGTGCTTACTATGTGTCCTCTGAAACCACAGGTGAAAATATATACAGCGTCCATCTCTATGGAACTTGCGGAGATGGATGAGACCTGTGTAAGCACAGTGCCTTACACATAGTAGGTGCTTAATAAATATTTATTGAATTGAAATAAAAATAATACATATTGGAATAGATACGTACATAGGAAGAGTCAAACAGAGAGATGATTTGAAGTCGGAGGACCTGGGTCTGAATTCCATTCCTGCCATTTGCCACTTGTGTGACCATGGGCTAGCCACTTATCCTGCTCCCCCATTTCAGTCTCTTCATCTGTAAAATGAGAGTTGAACTCCACGGTCTCTAAGGTCCCTTCTAAACTTTAGTCTATGAGGGACTTACTCTCTCATAATCCCAAGAGAGATTTGGGCGCCTGAGGAACACTTCAAGCTGGAAGGATAAAGAAACACTTCACTGAGATTGGAAAGAAATTCAACAGAGATTAAAGAAGTCCATTTCAACTGCCTCCTGACTCAGTTCTTGAATGTCTCTTCTTCCATTGAAGAAGTATTTATATTTTATTCAGTAGGCAGTGGGTAGCCACTAAACAGTTTTGAGCAGGAGAATTGCCATAAGACTCCAGTTTCTTCTAAACTGGGCCTCTACCTTATTTCCATATCACAATCCTGGAGACTATAAAATTCTATCTGTAAGCCATAGACTCTGTATTTATTTCCTTATAATCTGATGTCAGACCTCTCTAAAGCTGACCATCTCTTTGCCTGGAATTCTGTCTCTTGCCTTCTTCCCATTCCCTGTGAGGCTTCTACCAAGACTCCCCTCCAAACGCCTATTTCTGCCATGCTGCTGGTTACTGACCCTATTCCAGAAAAGCCTGGCTAATTTCTGTCCCTGATCTGGGACAGAATTCCTACCTCCTACTTAGTCCCAGAGCGATCATTATTCATTAATAGACACTATGCTGGTGAAAAATATTTCTGGAAGAGGCAAAGACTTGGAAAAAAATCATAAGAAAGTTGAAAAGCGATGCCAAACTTGCTTTAACCTATGAATTCATAGTATTTATTTCAAGGTGATCAGCCAAGTTGTAAATTAATCCTTTATCTTCCCATTGCACATGGATTTTTTCTGAGATGTTCCTGGGTTTATGCAGACAATGGTAGAGTCCCATAGCAAGCACCAATAAGCACAGCAATAATCACTTCGTTGTGCCAGAAAATGGCCTCTGATTACTTAAAATGAATAATAAATAATGATTCACAACTGATGCCTTTTTTCAATACTGTCTCAAGGCATAGAAAGGACTCTGAACTATTACAAGCTATACCAAGAGAGCACAAAATATAAAAGGCCCTATCAAACAGGCAAGACTACAAGTAGGAGTTGAGGGGTATAGATAAAAGAGACCTGGCTTGGAGTTGAAGGATCTAGGTTCAAATCTCACCTCAGAGATTTACTATCTATGTGACTGTAGTTTGTATCACTTTACATCACTGGGCCTGTTTCCTCATTTGTAAAATACTAGACAGGTCCTGAGTTCTCCTTCCAATTCTAAATCTATGCACCTCTAAGTATAATAAGCCTGGCAACATACTGTATATCTGTCATCCAAGCACCAGTCTGATTACAGAGAAGTTCATTACCTAAGAGGTGGCCAATGAGTGATGGATCTTTAAAGACTAAGGCAGTAAAGGACTCAGGTGAGACCTCTGCTTTATAAGCACAGAGTATGGAAATTTCCAGCTATAGAGGGTAACTTAGAAGGTATAGGGCTGAGGTAGAATAGGATGATAGGTCAGTGAATAGTAGGAAGGGCAGGGGATGTAGCCCAGGCAGCAGATGGCTTTGAATCAGAAAGCTGAAGATGAGGAATGGAAATTTGCTAGCCGTGGGACAATTATCTGGTGTTTCCACCCTCAAGGGTTCTGCAGTGATGAGAGCATTAGCTTTTCCTCTCTCTCCAGGGCATATAGGTCAGTAAATACTTGGTAACTGGGTTCCCAGAAACTTGAATAAATTCAATATCAGTGCCAGTTCCTCATTCCAACATGGCAAGACAGGGAGATGGATGCTGCATAGTCAGAGGATTCCCTGAATATGGAACTTATGTGTGGTTCCTGATCAAGTCTGGTTTGTGAACCCCCAAGTGCCCTGGTGATTGGAGGTATAATTTAAGACTTTCTCTTGGTGGGTTCTGGAGTTAAGAGACTTGGGGTCTGGAGTGCTTAGTGAATGTGGAGTGTTGCTGCATCCTTGTTCCTCTCAAATGGTTCAATGAAGAACACTCACTTGGATGGGAAACATTTTTTTTCCTATCATTTAAGGAAGAAAGAACATTGAGTAGTAGTAATTACACATCTCATTCCCACCTAGAGTTGGTGACACTCTTGGAGATGAAAAATGGTAGATTCCCTACTCCCTGAGGAAAATTCTATGAGTCTGGCAAGGGTGGTGCAAAAGAGAAATAGATTCACAAGGCAGGTGTGGCGGGGGCTGCCCTCATCTTGTTCTTCTGGTACTAAATCTGTGATAGCGAAAAAACTTGTTATTTCTTGCAAGATTAGGATATCCTGCAGATCTTCTCTTTTGTGGTGGAAGAACATTATGCCCAATGACAAAATGAGTTCAGTAAAGGATTTTTTTGGGTTGAGGGCGGGGCTTACCTAAGAACAACACTAGTATGGCCCACTGGAACCATATTAAATTATAAGAGAAGTCAAAATGGAAATTGATGCCAGTAGGATGAAAGCTAGGCAGACCTGTAGGGGAATCACAATGGATAGTGATAACTGGTCTAACCTGTTGGGAGCTACAAGGAACAGGAAGAGGAATCAAGATGAATGGTGCTGGATTCCACTGCAGCTAACAAAGGACTGGGGGTCCTGCTATGGCTCCAACCAAAACCATAGTGGTAACTGACACTCTATAAAGATCTTTGGGATCAGGGTTGCTCAGAAGATCTTGATTTTGCTAGGCTTAATGAGAGATACTTTGTTTCTTTCTTTCACCCTTATCAATATAATTTATTTCTGTTATTTTGTATAGTGTGTGTATGTGTGCCTGTGTGTGTTTTGCAAGTGAGGAGATGTTATCTGCACTCTGGGAGCTACCAAGTTTACTTTTTTCAGGGTTTCATGGGTGGGAAAGTGTAAAAAAAGTACAAAAATCCCTCCAAGTGTGCTAGGTCCCTTTGATCATGGGAGTCTCTTACACAAAAAACTATACCATTTTCTCACATCACTGATATTTTGTCTTCTCACAAGGATGTTTGTGGTCCTCTGGAATCCAAGTCAGCTGAATGAATGGAAAAAAAAAAATTACTAAGCACCTACTGTGTTCTAGGCACTGTGCTAATTGGATGGTCTGTCTTGCAGCCAGCAGCCTAGCACCTTGATATACATCATTTGTCAGGACAAATCATCTCCACTACAACTTTCCTCTTTGACATTATGCAGAGTTCTTCATTTGTCATTTGGACCTGAAGGAAGGTTTTTGACAGCAAATGCTTAGTCTATTGATTTTCAGAGTTATATTGTCTTTTTCTAGTGAGTCATAGACCTCTAATTCTCTTGGGAGGGGGGGAAAAGAGAAGCTTGAGAGTTGATGTCAACAAAATGTGAGAAGATGGAGCTACTGACAAAGAGAAAAGGGCCTGACAGGAGGACGAATGTGAAATGGAAAAGATTGTAGCTAGACTTGGGAGCAGATACAAAGTAGCTATAGTCATCTGTTGCCAAGAGCAAAACTGGTACCATTACTCCATCCTTCTAACTCTCCCAGTAAGCCTGTATCCCATATCCGAGAGAGAGAGAGAGAGAGAGAGAGAGAGAGAGAGAGAGAGAGAGAGAGAGAGAGAGGGAGAGAGAGAGAGAGAGGGAGAGAGAGATCACCCAAGATGAAGTCATTCAAAATCTGTAGTGCAGCAAACTGGTACAGGAACATGATGGAGACTACCAGAGGTTTTTTTTTTTCCTTTAGTGTGGTCAGCCTCATTCATCTTCTCTCTTGAAGATGCAAGTCAGAAGCATCCAAAGCCCAAAGAGATGGAAAAGACCTGAACAGAATCTGAAGAAAACTGATGAATTCTCCCTCATCTGCTCTCACCAACTCCTCCTCTCCCCTTCCATAGCTGTCATGAGGCACTGATCTTCAGCAATGAAGAGAGAATCTCCTAACTTTGGATTTGGGACTGGGGTTATACCAACAACAGTTTCTCTAAGAGTCCACATTTTGTTTATTTCATTACTAATTTGTGTGTGCTGTTAAGGGGTTAAAATGAAGAGTGGAGACAAGGAACGGTAAAAAGACAGAAGAGAAAAGTAAGTGATTTTATATTATAATATATAAACGTTGAGGACCACCAACTGGGAGCTGTAGATGAACAAAAGAGATTTTATTTATTGATGTTCAAGTATTCCCCTATAGTAGAGAATGCATGGACCCAGATTCCCTTGGTCAAAGCAACTTGAAATTAACAACCCTGCTCAGCCAACAGGAAAGAGTGCTGGAGTCTGCACTTTGAAAAATGTTGCCTTGTGTGCCTTTGATTTTCCCATGGTTCTATCCCTTGGGAAATTTAAGGAAGCCCCTCCCACATAGGGTGAAGCCTAGGGCAGTGTCTAAAGAGAAAGTCCCTCCTGAAGAGAGGCATTGAAAACAAAGGAAATTACCCACATGAGAATGGGAGCCAAAGAGAGAATAACTAGTTCACCTCACCAGACTTTGCCCTTTACCCCATATACCATTAGAAGCATATCTCCATCATGTCTAGACTTTCAACAAGATTCAAGCGTTGAGTAATGTGTCTAGGTGTGAATTGAATTATTTAGCTCCAGGATTTCTGCAGCAGAACATAACAGACTAATCACAACCACTGTCATTAATACCACCTTGTGTGATCCTGGGTAGGGATAAGCCTTCATCTAGCCGAGTCTGTTTATTCATCTGTAACTTATGGGTAATAACACTTACACGTTAGACCTCACAGGGTTGTTTTGGTGGGACAACATAGGCAAATGCTTTGCAATTCTCAAACACTAAGTAAATATAAAGCAATGCCACTATATATTAATCTGCCATAGGCAGCCTCCCTCAAGAAAACCTGGGTTCAAGTCTGGCCTCTGACACATACTGGTCTGTGTGACCCTAGGTAAGTCACTTGTCCGGACACTATTAGTTTCTCAGACAGTTCTCCAAGGCTATAAATCATGGCAGTTCTCAATCCACACTGGCGGAGAAAGTCTCCCTGCTAGAAGTTTCCTGAACCAAAAAAGTCCTGGGACTGATAAACCAAAAGCTGGCACAAATTCTGTGTTTATGAACTTGACAAGGTCACCTCACTTCTCCAAGACTCATTTTATTAATAATTTTTATCAATCATATTATTAAAATAATAGAGGGATGGGAACAAACAACTGTGCTGTGAAGTAGAAAGAGCCCTGGACTTGTCGTATGACTTGGAGTCAGAAGACCTGGTTTTCTGTTGTAGCTCTGCCACATTTAATGGTCATGACAATCGCAAAGGATTTAAACTGGTTGGAGGGTTGGCATGGGTAAGAGCTGTGTCGCATTCAAAAATGTCTTCTGGGAGCAGTCACAGACTTCCAGGCAAGCTCCAGACCCCCAAGTGCTTTGAGGGAATTGAATGAGAAAGGTCCCATGGGGAAGGGGAGAGTTAGCTTTGACTTTATTTATCTTGAACTTTGGAGCATTTGCCCAGTAACAGGTGCAGAAAGCCTGCCTCTAATGCTCCATTCTGATTATTCTGTATCCACTTCTGTTTGTCAATTTCCTTTCGAAAAACTGGTGCCCAGAAGTGTTCATGATATAGGGTAGGGGTGGGAACCTGTGGCCTCAAGGCCACATGGACCCTCTAGGTCCTCAAGTGGGGCCCCTTGGGCATTTGTTCTGTGAAGGCTAGTTTCAAAAGGCAGCACTTGAGAACCTAGAGAGCCACGTGTAGCCTTGAGGCTGAAGGTTCCCCACCTCGATATAGGGCAAAGCTAAATTTGGACATGGCAAGACTTGAATTCAAATCTTACCTCAGATGTTTACAATTGTGGAATTTTCTTGACTTTCCTCAGTCTCACTTTCCTCCTCTGTAATAGAGGGATAATGGTAGTGCCTACCTTTCAGCTTTGTGAGAAACAAGTTAAGCACTTTGCAAACCTTAAATAAAGCATTGTGAAAATATTAGCTTATCAGTTAGGTGGTACTGTGGATAGAGCATAGGGCCTGGAGTCAAGAAGACCTAAGTTCAAATCTAGCCTCAGACACTTACTGGCTATGTGACCCTAGGCAAGTCACTTAACCCTGTTTGCTCAGTTTTCTCATCTGTAAAATGAACTGGAGAAGGCAATGGCAAAACACTCCTGTATCTTTGCCAAGAAAACCCTAAATGGAGTGAGGAAGAGTCAGACACAACTGAACAACAAATACTACTCCAGATGGTCTCTGACCAAAGCCAAGGACAGCAGGACCCTAGCCTCCTTCATTCCAGACTGTATACTTCCATTATTATGTTTACTCCTTTGCAAAATGGGCATACTTGCACTACCAACCTCACAGGATTCTGAATCTAAAAATGCTTTGCAAAGTGCTACAGAAATGGGACCTAGCATTAGTAGTCACAATATGGGGGACATGATATACCTTTAGCCCCAGGAAAGACTGGCACTCCACAGCGGGGCCCACGGTGCCAGACAGTTTTAAGCTATAAAGCTTATGTAGACAAATACATTGTAAAACTCTGAGATCAGCTACCCACAGGGCCTCCAACCATGAAATCATCATGTGCTAAATATGGAAATGGAGCAGCGGCCAGCACCCCAGACTCTTCTTTCCCTTACATTTTACTTAGCATTTCTAGCCACGTGGGCTAATTACCAGATGAATTCATTTTGCTGGACTTTTTCCCCCAATAGTTTGCTCCTTCCCTGTTTGCCTTCTTGTCCTCCTTGTCCTTCACTGAAATTGTGAGATTAGAGGTTTGAATACCACAGATTATTCAGCAGGAGTCAAAAGGGTTTCTCTACCAATCTTCACCATCCCTTTACCAATCCCGTGCTCCTCAAGGGAAAGGGATGGGGGGTCCCTGGTGTAGAAGAACAAACATAGGTCCAAAGGTTCACTTTCTGGTCTCATCTCTTCTACTAACAAACTGTGGTTTTAGGCAAGACACCCTCTGTGAATTCCAATTTCCTCAACTATGAAATAAAGGAGCTAGATTAGGTGACCTCACAGGTCCTTCCAGCTTTATGTCCTATGTCCTAGGTGGAAGACAAAAGAAGAAAAAGATTCTCAGGAAACAGAGGAGGGAAGTGTGGGGGGAGGTTCAATCACAGAACATTCCTCCTGAGAATGTGGGTAGAGATTTAAGAAAACACTTTATGTTGTTGCTGATCACTTCCAACTCTTCATGAACCCATTTGGGGTGTTCTTAGCAAAGATGCTTCTCCAGCTCATTTTACAGATGAGGAAACTGAGGCAAACAGGGTTATGTGACTTGCCAAAGTAGCTGTCTGAGGTCAGATTTGAACTCAGGAAGGAGAGTCTTCCTCAGAGGTGGTAAACCTGCAACTCCAAGGTCACATGTGGCCTTCTAGGTCCTCAGATGTAACCAAGTTTTACAGAACAAATCCTTGTATGAAGAAGATTTGTTCTGTGAAGTTTGGATTCAGTCCAAGGATCATACTTGAGGACCTAGAAGGCCTCATGTGACCTCGAGGCCATGGGTTCCCCAACCCTGCAGAAGTTCAGGTTATTCACTGTGCCACTTAGTTGTCTGTGAAGTACCTCATAGAGAGCAAAAAATATTAGGGCAAGAATGGACTTTAGGATTACAAAACATAAATTGTCAGAGCCATGAAAGACCTCTGATCAAGAATTACAGAATGTCAGAAGCAGAGGAGTCACCTCAGTCTAGCACCATCATTTGATGAGGAAACAAGCATGGAGAGGTCAAATACTTTTCCTAAATTTATTAGCATTGATCTAGGGGAAACAAGATACTTGGATTAATAGGGACAATCGGTGCCAGGAAAGAAAAAACGGTTTCAGGGCCACACACAAATCTCCTTATAGTAATTATATCAGGGTGCTGTCACTGATTAGATCTGGACAGGGTAGTGAGTATGATGAGGAGGGAGAGAGGTAATTACAGTCAGTGCCTATGGTGGGGAAGCAGAGTTGATCTGGGCTCCCTCAACCAATTGGTATAATTGAAAATTAAGAGAGAAATAAAAGAGGCAATGCGTTAATGTCTTCACAGCAGTATAAAGAAGGGTTTTCTCTGTTACCCCTTTATGAGGCTTGAAGATGTTCTTCTTGATGGAATTAGAGGACAATTAGCCATTAAACTTAAAAACTTCCACACTCCCTTATGGCCCTTAAAAAAAAAAAGAGTCTTTAACGAAGTGGAGAAGAAAGCCAGTGATACAGAAAAAGAGAGAAGTCCTCTCAGTCCTAAACTGAGTAGTAGAGGGGAAAAGGCCCAGAAAGCCTAACCTGCCCGGAAGAGACCCAGGGTTGGGGTGGTGGTGCGGGGTTGAAGGAGTAGCATGAGGATGCTGTAAGACAAAGGCCCTGTAATGCCAAAGGTATGAGTTGCCTTGGCCAAGTGTCTCCTCCATGTGGGCCTCATTATCACTGTGCCCACTCTTCCCACAAATGTTCTGTATATTTTTGGGATAATGAGCTCCACCCTTAGGAAGGGGGAGGATGAGAATTATTTTATAGCTATCACTCTTACAATTTCATCTCAGTAAATGACTTTGCTTTGAGCTAGTTGTATCTACAGACTAACTATTCCAGACAATATCAGTGGGGACTCATGAGCTATGGCTGAAGGAGTGTAGACTGTGAACCCTAGAATGGTTGCTGCTGTGGAATCCAGCCTGCAACCTGCAAGTACAAGTTAGAGGGTAATCCCAGAAATGGTGCTACATCCATGCATGCATCCATCCATCCACTTTTACATACATACATACATACATATATTTATGTTTGTTTGTGTCCATGTGTACTGTGCTGTACAAATTAATTGCACAACTAAAGCACTATAGAACAGCAGGAAGATTTATGGAGCCAGTGGACCTGGGTTCAAATCCCCACCTTTTGACAATTGCTGCCTATATGACATTGACCAAGCTATCCATGGCCTCTGTTCCTAGTCTCTAGGATGAGAGAATTAGACTTGATGGCCTCTAAGTTAATTTCCAGCTCTAGGTCTATGATCTTATAATCTTACATTTGATCCTAAGTAAATTTCCCCAAAGTTATACAGCAAAACAATTCTAGAACTACAACTAAAGCACTGACCTTCAGCACTACAAAATGGTCCTGGGAACATTTTCTTCAGCTATACCAAGACTTTCCAGTTTAAATTAATATTAAAGGAATATAATTTAGTTTAGGTCAGGAATATAAGGTTCTATTGGATATCAGCTATAATTTTTATTATTTCATCAATTATCTGCAAGCTGATAGATTTCTTAAATCTGCACTTATTAAAACATAAAATACTGACTGCAGACCAGGTACAGTAGATCCACTAAGACATATTGTAGTACTACTTAGCGGCAATGCTCTGGGGCCTTTTCCTAGATTCATGACCTAGAGGTCATGGTCAGGTCCTTTCCTATGCCCTTATTACTTTTTGTCCCTGTCCTCAATTCATTTTACAAAAACATTTTTTAACTCTTGCTTCATCTCATTCAGGAATTCTGGTTGAATTTGTCTCCAAGTTGTGTTTCAGTTTGAGGTTTTGTTTGTAGATGTTTTTGGAATCATTCTCTCCTTCCAGGTTTGTATCTTATGTGTCTCTGTGTGGGAACTGAGTGAAACACACTGATTCCATCTTGTGACTCAATTCTGCAGCTAGCTCAGTTTCCTTTCTATTCAATTATAGGTCTAGCCAAATTTCTTTCTTGTGAGAAAACTTTATTCAACTACAGAAATCATGAAAAAAAAAAATTATTGCATTGTTTGAACCCAGCCTTGCATGACTGGGAAGTTGGACTGCTTCTACCTGCTATTTAGAAACCTTTAGCCAAGGACCTTATTTTTGCTGACTAGCAACTGTCAGATCCCAAGATTGTCGCAAGGAGTTTTCTCACATTATATATCTCAAGCAACCCGTATGTTTTATCTGAAAACTGCTCTTGACTGGCCAATCAGTTCTTGGTTCCATGTTCCTCTGATTTTTCTGATTTCAGGAAATTGTACCTGTTCTCTCTCCCTCTTCCAATTTGAAAAGTCCTAATCTTTTCTCCAATTAGAAAACAGATTCTAATTTTGTATCCTATTAAGTGTTTTCTTTTAATTCATTGGTCTTATTTGATTAATTATTTTTAATACATAAAAATCTGCCTCACTCTATATTCACGGATTGTGAAAAATCCAGGCGCAGGAAACCCACTGGCCCTTGTTATGCCTGTTTTGCTAATGAATGGTATAGCTTGGACTGTTTCCTTGGCTATTGTTCATCATCCACCACACCTGTCAGCATAACAGCTCCCTGCAGTGAGAGTCCCCTTTTGTTATTGTTTTCTGTTTCTTCCAGCCTACTTCCTGACTTCAGATCCGATGTTAGACCCAGAAGCCACAAAAGGATGGAGTGAAAAGTGTTTCCAGCCCAAGATAACTTAGAAATCAGCAGGAAAGATCAGTCATACTTCAGCACAAGCAATGCCTGTGCAAGATATCAGCAGGCCTTGGGACAACTGAATCAGCAGCAGCAGCTTCCAGAGCTCTCAGCCCACAGTTGGTAAGTGGGTCATACAACTATGGAGATTAAAGGAGTCCCTTTGCTGGCGCAAGGTGTAGGACTCTGTTGCATTGTCTATATAGAGATTCAGGTCCCAGTCCTGAGCCTCAGTCCCACGGTGAAGAGGAATGCTAGCACACAAAAGCTTATGGCTACAGGGGAGGAGGGACCCTGGTCACAGTTCCAGGGCAGAAAAGAGTGCTTGTGGTCACACACAGACCAGAGCACAGGCCAGGAAAATAGTAAACACACCTCTCCTTAGATCATACTACCTTGGATCATGGCAGCCAGGTGGTGCAGTGGATAGAGGACCAATGCAGGAGTCAGGAGGACCTGAGTGCAAATCTCACCTCAGACACGTGACATTCACTAGCTGTGTGACCTTGGGCAAGTCACTTAACCCCAATTGCCTCATCCTGGGTCATCTCCAGTCATCCTGATGAATATCTGGTCACTGGATTCAGATGGCTCTGGAGGAGAAGTGAGGTTGGTGACCTGCGCAGCCCTCCCTCACTCAAAACAAAGTCAAGTGCAAGTCATGCCATGATTTCTCTGATGGCATGGTCTTCTTCAGCAGTGAAGAACAAACACACGCTACCTTGGAAGAACTGAAAACTTCCAGACCCTCAGAACTAGCTCTGACAACAGCTGCACAAAAAACCTAAAGTTTGGGACAGTGCTTCCACCATCTAGGGAGCAGATCCAAACTTTAACATAAAGTTAAAAGTCGAGAAATAGGCTGGAAAATGAGTGAGCAAATGAAAAAGAGCCTGACCATAGAAAGTTACTACAGTAAGGGAAGATCAAAACTGAAATGCAGAAGACAACAAAGTCAAAATTGTTACATCAAAGTCTGAAAGAAAAATGTGAATTAGTCTCAGTCCCAAAAAGAATTCCTGGAATAGGTCAAAAAGGTAACAGGAAAGAGAAATCATAAGGAATTCAATAAAGTTAAACTGTTTACATTCTTACATGGGAATATGATACTTGTAACTCCTAAGAACTTTATCATTATTAGTACAGTTAGAGGTTATATACGTAGACACAGAGCATGTATTTGAGTTGAATATAATGGGATGGCATCTAAAAAATTAAATTAAGGAATGAGAAAGATGAATGCATGGGGAGGAGGGGGAAAGGATAGGTAGAATGAAGTAAATTATCTCATATAAAAGAGATACAAAAGAACTTTTTGGTGGAGAGGAGGTTGGGGATGCTGAGGGGAAGTGCTTAAACCTTACTCTCATCAGAATTGGCTCAAAAAAGGAATAACATGCACACTCAGTTGGGTATAGAAATCTATCTTACCCTACAGAAAAGTAGGAGAAGATAAGAGAAGGGAGTGTGTAGGCCACTGAAAGAAGGGAAGGCAGATTGGGGGAGGCAGTAGTTAGAAGCAAAATACTTTTAAAAATGGACAGGATGAAAGGAGAGAAAGAGTAGGATAAATGGGGTGGGGGATACGATGGCAGGAAATACATAGTAATCATAACTGTGAAAAAATATTACAGCAAGTTTCTCTGATAAAGGTCTCACTTCTCAAATATATAGAGAACTGAGTCAAATTTACCTATTTAGAAATAGCCTTTTTTTATTTGTTTTCAGTGTTCTACAATTACTTCCATATATCTTAGATTTTTCCCCTTTCCTCTCCCTTCTTTCCCCCTCCCTTTCCCCTCCCTCCCTGAGACTGCATGCAATCTTATATAGTTTCTACACATACATTCTTATTAAATACATTTTCACCTTAGTCATGTTGCATAGAAGAATTAAAATGAATGAGAAAAACCATGAAAACAAAACAAAACAGAACAGAACAGAATACAAGAGAAAATGGTCTGCTTCTTTCTGTGATTCAATTCCATAGTTCTTTTCCTGGATGTGAAAACCATTTTGCATCAAGAGTACATTGGGAATTTTTTAGGTCCTTGCATTACTGTGAAGGGCTAAGTCTACCAGAAAAATTCCTCACAGGCTGTGGTTGTTGCTATATACAGAGTTCTCCTGGTTCTTCTCCTTTCCCTCAGTATCAGTTCATATATGTCCTTTCAGGCCTCTCTGAAGTCTTCCTGGTCATCATTTCTTATAGCACAATAGTATTCCATTACATTCACATATCACAACTTGTTCAGCCATTCCCCAAATGATGGGCATCCCCTTGATTTCCAGTTTTTGGCCACCACAAAGAATGCTGTTATAAATATTTTTGTACATATTGGACCCTTTCCCATTTTTATGATCTCTTCGGGATACAGTCCTAAAAGCAATATTGCTGGGTGAAAGGGTATGCACATTTTTTTAGCCCTTTGGGCATAGCTCTAAATTGCTCTCCAGAATGGTTAGCTCATAGCTCCACCAACCATGAATTAGTGTTCTAACTCTCCCACATCTTCTCCAACATTTATCATATTCCTGTTTTGTCATGTTACTCAATCTGGTAGGTGTGATGTGGTACCTCAGAGTTGTTTTGATTTGCATCTCTCTAATCAATAGTGATTTAGAGCACTTTTTCATATGACTATAGAGAGTTTTAATTTTTTCCTTTGAAAACTGCCTGTTCATATCCTTTGACCATTTATCAATTGGGGAATGACATATTCTTGTAAATTAACTGAGCCAAATTTATAAGAATACAAGCCATTCCCCATCTGATAAATGGTCAAAGGATATGATCAGGCAGTTTTCAGATGAAGTAATCGAAGATATCTACAGTCATATAAAAAATGTTCCAAATCACTATTGATTAGAGAATTACAAATTAAAAGAACTATGAGGTACTACCCCATACCTATTAGATTAGTGAATATGACAGAAAAGGAAAATAACAAACTTTGAAAGAGGTATGGGAAAATTGAGATCCCAGTACACTATTGATGGAGTTGCGAACCAATTAGACTATTTTGGAGAGCAATTTGAAACTGTCCAAAGGGCTATAAAACCACCCCTACATATCCTTTGACCCAACAATACCACTACTAGCTCTGTATCCCTAAGAGATGAAAAACAAAAAGGAAAAGGTCCTATATGTGCAAAAATATTTGTAGCAGTTTTTTGGGTTTTTTTTGTTTTTTTTTTTTGTGGTGGCAAAGAATTGGAAATTGAGAAGATGTCCATCAATTGGGGAATGAGTGAAAAAAATTGTGATATATGATAGTGATGGAGTACTAATATACTATAAGAAATGACAAATAGGATGCTCTCAGAAAAACCTGGAAAAACTTACATGAACTGATGCAAAGTGAAATGACCAGAATAAAGAGAACATTGTACATAGTAACAGCAATAATGCATGATTATCAATTGTAAATTGCTTAGCTATTCTCACTATACAATGACCCAAGACAGTTCTGAAGAACTTATGATGAAAGATGCTATCCATCTCCAGAGAAAGAACTATTGGAGTCTGAATGCAGATTGAAACATACTTTCAAAATTTTACTTTATTTTTCTTTTTCATTTGTTTTGGTCTGTGTTTTCTTTCACAATGGGATTAATATGGAAATACGTTTTAAATGATTGCACATGTATAACCTACATAAGATTGCTTGCCTTCTCAATGAGGGGATAGAGGAGGGAGGGAGAGTGTTTGAAATGCAAAATTTAAACAAAAACAAATGTTAAAAATTATTTTTACATGTAATTAGGGAAAAATAAAACTTTTTTTTTAAATAAAAAAGCCCAATCTAGGGGATGGTAGATTATGATCTCTGAAAGCAGCTGGCAGGTAGTGAGAGTGTAGGCCAAAGAACAAATGAATTTCTCCAATGTAGGTTCTCATTGCCCACTCAACCTCTGCTGGCAAGTACTTCTCATCCTTTGTTAAATTATTTTGGAATAGACTCATAGGGGAGAGGATACAGCACAGGATAGAGTGTCAAAAGACCTGGGCTCTGGTCCCAACACTGTCGTTGGCTCCCAGGGTGACCTTGGGCAAAGCAGTCCCACTTTCTGAACTGCAGTTTTCTAATCTGTGTGTCTTCACCAACAGCAATTTGCATTCCCAGGTTCAAAGTGGGGAATTTTAAAAGAAGAATTTAGAGTCTAAGGAGTAATAGGCAGGTGACCGGGGGAAGGGGGGGGGGAGTCACATGGAGGTGGATGGGATTTGGGGAGGAGTCAATCTGGATAGAGCCAACTCATTCTTTTATTGTCTTGAGGGGGACTCTGATAGGTGTGGTAGGAATAGGTGTCCTGTAGGCATATTCCAGGAAAGCTAAACTATTTTGTTTTCTTTTTCTTAAAAGGTATTAAAACCAGTTTTGAGGTTTAATTGGTACAGGGCACCAAAGCTTAGACCATTCTTTAACCATTAATCATCAGCTTCCTAGTGATTTAAGTACAAACAGCTCCTTCCTCAGGCTTCTGACCAGTAGACCAACATGGTTAACACAGAGGCAGGGAAGATATGCCCATCTGAATCCATGCTGCATCCTTGCTGAATATCCTTTCCCTATCCTTTGTTTTCATGTATCTCATTTTTATTCTATTTCCAAACTTGTAGCACCAGGTCAGCCTGAACCATGATGGCCTACAACATCAGAACTGTCATTTACCTATGGAAAAACACAACAGTTGTTTTTCTACTGCAAAAAGGACTGGGGCATTGAGACATATATATATATATATATGTATATATGTATATACATATATATATATATATATATGTGTGTGTGTGTGTGTGTGTGTATGTATATATGTATGCATATATGTGTATATATACACATATATGCACACATATATACATACACATATACACATGGATGTATATATATGTACACATATATACATACACATATACACATATATGTATGTATGTATATATATATATGTACACACACACACACACACACCTGCTATCTTCATTTAAAACCAGGGGAAGAAGAAACTACTCAGACTCATGGAATACAAAATTGCTTTCTTCTGCTTCCTCTGTCACTCTTGTGGCATTCAGAAAAGGAATGAGGTACCCTTGGGTTCTTACATTTAGCAGCACAGTCTAAACCAACCAATTTACCAGTGAAAAACTTTTGCTCATTTCCCACACGGGAGCAGAGGAGAACTGCAATTCCAGGGTTTTGTTTAGGGGATGAGAACAGATGGAATGAAACATGTGGTCTGGGATGAGCCTGAGGTTATTTTCTTCATGGTTTTATTAAAGGCAGTATGAAATATTGGATGAAATATCAAACCTTAGAGTCAGGGCAACTGGAGTTCAAGACCCACCTCAAATTCAAGATGCATACTTACTGGACAAGATCCTTAACTTCTCAGCACCAGAGACAACGTGTTAATATTAGAAACTGGGGAATAATTGCTAATCTACATTGATAAAGGGAATTTTACTAATATCAATAAAGTTCTAAGTCCTAATCACTCCCCCCCAATTTTTTTATTAGTACCAAACTTTTTTATTAGTATTTTGGTTAAATGCTTTCTAAAGGATTGACTTTGAAAAAGAGACTTACTCATAACACAAATGAAAAGACTAGAAAGAGAATACTCTGTGTATGCCACTAAAATAATTTTCCTAAAGTATAAGTCCAATCATGTCATACACCACCACCACCACTCATGCTCAATAAACTCCAGTGACTCCCTTTTACTTACAGGATTAAATGCAAAATACTGTGTTTGGCATTCAAAGCCTTTTATAACTTAGCCCCCTCCTACTTTTCCAGTCTTCTTACACCTTACTCCCCAGCAAGTACTCCTGGATTTGGTGAGATTGACCTCCTATTTGTTCTATAGGTAAGATACTCCACCTCTTGGTTCTAGGCATTTTCTCTGTCTTTCCCCTATGTCTGGAATGCTCTCCCTCCTCCCATCTGAGGACTGACCTCCTTGGGTTTTCTGTAAGTATCAACTAAAATCCCATCTTTTATTGGAAACCTTCCTAAACCCTTCCTATGGCTTCCCTGCTATTTATTTCTATTTATTGTGTATATAGTTTTCCATTTATTGTATATAGAGTATATGTATTGAGAGAGAGAGAGTACATAGAGTATATTGAGTATCCCTGCTATTTATTTCTATTTATTCTGTATATAGTTTGCTTTGTATATATTTATTTTCACATTGTCTCCCCCATTGGATTGTAAGTTTCTTGATGGAAGGAACTGTCTTTTGCTTTGTTTTATATTCCCAATGCTTAGCACAGTGCCTGGCACATAGTAAGTATTCAATAAATGTTGATTGATTGATAGATTGTGTGTGTGTATGTGCAGTCAAGTGATTTTGTTAGAAGATAGGTGAACCCTGTAGACACAAATGTCAGAACTCCGCTCATTTAGTAATCAAATCAACTGTACATTCCTGAAAAGATGTTGTCAATCAATTGTCCAATTGTCCTACCATCCCTGTGACTTCCTAGAGCAAAACACCCCTTCTTGGCCACTATTCTCTTATATATGTCATTTCTCCCCAGGAGGATGTAAGCTCCTTGAGGTAAAGACTGTGTTTTTTGTATCTGTATCCCTAGCACTTAGCTCAGTGTCTGGCACATAGCAAGCACTTAGTAAATGCTTTCCTAAAAAAAACCCACCCATTCATTCATTCACTAGACAGGATTTAGAGGTGAGAAATCCAACAGCTTCCATCCCTTTCAAATGTATTAAGGACTTTTTTGTACCTAATTCAATGTCTTGACCAATTGGTTTTTAAAATAAGAATATTGGAAGATAGCACTTTGTTAAATACTTTAATTTGGGGTGAAGTGATTGATTCACTTGACCCCAGCCCTTATATTTTGCCCTCAGTTTAATATTTCTTATCCTTAGCAAATCTACTGGACTGTGCTTGGCAATCCAGGATGGCTCTCTAGTGATTTGGGGAGGTATGGCATTTTCCTTTTTGAATGCCTTTGTCAGTGCCTTGTACTAAAAAATAAGCAAAAGTATCAGAATATCCCTCCTCTGATATCTTTGGATCACCCCTACATCCCTGGGGGGAGAGGTGACTAGGCTGGCCAATGAGTGAGCCCAGTCTAAAGCCTATATCTTAGAATGACATAGCAATCAAGCCTCAAGTCCTTATTGAGGCAAATTCCAGAGAATGTATCCTTTCCTCCCCTTACTTCCCATCCCATCCCTTCCAGCTTCCCCTCCCCAACTTCATCATCTAGGAAGATCTAACTCACAGCATCTCATTTTCTTCTCCCTCTTTGTTGTCATGTTTCTCACAAACCATGACTTTCCTAACCAGGCTCTTGGACTTTCATATCCACCATCTTTTGCGATAAACTCTAAAATATTACTTCCTGTTGCCACAAATATCCTCCCCTCCAAACCTGAAATCAATCATTCTCTACCCAGCTGCCCTCCAAGTAGAGAGGGCAAAGGAGGGAATCTTTCTCTGTGGGCACTAGCACCTGTGCCTCTCCCCTTTCCAGCCCTGTAATATCCTTTTCTCCCAGTCTAAAAGACCAAGGTCTCCCATTGCATCCTGGGCCATCTCCAGTCATCTTGATGATATCTGGTCACTGAACCCAGATGGCTCAGGAGGAGAAAGTGAGGTTGGGGACCTTGCACAGCCCTCCCTCACTCAGAATAAAGTCAAGTGCAAGTCATGTCATCAATTCTCTGATGTCATGGTCCTCTTTGAAAATGATGAACACACCAAAAAATGCATATAAACATCTCTATGTGTATGTGTGTGTTTCTGAAGCCGTTCCAAGAGAGTTGGAAATGGCTATTTGGAGCTCTGGAGAGCATGAATTTACAGACTGTTAGTCTAAAAATCTACCATGAGTTGGCCTGAGAGATGGACTCCATTTATTCATTCATTTAATCATAAAGGTTGTGCGGTTATGGAAAAAAATGCTAAACTTAGAATCAGGAAATACCTAGGTTAGAATCCTAGTTCTGTTATTCACCTTGGGCAAATCATTTAACATCTCCACATCTCAAATTTCTCTTATGTAAAATAGCAATACCTGAGCAATGTTGTTGGGAAGATGAAATGAGATTATTTACGTATTTAAAACTTGGTTGCTGTTGTTAGATGGTTTTTCAGTCATGTCCAACTCTTTGTGACTCCATTTGGGGTTTTCTTGGCAAAGATATTGGACTGGTTTATCATTTCTTTCTCGAGCTCACTTTACAGATGAGGAAACTGAGGCAAATAGGGTTAAGTGATCAGGCTAGTTAAACGATAAGGCTAGGAAGTGTCTGACACAGATTTGTACTCGTGAAGATGAGTCTTTCTGACTTGAGGCTCAATAGTCTATCCACTCTACCACCTAGCTGCCCATTTAAAGTGTTATATGTCAGTTATCACTACTATCATTACTTATTCATTAGTTCAACAAGCATCTCTACGGCCCTTCCTGGAAACCAAGTCCAGGGCAGAACATTAGGGAGAACAAGGGAAGAAGAAACAGTCCCTTTGGTTTTGATATAAATGAAGTGAAAAGCTAGAGCTTCCAGGTGAGTCTACTTCTCTCCAAGAAGGCCAGCACACTGGGGGCTGGGCAAGGTTCCCAACCACAAAGCAGTCTTTCTGCCTTTCTGTTTATTGTTCCGAAGGTTTGTGGCTTGGCCTCTTCTTCCGTGCCAGGAAAATGGTAACAACCCATCACTGACTCACAAGGAAACTGCACAGAGAGGAGTCTGGCGAAAGCAAACTCCATGAATAATGACACCTCACATCGGTGCAATGCTGTATAGTGTACAAAGCCTTTTAGCCCCTACCTCACAGAGTTATTATGAAGATCAAATTCAAATTCATTGTAAATAGCAATGAATTCAGTAAAATATTAAAAAATTTTTTGAAAACTTTAGCAGATTATTGGTTATTATGTATGATTTGTCTTTCTCCTAAGAGCTGAGTTGAGGGAGGGGAATCCTGATTAATTTGGATCACTCACCAGTGTTCCAATTACATGAGGTTTTACTACCTATCCTCTACTGTTTGAAAAGCTGGGATCCATCTCCCAGACAACAGTCACAACAAGAGCCCAGTGTGCATGGAACCAAAGAATGTCAGAACTGGAAAGAGCCTTGGAATCAGTCTAACAGAGGTGATCAGGAGATGTGCGTCCAGCTCTAGGAGAGGTGCCCTGGTCCAGCAAGTGAGGCGGATCCTCAGTCATCCCAGTAACACTAGAATATAGAATGGTAGAACTGGAAAGATTCTTAGAATCATAAAACAGACAGTCAGAGCTAGGAGGGACCTGAGATTGTTCAGTTCAGCCTCCTTGTTTTATAGAGGAAGAATGGAATATTCCACACTTACAAGATATACCCACACACATATGTTCATGCATACATATATTACATATACAAGCCCATATATGCATTTACATAAAAATATGTGCATACATACCATGCATTCTAGACTTAATTTTATATGTGTGTATGCATGTTAACACATATACAAGGGGCTTAAGCAGTTCTCCCATGTTGCCTCCTTCCCCCCACCACACACAAACATACACACACACACACATACATACTGGGAAGGATGAGTGTAAATAACTGGAAAGTAGGTCAGATTCTTAAATGTAACCAGACAGGCTGATGAGGCATCTGCTGGCCTCAGGCTCTGGGCAAGGTGACATATGTCCAGAGTAAAGCTTTTGGTGGAGCTCCAGCTCCTGAGGCAGACCAATCAAGCATCGAGAGACCAAGTGACACAGAACAACCCAGCAATATGGAGAATTCCACTCTCCACCTCACTCAGGCTATTCAGACCTGTATACCTAAGCAAATTAAAGGGGTTAGGGGAGGGGCTGGGGAAGTGCTCATGAGCAATAAGGCAGAGAACAGCATAACTGGCGAATCAAAGATTTTTGAATCTTTTGAACTGAACTCTTCAGTGAATTATCTAATTGTATTCATTTTTTATAATGAAGAAATTCTTGGAGTCTGCGGTTTTTCTCTTTTTGAAGCCCTGTGAAACAAAGTGAAACAAAGACTGGATTGACAGTCAAAAGACCTCTGACACTTAACTGTGTGACCTTAAGCAAGACACTTCTCTGCTCTCTGCCTCAGTTTCTTCATCTGTAAAATGGAATTAATAACCCCTACCATACCTCCCTTACAGATGTGTTGCGGGAAATAAAAGTGATATTGGATGTATAAGAACTAAACTATAGTAAACTATAAAGCACCTCGTAAATACTAGGGAGCCACTCAAAGATGATAGATTTATATTATCATATTGCCTAGGTCTAAGTATAAGATTGAACTTGACTGAAAGAGTACAATAGACAGATGTTCTCCCCTTTCCCCCTTTTATGTGCTCATAAAAGGTTAAAAGCCATTGCTAGGGTGGGGGGAATGTATGCAAGGGAAACTTTTAAGCTTAATCTTCATTAACTTTTTCTCCACCATTTTCTTAAGTCTAGAAAATCAATAAAATAATAAATCATGCCCTGATTTATAATTTGCCAATATCTGAGATAAAAGTGCTCACATTGAAAGTTTAACAATTGGCCCATAAGGGTTCCAGCACTGCTTTGTCTTTCCTCCATCCCATCTATGAAGGCTCAGATACAGAGATGCAATGATGAAGGCTAGTGAAGGAAGGACCCAGTCCTTTAGAATATTGTGAAGGAGAATCTTTTAAACAACCTCCCAGCTCTACCTTCTGCCTCTTTTTTTCCCATCTTTGAGTCCTTTTCTCCTCTCCTTCCTCCCCCACCCCCCCTCCCACAGCCAAGCAAGCACTCCCTAAGTGCCCAGGATCCATATAGGGGATCTTTATCAGTGAAAAATGTAACTGATAAACTCCCAACCTGGGTAGTGCTTTCCCTCCTCCAAAGAAGATCTACATTTTAAAACAAGATTCCTTGGAGAGATCAATATTTCACCCAAGCAGGCTATCACCTGTCATCCTGATATTTATCTTGCCATTGGGCTCTGATGACTCTAGAGGAGACAGTGAGGCTGGTGACTTTGCCCAGCTCTGCCTCACTTAAATCCAATTCACTTGCAAGTCAAGACATCCTCTTCCTGGTCTTTCTTCGAGGATAAAGGATAAATAATAACAGCTTCATCCAATGATGGAGGTTCAAACACGGTGATAATTGAATAGGGATGATATTTAGGGGCAGTTGGGTCAAACAACAATGAGTTCTTCCATGCGGATCATCCTTTATAATATACAAAGCACTTTCAAGCTATTACCATTTCAGGGCATCTAAACTATAAGGACAAAAAAATCATAGCTGCTGCCAATAACCCTGACAAGCCTTGGGTCTTGCCCAGTCGGAGTCCATCTATAGGCAGCAGATAACATACAAGGAGAGTCAGAATTTTCCTGTTGGTGCCATCTGCTCTCCTACTACTATGGCAGAGGTGTCATCTTCTAAAGACAGAGTGAGGGTAAGCCAGGCTGACCCTCTTCATTTCTTCATGACCCAGGGATGTGGTTACCTGAATGGCTTTGGGTACTTGGGTCAGAGGCTCTGGGCTGTGGGAAGTAAGTGTGGTAAAGTGGGAAGAACATCCTATCTAGAATCAGAGGACCTAAGTTCAAACCCCAACATAGCAAGAACAGGAGCTACTTCCTGTATGACTTTGAACAGAGGACTTAACATCGTTAAACTTAAGCTTCCTTAGCTAGAAACTGGAAAAGGAACAGAAGAAAAGCCAGAAAGAAATACAGATAAGCAGGATAACTTCAAAAGTTAAATATTGACTATATTACATGTATATAATACATATGAAATATATCACATATTCTTCTAATATAACATATCTATTATGCTATATATTTCTAATATATCATGTTATTGTTCTTTAGTCATTTCAGTTATGTCTGAACCTTTGTGATGTCATTTGGAGTTTCCTGGCAAAGATATTAGAATGGTTTGCCATTTCCTTCCCCAGCTCATTTTATAGCAAGGTTAAGTGACTTGCCTAGGGCCAAAAAGCTATAGTAAGTGTCTGAGGCCAGATTTGAACTCAGGTTTTCCTGGCACCAAGGGACTCTATCCACTGCACCACCTAGTTGCCCTAATCTATTATATACTTTTATTTATAAAAACAATATTAGCTCCTGGAACAAGCTATACATGATAGAAATTCATTGTTTCATATACCCTCTTTTTGAGTTTTATTTTGTATATGGAAATATTCAGGGCCACTAAGTGGCTCAGCAGATATAGCACTGGCCCTGAAGTCAGGAAGATATGAGTTCAAATTTGACCTCAGGTACTTATAGCTGTATGACTCTGGGCAAGTCACTTAATTCTGACTCACTTTCCTCATCTGTAAAATGAGCTGGAGAAGGAAATGGCAAACCACTCCACTATCTCTGCCAAGAAACCCCAAATGGCAGATGTGACTAAAAGAACTAAATAAGAAGAAGAAATTGAGAGAAAAATAATTTTTAAATGGTTTAGATGATTTCTGAGGACCCTTCCAGCCTAAAATGAATGTGCCAGGCTATGCCCTGAGCTTATTGAGATCTTGGACCCAGAAAATACAGAAAGTTTCAATATTCATGAATTTGGGTCACAAAAATCAATGACAGGTTTGTCCTTACCACACTTTGTAAGTCACTACTTCTCAGAAGTGTGCTCAAACCAGTGGACCCAGGATTGTGACAATGGTTTACAAGTTCACCTTCATTAGCTTTTGTTCACCCTCATGATTAATGAGGAGGGAGGCAATGTAAGTGCTATCATTCCATTTTACTGATGAGGAAGTTGAGGCCGAATGGGGAAACAACTTGCCCCAGGTCACTGTGAGTTCATGATGGAGATGGAACTAGCATCCAATTCTTGTGGCTCCCAGCCCAAAAGAGTAGAGCTCAACAGCATAGCCCAGCCCTTACAAGTTATATGACTGTCAAAAAGCTTTGGTAGGGATGGTGAAGAGGGTTTATTCTTTGTAAATAATGAATTTTTCTTCCACCCACATCCTCTAAAATTGCTTGATGATCTTCTTTCCACCCTTGCTTTGCAAGATCCTGAAGAATTTGATAATTTCTTCTGTTTTGCCCAGAAACTGGTAATGTTATCACATGTTATGTGCTTAAAAAGAGAGTGCCTGCCCCAGGATGAATTGGGTGAGTGCCCTTTACCAGAATGACTCACTCCTACAAGTCCAAGAAATCTCCCTAATTTTAATCAGTTAGTCACATTTAAATATCTGGGGTTAAGGCCAAATGCCAGCCCCCAGAGAAGATATAAAGTCATTGCCAAGTATAGCTATCAACAGAATTCTAAAAGGTCCTTCCAAACAAGTGGAAACACTGTGCTCAAGTATACAGGGAAGGGGGGTGAGGTGCATAATTGAGCCACCATTTTAAAATGCCCCTTCCTTCGGAGCACCCCGGAAGCCTCATTCAAAGCTGTCCACAATGCAGACTCAACTGAGCTCTCTGGCCTCAACTCCCATGGCTTCCCTTCCACTCAGCTTATATTACTAACTCACAAATCAGTGTACTTTTCCTCAGACCAGTCCCCCCTTTTCTTGATATTTCTGCCTAACTAAATTGCATGTATCCCTCAAGGACTAGCTCAAATTCATTCAACGAATATCTATGAAGAACCTACCCCATGCAAGATACTAAGGATATAAAGATACACATAACATAGGCTTTTCAATAATAATTCAATAGTGACTCATCATTCCATATTCATCGAAGTTTACAGACTATTTTCCTCACAACTATTCTGAAAAACAGATGTTCAAATATTATTTCCCCTATTTTATAGTTGGGGAAATTGAGGCAAACAGAAGTTAATTATCTTGTCCAAAGTGACAGAGCTAGTGACAAAGCCAGAACTAAAATCCAAGTCTTCTGATTCTGAGATCAATATTCTTCTCTTTATACTAGAAACTTAACAGTTTAATGAGGAATGGTCAGATGCATGTGTTATATGTAGATTGAGTCATATTCACACACATAAACACACACTTATGTGCATATGCTTCCTTTGGGCTACTATCGTACTTGGATTCTAGGAGCAACAACCCTGTGGAACTTTAGTCATACTGTGAAAGTTTATAAATTCCCTCTGACTTGCTTCCCATTTACAGTCAGCCAGTAGACTTAACCCTTAGCATAGGCATTTACTCAGATGGTATAACAAGAGCAGTAGTCCCACACCATTCCCCGCTAAACCTGGGATACAATCTCCCACAAATACACAGTGTCCAGGGGAAGAATTAGTTAAAATTATAGGATGTGTGTGTGGCAAAAGTATGCCATAACCATGGATGCTACAGGGTCTGGAAGTCCTTTTTTCTCTCTATAAAGTCCTTATGCAATTCCCCGTCAGCATCTAGGGGTGGGGAATCCGTGGCCTCGAGGCCACATATGGCCTTCTAGTGGTAAAGTGGAAAGAACATCCTATCTAGAATCAGAGGACCTAAGTTCAAAGTGTGGCCCTTTTACTGAATCCAAATTTCACAGAACAAGGCCCCTTAATAAAAGGATTTGTTCTGTAAAACTTGGACTGTCAAAAGGCTGTACCCAAGAACCTAGAGGGCCACATGTGGCCTTGAGGTTGCAGGTTCCCTATCGCTGGATACTGTAGTCTCTTCAGGATGGATTTCTCATATGAGTGCCCAGGGTTTACTCCTCTCTATAGTCCAAATCTATTCTCTGCTGCCAGGGATCATGCTCCTTGATGTTCACCCTTTTGGGATCAATGTCTGATTGTCTGCTCCTCATTTTCTCCTATGGGCCAAGTGGTTCCTTTTCAGACTCAATGATGAAAGATAAGAAGGGGAGAAGATAGAAATTTCCTTCTCTTTCTCTTCCCCTACCCCTCTATGAGTCTCCATAGTTAGCTTCTGACTTCAATTTTTTTCCCACTCTTAAAGTAATGAAATTCTGTCCAGGACTTAGCTATTTTATTGTTCCATTCTTGACTCAATCAGAGGGGTGTTTGTACCTCATAAAAGGATCAAGACTTGGATACATCTTCCACGGTTAGCTTAACACATCATTAACACCTTGTGATTATGTTCTGGGGCTACATTGACGGCGTGGAGGAGGAACTCTTCCCTTACATAACTTTGATACAGGAGAAAGTGAGGTAAGTGCAAAGTGTTACATGTGAAGTCCAATGAGTAATATCAAGGGAGGCAAGAGAAGATATTTCAGGGTGGAAAAGGCCAGGAATCAGAGAATATCCCCTCATTTGGGGATGAGGGGGTACCTAAGTTGGGCCTTGAAGGACAGAGATGTGCAGAGACTCCATTCAAGGCATGAAAGAATAGTGTGATTAGAAGTCTGGACAGGAGAAAGTCAAGGATAGGAATGGGGGATAGAGTCACAGAATGTCAAAATAAGAAAGACCTCATAGAGTGGAAGTATCAAACACCAGCCATATGTAGTTCACAATATTCTTCAGTGCTGCCTGAACCAGATTAAAATATAATTGGAAAGTTTAATTTAAAAATATGATAATATATAATACTAATATATTGTATTATATAATAGCAATATATTACATAGATTTTAATTATATAATTAATATTAATTGTATTGCTAACAATGAATATAACATTTATATATTAAATAATATGTTAATAATAATAACATACATTATATGTTCTCTAAATATATAGTTCTCTAAATCAGTATGCAAACTGCAGGGATCCTTATGGCTCCCATTTTTATTTGAGTTTGACACCATTGCCTTAGAGGAAATTTAGTCCAAATCACATCTGACCAAGGGTCCAGTCTGCAGTATTTTTGAATAAATGGTCCTCCAGCTTTCATATGAAAACTTCTGGAATTCATACTACTGCCAGAGCCAGCTGACAGAAGTAACTGGGAGTACAGTGAATAGAGCTGTACTCCTGGAGTCATGAAGACTTGAGTTCAAATCTAGCCTCAGACACTAGCTGTGTTCCTCTGGACAAGTCATTTAACCTCTGTTTTGCCTTAGATTCCCCAACTATGAAATGAGAATCATAACACATCTCTCAGGATTATTCTGAACATCAAATGAGAAAATATTTGTAAAAAGTACTTAGCACAGCACCTGATACATATTGTGTCAGTGTATATATAAATTTTCTTTCCTTTACCCCAGTGCATTCCACTCTTAGGACTAGTTGTTAGGAAGTATTTTCTTCCTTACATTGACCTGAAATCTGCCTCCCAGAAACTTAATCTCCTTGCTGTCCTCTAGGGTCGTGGAGAAGAAATCTAATTCCTCCTCCATACGATGATTCTTTAAATACTTTAACTTAATTAAAATAAATTGTACTTCATTCAATTCAACAGACATTTATTAAGTGTCTACTGATATGCAAGGCATTTTAGTTAGCCATGGACAATCCCTGCTCTAGAGTTTTCTTTCCACTGAAATGTAAACTATCAAATCCCCCTCAAGTATACTCCAGCATAAATATGTTCAAATGCTTCAAATGAACCTTGTAGGCTTGGTCTTCCATCCCCTTACTGTCATGCTCATTCTTCTCTGGATGTCTCTTAGTGTATCAGTGCAATGACCAGAACTCAATTCAGTCCTCTAGATGTGATCTGACAAGAAACTATCCCCCATTATATTGGGCCTATCACCTTCCTCAATGTAATTGCTGTAAGACCAACATCTAGACTAATTTTTCCTTAAAAGGGTTTGAACTACTCTTGAGAATGAACGAGTTCCAGAAACTAAGGCTCAGCCATTGATAGAGCTTCCTAATCACGTAAGCGTAAAAGCCAACACACCAAGACTGAGAAACTTCTCAAGCTCTACACCATGGCAAATTCAGAGTCAAAGAAGTTGAATGCAATTCAATCAATTCTGGGTCCTTGTTGAATACCCCTTCTATGTTATTGCTAGGTAATTTTCCTTTTATTAACTATTAGATAGTCTATGAATGTCTCATTGTTTCAAACCTAATAAACTTCCTTTTATTGACTATTAGATGGTCTATGAATGTCTCATTGTTCCAAACCCAAATCTGAATCACCAGACTTAAATCAAAATTGGCCTAGAATAGGATCCTAAGGTCACATTTTTTTTGGCTCCCAGGTTGTACTACTGACTCTTACTGAGTTTTTAGTTCACCAAAACCAAAATTTAACTTAATTCTACAAGTATTTATTAAGCTCCTATTATAAGGCACTTTGCTAGGTACTAGGAATACAGTTAAACAGGAATATGGGTGGTCAACAAGTATAAGTTCTGGGGACATAAATACAGCCAAAAAGGAAGACAGTCCCTGCTGTTAATGAGTTTATAATCTAATATGAGAAAATACCACATAAAACAGAGCCGAAAAGCATGGGGGAACTGGGGGTTAAGTAGCACTAAGAAGGCATCCTGAGAGTCAGAAGCACGGACAGGAGGAAAATTCAGAAGTTGACCTGGACTCTACCTAAAACGGAGGGGGTTCCTAAAGGAACTCACAAATGGGAGAACGCAACTGCTGTGGCCAAGGGATGTTCCAGGTGAGAAGTTTCCAGGCAATGAGGGAAGTTCTGGGATGAGACCAAGCTCAAATATGGTGGTGACAGGAAAACTGGAGACAATGACCAATCAAGCAGCTTATGTCTGATTCATCTTTTCCATATAGACTGTTGTCTGATCACCATCTTGTATTTGTGACGATATTTTTTGTACCCAAGTATAGTATTTTACAGTTGTTGCTCTTAATTTCATTTGTAATGGTGAAAATGACAGCTAGCATATAATAATCAGTGAAAGGGATACAATCCAGGAAATGTCTGATAAGGTTATAAAGTGGGCCAGTTCATTCACCCAATAGCCCATATGCTGTCCTGATACTAACTATAATAAATATAAATATATTTATTCATAACAATATAAGTATATAAAATCACTTATACATAAATCTATTTATATAAATATGTAAAAACCTACAGGAAGGCCCCCAGCATGCTGAGAAGATCCTGTGGAGGATCTAAGGAAGAAAATATATAAACGTGTCACCAGATGAGATGTTGGGTTATAAACTATAATGAAAGAGTACATGACTCAGTGGTCTTCCAGTTCTAAATCTATTATCCATGGCACAGATTCAGTAAAATATTGAGGTAAATGCAATCTAATTAAATTCTAACCTATTGTTTTAGCCTTGCAAGATCCTTTTCTATCCTCATTCTTGTTTATCAACATGTTAGCTAACTTTCCTAGCTTTGTGTAACCTGCAAATTGACTCAGCATGCCATCAATTACATTATCCAACTTAGGCATAAAAACAGAAGTTAGCACAAGGTCAAGGGCAAACTCATTAGAGACCCACCTACAGCTGAAACCAAGCCATTTATGCCTACTCTTTGGGTCCAGTTGTTCAATTGGTCCTGACATCATCCATCTTGTCCACAAAAATAGCATCAGAGACTTTGCCAAATACTTTGCTGAAAACCAAATAAATGATGTCACTTCCCTGATCTACTAGCCTAGTAACCCTATCAAAAAGGAAACAATAATACTAATATTTTTATATGAGAGACACCATGACATAATGAACCATAGAGTTGGAAAGACTGAGTTGAAGTCCAACCTTTGACTCATATGGGTTATATAATTCTTGATAAGTCACTTAACTCCTCAGTGACACAGATGACTTTCTAAGTCTTCTATAAGCTTTAGTGTAGGTGCTGATCTGCATTTTTACAGAGTTCCTTCACTGAGCCTGAAAAAGAAAGAAGAGTTACAGGAAGGCTGATGTCAGTCAGATAGTGCAGCACTGTGGAAAGATCATTAACTCAGAATCACAAGACCTAGGTTTGCATCCAGGTTCCAACACTCATCATTCCTGTATTTAGATACAAGTTAGTCGCTTCACTTCTCTGAGGCTTTTTCTTTCGCAGAAAGTAGGAATAATGATAATTGAGCTGCTGACTTGTCAAAGTTACTGTGGAAAAAATGCTTCATAAACTCTAAAATACTCTAGAAATATAAGCTTCTGAGACTATTGAGATAAAGATCTTCCCAGTAACTGTAACTGTCCTGAATTGCAACAAGCTGTTTTGTAAGGTAATAATATTCAAGCTGGCTTGTTGGAGTTTGACTTTCACCTTGAAGACATGCACAGATTTGTATAAATGGCTGTGAGGGAGGCTGTTGAGGGAATTCCTGGCCCAGATGGGAAGTTGGACCAAGTGAACCTGAGTTCCCTTCTAACGCTGACATTTTATGATTTTGAGACTTGTAAACTGGTACCTTAATGATAGACAATAGTGTTCCAGGCTTCTCCCTCCCCCATGAATACAGTTGTATTTAATTCTCAAGGCCATGAGGGGGCGTTTGAACACAGTCGTGGTACAAAGTCGTTCTGTCAATGACTTTAGAGAATTACCTCAGTTGATGGGAGTCTCAGGTTTTACTCCTTTAGAGAGATTTAAGGAGGAAAATGAATGCCCTTGGCAGTTAGTTCTCTTCTCTCTGGGATAGTTCTGGAACATTCGCCGCTCCCTGGGATGGGCCTGAGTGCTCCTAACCTTCCTGGAATAGTCCATGAACTACCTCCTGAAATAAATCTTGCAGTCCCAATCCTTCCTATGACAGCCCTGGACCTATCCTTCATAGGCTGCACAAGGGACACCCTCCCAATCCTGACCCTTCTCTCAAAAAGGACTGTCCTGGGATAGCTTTCCTCCCTCCCTCCCTCTCTCCCTTCCTCCTTTTTTCTTTTCTTTTTTTTTGTTTTTTTTGCCTATCTCACTAATCCAGAGGTTCACTCATCCATCTGAAGCAGTGCTGTCTAGGAATTTTCTTTGCATTTCCCTTGAACAACTATTCCTAAGCCAAATCTCCCAAACCCTCATTAGATTCCTTGCCTTAGAAAAGAGGAGAAACTGAATTTATATACACCTTACACCTGTGTGAAGCTCAGGAAACAGCTTCATGAAAAAAGTCTTATTCCTTCCCACCTTTTGCCAGTCATATAGATATATGTGTGTGTGTATGTATATGTATATACACACACATATTTACCCAACTACGTATAAACATATAATTTATATTTACACATAAGTATATGTATATGGCATGCACGTGTATATATGTATAATTATTACATTATATAATGCATTTCAAGCTTTTGTCATTTCCTCAGTATGGGTATTCTTACCACTGGTGTAGGTTGCAATCCCATTCACAGCATAGTGAATGGTTTTCAAGACTTGTAGTTAAAAATTCTCTACTCTTTTTTTTAATTTTAAGTTTTCAACATTCATTTCCACAAAATTTTGAGTTCCAAATTTTCTCCCCATCTCTCCCCTCCCTCCACCCCAAAATGCCTTGCATTCTGATTTCCCCATCCATCAATATGCTCTCCCTTCTAACACCCCTCCCTTCCTTTATCCTCATCTTCTCTCTTGTCCTGTAGGACAAGATAAATTTCTATATCCCATTACCTGTATTTCTTATTTCCCAGTTGTATGAAAAAACAATTCAACATTTGTTCCTAAAACTTTGAGTTCCAACTTCTCTTTCTTCCTCCCTCCCCACCCATCCCCACTGAGAAGACAAGCAATTCAATATAGGCTATATATGTGTAGTTTTGCAAATGACTTCCACAATAGTCATGTTGCATAAGACTAACTATATCTCCCTCCATCCTATCCTGCCCCCCATTTCTTCTATTCTCTCTTTTGACCTTGTCCCTCCTCAAGAGTGTTTACTTCTAATTGCTCCCTCCTTCCATTTGCCCTCCCTTCCATCATCCCCCTCACCCTGCTTATCCCCTTCTCCCCTACTTTCCTGTAGTGTAAGATAGGTTTTCATACAAAATTGAGTGTGCATGTTATTCCTTCCTTGAGCCAAATGTGATGAGAGTAAGCCTCACTTTTCCCCTCTCACCTCCCCACTTTTTCCCTCCATTGGAAAAGCTTTTTCTTGCCTCTTCTATGAGAAATAATTTGCCCCATTCCATTTCTCCCTTTCTCCTCCCAATACATTCCTCTCTCACCCCTTAATTTTATTTTTTTAGATACAATCCCCTCCCATTCAACTCACCATGTGCTTTCTGTCTCTCTGTCTCTGTTTGTCTGTCTGTGTGTGCGTGTGTGTGTAGAATCCCCCCAAGTACCCAGATACTGAGAAAAGTTTCAAGAGTTACAAATATTATCTTTCCATGTAGGAATGTAAACAGTTCAACTTTAGTAAGCCCCTTATGATTTCTCTTTCCTGTTTACGTTTTCATGCTTCCCTTCATTCTTGTGTTTGAAAGTCAAATTTTCTTTTCAGTTCTGGTCTTTTCATCAAGAATGCTTGAAAGTCCTCTATTTCACTGAATGACCATTATTTCCCCTGAAGTGTTATACTCAGTTTTGCTGGGTATTCTTGGTTTTAATTGGTTTTTCTTGGTTTTAATTAATTCTTGGTTTTAATCCTGGTTCTTTTGACTTCTGGAATATCCTCTTCCAAGCCCTTTGAGCCCTTAATGTAGAAATTCCTAGATCTTGTGTTATACTGATTGTATTTCCACAATACTCAAATTGTTTCTTTCTAGTTGCTTGCGATATTTTCTCCTTGACCTGGGAACTCTGAAATTTGGCCATACTATTCCTAGGAGTTTCTCTTTTTGAATCTCTTTCAGGAGGTGATCAGTAGATTTTTTTCAATATTTATTTTGCCTCTCATACTAGAATATCAGGGCAGTTTTCCTTAATAATTTCGTGAAAGATGATGTCTAGGTTCTTTGTTTTGATCTTGGCTTTCAGGTAGTCCCATAATTTTTAAATTGTCTCTTCTGGATCTGTTTTCCAGGTCAGTCATTTTCCCAATGAGATATTTCACATTATCTTCCATTTTTTTCATTCTTTTTGTTTTGTTTTGTAATTTCTTGGTTTCTCATAAAGTCATTAGCTTCCATCTGTTTCATTCTAATTTTTAAAGAACGATTTTCTTCAATGAGCTTTTGAACTTCTTTTTCCATTTGGCTAATTCTGCTTTTTAAAGGATTCCTCTCCTCATTGGCTTTTTGAACCTCTTTTCCCAATTGAGTTAGCCTAGTTTTAAAGGTGTTATTTTCTTCAGCATTTTTTGGGGGTCTCCTTTACCAAGCTGTTGACACACTTTTCATGATTTTCCTGCATCTCTCTCATTTCTCTTCCCAGTTTTTCCTCCACCTCTCTTACCTGATTTTCAAAATCTTTTTTGAGCTCTTCCATGGCCTGGGCCATTGCATGTTTATTTTGGAGCTTTTGGATGCAGAAGCATTGACTTTTTTGTCTTCCTCTGATGATACTTTGAAAGGATAGGAGAAAGTAACCTTCTTTACCAAGAAAGTAACCTTCTATAGTCTTATTTTTTCCCCTTTTTTTGGGCTTTTTTCCCCAACTAGTTCCTTGACTTCTGAGTCCTTTGTCAAGAGTAGGGTATACTCTGAGGACCTGCAAGTTCTCATTTCCTCCAAGGTGGCACAATGAAAGGAGAGGAGTTCACTCCTCAGGGCCTTTCAGCTTCATCATGCCCCAGGACCATGCTCAGGGCTGAGGTGCAGATCAGCTGCTCAGTTCCCCCAAGGACTTTAAGCTGAGCCTCTCCTACAACGGACCCTGGCTGCTACCACTGCTGCCTGGGGCCAGGGCTAGGGGAGGATCCTAGTTCCTTCTTGCTCTGGTTGAAAAAGCCCTCTCACTGACTTTTGGCACCTGTGGGTTAAGGGATCTGTGAACTGCTGCTGTTACTGGGAATTCTGTCCCTGACACCTGCTCCCATCCTGATCTTCCTGGTGTGGCATAGTCAAGGCTGGGCCAAAATTCTCTACTCTTTAACCAACCTGGTGATGAGTCTCTCTGATTTTACCTAGTTACCTCCAACCTACTCTATTCTTGGAGAAGACAAACACTAACAAGAGTTAAGAATTGTAAATAAAGTAGCTGCCCATCACAAACTGTGGCACAAATGGATGCAACGGAATATGATGTGAGTGATGAATAAAGAGAAGCATGGAAAGATCTATTGAACTGATTTAGAGTGAAGTAAGCAGAACCAAGGAAACAATATAGACAATACCCACAATAGTATAAATCAAAAGAACAACACACTAAAAAGTCAAAAATAAAGGTAACAAAATCATAAAGACCAAGCAAGACTTTGATAAAGAGAGAAGAAAGGACACACCCCCCCAACCTACCCTTTCCTGGAAGTGGGAGTCCACAGGTGTCATACATTGCACATGTTTTCAGAGTTTTTCAGTATATCAATCAGTTATGATATTTTTTTCCTCTCTATATATTTTCCTCTCATATAAAAATAGTTTATATGCTCTTTGGGAAGAGGAGGGAGAGAGATACTTGGAATAACTATCGTGATATAAGAAACAGTAAATGTTAATAAAAATTTATTTTAAAAAACACACCACCACAACCAGAAGATGTGGATTTTGATAGAGTTGTTCAGACAGTGTAGAGAAAGTGAAGGAGGAATAACTACTCAGCAGTTCTACTAAATTTTGTTTTAATGTTTGAATTATCCACCTCTCAGAAATATACAATAATAATGATAGCTTTATATTTAAGTTTTTGTCAAAGTATATTTTTGAGTCTTTTATGTTTTAATAATTTCTTTTGTGCAAAAGAAATAATATACCTACTGTCTATGTCAACAAACTTTTATTAAGTACTCAAGAGAGGAATTTGCATTTAATTCCAGGGGTCATAGGAGGTCAGTAGGATTTATTGAACAGAAAAGTAACATGATCAGACATGGATATCAATCCTCTAGCAGAAGCTGTTTATTTTTAATCTCTTTGCATAGCTTTCAGTAATAACTAAGGAATTTCTCCTACCCATCCCTCCAGTTTTGTAGCAGCTTCATATCATACCCCTCTCAGATGCCTACAAATGGTTATCAAGCACTTTAGAAAACACTGGGAATGCTGCCCACCTCCTGATTGAGAGATGCTAGACTTAAAATACAGATTATGGCAAGTTTTTTGAGTGCATTGTTACTCATGGTCAATTCAGGAACCGGTTCTGCTTAACTGTATATATTTATTACAAGAACTTTGTTCCCCTCCTCCCATTGGGAGGGAAGAGGAAGGAGGGAGGAGAGAAGATAGATTTTAGTTAATTGAAAAATGCTAATTTTTAAAAAGAGATAATTAGGGATAGATTTGGGGATATTTTGTAAAGTTTCTTGACCTATAAGGAGTGCTCATTCTAGAGAGACACCACCAGATATTGCCTGTGAGAAGGACATTAGGTTTGGAATCACCATATTCCAACCTGCTTTTCAGAGACCTTCTTGGAAATAAGATGTAGAGTGGGCATGTAGGGGTGGGAGTGGGAAGGTGAAATTCCTGACAACCTAAACCAGGCCTGCACAACATATGATCCTTGGGCTGTTTGCAGCCCAACAAAAGATTTCAGGTGGCCTGCAAAAAATGTAGAGAATGTAAAAGAAAGTAAAGAGGTCATGAGTGCTTTGGCCATGCTCTGCTAAACAACCTTCCACTAGTCAATACTGCGCCCATCTGTAACTTGGCAGGTTGGTTACCAGTGTCCACTCTCCCTTGTTTGTCATGTGACCCATGGCAACCAACCATCGTCTGTCTGTCTCTAGTTAGAAGTTTAGCCTATTTTAATTTTGGCCCTTACCTACTACCAAGTTGTGCATGTCTGACCTAAGCAAACTTCTGTGAGAGTCAGGCTGAAACAGTGGACGAAAAGCCAAACTTGAAGTCAGGAATGCTTGTAAGATCTCCATTTGAATTCCTATCCTGACTCTACTGAGATGATGGTGAGTAAGTAAGTCACTTAAACTTTCACCTCTCTAACAAGCAATAAGCATTTATTGTCATTATTTGCAGGCACAGGATACAAAAAAGGGGGGGGGGGTGTAAAAAATAGCCCTTGTCCACAAGGAACTCACATTCTAGTGGAGCCTCAATTTCCTCATTTCTTAAATGTTACATTCTAAAGACTATTCCCCAGTCTCGGGTCAGGTCATAAAGAATCCCTGCCACATACCTATTTCTACTGATTCTGCCTCCAAGGGACAACCTTTCAAATACTCAATGACTATTATCATACCCCCTCAATTTTCTCTTCTCAAGTATAAACAACCCCAGATCCTTCAAATGATTTCCATATGATGTGGACTCAAAATGCTTTACCATTCTGGTTGCCTCACTCTGGACATTTTCCAGTTTATCAATGTCCATCTTAAATTGTAGTAGCTGGAACTGAATCCAGTACTCCAGATGAGATCTGACAAAGAATTTGACCATGACCTCCCTGTTCCTGGAAGATATGCCCCTCTTAACATAGCCCAAGTTTTAATTAGCTCTCTTGGCCACTATATCATACTATTAACTTTATTCAACTTTCATTTCACCAAATCTTCAGATCTTTTTGAGAACATTTGTCTATGTTACATTCTTATTCAATAAACTCTAGTGACTCCCTATTACATCTGGAATCAAATACAGATTCTTCCATTTAGTGCTTTAATAAATGTTTGTTGACAGATCAGGTATAGGACAGCTATTTATTTCCCCTACTTAAAAGAAATTATTAAAACACAAAAGACTCTTCAATATACTTTGACAAGGACTTGAACATGAAGCTGTTCCTTATAACTACTGTTATACTCTCCTTGGTGGGTGATAATTGAAACAAAATTTAGTGGGACTGCTGAGTAGGCATTTTTCCTTAATTTCTCTACACTATCTGAACAATTCTCTCAAAGTCCACCTCTTTTGGTTGTGCTCACTCTTTTGTTGCTTGTTTTCTCCTCCAAGAAGTGTCGTAACTCTGATTAAGACAATGATCCAAGACAATTCCAAAGAACTAATGATGAAAAAATGCTGTCCACCTCCAGAGAGAGAAAACTGATGAACTCTGAGAGCAAACTGAAATATAATTTTTTTACTTGTCTTGTTTTTTAAAAATATTGTTAATATAGAAATATCTTTTGCATGATTTCACATGTATAATTGATATATTGCTTAGCTTCTCAGTGGATGTACGAGGGGGTGGGAGGGAGGAAGAGAATTTAGAATTCAAAATTTAAAAAGAAAAGAATGTTTTAAATAGATACATTTTTTTTTTAAAAAGTACTACAGTGGCTAAAGGAGACACTTTCCCCATGTAGTGCAGCTGACTTCAACTAAGAGACCCAGGAGCTCTTGAAGCAAGAGCTCCCCAGAATTTCATCCTATAGGATCTATTATGCCCCATGCTTAGGGAAAAAAACACAAAGCAGAAGAGACAGCAGGAGGTCCAAGGCCTAGAGTGAAGCTTACCTAGATTGCACATACATTCAACAATATGGAGAAAGATTGTTCCAAGCCATGCACAGAGGCAAGAAAAGAGAATGGTAAAGGGCAGAGTTACTCTTTTTGAAGTCTACTGCATGGATGACTTTTCCTGGCTCCAAGGCCAAACTTCTCTGAAGCAATATTAAAGTAACCTTACCTCACTCAATCCACAATAGTGGAGAAAAGGAGGTACATAGAACCCAACCAGAAACTCTGGTTGTACATGTCTTTTATCAAGGAAGAGGTCCATGGAAAATGGACAGAAAAAAAATGTGTCATTGGAGGAACCCAGAGGTAGCCTGTGAGGCATAAGGAAGGAGCCCAGCTCCAGCCAAGATTCTTGGTAGGTAATCAAGATAAACAAATGACTAAATATAAAATAATGTAAGGAGAGAGAGAGAAAACTAAACTCTTGAGGGATCTAGACAATCTTCCCACAAAAGGGGGCACCTTATTAGGCCTCCAACCAATCAATAAGCATTTACAAAGTGCCCACTATGTGTTAGACCTTGGGAATATGAAAACAAAAATGAAATATTCCACTCTGTCAAGAGGCTTACATTCAATGGAGGGAGAGGACAGAGAGAGAGACAATATGTACACATACAAGTCTATATTAGATAAATACACCAAAATTTTTGTGAGGAATTTAACATATTGATAGGTGGAAGGAAGGGAACAAGCATTTATATTTGTCATTGTTTATAAATATTCTCTCACTTGATCCTTACTTTACCTTGGGAGGCAAGTGCTCTTATTATCCTCATTTTATAACTGAGTAAATTGAGGCAAACAGAGCTTAAGTGTTTTGTCCCAAGTCAAATAAGCAGAAGCATCAGTAGGAGCAGAGATCAGAGAAGGCTTTGTATAGAAGATGAACTTTGAAGGAAAACAGGAATCCTATTAGGCACGTGTGAGGAGGGAATGTGAAGGAAGATATAGATTTTAAGAGTTCAAGGTGAAGTTGTTGTTCGGTCATGGGTTCTTCTTGGCAAAGATACTGGAGTGGTTTGCCATTTCTTTCTCCAACTCATTTCACAGATAAGGAAACTGAAGCAAACAAGGTTAAGTGACTTGCTCAGGGTCACATAGCTAGTAAATGTCTGAGGCCAGATTTGAACTCAGTAAGATGAGTTTTCTTGACTCCAGGCCTAGCACTGGACTATGTAGCTGCCCAAGATGAAGAGAGTTCAAATAGCTCTAATCTAATAATTATAACACAATACAATGATGAAATTATTAAGCACATGGGAGAGGTAAACAAAGCAGCCTCAAGTAGTTCACTCATAGTTGAGGAGAGTCAGAGGTTTCATAGAAAAAGAGGTTGTCAATAGGTGGAGACAGTCAGATATGTACTCATCAAACTTGAATCTGTATTCTATTTATCTCAGTACATATCTTATCTCCAGTACTAGTCTTACCTTTCTTACACTGTGATCCTGATTCCAAGTAGGACCTCCAACAATTCAATTTCATTCATGAGCCTGAAGATGGGCCAATAAGCAACCAAGGACAGACTGAACCACTCGGAAGTTATTCAGACGGCCCCCAGGCCCCGCCAGGCAGCAGGGATGTGCGGTAAATGTTTAACAAGCTGTGCTCTGAGAAGAAAAACACACACATGACACACATTTAAGTTTAACCTGCAGTATTCTCATATTCCCCATCAGCTTCTTAAATCTAGACAAACAACAGAACAGTAAGTAAGGAACTGCTTCAAAGCTTTACAAATTTCTGAGGTGTAAACGCCATCACTGAAAATTTCCGATGAGCTCTCAGGAACCAGTAAGAGATGGCTTTGACACATCCCCAACCAGGAGACACCATTATCAATTGACAGGCCCTCATAAGCACCTACTGTGCTAGCAGGGGATGAGGGGCACAAAGGGGGACACAAAAATAGAAATGAAACAGTCCCTGCTCTCACGGAATTCGTATTCTATGGGAGAGACATATGCATATATAAGTATGTACAAAAAATAATCATAAATGAAAGGTCATTTTTTTGGTTGTGAGAGGAAGGCATTAATAGCTGGGGGTAGGGGAGAATCTGGAATGCTTCCATGTGGAAGGTGGAAATGAATTGGAAATGAGAGATTTTAAGAAGCAGGTTATGATGAGGGAGTACATTCTAGGATTTGCAAAGACATAAATTGAGAAATGGGGCAAGGTCAAGTTGTATAATGAATTAATAAGACTGGAAAGGTAAGTGAGAGCCTCGATATGAAGTACTTTAAATGACAGAGATCACATTTGACCCCAAAGGTAATAGGGAACTACTGGAGTTTATTGAGTAGGAGAAAGACTGTGATCAGGTCTCTTCCTTCCTTATGAGAGATATTGAGGAGGGTGGGATCAACAAGGCTCATTGGATATATGAAGGGAGGGAAAATGAGGAGTCAAGAATAGTTGTAACCTAAGTGACTGAAGGATGGTGTTGTCCTCTACAGCAATGGGAGTCTTTGGGATAGGGATGAGTTGAGGTGAAAGGCTAGCTAATTGTGTTTTGGACATGTTGCATTGAGATGACTAGGGAACTCATTCTCTCTCCTCCCAAACCTACCCTTCTGAACTTCCTTTTTATTGTTGGAGGCACCACCATCCTCCAAGTAATCCAGTTTCATAACCTCATCACTTTTACTCATCCCATATGGCTAATCAGTCACCAAGTCGTATTTGCATCTCCACAACATGTCCCACATTCTGCCCTTTTCTCTCCATTTAGTTACCATCCTAGTTCAGTTCTTTATCACCTCCAGCCTAAAACTGCAATAATCTGCTGACTAGCCCCCCTGCCTCAATCCTCCACATAGCTAACAAAGCAATTTCCCTAAGTTCAGGTCCAACTGTGTCACTTCCCTACTCAGCAAACTCCAGTGGCTCTCTATTATTTCTAATATCAAATACAATCTGGCCCCACCCTAGTACTCCCGTCTGCTTATACGTCACTCTCTTCTATATGGTCCAGCCTCGTTATTTCTCAAACATGACACTCCACCGTTCTTCTTCTGATGTCTTTCTATTGGCTGTTCCCCACACCTAGAACGTTTCCCTTCCCTCTGCCTCTTAGACTTTGGGGCTTCCCTCCAGATTCACTTCAAATGCCACCTTCTGCAGGAGGCCTTTTTCAATTCCTCCAGCTGCTAGTACCTTTCCCTCAAGGTCACTTTTCATCTATTTTATATGCATCTTCTATTTGCTTATTGATATTTATGTTGTTTCCCCCTTTAGAATATAAGCTCCTTGAGCTTATTATATTAATTATATTATATTGTATTATATTAATTATATTGTATTATATTATATTATAAAATATTCTTTTAACCTTTTTCTTTTCCTGTCTCATGCTTAGCACAGTGCCTAGCACACAGCAAACCCTTAATCAGTGCTTGCTAATATTAATATTATTCTGCATCTTTACTCCCCTTTGATGTCTCATTTCCATGTGGAGTTGATTCTGAGTGCTTGAAGGCTTTACCTATAGAGTACAAGCTCTGGCAAGCCTGGAATGGCTTTAGAGGTGAGTGTGGTGATAAGGTTGTCTTCCACAGACCAATCCTAATAAGGGTCAGAGAGGCTCATTACTAGAAGTCTGGACCCTAGGTGATAATGGTTTGTGTTTTGTTTTGTTTTTAGTCATAATAACCCATGAAGGTTATGAAAGATTGCAAGCTGTCTCAGGGAGGGAGGGGGAAAAAATTTAAAACTTATGGAAATGATCGTTGAAAACTAAAAACAAGTCAATTAATTAAATTTAAAAAGAAAAGGAAAAAAAAGAAAGAATGGAGGGTTTGTGATCTGCATAAAGCAAAGGAAGTACCTACATGAATGAAATCACAGATTCATGAAATATTGGAGGGTTGCCCAAGAGTTCCCCTTGTTCTCAGTCTGCCCTGGAGGGACCCTATATCAATCAGTCAATAAACACTTATTAAGTGCCTAGAATGTGCAGCTTTGGCAGCTAGATGGCTCAGTAGATAGACTGCTGGGCCTGGAGTCGGGAAGACCTGTTTCATCCCCATCATCTCTACATATAGTGAA
Organism: Bettongia penicillata ogilbyi; assembly: GCA_023548195.1. Lineage (NCBI taxonomy): Eukaryota > Metazoa > Chordata > Mammalia > Diprotodontia > Potoroidae > Bettongia > Bettongia penicillata. The sequence goes on from JAJHZJ010000160.1 coordinate 817,953, forward strand.
AGTGCTCTACCTATGGTAAATCAATAAATATCTACTGAATGAATGAATGAATGAGTGGCATGGACTTCCCTTTTCCTCTCCCTTTGTCCAAATATTACCCATGGTTCAAAGCCCAACTCAAGTCCTACTTCATCAAGGAAGCCCTTCTCCACCACTCCCACTCCATGTTCATCTATCCCTACTCAGAACTCATAGGCCACCATGTTCATTCCCAACTCTACCATTTATTAGGTGTCTGACCTTAGGCTATTTCTCTGTGCCATTACTTTATTTCTAAAAAGGGGGTTAATGATACTTAGGCTATCTAACTCACACATATTTTTGTAAGCAAAGCATTTTGCAAACCCTAAAGCACTATAGAAATGTAAGCTCGTTTTATTATCAACACTGTATAATTTAGCACTGAATTGTTCTTTAATTGTTTCATGTTCATCTTGTCTCCTCATGGAGACTCCCCTTGAGGGCAAACATTAATGATATAACCTCTGTAGGCTCTAGCACAGTACTAGGCATATAGACAGTGCTCAGTCCACAATGATTTGTATTTGTTTAGAGTTCTGACCTAAGTGTCCTGTTAAACTAAGGCTTGAGTGACACCCAGTTAGCATGTCTGAGATCCTGTAAGCACTGTCTGACTGAGGAACACAATTTGGATTGTATCTTTTCAAATCTCTAGGCAGGATAGATCAGGACCAGCACAACCAGACTTCTGCTAAATGCCTGGCTTGTAGCTGAATGAGACCTTAATATCTAGGAAATCATTCCATAAGCCCTTGTCCACATGCAAAACAGCTTCACTATCCTTGCCATGGGAAAATAATACACTTTTCTTCTTAACTTCTGTCCTACCTAAGGTCAAGAATTATCCAAACATAGGCAGCTGAGCCCTGGAACCTTCCTCAGTTCTAAGGTGGTCCTGGGAAAGTAGGTTGTGTAGGCCCAAAGAATACCAGACAGACCACTGGCTGCTTCAAAAATCCAGCATTGTGAAGGATTATTCTGAGCGCCTCAAGTAAGGGTCTGTAACCACAGATAACGAGAAAGTGCCAATGTCCATGACCCAGCAAAGCCTATAGAACTGAAAGGAAGCCAGAAGAGGACAATTCTTCACCATAACATGATAGCAGTGAAGCATCTGGGAAGTCACATCCTGGAGATGAATGAGTGCCTTTACTAATGCAGACAGAGTACATTTAGCATGTCTCCATCTTCTCCTACCCTTCCCAAGTAACTGTGGCCTTTGGCAGGCAGGATGGTGTAACCAAAAAGGTCTTTGGTCATTTGAAAACACAACTCTTGCGTTTGTTAACCAGATAACCTTGGATAAGTCATACATAGATCAATCAGTCATTAAATGTTTATTAAGTGTCTACTGTATGTAGAATACTGTGCTAGTCACAAAATGGTGCTACAGAGCTGAAAGGAACCTTTGAGATCATCTAGTCCAACCCCATAATTTGCAGATGATGAAAGTGAGACCCAAAGAATTTAAAGGATTTGCCCAAGTTCATCCTAGTCAATGACAAAGTCAGGACCAGAACCCAGTTTTCTCAGATTCTGGTGTGGTACTCTTCCTCTGTGTTGGTGTTTTACTTGCCTTTTTTATTATGACCTTACAGATTTTCAACAAGTACAAATATTTCAATATGAAAAGAATAAAAAATGAGGATTGTATATAAAACCATAAACTTCTATTATGTCAAGTTTATTTTTTTAAATGTGCATTAAATTTAACAAGGTAGTAACAAAATTGCCGGCTTTGTCCCCTTTGAACCTTTTTATTTCTTTTGTGTATTTTAAAATGTTTTCATTATGTTCTTTTCATTCTTTTTCCCCATCCTTATTATTATCTGCTACAGACCTCCACTCTGCAAGAAACCCTTCCTTGTAACAAATAAGTATAATTAATTAACACACACTGATGCATCAGCCATCCAGTCTGAAAATGTCTTTCTGTACTTGTCTGTCCCTCTATGCCAAAAAGTCATACAGTGCTTGATTAATCAAGCTTTATCATTGCACTCCTTGAAGTCATGATTGGCCACTGTATTGTTTGGAGTTCAGAGGTCTCCAAAGTTGTTTTCCTTTACAGTTTTATAGTTAGGGGGCAGAGCCAAGATGGTGAAGGGAGATAAGCATTTCTGTTGAGCTCTCCTAACCCAACCCTTTAAAATAAAAAATAAAAAAACAAAAACAAAAACAAAACAACAAATTTTGAGTGAGATAAAAAAAAAAAGGTTAGTCTTATTTTTCTAGTCCAGGCCAGCTTAGACGGACAGAAAGTGAGGTCTAAGAACAATAAGGTGGGGGCTGGTCTAAAGCCCAATTTGGCAGAGGGGACTGGAGGTGACAGCAATAGAAGAGTCAGCCACAACAGTGGCACCAGGAGCATTCAGTGCCTACAGATGGTGAGGGCGCTAAACACCTGGAAAGAAAGATATTAAAGGGAACTCCTGTGGTAGCACTGGGCATAGGAAAGGGCACTATTTAGCAGCTCCTTTGCCCACTACCCAGTTTCATGGCAGAGAAGACTGATTATGGAAGCAGAGGCCCTATCTAGGTAAGGATCAGAACACAGACCAGGAAGATAGCTACCAGAACTCTGCCCAGAACATACCACCTTAGAAGCACTGCAAAATTACAGGCCCCCAGACCTAATCACAGAAGCTCAGGCTAGACATCCCCTCCTCCCCCACAAAGGTAAGCAGAATCTAACTCTAACATAAAGTCCAAAGTAAAAAATTGACTGGAAAAATAAGCAAACAAAAAAGAACCTGACCACTAAGAAGCTTCTGTGGTGACAGAGCTCAAGACACAAACTCAGAAGAAGAAAATGACATGAAAACATCTATAAGCAAAGAAAAAAAGGTAAAGTGGACACAAGCCCAAAAGAATTCCTAGAAGAGCTAAAGAAAGAGATTAGAAAGAGCAAAGAATGTTTTAAAAAATTAGATAAGAATAGTAGAGAAAAATTGGGAAAAGACATGAGAGCAATGCAAGAAAATTATGAAAAGAGAATTAACAGCTTAGTAAAAGAGATACAAAATGTCACTGAAGAAATAACTTCTTAAAAGTTAAAATTGGGGGGTGGAGCCAAGATGGCAGAGTAGAAAGACACATACGATTGCTCTTACCTCACAGCCCATAAAATACCTGTAAAGAAGAAGTCTCAACAAATTCTAGAGCAGCAGAAGCCACAGAACAAGGGAGTGGAGGAGATTTCTAGCCTGGAGTGACCTGGAAGACTGACAGGAAAAGTTTGTCACATGGGACAGCGAGCAGAGCCCAGCCCTGCCTTGGCCACACCGTGTGGAGAGGAACAGAACTGAGCAGGTTTCAGGGACACAATCTCCAGTGGCAGTGCAGATTCCACAACCCACAGGTGCCACAGGTCAGTGAGAGGGTCTTTTTGGCTGACCAGAAAGGAACAGGGTGTCCCCATTACTTGTGCTTCCTCAGGTGGCAGCAGTGGAGGCAGCAGCAAAGCAGGCAATAACCCATATCCATTGTTGAAAGTCTCATTGTAAACACCCTGAGGGAACTGAGCCCTGTGTGGTGGCTCTGCCCCCACCTGAGCAGCTGATCTTAATCTCACACTGAATAGCAGCTCTGCCCCTGTCTAAAGCCCCTGAGGCTTTGGAGCAGCTCATCTGAATCTCAGCCCCCAGTGCTGGCTTGGTGGAACTGGAGGCCAGGTGGTTTTGTGCAGAGGAAACTCAGAAGTCAAATAACTGGCTGGGAAAATACCCAAAAAAGGGAAAAAAAAATAAGACCATAGAAGGTTACTTTCTTGGGGAACAGATGTCTCCTCCCATCCTTTCAGATGAGGAAGAACAAGGCATACAGTCAGAGAAAGTCAAGGCACTTGCCTCCAAAGGGAATTTAAATTGAGCTCAGGCAATAGAAGGCCTTAAAAAAACAAGTTAGCCGCTTACTAAAGGAGAACCAAAAAAATGCTGAGGAAAATAACACCTTTAAAAAGAGGCTAACTCAGCTGGAAAAAGAGGTCCAAAAAGCCGATGAGGAGAAGGAGGTTTTAAAAAGCAGAATTAGCCAAATGGAGGAGAAGGTCTGAAAGCTCACTGAACAAAATAGTTCATTGAAAGAGTGAATTGAGTTCAGGGAAACAAATGACTATGAGATAAACCAAGCAGTTAGAAAACAAAACCAAAAGTTTGAAAAAATAGAAGATAATGTGAAACATCTCATTGGAAAAACAACTGATCTGGAAAATAGATCTAGGAGAAACAGTTAAAAAACTATAGGACTACCTGAAAGCCATGATCAAAAAAGGAGCCTAGACATTATCTTCCATGAAATTATCAAGTAAAACTGCCTTGATGTTTTAGAATCAGAGGGCAAAATAAATATTGAAAGAAACCACCAATCACCTCCTGAAAGAGACTCTAACAGAGAAACTCCTAGGAATATTGTGACCCAAATTTCAGAGTTCCAGGTCAAGGAGAAAATACTGCAGACAGCTAGAAAGAAACAATTCAAGTATTGTGGAAATACAATCAGGATAACACAGGATCTGGCAGCTTCAACGTTAAGGGATTGAAGGACTTGGAATGGAATATTTCAGAGGTCAAAGGAACTGGGGTGGAAACCAAGAATCACCTACCCAGCAAATCTGAGTATAATACTTCAAGGGAATAAATGGTCATTCAGTGATATAGAGGACTTTCAATCATTCATATTGAGGAAAAGACCAGATCTGTATAGAAAATTTGACTTTACAATACAAGAATCAAGAAAAGCATGAAAAGGTAAACAGGAAAGAAAAATCACAAAAGACTCAAGCTGAACTGTTTACATTACTACATGGAAAGAAAATATTTGTAACTCTTGAATCTCTTCTCAGTAGTTGGGTAGATGGAGAGATTGTACATACACACACACACACATACACATATATAGATAGAGAGTACAGGGAATGTTGAATCAGAAGAGATGGTATCCACACAAAAAATAAAATAAAGTAAAATAAAAATTAAGGGGTGAAGGAGGAAAATACCGGGAAGGGAAAGGGAGAAATGGAACGGGGCAGGCTATAACTCATAAAAGAGATAAGAAAAATCTTGTTCAACGGAGGAGAAAAGGAAGAAGGGGAGAGGCAAAAAATGAAGCTACTCTCTCCACATGTGGCTGATGGAGGGAATGACATGCTCACTAAATTTGATATGAAAATTTATAGCACACCACAGGAAACTAGGAGAGGAGGCAACAAGTGGGATGAGGGGAATGTCAGAAGGGAGGGCAAATGGGAGAAGGGAGTCACTAGAAATGAACACTTTCGAGAAGGGACAAGGTCAATTGTGGGGGAACAAATAAGGGGGGACAGAATAGGATAGAGGCAATATAATTAGTATTATACAACATGATTATTATGGAAGTATTTTGTAAAACAATACATATTTAGTCTGTATTGAATTGCTTGCCTTCTCATTGGGGCTGGGGAAGGAAAGAGGGAGGGAGAGAAATTGGAATTCAAAGTATTAGCAACAATTGTTGAGAATTTTTATTGCATATAATCAGGAAATAAGAAATACAGAAAATGGGGTATAGAAATTTATCTTGCCCTACAAAAAGAGAGAAAAGATGGGGATAAGGGAAGGGTGAGGTGTGATAGAAGGGGAGGTGCATTGAGGGAAAGAGTACTCAGAATGCAAGGTATTAGGAAGCTGGGGAGGGGAGTGATGAGGAGAAAAATTGGACATGTTACAAAGTAAGTTAAAAGCAATTAGTATTGAAACAACTGACTGAATTAGTTACTGAGAATAAATCAATGACATCTTTAGTTTGGGGAAAAGAATTTTAGTCTAAATTTTCTAGAGGAAGGTAACCTCAGGTAAAATTTGGCATTGATGGAAAAGTTAAGGTTTTAATGGTAATTTGATTTTATGATTGCCATTTGATCAGGAACCAGAACATGTATAAAAAGGCATGTAAGCCACTTAAGACTTGCCTCAAAAGATATTCCTTAGCCAAAGTGAAATTAAATCATATTTGAAACCTAGTTATTGGAACCTGCCATTTTTAGATGCTATGGGACTATTAAGTGACTGTTCTTCTGAATCTAACTCCAGGTATGGATAGCAAGAAAGGTGGTCTGAGCCTCCAATCCATGATACCAGTAAGCCTGTGGGATGCTGGTATGAACTGCAAAAGGTGATCTCATGGGAAAGGTGGGAGTATGACTGCTCAGCCTGGGCTGAAGTAGGATTCTCCTGACTCAGTTTCCCCACTGACACCTGGAAGACTTTAAGCCTGACTGAGTGCAAGTGGACAATCTAATCATGCCTGGAACTGACATGAAGTTGGGGAGATATTGTATCCCTGCAATGTCCCTACTCTTGGTGGCAATTCCTATAATCAAAAGGTTTGTAAGCTTAATACCAGATCTATTAAATTATAGATTATTGGTAGGGGAACATCCAAGGTTAAGTCTAAAATTAAGCTATTAGGCATATGGCTTTAGATCAATAACAATGAGTTAGGGTCCTTTAATTCTTAGTAATACTGTGGAGACAATTAGGTCAAGAGCTTGTGAAGTTAGCAACATAAATATTATTTGTATCTCAATTGGTTAATGTTTAAAAAAAAATTCTTTTGTTGTCCATATTGTAAATGCTTTAAAAAGAAATGTTACCTGACCAAAAGTTTGAATTGCTTTATCTGTTATAAACTGTGTTAAAAATGAAAAATAAAATAAAACAAAGTTAAAATTGGTCAGGTGGATGTTAGTGACTACATGCAACATCAAGAAACACTAAAACAAAGTCAAAAAATGAAAAAAATAGAAGAAAATGCGAAATGTCAAATTGGAAAAAAAACTGACTTGGGAAATAGAGGAGAGAGAATTTAAGAATTATTGAATTATCTAAAAGTTAAAATAAAATAAAAAGAGCCTAAACATGATATCTCAAGAAATTATAAAGGAAAACTGCCCAGATATCATAGAACCAAAGAATAAAGTAGAAACTGAAAGAATTCACTGATCATTTCTTGAAAGAGATCGCAAAATATAGCATTGTGGTCATAGTGTAGATTGTTCTCCTAGTTCTACTAATTTCACTCAGTATCAGCTCATACAAGTCTTCTCCAATTTTTGTGAATCCTTCATTTGTAACATTTATTACAGAGCCTTAACATTACATTACATTCATGGACCACAGTTTGTTCAGCCTGTCTTCAGTTAAATGGGCACCTGCTTTGTTTCCAGTTGCTACACCAACTGTTCAAAAAATAATAATTATTGCCTTGCTTACTTCACAAAACTATCATAAGAATCCATAGAAATAATGGATATGAAGCATTTTGTAATTGTAAAATCACAGAATGTCAGAGCTGAAAGGTGATTCTCAGGCCATCCATACCTGAAGAAGCATCTATTTTATAATATACATATATACATACACACATGCACACACACACACACATACACATATATGAAGTGGCCACCCAACTTTAGTGAGCTACCCTTGTGACTAGGCCTTATGATAGAGGAAATAGTCTAAAGACTATGTCAATGGGTCTATGATCTCATCAGTATGGGTATCCCTCCAATCCAGGGACCTATCCACAACTTCTCATCCTATGCAACTCTAACTATGTCCTCTAATAAAAATTCCATAGGAGGCCCATCCAATAATATGCTAGGAATATTCTCAGGATCTTTTGACTTTGCAGGATAACAGCAGAGGATGCAGGATGTCCATCAGTCATCCTGTATAGTCCCTACATGACTAATTCATCTTCTCTTCCAATTATACATCCCTAGTCATGTTTTCTTTTTCATTGCTTCTTCTGTAGAAGTCTTTGTTGATAGCATACTGCAAATTACCAGAGTCATAACGAGATATTCTGGTGCTTAGGATATTATGGGGAGGAGTCCTTGGAGAGACACTTCCAGGTTGTTGCTGGAGTGGTTATTGCTGGGGGAGAAAGCAAAGAGAGCAGATCGAGAGGAAGTCACGAGGAGTACAGGCAGATCTTAGGAGTCCTGTTTATGGTACAAGCTGAATTTTAACTTTATGATGTAATAGGTGACTTACGTAAGTCACAAGTAGACAGGTACAGTCAGGGGCTAAGGGAAGAATCTTCCTGTCATCTCATTGAGTAGCTAATGACCCCTAATCTTTGGTTCTCTAATCCTTGGGAGGAAGTGAAGGGGCAGGGGGAAGGAGATATAGTATTAGGGATAGTGCTGGTCATTTCTCTTGACACTGGGGTGCTGCAAAACTGTAAAAGAGGTGCAGCAGAATGTCACACCTCTTGGGGTGCAATATAGTCAAGGGCAATATTCCAAGGATTGAGTGAGAAAGCAAAGGAGCTCATGTTAGGGAGGGATTGCTTGCTGGACTGTCAAAGGAACACCAGTCATGGGAATGGTGAGATACAAGTATATAAGGGTAGAAAATGCCCTTCTCAAATTTTGATACCTTAGTCATCCTACCCTAGATATACCTCTTCTTATTGTTTGTCCTTCATTGTCCAAGAGGACCATGACATCAAGAAGATGATGCTGCAACTTGGAAGTGAATTGGATTTAAGTGAGGGAGGACTGTGCAAAGTCCCCAGCCTCACTCTACAACCTAACCATACCCACCAAGCACCTCTCTCCATTATCCTTCAGATGGCATAGATGAATTGTTACTCAGATTTTCAGTGTATCTTATAAAGAGAAATTATCCTGAGACCTTGTCTTCTTTGCTAGAACTGGAATCTTAACCTCAACAAAGAACCCACAGAATGTACCCAAAGAAATGATAAAGTCTAAAAGCTTACAAATTAATAAAGTGACAAGAAAATGTTGACATGAGGGTTAGAACCGGGTTCTTGTCTAAACCTGTCCTTAATTTGTTCTAACAAACCATGATTTGTGATTTTGAAGTCCCTTATTGACTTTCTAAATTCTGTCATTGTACACTTCCCCCTGGCTCTGACACTCAAAGCTCCATGACTCTGGAAAGTCCTTTCTGGCTCTTCTATTCTATGCTCTATGACTTTACAACAAGACTCTAGCAGGGGGCTCTGACTTAAATCATCTACTGATAACCCTCCCAAAAAAGAATTGGATTTCATTACCTTCCTTTTACCATAGCCTTAATTTCAATTTATCCACTCAGGCTTGGCTTCTGATCCTAGATTCCCTTCCCTTGGTCTCCATAGGAACCTCATCTGCCCTTGGGCTCAGCAAGATAAAGAGAAGAAAACTAGGTCAAAGGTTTGGCCCATCCTAACAGGTTGAAGTTAGAAAGAGGACGGAGGGTTAGGAGGGAACTTAAGAACTGGGTTTCCCTCCCGGGGTGTGTCTCCTGTGTGAAAGAGTTACTTCATTTGTAGATAGATTCTGGCCTTTTTAGCCAAGCGTGCTTAAGTGACCTCCTCACACCACCATAACCTCACTCCCCACCCATGCCGGGGTCCTTCCCTCCACTCCCACTGTAGTCTTCTTTCCCAGAGAGCTAACGGGGAATGTTACTGGTATGACTAAAGAAAGGAATTTCTGTGCTAGAAACATTAGGGGTGGGAGTGAGGTGATAAAGGATTTTGTTTTTACTATGACTTCCTAATAACCAAAACCTACATTTTTATAATGTTTTATGACTTTCCTCACAGAACAGTTCTTCACAACACCGCCATGTGGCAATTAGTGCTAGAATTTTTCTCCTCATTTCGCAGATGAGAAAACTGAAGCTCAAGAGGGATGAAGTGTTTTTATCGGCCTAAATCACCAAATAGGAAAATATTGCAAACAAGATAGAAATTTCTCTCCTGAATACAAGTTCAGTACTCTTTCCACTATAATAATAGCTTGTATTTGTATAGTAAAGAGCAGAACTGTTTCCTTTTTTACCTTTCTATCTACAGTACCCAGCTCAGTGCTTGGCACACTCTGTAGTAGGGTAGGCACTTAGAGTTTTGTTGATTAATTGCTTTAAGATTTATGAAGGACTTTCTTCACAATCATCTTGCAAAGTAGGGACCATTATTATCCCTATTTTGCAGATAAGGAAACTGAGGCTCAGAGTGGTTAAATGACTTGTACTCGATCAAGTAACTAGCAAATATGAGAGCCGATATTTGAAACCAAGTCTCTTGTGACTCCAGCTCCATGAATCTTTCCATGACGTTGACTGCTTTGGTTCTCCTGTATACCATGCTGTACAACAATGTCAGACTGACCCAAAAGATGGTAAGCAAACCATAGCAGCCATGAGCCAGAGGGAGGGATGATTTGAATTGTTTCTATAACAACCAAAGAAAGTAGCCTTCATTTGGTGGAGGCCTGACCTTCTCCAAACCTTCCAATTCAACATCCATTAGACAACACATTTTACTAGGTGCTGGGAGCTGCAGACAAAAACCAGTCTCTGCTCTGAAGAACTTCATATTAGGCAGGGAGGGAAGAAAGGCAGAAAACAGAAAATGTACAGGGATCAGTAAAAACAAAGCACATACAAAGTAATTTAAAATACTTTCAAGAGAGTATTAAGAGGAAAGTAGAAAAATCAGGAAAGCCCTGCAGTAGGAAATATTGCCTGAACTGTGCTTTGAAGGAAAATCAGGATACTGAAGGGTGGGACTGAGGGAAGGGTGCATCCCAAACTTGGAGATGGGACCTGGCCTTTGCCTGCAAAAACAGGAAAGTGAGAGGAGGGGGAATATCCCTGTAGAGTTACCAGTGTGTGTTCATCCTTTGTGGCCGAAGAAGACCTTGCATTCAGAGAAATCATGACATGATTTCTTGACTTTGTTTTGAGTGAGTGAGGGCTGTGCAGGTCACCAGCCTCACTTCTCCTCCAGAGCCATCTGAATCCAGCAATCAGATATTCATCAGGATGACTGGTATGACCCAGGATGAGGCAATTGGGGTTAAGTGACTTGCCCAAGGTCACACAGGTAGTGAGTGTCAAGTGCTGTGGTGAGATTTGACTCCTGCACTGGTGCTCTATCCATTGCACCACCTAGCTGCCCCAAAGAGTTACCAGTAAGACAGCGCTGGAAGAGGAGTAATGAGAAGAAGCCTGGAAACAAAGATGGGAAGCACATTGAAAGGATTTAAATTCCAGACAATAGGGAACCATGGAGATTTTAGAATAGAGGAGAGATACCAGTTTTAGGAAATACCAAATAGGCAGATGTCTGGGTGACAGATTATAGAGAGGAGAGTCTGGAAACAAGCGGACCAGGAGGCCATTACAGGGGTGATGAGGACAGAGACTTTTGTGAAAGGAAAGAAGGGAATAGGGAAGGGAAGGGAAGGGAAGGGAAGGGAAGGAAAGGGGAAGAGACAAAAGATTGTATATGGGAAAACCTGAGGCTCCCTCCAGTGTTGTGAACATGGGTGATGGGAAAGATAATGATAAATTCAAGATAAATGGGGAAATCTGGAAATGTATATGTCTGGGAGAAAATGTTTCATGTTGGACATGAGTCTGCATTGTCTTCAGAACATCTAGAAGGAAACACCCAGCAGGCAAGTGATAATGCAGAATTGGCATTCAGGAGAGATATTAGGCATGGTTATATAGATCTGAGACTTTTTCATAAAGAAGATAATTGAACCCTTGGAATCTGATGAGATAATAATAAGTTAGAACTTACATATAACAGCACTTCAAGGTTTGTAACATTGTCCTGTTTGATCCTCACAACAGCCCCCAGAAAGTGTGTACTATTCATCACCTATAGGAAGCTTTTCCAGATCTCTCTAAATTCTAGTATTTCCCCTCCGCCAATCATTTCCTATTCATCCTGTATATAGCTTGTTGGTATATTGCTGCTGGCATGTTGTCTCCCCTAGTAGATCGCGAGCTCCTTCTGAGCAAAGAAGGCCCTTTGCCTTTCTTTGTATCCTCAGCACTTAGCACAATGCCTGGCACATGGTAAGTGCTTAATAAATGTTCATTAATTAGTTTTACAGATGAGGAAACTGAAGCAGACAGAGGATAAGGGGCTTTCTCCAGGTCATCCAGCTAAGTAAATGCCTGAGGCAGGATTTTAATTCAGGTTTTCTGACTCTAAATCCAGCACTCCCACCATTGCACCACCCAGCTGCATAGGTCATCCAAGGAGGGACTATATAGAAAGAAGGGGGCCAATGACAGAGTCTTGGATATGGTTGCATGTGGTGTAGAGAAGGAGATGATTTAACAAGGGAGAAAAAATGCCCAGAAAAAGCAAAGTCAAGAAAAGAAATTGTCCAGGTGGGTGGTAGGGAAGGGAGATGGACAGGGTAAAAAACTGCAGAAAAGTCAAATAGAATAAAGACTGAGAAAAGGTTATGGATTTAGCAGTTAAGATACTGTGACTTTTTGCTTGGGAGGTCCCTTGATAGATGAGAGTCATTAAAGCTGCATTTTACCCTGCAAGTGTCAAATGCTTTTCTGTAATCAACAAGCAATAAGCCAAGCAAGATTTTATGTTCTTTTCATCTTTCAGTCAATTGTCTCCTAAAAGAAAAATATAATCTATTGTAGAAAACCATTTCCAAAAGCCTGCTCTTTCCCTTCTAGTATTTTCAACAAGGATATCCTCATTATGTGTCTAGAGGATTCTTATGAAGATTATATAAAAATAAGAAAATAGAAATAGAAGTTGGTAGCAATAGATGTTCTCCTAATCACCTTTTGGGGATAATATTATAATTTATAACTTTTTTACCATTCTTTTGGTATGGTCCCTTTCTGGAGCTAGTGTATATCACTCTCAGAACAGATTTCCTCATTGTATGCTCTTCAGCTATTCATATTCTTAGAGGCTTTACCAACTGACTCGTGGCACAATAGGAATTGACATGTTAGATTCTAAATAGAGTAGTTTGTCAGTGATGAATAAAATAGGCTATTAAAAATATCCTGACAAATTTGTTCCATTTTCCACCTATGTATTTTTCTATTGAAAGTTATACTTATAATTTTCTTAGAATGATGTGACTTAACTGGGTATCTTTGCTGAATTATGGCAACCAGTACAATTTTGTGAGTCAGTCTATAGTTTCAGTGCTATTTTAACCCTTTTGAAAGTCAGATCCACAGCCCTATCCAGTCACCACAAAAAGAATCCCTGGAATCAAATTTCTTTTCACTTTTCTTCCTCCTCACTGAAAACTTTCATAAGATCACTTGACATTTGGATTGAGATTACTAAATTCTTTTGAACTCCAATAATGCCCTTAGCAGCTAGTCCTAAAGTTATGTAGTTTAGCTTGAAGTTTTGCTAGAAGGGTGGTAGGAAGTAAGTGACATTTGTCCTATCCTGTATTCCTATAACTACACCCAAATTGTTGCCTTCTTTATATTTGTTTTCACTTCTACTGCTTTTTAAAAATGCTTATGAAGAGATTCTTCTGTGGTAACTGTAAATGAGTTTGTATTTTAAATCAATATTGCCTTTTACTGCAATGTCTCCGCTTTTCAAGGTCAAGTACCTCCTGACTATGGCAATTAATGAGCTTTTTTGAACTTGCTTCTGTGGTGACTACTGTATACCAGTAAAACTTTCACAGGAAATAGTAATGTTTGAGGTTAATATCATTACCTTTTTCCATTTCCCACTCTAAGAAATCAATGGTTAGTTTGAATAGGTCAGGCTGAAGTATTTGCAATTCTTGCTTTTTTCTGGTTTCTAGCCACTTTATTTGATTTTGATTGGGTCTCACTACTTAACTGATCTTTGTTCTAATTCTCCAATGTTATGACTACATATAGACAGCTGCTTCTAATATTTTCCCAGTTTGTTTAATTGTATAGTACATTTCTCTTTTTGATGCTAATTTGTACTTTCCATATTCAATGCTTCCTACCTCTCTTCTAGATGTAAGCCTGTATTATATATAGGCATGAAAGCCTGTGAGTTATCTATAAGCCCATAGTTTCTCACATTTTTCAAACCTAAGTCACATCTCCCATCATATTTTTCATTATTATTTCTTATGCCCAATTGAAATCATCATAATCAAAGTGTATGTTGACTTGGGAGGCAAAATCTTTTCAAATTCTTCTGCAAGAAGCCTCTGCTTCTACAATCTTCTACATATGTATATTTGTATATATACATATATATGTATACATATGTGTATATATATGCACATAAATAGAAATTATCTTCATGGTGGTCTTTTTGAAAATGGCTATCATGAGAACTGCAAGACAAAATGACCAAGTATTATGTGAAATTATAGTTATATGTTAGCTGGTCATTGAGATGTAAATTTACATTTTAATGTATGTACATGTGTCAAAATTTATAGATGACAAAAAAAAGTGTGATTCTTAATACCTATTGCACCTCTTTCTGTTACTATACTATCATTACTATAGAAAGGATCCACAGGGACTGAGAGACATGTTTTACTTTTCTTTTTCTCATGTCTAAAATGTTCAATTCCAAGTAGCCAGCCTACTAACGATGCGTCTCCATACTTAGCTCCAAACTACCAGAGCCAGACAAGAGACACAATAGACACAATCTGTCACTGGGACTGTCAGAAGGGCTATCCAACATGGTAATGTCTGCCAAAACTTGATTTACTGACATAACTTTTTAAAAAATTTTTATTTTCATTTCCAATCTTTCCCTTCCTTCATCCTCTCCCTCACCCGTTGAGAAAGCAAGAAATACAATACCCATTATACATTTGAAGATCCACAAAACATATTTTCACATTCTCCATGTTGCCAAAAACAAAATGAAAAATAAAGTGAAAAAATATACTTCCATCTGCAGAGTTCATTAGAGTTCGCTCTCTCTCTCTCTCTCTCTCTCTCTCTCTCTCTCTCTCTGACTCTGTCTCTCTGTTTTTCATCATTATTTCATCATTCCCTTGGAATTGTCATGGATCATTGTATTGATCAGAGCAGCTAAGTCTCTTACAGTTGATCATTGTTACCATATCATTGTTACTATGCCCAGTGTTCTCCTAGTTATACTTTTCATCAGTTTATATAAGTCTTCCCAGGTCTTTCAGAAGCCATCCACTGACATAACTTTCAAGAACCCATGTTCAACTCCATGCCACAAAGGCATTGCAATAAAACTTTTCAGAAATGATATTTTGTAATTTTTAATAATAATAAAATTTAATAATTGTATCTCTAGATATAATGGTTTGGAGCTGGAAGGGAATTTTATCATAAATCCATATTGTTTAATGTGTGTTTGTTTTTTTTCTACTCAACTATGACCTCTTTGAAGGCAAGGAAGGACTCTAGAAGTGTAATATAGTAAAATGAACATTCAACTTGTAGTCAAGAGGTCTAGGTTTAACTTGTGGTTCTCCTACTAATCATTTGTGTTGACATCAGTAATTTTCTTTGCTCGAGTCTCAGTTTGCTTCCTTATGAAACAATTATACTTGCACTGCTTTACCGCCTTTGCTTTGCAATACTTCCTAGGAGTGTTGTGATAGTCAAATGAGAACTTTATAAATACAAGTTACTACTCCGAAGATCTCACAAGACTAGGTTTGTTAGAAGCATCCACTACATACTTGCTGATGTATAGGTTACAAAATCAATAGTAGTGACACTGAAATCAGGAATATCTGAATTCAAATCCCATTTTAGACAGCTACTTAGCTGGATGACTCTAGGCAAGTTCCTTGACCTCCTCTATCTGCTTCATTTTCCACATTTGAAAAATGAGGGGATTGGATTTGATGGCTTTCCCATTCTAAATCTATGAAGAGAAATCATCTGCTTGTTCCTTACCCCATGATCAAAAATCAGAGCCATAGATCACTCAACAAATCTTGAAGATCCTCAGGTTTCAGTTGAAAAAACTGAGACATGAAGGGTTTAAGGGACAGCCCAAGGGTCCCTCTCTGGACTTCAGTTTCCTTATCTATAAAATAAGGGAATTCAAATAGATGATCTTTAAGGGTTTTTCCAGCTTTAATGGTCCCAGAGTAGGCTTTTTAGTTAAGGACAAAAAAACAAGAAAACTTTTGCTTTTCATAGGATTATAGGTGCAGGGATAGGGAACATTTGGCTCTGAGACCACATGTGACTTTCTAGGTCCTTGGGTGCAATCGTTTGAATCCAAGTTTTACAGAATAACTCCTTTTATTGAGGGGATTTGCTCTGTGAAATTTGGATTCAATCAAAAGGGTCACACTTGAGGACCTAGAGGGCCACATGTCACCTTAGTCACAGGTTTCCCATCCCTTTAGAGCTATAGACAACCTTGGAGACCACGAAATCCAAGTGCATCACTTTACAAATCAAGAAACTAAGGCACAGAAAGGGTCACAAATATAGTATGCCTCAGAAGTGGGATTTGAATCCAGGTCTTTTACCACAAGAGTCAGCGACCTATTCAGCTTCCCACACAGGGAATACAGAAGCACATGTCTTCATATTAATCCATTTATACTACAAAATCATCCCTTCTGTGACTAATAGCCCCTTTTCTTTTCTTCTTCTTCCATATGTTAACAGAAAGGAAAGGTATGTGATTTAGCTTTAATTTGATTAACATCCATTCTCTTTGACATGAGATTTGTGACCTTTTGGTGTGATCATGAATATTATATTATATTTTCTCTGTATTCCCTAGAGAGCCACTATAATGTAATCAATCAATCAACAAGAATTTATTAAACATGTATTATGTGATATGCTACGCTATGTTAAGCTCTAGGGATAAAGAGAAAATCTAAAAACAATCCTTGTCTTCAAGGAGCTTACATTCTAAAGGGAGAAATTACATGAATATAAATAGGTACATAGAAGGTACAGCATTTATGGAGTAAGAGATCAAAGGTAACCTTAGATTGAAAGGCATTAGCAGCCAAGGGGATCTGGAAAGTCCTCCTGGAGAAGGTGGCCTTTGAGTTGAATCTTGAATTAGGGTGGTCATGGACAAAGGGGTCCTATAAAAGATACGTTTAAAGGTAGAAATAACAAGATTTAGCAACTGCTTGGATATATGTGGTGAGATCAAAGAGTTGGGGATATGTAGGCTGTAAAAGTAGTTGATTTTGACTAAGAGAACTTGGGTCCACATTCTGTCTCTACTACTTCCCACTTGTGTGACCATGGAAAAATCATTCTGTCTCTCTGGGACCACTGGATTCCTATGATTTGGAGGAGAGAGTAAGGTTGATGACTTTGTGCAGCTCTGCCTCATTTAAACCAATTCACTCACAAGGGGAGACATCACCTTCATGATGCCATCGGTTCTCTTCAAGAATGAAGGCTAAAGAATACCAACAACACTCTCTCCAGGCTTTAGTATCTTCCCCTATAAAATGAGAGGATTAGACTTGCTGACCTCTATGGTTTCTTCCAGTTCTAAATCTTATTATCTTCCTTTATGTAATTAATTTTTCCCTCATAGTTCACATTGTTGCAAATCAAAACTCATTTTAAAGGCACTAGGGGTACCAGAGAGAGAGAGGTTGTGTTTTAAAAGTATCCTAGGCTGATTCTTTCCATAAAGTCTGAACATTTGAGCCATGAAGATTGTATGCATGTTAGAAAAATGTTCACTGAATTGAGTAGATATAAAATCCATTCTCTCCACCCCATATAGGATGTATATATAGACACACACACACACACATATATATTATATATGTGCAATCATTTAAAACATATTTCCATATTGGGCTAAAGATTTTAGAAGTCATCCATGAGCAGCAGAGGGATTGCAGGGCTAGGAATCCAGAAATGGAAACTGCTTTCAAAACTCTCCCACAAGCTTACTCAGTGACCTTGGTCAAGTGCCTTCTCCTCTCTGGGCCTCAGTTTTCCCTTCTCTGAACAAGGGGGTTTAATTTTTAAAGCTTCCTCCCTCCCAACATTATATACCCCACGATTCTAAAACCCCTTGAACTCTGACATTTAATGGTTCAGGTAGTCATTTATATGAGCACATTTGGGATTCCTTTCCAGGGCGGACAAATGGCTGAGCACATGACAATATTTATAAACCAGAATCATGGCTCCCAAATTCCTAAAAGGTATCCCTGCCCAGGATGTGGTCCAGGAATTTATAGAAGACTTGTAGCCAGGTAGGTAATTGAAGGATAGGATTAAACACATTACGTTTATATTTTCTTAAACAAACACAGAGCACCATTATTTCACCTACTAATTAAAAGCAAATAAGAACAGCCTGATCATTTGTGTAGAAGGAAAGCTGTACTATTAACAATAATGACAATACTTAGGAGGTGGCTTCTGTTTCTCATCTTCAAAGCACCATGCAATTTCCAAGAGGTTATATGGTAATTATCTCTTGAAATAACCCTGTGGGTTATGGATGCCCCATTTTGGAGATGGGATGGCTGAGGCCCCAACATGGTAGGAGGCTTGTTCATCATGGCTTTATGTATAGACTTAGCAGATCCATTTGCCAATTGGACAACACCCATCAAACTTCGTATTCTGTGCAGCCCTGTAGCAGACACTGGGGGAAATAAAGACACTGGCCTATGTGATCTCTAAGTGTAGTCAATCACTGAGACAACAAGCATTTATTGAGTACTTTAAGATAGTCAATAACCATTTAATAAATGCCTACTATATGCTAGACACTGTGCTAAGCACTGGGGATACAAAGAAAGACAAGACAGTCCTTGCTTGGAAGAAGCTCAGAGTCTAATGGGGGACACAACATGCAAACAGCTGTATACAAACAAGATAGATATAGGATTATGGAAGATAATCCAGAGAGAAAAAGCACTATCATTAAGAGGCATTGAAAAAGACTTCTTGGATGAGGTGAATTTTTAGCTGGTGCTGTGTGTTCATCCTTCACTGCTAAAGGAGACCATGCCATCAGAGAAATAATGACATGACTTGCATTTGACTTTGTTTTGAGTGAGGGAGGGCTGTACAGGTCACCAGCCTCACTTCTTCTCCAGAGCCATCTGAAGGCAGTGACAAGATATTCCTCAGGATGACTGGAGATGACCCAGGATGAGGCAGTTGGGGTTAAGTGACTTGCCCAAGGTCATACAGCTAATGAGTGTCAAGTGTCTGTGAAGTGAGATTTGAACTCAGGTCCTCCTGACTCCTGCACTGGTACTCTATCCACTGCAGTCAGAAAGACCTGAGTTCAAAACCAGATTCAGACACTTACTAGTGATATGACCCGGGGCAACTTACCCTGATTGCTCAAAAAATTAAAAAAAAAATTTAAATAAAGGAAAACAGGGAAGTCAGAACGTAAGAGGAGGAGAGAGAGTTCCTGGCATGAGGAAGCCAGTAAAAATGCCCAGAGTTTTATATGAGAAACAGCAAGGAGGCCAGAGTCACTACATTGCAGAATACATGGGGGTAACAGGTATAAAAAAACTGGAGAGGTAGGAAGAGGCCAGGATTTGAAGGGCTTTAAAAGCCACAAAGAGGATGTTGAGGTTGGTTGAATGAGGGTGAAATGGGGGAGAGGGGAGGGAAACAGGACACTGTCAGACATGTCCTTTAGCAAGATCACTTGGACAGCAGTTAGCATGAAAGATGGATTGTAGTGGGGAGAGACTTGAGGCAGGGAGCTCAACCAGCAGGTTAATGCAATAGTCCAGATTACCACGATCATATCTTGTGTGTACCTAGTTATTTACATGTTATTTCCACCAACAGAATGTTGGATCCATGAGGGTAGGGATGCTTTTTAACTTTGTGCTAGCCACAGAGCCTAGCACATAGTAAGTGCTTCATAATTGCTTGTTGACTAACTGAATTATAATACTTAAAGTTTTACTAAAGATCTGAGTGGAGCATGAAGCTATTAAAGCTTTCAATTGCACTAAGACTTTTTGGACGACCAATATGTTGCTCTCACATATATGCATCTTACCTTTCCTGCCATCGACGTCCTTAGTCTTCCCCCTTTTAAGTGAAGGGAAACACAGATCGGGGTTCTTTAACTGCAGGAAAGGAAGATCTGAGCACAAACTCACCAGGCATAGCAATGCTAGACAGACAGGCCAAGGAGAACAAGGCTGTGGTTATTGCAATCATGGGAATCTGGGTTGGGTAGCAGCAAATTTAATAAAAAAAAAAAAAAAGTCCCTCCCTTCCAGAGAATGAGGATCCTTCTTGTCACAATAGTCAATCTTGGTGAGTTTCTAAGACTGATTCCCCCCCACCCAAAAAAATTTCCTTTTAGGCAGTTTTTGGGGGATAAGCTTCTCTGCCCTTGAAGAGGTTGATCCTCAGGTATCCGCCACACAATC
Organism: Bettongia penicillata ogilbyi; assembly: GCA_023548195.1. NCBI lineage: Eukaryota > Metazoa > Chordata > Mammalia > Diprotodontia > Potoroidae > Bettongia > Bettongia penicillata. The sequence goes on from JAJHZJ010000160.1 coordinate 838,147, forward strand.
CACTGCCACACTATAAGGGAAGCCTTTTCAGCTTGAAAGGAAAAAAACTAGCAAAATCTTTTTGGTTCTTTTTGGAAGACAATTAGGGTTAAGTGACTGTCCAGGGTCACACAGCTATTAAGTATCTGAGGCTAGATTTGAGCTCAGGGTCTCCTAATACAAAACCCTAATGCCCCCAAAACGGGGCAGCAAGAAGGTGGTGGGTTATTAGTATTATCATTGGCACCCTCTCCCCACCCCTAGCAATTCCTCACATGTCTCTAATACTTTAAGTTTTGCAAATCACTCTCCTCATACCTGCAAGGTAGAAAGCATAATTTTGATTATTCCTACCATTAGGCAGCTGATACTACAATGAATGAAGTGCTAGACATGGAGTCAGAAAGACCTGAGCTCAAATATGACCTCAGACAATTGTAAGCTGTGTGATCCTGGGTGAGTCTCTTTAACCTCTGTTTGTCTCACTGCCTTCAATTATAAAATGAGAAATAACAATAGCACCTATCTCCCCACGTAGTTCCGAGGATCACATGAGATCATATTTGTAAAAAGCATTTAATACAGTGGATGAATCATAGTAGGTCCTGCATAAATGTTTATTTTTCCCCCTCTCCTTTTTGTCTTTTTTTGGGCATTTGGATATAGACAACTTCTGCCAATGGTGATAGGCATCTGCTCTGCAATTTACAGTCTTAGAGAGGAGGTCCTAAGAATGTAAATGATTTATTCAGTGTCACAGAGTCAATCTGTCCCACAGTTAGTTCTTGAACCCAAGTCTTGTTGACAGCAACATTGACTCCCTACATTATATCCCACTAACTCTCATCTGTATTTTGCAGATGTAATAATAAAGTGAAATGACTTGTCCAAGGTCATTTGTTAGAGCTGGGATTAAAACTCAGTTCTTTGATAAAAATTAATGTTTATATAGTGCTTTAAAGTTTGCTAAGCACTTTATATACATTATTCTCACAACAATCCTAGGCAGTAGATGCTATTATTTTACATATGAGAAAACTGCAGCACATAGAAGTTAAGTGACTTGCCCAGGGTCACACAGCTGGTAAATGTCTGAGGTAGGATTTGAATCCAACTTCTCCTGATACCAAGTTCAGTGCTCTATCACTGGCCACCTAGCTGCTCATAGACCTCAAATGCAGACAGTGGCACAGGCCTGGGATTCTATCTGCTGAGGAGGCTGAGGCCAGCAGATCTCTGGAGCTCATGACTTTCAAGCTGTAGTGGTTAAATGGAGTTGGGAAGCAGTATGTCAACCTCCTGGGGGAAAAATGGGAACCACCAGATGGTCTAAGGAGAAGCAAATCAGTCCAGGTCAGAAACAGAGCAGGTTAAAGCTCCCAGAAGATTAATAGTAGGAATGTGCTGGTAAATGTTTAACAATCAGATTGGAGGGGGAGGGGAATGTGTGGTTGACACGCTTTTAAGTTTAGCCTGCATTCTTAACATTTTCTTCATCACTTTATTAAATCTAGATAGTCAACAAGGCAATAAACCAAGCCTGGATTTCAGGGGTGTAAGTACTGAAGCAAAAAAATTTAACAATCAGCTTTTTCTCCTGGGCAGGTTACACCTAACTCTAGCACATTCCTGAATTAGTAATCCCTGCACTTCCAGTCTGGCTTGAGATAGGGAGTTGTTATTGTCCAGTCATTTCAGTCATATCCAACTCTTCATGACCCTATTTGGGGTTTTCTTGTCAAAGATACTAGAGTGGTTTGCCATTTCCTTCTTCAGTTCATTTTACAGATGAAGAAACTGAGGCAATGAGAGTTAAATGACTTGACCAAGGTCACACAGCTAGTAAGCATCTGAAGGCAGATTTGAATTTAGAAAGATGAGTCTTCCTTACTCCAACACCAGCATTCTATTCACTGTATCCCTGCGATAGACTTGTTTCCAAAAAAAAAAAATTTTTTTAATAAAAAAAACTTCAAAATGGGTTACCCACAGTACTTTTCTATTACCCCAAAGTGTCTTCATAAAGTAAATGTCCCCTGAAGTAAAGAAACAATGATTATATAAAGAAAGGAAACTGAAATAATACAGAATTGGAGGATATATCTGACTTTCTGTGGCTCTCCAAAGGACAATGAATTTTTAAGCCTCTTGCTGTAACCTGGAATGAAATATTCAGTAAGGGTGTAATGTGATTCTTTCTCTGTGTCAGAAAAAAAAATAGTAATGCCACTCATCCCTCACCACCACCCAAAGCTCGTGTTTCTTCCTGGCAGACACTACAAAATCATAGAGCATGCCTGATCACCAGCCATCACCCACAAGTGTAAGTTCACTTCCCAAGAAAGGATGCTTAACACAGGTGTGCCTCAGGGAGGGGCAATAAATGGGCTACAGAAAAACTGATGAGGACTCACTCTTTTTTTTCCCTAAGAGCCTTGCAAGATAGCATAAGGGAACTCACCAAGGGAAGTAACATCACATGGTGGTTAGAGTTCTGGAGCCAGGGTCTAATCCTGATTCTCACGCTAATTATGAGGCCTTGGGCAAATCATTTAACCTTAGCTTCCTCATCTGTAAAATGGGTATGCTTCCATAAGATTATACTTCATAAACTCTGAAATGCTCTATAGCTATGAATTACTATTATTAATATATAGCTATTCATTCACTTGTTATTCTCTTCCCATATTCTTAGATTTGGTCACCTCCTGTTTTGTTTTTTTTTCCCCTTAGCTGGGCCTGTAATTTCACTGGTATTAAGAACCCCCATGAGACATGTCTTTCTACCAAAGCAGATAGTTGGCTTCTCTGAATTTTAGGATCTTATAGAGTTGTCTGAGGGATTAAAAGGTTAGTTAACTTTGCCAGTATATATCAGAGGCAGGACTTGAACTCAGGGGTCTTCTTGACTCTGTATCCCCTAGCCACGGTACCTACACAGGGCATCAGCAATAGCAGAGAGTGGACTGTCCCTACCATTGCACTCAGTTATGACCATACAAGAATTCAAATTCATTTCCAGTACAACAAACAAGCATATATTAAGTACAATTACACAGTCCTTTACTGCTCTCTGTTCAACATCTTTCCTAGTTTGATAGGCTATTGGATTCCAAAGGAAACACTAGAGTTTTTGGGTGGGGAAAGAAAGGGGAAGGAGGACTACACCTGTGCTTTAAGAAAATCACTTTGGCAGCTGTGTGAACAATGGATTGGAATGGGAAGAAACTTGAGTCAGGGAGACCCACCAGAAGGCTGCTGCAGTAGTCCAAAGAGGTGAGAGGGTTTGAACTAGGATTGTGGTTATGTGAGTAGAAAGAAGGAGACATACAGGAGAGATGTTAAGGTAGAAACAACAAGATTTAGCAATAAATTAGATGTGTGGGATGAGTAAGTAGGAGTCAAGGATGTCATAGACGTTGTCAGCTTGGGTGACTGGGAAAATGGTGGTGTCCTCAACAGTAATAGGAAATCTTAGAAGTGGGGGGGGTCTAGGAGGGAAAATAATGAGTTGTTTATTTTTGATATATTGAGTTTAAGTTACCTCTACGACATCTAGCTGGAAAGGTTTAATACGCAGTTGGTAATTTGGAACTGGCTCTTAGGAGAGAATTGGGTTGGACATATAGATTCTGGAAATCATCTGCATAGAGATGATAATTGAACTGATATAAGCTGATGAAGTCATCAAGAGAGGTAAATATAGAGGAAAAGGAAGAGGCTAAGACAGATGGTGGAGGTTTGGGGGACACCAACAAAGGAGAAGAACCTGGAGAGAGAAGTGTTCCCAGAATGCAGAGAAGAGACAATACGCAGGAGGAGAGAGTGATTAACAGTTTCCAATAAAGAATTTAAGAAGAATAAAAACTGATAGAGGGCCATTAGAATTGGAAGACAGAAGACAGTTGCAGAAGAAAATTTCAGTGAGTGATGAGGCCAGAAAACATTTGCAGAGGATTAAGGGTGAGAGTAGGAAAGTTGAGGGACCAATTGTAGATGGCTTTTTCAAAGAGTTTGACTAAGAAAGGGAAAAGGGATGTAGGAGAATAGTTAGCAAGGATAGTAAGATGGAGTAAAGGCCAAGGCAGCTAAGTGGGAATGTCTGGAGCAACCAACTTAGAGTCAGAAAGATCCAAGTTCAGCTATAGCCTCAGACTTATCTTATATAAGTCACTTGACCTCTCATAACACCCACCTAACAGGGTTGTTGTCAGAATCAAATGTAAAGCACTTTGCAAACCTTAAATTGCTATATAAATACCAGCTGTTAATAATAACAATAATAAGGATGGGGAGACGTGGGCATGTTTGTATCTAGCAGTGAAGAAATCAATAGAGATTGGAGATCAAGGGAGAGTGAGGATATAATGGGGCAATATCCTTATGAAGACAGGGGGAATGGGATCAAGGGTACATGAAGAAGGAATGGCCTTGTTGAAAACAAGAGACATCTCTTCAGCAGAGATTGGGGTAAAGGAAGAAATGATGAGAAATTATGTCAGAGGGCTGAAAGATGAGAAAGGTGGAAAAGAGAGTTGTCAGGGCATTGCTTTGATTTTGGGGGGTAAAGTGTGAAGGAAGGGCCTCAGCTGAGAGGATAAGAGTACAATGGGAATCTTGAGGAGAGAGGAGATTTGTAATAACCATTGTGGAGAATGTGACAGAGAATCAGTTAGGAAAGAATAAAAAGATTGCCTTGCTCCAGTGAGGGCCCATCTGAGATCAGACACTAAAGTTTTAGTGGATCCATTCAACATACTTTCTAAAATAAGATCTGTGAGCATAGGGAGTGTACCATATGGGAACTCCCTCTACAAATTACTAACAACTAAGTATGTAAGCAAAGGCAGCCAGGTAGCTCAGTGGATAGAGCACAAGTCCTTATCTTTGTGAGTTTAAATCCATCCTCCAACATTTACTAGATGTGTGACCCTGGGCAAGTCACTTAACCCTGTTTGCTTCAGTCTCCTCATCTGTAAAATGAGCTAGAGAAGAAAATGGCAACCCACTCAGTTTCTTTGCTGAGAAAACCAGACTGAACAAAGAAAGTATTAAGTCCTGGTGAATTTCCTAAAACACAGAAAAGTTAAGTGATAAACCCAGACTTACCAAGCTAATAAATCTGGGTTTTCTTGACTCTAAGACTAGCACATTTAATCATACTGCCTCTCTGTTTAGTAGATTCTTATAAATGTTTGTGGAAGGATAGGAAGGAAGGAGGGAGGGAAGGTTGAGAGCCAAGAACTTCCCCCTTAGTTCCAAAACTTAGAAAAGGATGAGAATGAAAAATAGCATTTTCAAATTATGCTTCTGCTGCAAAATATACTTTATTCTCATCTCAAAGAATGATCACTTTGGCAAAATAATTTTTTAATTTGAAAAACAAGGTGAAAAAAACTAATGCTAGATAACAGAAACTATATAAAGAAAATTCAAACAACACTGAGGTTCAACTTCTCACCCATCAGATTGACAAAGATGATGAAAAAGGAAAATGACAATTATTGGAAGGGCTGTGGGAGGACGGGGACACTAATACGCTGCAGGTGGCACTGTGAATTATTCTAACCGTTCTGGAAAGTGATTGAAACTATATCCCCAAATCACCACTCTGTGCATGATCTTTGATCCAGTGGTGTCAATATTAGGCATATATCCCTCAAAAAAAGTCAAATGCACAAGGTAAGCAACCACATAAAACACAAGAATATTTATTAAGGAACTTTTTGCTCTAGCAGAGAATGGGGAAAAGACTGGGTGCCCATCACTTAGAGATTGAACAAATTATTGTATGTGAATATAATGCACATTATGATTATGTGTGAATATTATTGGACTATACTAAATTTTTACCAGGGTGTGGCAGCTGCACATATTACAGTTTCTTAGAGCCAAAGATGAGAGGTGAGTGAAGGTAAACTCCAAAGTAGATGAGTAGCCCTGAAAAGGACTTGGCAAGCTCTCATACCAGAGGGGCTAGTGCTCCCTGAATATCCCATATACTCCAGACCAGTTTGTAGGTAGCAGACAGGCTTCCAATCCATTGGTGAGTTAGGGGGTATCTACCCCAAAAATGTGAAGATGTTCCCTAGGGGAATGGGCAGGGGAGAACAATTTGTTCATGAAGGTGGCTGAAGCAGGCATTGTAGAGAGCTTAGAGCTTAGAGCCAATTGCCTGGACTTTTGTCGTTTCTCCACTTCAATGACTGGAAAAAAGGGTGAGAATGATGACTCTGTGCAACTCTGTCTCACTTAAATCCAATTCATGCGCAAGTCAAGACATCACCCTGTGATATCATTGGTCCTTTTCAAAAACAAAGGATGAACACTATTGCTAAATGACAAAAGGAGTGAATTCAGAGAAACTTGGACTTATATGAAACAATAAAGAGGGAAGTAAACAGAATCAGAAGAACCATTTATTCAATGATTATAATAACGGAAAGGAAAATAACTTTGAAAAAACTCTGACCATTGAATTCCCCAACCATGACTTCAGAATACTGATGATAATATATACTTACCACCTCTTGGCAGAGAAATGATGGAGGATAGGTACAAGATGAGACATATTTTCAGTCACAGCCAATGTGTTGATTGGATTTTGCGCAATTATACTTACTTGTTACAAGGGAGGGCTTCTATTCACTGAGGGTAAGAAGCAAAGAATTGGGGGAGTGGGTAATGATAGTGATACAAAAGACAGAGAAAGGAATCTATGATGTATTTAAAATAGAGAACAGAAGAAAACATAAAAGCGGACACTGGTAAACTGGGCAATTTTATTAGTATTGTACTAAATTAATATATACTATTTAAAAGAAATAAATTGTACTTAACAATAATTCAGCTGTATATATGTATATATAATCCTCTCCTGTTCTTTGTATATTTAAATATATTCATATTTGCAAATTTCATAACATAAGCAAAATGTTAAAAAATCAGAAACTCTTGAAAGTAACAGATTTCCAGTGGTGTAGGAGGAAGGATATTGGATTTGGAGGCAAAAGACCTGACTTTTCTATTTTATTAGCTGCTAGCAAGCTACTTCCTCACTCTGGAACCTCAGTTTCTCACAGCACAGGGTTGCTGTGAGACAAGAGCATCTGAGAGAAAAATCCAGGCAGCTGGAGAACACTTCTCATGCTTTGGAAGGAGGCACCTGAGCCTGGGTGATGAGATGTATTGTTTTTCCAATGGTATGAGTACTGCCTTAAGAAAATGGAGCTAAACTGACCCCCTTCAGCAGCTGGGAGGGATTTTATATTTCAATATAAATGTTTCAGTATGAAATGGTAACACAAGCCAAATGATAGATGAATCTACAAAGGAAGAACTCAGCTTTCTAAAGGGATTGCTTGCTGTTTCTCCATGGGAAGCAGGGGCTGCAGCCAGTGTTCCAGCTGGATGAGCTCAGAATAGAATTATCTACCTGCCTCTTACTAGTGTGTTAGCTGAAGTCCCCTGGTGACAGCTGGATTGATAACAGCCTACGGGTTGGAATGCCCTTATCTGGGGGGTAGCCCCAGGCTGTTCATGACCGGTGTGCCCTAGGTTCACTGATGCCTCAGATGTTCAAGAGCTCACCTTCCCAAACTTGGTCAGTGTCTGTTGTAGGAAGAGAGATACTTTATCTATTCATGACAGATATGTATATAAAGAGCTCCCTTTCCCTTTTTCATGAGGATTAAAAAAAAACAAACCCACTACTTCTGTGATTTTCTCTATAAACCAGGAAGAGTTTTCTAATTCTTGCTAAATGACTAAAAAAAATAGTGATTTGGCATAGAACCACAGAATTTGAGGGTTGGCCACCTTTGGAGTCATCTACTTCAACCTATACAGGAAAGAAATAAATACTGTAACATATCTGCGCTCATGCAGGCTCTGCTCGAAGACCTCCAAGGAAGAGAAATCCATGACCTCTCTAGGACAGTTGTAATCATTAGAAAGTTATTCCGAACATTAAGCCTAAAATGACTTCGTTGTAACTTTCACCCCCTGCTTCTGCCCACCAGGACCAAATAGAATAAGCCTAAGGTCAAGGGTAACTAACAGGCTTCAGTTCGTTGGTGAGTTAGGGGGATGTCTACCCCCACGCTTGTGAAGACCTCCCCTGGTAGAATGTGCAGATGAGAACAATTTCCAACTGCTACGAAGGCGGCTGAATGCTGTGGAATGCTTAGAGCTTGTTCAAACAACAATGATGTCAAGGTCATCTACTGCATCTTGGGTCATCACCAGTTACCCTGACGTTTGTCTTGACACTGGACTTCGATGACCCTGGAAGAGAGAGTGAGGCTTAACAATTTTGTGTAACTCTGCCTCACTTAAATTCAATTCAACTCAAAGTCAAGATATCAGCCCACAGTGTCATTAGTCCCAAGGATGAATGACAACAGTCTCTCTTCCACAAGTCAGTTCTTCAAAACCTTGGATGTTCCCTCTCAGTCTTTTCTTCTCTAGACTAACCACTCCGCAGTTCCTTTAGTCAGTCTCCATATGCCATGAACTCAAGCCCAGTCACCATCCTGGTTCTGCTAACATTCATATAGTGTTTTACGGTTTGCAAAGCACTTTACATATGTTATCTCACTTGATCTTCACAACAATCCTATGAGGCTCTTGTTATTATTCCCATTTTACAGATGAAAGAACTGAGGCAAAGATTAAGTGACTTGCACAAAATCACATAGCTGGTAAATGTCTCTGTCCTTTTTAAATTATGGCACCTAGAACTAAACATAATATTCCAGATGAAGTTTGATAAGGTGAGACTCCTGTTTCTATGCCTGGAAGTTATACCTGAAGCCTAAGAACCCATTAAGGTTTTGGGGCTGCCATATCACAATGATGACTTATATTGAGCTCATAGTCCTCCAAAAGCCTCAGGTCATTTACCAAACAACTGCCATCTCTACCCATTCTTCTCCCATCTTATACTTGTGAAGGTGATTTTCTTGGTACTCAAGTGTAAGATGTTACATTTACACTGAGTTTCATCTCATTAGATTCAGCCCAGTGCTTTAGCCTGTCAACATCTTTTTGCTTCCTGACTCTGTCATCCAGCCAGTTAGCTATCCATCCCAGCTCTGTGCCACCTGCCAATCTGATGAGCATGCCATCTATTCCTTTATCCAAGACACTGAAACAAAATATTAAGCATCACAGGACCAAGCAGAGAAGCCTGGGCTACTTCACTGACAACCTCCCGCCATGTTGACATTGAACCATTAACAACTATTCATTCAGTCCTGACATCCAAGCAGTTCTGAAATCCTCTAATTATATTATCATGTAGTTCACATTCTTTACTCCTCCCTGCAAAAATAGTGTAATCAACTGTGGCATGAAGGTATCTGTGCTTTCCTCACAAACCATTCCTATACCTTCCCCCGAGTGGCCTTGGAGTTGAGACTTCCTCCTCTAGTCCCTACTAGCTCCTCCCATCTCCTTCTCTTGGATCATTGTGGAAAAACAAGGTTTAATATAGTCTCAGGCATATACTCACCACTCATAGGTACACCAACTAGTTCTTCTAGGGGAAATCCATCTGAACCCTGAGTTCAGAATTTAAGGTCCTGTTTTTGGAGTGTTTTATAGAATCATTCATAATACTAAATTGTATGTAGATCAATAGTTACCAGCAGACAAATAGCCTCCTAACATAAAGGGGGTGTCCAGTTAGGGCATTCCATGAGATAAAGAAAATACCTTGAGGTTATTCTCCATTGCACATTCTGATTCCAAATAATGACATGGTCACAAATAATGAAAGCAAATATTTATTTTTATAAAGAGTACAAATCTAGCCTCAGACACTTACTACCTGTGTGACCCTAAGCAAGTTACTTAATCCTGATTGCCTCAAAAAAATCTGAAAGAAAAAAAAGTACAAACTACCATTGGTAGGAATAAAAAAAATAGGAAATCCAGGGGGGGGGTTTCAGCTCTCTCTGAGTGGATGAAATGGGGAAAAGAAGAAAAAGAGGAGAGGAAACTACCCTCTAACTGGATTCTGTGAACCAGGAATAATCACTAAGCTTAGGGCTCACCCCCTAGGCCCAGGGCTTCTCTGCTACCTACAGTGGGTGAAGTTTCTTGCAAGTGCTGCATGCACTTGCATTCCTCCAGCCCTCTGCCAGTGACACCTCTGCCAGACCCCTGACCTTGCTGCCACTGGTACCTCTCCACAGCCTTGCCAAAACAATACCCCATGTCTTAGGCCATACCTTCTTTGCCTGCATTGCCAATTAGAGCCATGAAAAATCAGTTCCCATGCCATCCCCAATCCTAGAGCATGTCTTCACTATGATTGAAACTCCAAAGGGGTTAGGCAAGTTGATTCCTGCATCCTTGTCCTATGAGGTTTTCATCCACTGCCTTCTAGCCTTCAGGTGGTATAATTGGTATAATACACTTTATCCAAAGCTTTGTTAGAATTTGGTAAGTTATATCCATAGCAATCCCTTCATCTATCTAGTTTAATTTTCTTAAAAAAAATTTAAAAAGGAAGTTAGTATGGCATGACCTGTTCTTGATCGTGCTATCATAACCCTTGGAAGTCAATGCTTTCTTTACTAGATGTTCACCTTCATCTCCTCAGTGGCCCATTCTATAATGTTCTCAAGCCCATTGACTCGGAGCATGAACACTATGTTCTTTCCCCTTTTCTGAAAAATAACGGCAGTCTTTGCCCTCTCCAATCCTATTTTCCATGATCTTTTATACATTGCAGACAGAGACAATCACATCAACCAACAAGTTCTCACAGTACTCAATGGCATAGTGGCCATACTATAGCCTATCCAGGCCAGGCAACTTGAATTCTTCAAGGGGATCTGAGTGTTCTCTTATTATTTCCTTACTAATCTTCAGTATCAATTTCCTGTTCATTTTTGTTCTGTCACTTCCAGGGCAAGAGTCATTTTTTTTGGCAGAACAAAAAACAGAAGCAAAATTACATTTTTGCAACTCTGCTTTTTCTCTGTTGTCAGTTAATATTGACCCATCCATCTCAAGCAAAGGCATATTCCTTCTTTGATCTTGCTATTTTTTTTCTTTTAATATAACTATGGCCATGAAGGCAGCTGGAGCAGGCAAGTTAGAACTTGGTCAGAGACATCAAAGATACCAAGCTCATCTACTGCATCCTGGGCCATCAGCAGTCATCCTGACTTTTGTCCTGCCACTGCACTTCAGTGAGTCAGGAAGAAAGAGTGAGGCTGATGATACTGTTCAACTCTGCCTCACTTAAATCCAATTCATGCTCAAGTCAAGTCACGGAGTGGTTTCCTCTTCAAAAACAAACAGGACTCTCCCCTCCTCCTTTTTGCTTTCCTTTGTGTCCTCTATCAACCTCAGCTCAATATGAGTCTTCACAAACCTTACACTATTTTTTATAGGACCATACCATGTCCTACTCATCTTCTGTCTTCTGGCCTTGCTTCCATCTTCTGAATATGTCTTCTTAAAATCTAAATTGGTTGGTGAGACTGTACACAAGGCCCCTTAAGCATCGTTCTTGACTGACTCTCCCTATATCATTTTAGTCTGTGGGATCCTATTTTTATTCTGAACTCTTTTAAATCTACTTTTTTAAAATCAAGGGTACATGTCACACTATGACCGAATTGCCTCTCTTTCTCTGTCACATGCTCTAAGAGGGAGTAGTCCTAGATCCAAACAGAGCTCTAATTAGGAATGTTGGTACCTTAGATGCTTGCTCCATTCCTCCCTCTTACCCCACAGAAGATAGTTATCTTCCAGTTGGACACAGTCTCACTGACCCCTGGAGGTCATGAGGAGAGGAGGATGTGGTGTTGGGAATAGTCTTCAGAGGAGGTACAAACTCAACTGGACAACCCCTGAGAAAAGTCAGAGGCTGAGAGAAACAGCAGGAAGAAGGTAGGACCTGTGAGAGAGAGGCAGACCTGGAGAGGGACAGGATCTTTGTTGGACTTCCTGAGTGTACTCCCCAACTCCCCCTACCTGTGTTGGAATCTGAGAGCAAAGTCCTAATCATCCTACCCGGCTCATGGCTCTCTTTTCTGGACTTCAATTTCCTCATCTATGAAATGAGAAGATTGGACTAAATGATTTCAATGGTCTCAGTTTTGATGATCTGTGTCCATGGTTCTAAGGCTCCTTCCAGATCTGACATTCCATGTTCAATGTCCTTTACAACTCTGACATTCTATGTTCTATGATTCTAAGGTTCCTTTTAGCTCCTCCATTCTGTCCTGTGATCCTTAGGTTCCTAATATATGACAGCTCAATGATTACATGATCCTTTTAAGACTATCAGTCTATGTTCTATGGTTCTAAGGCTAGTTCTGACATTCTAGGTTCTATGCTCTAAGATACTTTCAAGTTATTATCAGTTTATGATTCTATGTATTAGTGGCATAGTCATAATACTACTCTCCTGTTTCCTCTATAGACTATTCAGCTTTATCTTTAAATGCCCTATCTTGCTTTTGAGGTTTTTTATTTTTAAAAGTTTTATTGATACTAATTTTTTTGGTACTCATTTTTCATATCAGTCACCAATAATAGTTAACCTCTGTCTCTCTCCCATTCTCCCCTTACAACAAAGAAAAATAGTAAAGAAAAACCAAATGACAAATCTACCAAATCTGACAACTTATGCAATGTTTTGTACCCGGAACCTGCCACCTTCTTACTGAGAGAAAGGATGTATAATTTATTACCCAAGATTGGCCATTGTAATTTATCTGCCTTCTAATGTCTTTTAATATAGTTTTAATTTACATTAATTTAATCCTTGTGCATGTTGTTTAGATTCTGCTTTGTTCACCCTATGTCAATTCACACAAATTTTGCCTTATTTCTCTAAATTCTTCATATTTTAAAAAAAATTTATTTTATCTTTAATTTATGGAATAAAACAAGCATTTCCATAATGTAGTACAATAAAAAAAGATGATTGCACATGAAACTGCAAATCTGCTATGTACAAATTACTATTCCTTCAAGTATACAACAAAATTGTCATGTAAATTTGTTTTCTTTTTTTCCCTTTCCCCTCCCCCAGGTGACTACCATTAAACACAAATAGCTATATACATGTAAAAATATTCTATTCTTATACTTCATCTATAAGTTCTTTCTCTAGATGCAGAGAGCATCTTTTTTTTCCTATGTCCTTTATACATATTCACCAATTCTTACAGACCAGTAATATCCCATAGCACCCATGCAGCACAATATGTTCTGCCATTTTCCAGTTGATAGGTCCCACTTTGTTTCCCTTTTTTTGGCAAAGAATCAAAATGAAATGGTCGTAATATTATCAAGTAGAGTGCATTCAGTATGAGAGCCTCTTTAATTTGCTGACTGAATGGGAACCACATGCATTTAGCCTTGTAAGATAAAATTGCCCCTAAGGGACCATGGGAGAAGTCACAACATTATGACAGGGTTAGTGGCTTCTTAGATTTCTGCTAATCAAACAAGGGGCAGTTAGCATTACAGAGACCTCCAGGGCTTAATGAATTACTGCACTGACATGCTTCAGTTAAACCCTCCAAATCTGAAGTGGATACCCACTTGCTGAAGATCAGTTAGTCAAATGCTCCAGTTTAATAACTCATTTTGCCCTGCTTGACCTAAGGAATCTGAGAAAGACAACGATGTCCCACTACACCCCCATCATGGTATTGTAGAAAGATCACTGACTCTGGGGTCAGACTAGGCTTTGAGTCTTAACATCAGTCATTTACTATTTATGTGCCCTTCAGCAAGTTATTTAAGCTCTGATGGCTTTCCCCAGTTCCTAATATGTAAAACAGGGCTAATAATCCTTGTACAGCCTATCTTGTAGGGTAGTTGTGAGGAAAATGCTATGTACAAACCTTAAAATATTGAAGAAATGTCAGCTATTCATTCATTATTATTGTGTAAGCCATAGGGCTTCATAGTATGATAGAAAAGAACACTAGTTCTGGAGTCAGAGAACCTGGGTTCAGATCTCACCTCTGATTCCAAAAACTTGCATGGCCATAAGCAAATCACTTAGCATCTCTGGGTCTTAGTTTTCTTAAATGTAAAATGAAGGTTTTGAACTACAGGGTCCCTTCTAGCCCTGGATCTATGATCCTTTGATTATATGAACCCAATTGAATTGTAAGTTAGTTTTGTTCGGGTGTCTATTATATTAGAATTTTTACTTTGCTTCTTGTTCATATATCTGATCATTTTTACCTGTTGACAGAAATTAAAACAAATTTATCAATAATTTTTTTAAAAATGAAATCATAGCCTCCTCAGATCATAGGATTTACAGGTAGAAGGGATAAGTTCATTGACTTGCCCAGTCACATGGGTAGCACAAAGTAAAGCCAGAAAAAATACATATATAAAGCAGTTTGCAAAGTTCTACATAAATTTCTACTATTATTTTTCCCTCCTTAACAAAAACAAACCATTGACACAAATTTTTCTAAATAAGATATGAGTTAGAGGTTCCTGATTATGTTATGGACATGGATCAAAGGTGCTTAAAAAACTTTTTTTTTCCTTTAGGGGTTTGAATTTTCCACTTTATACCACTTGTTTTTCAGGTTGGAAAGAGCTGCTTTTTTGCCAGTTAGCCAGGGCTATGGTAATACCTGTCAGTTAGTCAACAAGCCTTTGTGAAGTGTCTACTATCTGCTAGGTAATGTGCTTTGGCACATTACTTGGGAGTACCCAGGTTCATTGGGAGTTTTCACTGGCACTCTGCTAAGAGCCTCACCTTGATGATTACAGGTTAGTGGCAGCAAAGGATGCGTCCTGATGCATGTTCTGCTTTCCCAACTCTTGGAGAAAAAAACTCGCAGCCCTGCTTCTTCATCAGAGCTTTGTGCCTCTTCCAGGCTGACTCAGAACTTGTAGCTGATGGCTTGAATGTTGTTTTTACGAGACAAAATGTGAGGCTCTGGTGACTATTATCCCTGACATCCTGCTTGCTTACAATTTGGTAGGATGCAGCAGCTGGATTACTAATTGATCTGAGCCACAGAAAGTCTCTTCTCAGAGCACATAGGCACTCGCTTCCCTGTATGAGGGCAGCTGGCGAGTTGGCTCGACAGACACTAAATGGCCCCAACAATCGAATTCTACCAGGGACTTCCTCTTAGAATCACTGTCTTGGTCTATGTAATAGAGAGTATAGTGGGATAAGATTCCAGAGACAAATCTCTACAGACTGCTTTGATAAGCCCTCATTTTTGCTGGTCAGTCATTTCAGTCTTACCCAAAGCTCTGTGACCCTATTTGGGGGTTTTCTTGGCAAAGATACTGGAATGATTTGCCATTTCCTCCTTTCGTTCACTTTACAGATGAGGAAACTGAGGCAAAGGGTTAAGTGACTTGCCCAGAGTCACACAACTAGTAAGTGTCTGAGGTCAGATTTGAATTCAAGAGGATGAGTCTTCCTGATTCCAGACCCAGTGTTCTATCCACTATGCCACCTAGCTGCCCTATGAACCCTCATACTTAACTGCAAAGATCTGCTATCTTCCCTCCATGAAGACTGGTGCCAATCTCTACCCAGCTCAGTCCAAGATCTTCATGAAATGCTGGGCCTGAAAAAATCCATAGGGAGACTGGTTGTCTGGATGATGGATGAATGTGCCTGATTAAGCTCATACTTGAAACTTCCTGAGTTTGGAAAGTTAGGCCCTCGGGGCTCATGCTCCACTTGCATAGTCTTTAAAATCCCTGGTTCACTTGCATGCTTAAGAGGAGGCCTCTGGAGGAGGGATGTTCCCATAGAGACAATGTAAGGAATAGCTCTTAGATTTCTCCCAGAAGAGAGAGCAAAAAGCTTTTTGCTGTCAATCCTAGGAATACAAAACTTAAATAGAAACAATTTCTGCCCTCAAGGAACTTATACTTTTACAGATCACATGTACACATAAAAGAATATATAAAATAAGCAAAAGGGAATTTTGGAGGAAGGAACTAGCAGCTTGGTAGGGGGTGAGGAGTAGTGTTCAATGAAGTGTGGGAATAATAGTTATTTGTCCTTGTTTTTGAAAAGGATCAATGACATCATGGGGTGATATCTTGACTTGTGGATGAATTGGATTGAAGGGAGGCAGAGCTGTACAAAGTCGTCAGTCTCACTCTCTCTTCCAGAGTCTTCAAAGTCCAATGGTGGGACAAAAGTCCAGTGGAAGGATGGGTGATGGCCCAGGATACAGGGGACCACCTTGGTGTCTTTGATGTCTGGTGAAGCTTTAAGTATTTCAGCTGTCTTTGTGGACAGCGGAACAAATTGTTCTTTTCTGCCAGGGAAAAATCTTCACATGCTTGGGGTAGACACCCCCCTAACTCACTGACTGGTTTGAGGCCTACTGGTTCCCCTCATCCTGGTTTGGTTCATCTGCCCATATGGTTTACCAGAGTTTGGCCACTGCTCATGCTGTAGCTTCTTGCAGCCACAGGTGAGAGCTGGGTGTAGTGATCTGCACATCTGTTAATGGGGTATACAAATTAGACACTTCCAGAGATGAGAACAAAAATAAACAGGATTTATCAATAGCAATAATACCTAGTATTTATATAGTGCTTTAAGGTTTGCAAGGCACAAATATTACCTCATTTTATCCTCAATGCAACACCATGAGATAGGTACTAATATTACCCTTTTTAAAGATGAGGAAACTAAGGGAGTCAGTGGTTAAGGGACTTGCCCAGGGTCATACAACTAGTAAGGGTTTAAGGGAAGATTTGAACTCATTCTTGACTCCAGGTTCCATTCTCTATTTACTATCCCATCTAGATGCTTAGTACAGGTCAGCATTGTGCTAAGCACTGGAGACACAAAGAAAGCCAAAAAAAGAACAAAAACGGTTCACGTCCTCTAGCAGCTTCTGATGGAAAAAGGGAGATAACATTTACATAACTGTGCTGTTGCTCAGTCATCTTTCACTGGTATCCAATTCTCTGCGACCTCATTTGGGGTTTTCTTGGCAAACATACTGGAGAGGTTTTTCATTTCCTTCTCTAACTTTAACAGATAAGGAAACTGAGGCATACAGGGCTAAGTGACTTGTCCAGGGTCACACAGCTAGTATCTGTGGCCAGATTTGAACTCAGGAAGATGAGTCTTTCTGACTCCAGGTCTAGTGCTATAGCCTCTGTGCCACCAAATAACCATGTATATTTAAGACATATTCTACAATAGAAATAAATAATAATCTCAGATGGAAGGCACTAGAAACGGGAGTTGGAAGTGGGGGAAAGGGGAAGACTAGGAAAGACTTTCTGCAGAATTATTGTCCCAGCTAAGACAAATCCATTGATTATATATCAACATCCACAACAACGTAAACCCTTTCTCTAGATTTTCTTCCATACATAGAGAGAAGAGGAGAGAAATACTCTATGTTTGCATAAGTAAAGGCTGTATGGAGATGCACATCTGACAGTCTTTGCTATGGTTTTAAAATTCCTCTGAATGCTGACAATCTAATAAGATTCCCTTCTGGGAACAATTCTTTGCTGACAAAATGCTCCTATTTCTTATTAAGAACTATGTCTACATCCCTATAGGTCTACAAAGAAAACTGTCCTGCCTCCTTTCTCTCTCTGTGAGAGAAGGTATATCTCTAGGTTGTTCATATAGCAGGTTCACTGCATTCAGTCTAATTCATTCACCAATTATTTATTTGGTGCCTTTAATGAACAGAGCCCTGTACTGGGAAGTGAACCTCTGAATTCTTAATCTCCCCTCCAAAAAAACCAAAACACCTTTCTCTTGATATTTCTACCCCATCTAAATACTGTCTTAACTCTCTCTTCTGTATTTACTGCTAAAGCACTTAGTCAAATTTTCTACTTCCTACTGATCCTACTTGAGTCGTCACCCACTTTCTCTTCAACCCCTTTCAACTTGACTGCTGCCCCCACTACTCCCCTAAAATTTTTAAAGTTTTGACCAATAACTTCCTAATTACTCAATCCATTGATCTTATTCCCATCCTAATTTTTCTGACCTCTCTCTTGGGATTTTGCCATTTAAGAGTCCTCTTGTACTCAAGCAGAATTGGTGCGTTGGGAAGACCACTGTCCTTGGAATCAGGTTCTGACTTCACTAGCTGTTTGACTACAGGAAAGCTACTTTACAGCACTTAGTTTCTCCATCAGCAAAATGGTAAGGAAGTAGATGAAACAGTAGATTAAAAGTACTTTGTAAACTGCAAAGAAATGTAACCTAGGATTATTGTTAGCAGAACTGGAGCAAGAGAATGGACTTTTGCATCTTAATCCACTATTCTTTTTAATATATTATGTTACTTCTACTATCACAAATATCTGTTTCATTCCTTCATAGCCTATTTAGGAAGATTATCAGCTTTGGTACCCATCTGGTTCCTGGAATACTACTGAGTGTAATGAGAAAATGTCATTTACTTGTGTTCTGTCTTTATAAAAAGAGCACCTACTGATGGATTGACTGCTAAAAGCCACAGCTCTGAATGGTAATGAATAAGATTCTTGCCAAAAGTTTCCAGCAGACTTTCTTATGCAGACTAGAACACAATTAGTTCAGGCAGGAGACTGGAACCTGCACAGTTATTAGACACCCATAGAAACTCAAAGCAGTCTAGCTTTATCATCAGTGTGACAAAAGGGAAATCAACCTTCTGATATCCACTGTTCAAGGAAGTAGAATTCAAAGGAGAAAATTCTATGAGCAGGGAAAGAGAGATTGCTTGCATAGTCCTTAGTGAGAAATAGAAGCATTTTGCCAGCAAGGGATATTTCCACAGCAAGGGATAGTTCGAAGAAGGGATCTTAGATCCACAGAATGGATTTTAGAACCTTTTAGAACCACCCCAACCCCTGATGCAGAGTGGTAAAAACAGAAAGAATAATTTATAACATCAATATTATAAAAATGAAGAATTTTGAGGACTTTTATTTATAAACTAATGAAGAATGAAATGAACAAAACCAAGAGAACAATGTACATGACAATACTGTAAAAACAAATAACTTTGAAAACCTTAAGAACTATGATCAATGCAACTGGAAGGGGTGTTAGAATCCTAGAACACAAATGTCAAAGCTATGGGGTCTTAGATTCCTAAAACACTGCCTGTGGTAGAAATGACCTTAGAATTCTGGAACACAACGTTGAAGATAGAAGAGATCTTAGAATCCTAGAAGACAGAGTATCACATCTCAGATGGAAGGTGCCTTCAGAATCATCTGGTTCTACTCCCTTGCTCTTATAGGTAAGAAAACTGAGGCCCAGAGAGAAGTGACTTGCCCAAGGTCAAATAGGTAGTTAGTTAGAAAGCTGATGTTAGATACTTATTGAATACCTACTGTGTACCCAGATTTGTGCATGGTGCTGTGGGGTTACAACAGACATATGTCTTCAAGAAGGTTATAGTACAGTGGGGGAGACAAGTCAAATACATAAAAAGAAAATTAATAATGTATAAGTTGGCATAGAAAGTTCATGATTACTTGATAAATAAGTCATTTAGACAACGGGCAAAGGGTACAGTGTTACCCAGGAAAGGAGCTTATTCTAATCCCCTCATCAAAAATTTTTTTTGTTTTAATTGTCTTCAATACAAATGTTTAAATATACGAATAAGAACCAAAAGACAATAGCGGAAAATCTTAAACAATAGTAAAAAAGGAAAGAAATAAAATTCTCCAACAAACCAGTCATTGAATAAATAAAATAAGCAATAAAACATCTTAAAAAATTAAGTAAAATAATATGAAAATTGTGACTATGAATTGCACATGTTGCTATCTCCTTTCATCACTTAACCTGCCGATCAAATAAATAAAGGGTTTGTCTGTCACTATCTATTGTATTTATCACAAGTTTGTTCATGTTTGATTTTTTTTCCTTTCTTTACACAGTTGACGTTAGTATATATAATATACTTTCGTTTTTTTCACTGTGTCACTTCATATAAGACATCATTTATGTTTTTGTATTCTCATCTTTGCTTCTTCTCATAGCAAAATGATATTCTATTAAATCAATTTATTTAACCATTCTCTAATCACTGAACACAGTTTATTTCCAGTCTTTTTTTTTTTTGCTATTATAAATAATACTGTTGCAAACTTATTTTTTAAGATAGTACTTTCTACCTCTTACAAACTTCCTTGGACCCATAAAATTGGATCTGAGGATCAAAAGGCATTAACATTTTTTAAAAAACAATGTATAGTTGGATCAATGTATAATTCTACACTGCCTTCCATTATGGAGAAAGGGGACCACCATCACTAGACCCATTCATGGACCCATCAAGCAATAACTGCTGACCAATTGCCACCAAGAGACAGATAAATACAGGAGCCCTGAGAGTGATAAGGACCTTGCCTTCTAACCAGACTTGCTACTTCCAGTTGCGTTCTCATAGCCCACAGCCATCATCTGGGGAGGTGGTTCCCATGAAGAAGGGGCCATTCATATACACCAGACTGCTAAGCAAGTGCTACTCAAAGGGCAGGCAAACCAGACTTACTGAAACAGCAAGGAAGAAAGAGAAAGAGAGAGAGAGATAGAGGGAGAGATAGAGGGGGGGGAGAGAGAGAGAGAGAGAGAGAGAGAGAGAGAGAGAGAGAGAGAGAGAGAGAGAAGAAAAGAGACAGAGAAGAAAAGAGACAGAGAAGAAAAGAGACAGAGAGAGAGGCAACAGCATAGATCAGGCATGGCAAACTACTTTGACCACCATGTCCCACATACTGTGAAGAAGACAGACCTTCAACATGAACCCAAGAACCTTGAGAAGAGTAATATTTTCAGCCCCCTCAACCACTGTCCTGTGAAGCAGCCTGACAAGTAAGTGCTCCTGTAAGTGCTATAGCCATATGTATTGAAGATCCAGAAAAGAACATTTTTGTCACCAAAATATTTGTCACTGTCAAATTGGTTCAATGTCAGAAACTGATAAGACATTATCAGTGGAAAGGGCATTAGAGTAGTATTAACCCCTACTTTGCTGCTATACCTTAAGGACCATGAGACCTTTCCATCTGACTTGTGGCTGAACTTTCCGTATGTGTTGTCTCCCCTGTTAAAATGTAAGTGCCTTGAGAGTAGAAACTTTTAATTTTCTGTCTCTACCTCCAGCGCTTAGCACAATGCTTTGCACATTATTTAATAAATGCTTTTATCCATTCATTAATTCAAAATGATAGGATCAACATTTATAGCTCCACCATCAATGAATGAGCATGCTGTTTTGCACATTCCTGCCAATCCTGAATTTTGTCACCTTTTGCTAAAATTGTTTGTTTTATGAGCATAGGAGGGCATCTCAGAGTTGTTTTAATTTTGATCTAATTATTGATTTTGAATGCTATTTCTAGTGGTTATTTAAATGTGTTTCAAGAACTGATTGTTCATATCCTTTGACCACTTATATTAGAGAATATTCTATTATTCTTATACATTTATGTCAATTTCCTATAAACTATGCATGTCAAACTTTTATTAGATCTGTGAATGGGTACAATCCTTCTGGAATTATATGCAAAAAGCTACTAAACAGTGCTTGACCTTTGGCCCAACTATACCAGTACTAGGCTTTACCCAAAGAAAGAAGAAAAGGTCCTTCTTGTACAGAAATATTTATAGCTGATTTTTTTTGTGATGGTCAAAAAAATGAAAACTAAGAGGATGTCCAATAATTGAGGAATGCCTTAATAAGTTGTGATATGCAGTTATAATAGAACACTAGTATGTTGTAAGAAATTAAGAAATAGATTACTTCAAAATCACATGGAATTATATGGACTGATACAGAGTGATACAAACAGAAAGAATAATTCACAATATCAATATTATAAAAATGAAGAATTTTGAGGACTTTTATTTATAAACTAATAAAGAATGAAATAAACAGAACCAAGAGAACAATTTGCATGGCAACACTAAAAACAAGTATCTTTGAAAACCTTAAGAACTATGATCAATACAATGAACATAGGTGGTTCCTGAGGACCAAGGATTCAATATACTATTCATAACAGAAAGATGGAAGATTTAGGGTGCAGAAGGAGATACACACACCTATACATATTTGTATATAGCCATTGAGAAATTTTGTTTTGCTGGACTATGTATTCTTATTACAAAAAATTTTACCATGTTTCTTTTCTTTTTTTTTTTTTCTAATGGGATAGAAGACAAGGGAGGGAGAAAATAGATTTCTGTTGATTTTTTTTTTTTTAGAGAAGTGAGAGGATGCTACAGATGTGAAATGTTATATGAACTTATGTTACATGAGGTGACTGTTATTAGTTTTACTTAACTCTCCTACTTTGTTACAAGATACCTCTCCTAAAATGGAGTGATTATAAATGTTTGCAATACAGAAACAAAACATATCAGTAAAACTGAGAGTGTAAGAGTTTTATTAGAGATATTTAATGTAAAGTAGCCCTCTACTACGTATTTGCCTCTTAGTCTGAACATATTGCTTTTATTTAGGCAAATTCTTTGTATTTTTACATAATCAAAATAAAATATTGTCTTTAATTATTTCTTCTATATGACAGCTGGCTAAGAAATTTTTCTCCTACCCATGCAAAACTTCGCCTTCCAATCTTCTGTATTTTCTTGTGGTATCCTCAAATATGAATGTGTGATCCCATCAATCTGAAAGTACCCTCCAAAGATGCAGATTGCAATGCATTTATGCCTGCCCATCCATGTAGTGCTTGCCCAGGCCCTCTCATAGTATCCCAAAGGGAGTCCACTAAACATGCTGAAACCCTGCCTCATTTTTTCCCAACTGACATCCCTAGGGGACCAGTGGAGCATTCTAACTGTACGTTTTCTTTTTAAAATTTAGATCTTTGATCCATTTGGAATTTACCATAATGTTTGATGTTAAATCCTGGGTTAACATTTTCTGAAAAAATATTATTCAGTTTTTCTTGGAGTTTTTGTTAAATTTTGCATTCCTTCCCCAACGAATTCTATTCTTGGATTTATCAAATACTAGATAGAAATAAGCAGTTGGTTCATAAACTTTGCTTTAAGTAATCTAGTCTACTGATCTGTTTTTCCATTTTTAAAAAATCCAGCGTCAGGTCGTTTTGATGACATATGTCATTTTATAACTGAAAAATGCTATTTCTATTTCATCTTACTTTGCCCCATTTCCCCTTTTCCTTAAGGTTTTTTGTACTTCTATGTCAATTTTGTCCAGGCTTTTTGTCCAGTTCTATGAAATATTCTATTGGCATTTTGATTGGTTTAGTGTTAAATCTGTAGATTAATTTTAGTAGTAATGTAATTTTTACTATACTAGCTTAGATAAGTCAAGAATACTGAATTTTGGAGGTAACTAGAGGCACAATGGATAAAATGCCGGGCCTAAGGGCAAGAAGACCTGAGTTTAAATCTGTCCTCAGATACTTACTAACTGTGTGACATTGGGCAAGTCATTTAATTTCAATTTTCCTCAGTTTCCTCAAATGTAAAATGGAGATTAAAAATAGCATTTGCCTTGTAATGTTGTAAGGATCAAATGAGATGCTTGGCACATAGTAAACTCTATGTAAATGCTTATTTCCTTACTCCCTTTTCCTTCTCCAAGTATCTGATTCTTCCTTTATTCCTATTTTTAAAAATTGCTTTATATAAATTCTCTATGAGTCTTAGCAGGTTAACTTCTTGATACTTAATATATTTTGTTTGAATGATATTTATTTTCTATCAATTTTTCCTAGTTTTAAAAAATAAATATGCTGATAATTTTGTGAGATTATTTTGTATCCTGCTACTTTGCTGAAGCCATTTATTCTCTAAATTAAATTTTTGCTGTTGAGTATTTTAGTAAACCATCATGTCATTTGGAAAGAGATAGCTTAGCCTCTTCTTTGCCAATGTTTACTCCTTTAATTTACTTTTCTTGACACGTTCCTAGTTCCAATTGTTAGCACTGCTCAAACTATGCTGAATAATAATGGTGATAGTAAATACCCTTGTTTCATCTCTGTTCTTAATAGGTTGGGCCATATTTCTTCACTACAAATATTCATATCGATTTCAGATAATGCTTTTAATCATGTTGAAAAGATATTTTCTGTTGTTTGTTTTTTAATGCTTTCAACATAAAGAGGCATTGTATTTTTAATAATGGCTTTTTCAGCATTTATTTACATAGCTTGGATTAAAAACCAAACAATTTTTAATTATTTTATAATTAATCATGCTCATTGATTTCCTAATGTTAAACCACCTTTGTATTCCTGAAATAAATCCAACCTGGTTATAATTAATTCTTTTTGGTATATGTCATTATAATATATTTGCCATGATATTCATTAGTAATATTGGTGTATCATTATCGTTGTCTGCCTTATCCTTCCCTGCTTTATTTATCAAGACCATAGTTGTCTCTTAAAGAAAAAGAGAGTGAAAAATAGAAAGAGAAAAATAGAGGAGAGATGGAAAGGGAGAGGGAGAGGGAGAGAGGAAAAAGAGATTACCAACAAAAAAATAAGAAGAAATCACAAGAAATGGAGGAAAAATAAGTGAAATTTTCAAAAACTATTAACCATAGCTCTAGGTAAGGAAAAATGCTATAAATAAGAATCTTAAAAAATATAAAGGTACAAGACACAAAAAGAAATAGCTAAGCTAAATAAGCCAATGTCAGAAAGACAGATTTATTAAGTCATAAATGACTGCCATGGGAAAAAAAGGGTGTGGACTACACAGAAAGATTTACAGGTAAATTTTAATCCTTTTGCTCAAGCAAATATTCTCTCTCTTTCTCTCTCTCTCTCTTTCTCTGACTTAGAAAGAAAGAAATTTATTGATATTTTATTTTAACAGAAAGATGCTACCCAACAACAAACACCCAAAGCGACCTCTTTAAAAGTTAGATTGTTGGTCATGTTTTTATTCCTATCTTTTGTTTTCACATTATCTAAATTTTTCCCAGAATCCCTCTCTTTCCCCATCTCTTCTAACATAACAAAGATTATTTATTTAAAGAAAAAGAAAAATAATCTGTAAAACCAATCAATATACTCAAAAAATCCAAAAATACATGCATTATTCTGTACTTATATACCTTCCACGTCAGTGAAGGAATAGTGAGAGGTGTCATCTCATGGCTCTTGCTTTACACAAGCCTATTTGTGATTCTGCAACATTATTCTACAAGCACTATTTCATTGTTTTGTGGCAGTTGTTCTTTCCATTTAAACTGGAGGCACTTCAGGCACCAGAGACTGTAAGAAGTTAAACAATTTACCTAAGGTGATATGTCATAGACTAGATAGAGTCAAATTGTTTTAAATGTAGGATATGTGTATGAGCGCTATCTCAATATATGCACAGATAGATAAGATCTGAGGTCTGGCCCACCTCTGGGGAGAGGAAGAGAAGGCTGTCTTGGCACCAGAAGTCTGCTCTCAATATGCCTCTGGAATGGCCAGAACCGAGTCTTTTATGGTAGGTATGTAACTCTCTGGAAGCATCTGGAATCACATGTCCTTCCCCCCAGGCACAGGGCAGTTCCTCAGCAAAACTGTCCGAGACTTAGGTGTTGTTACATAAAAATAAATTCTTTTGAAATCTTTTGTTTTTATGTCTCAGACATTTCTAGCTTTCCAGCCCCTCCAACCATGTCCCCACCCAGCAAACTCTCCCTTCTAAACCAAGAAAAGGTTGAATAAATAAAACAGTAACCTCTTCTGTGCCATTCCATACCCACAGTCTTTTAACCTCTGCAAAAAAACAAGTGTATTTCCTCCTCTCCTCTCTTGGTTATTGCAATTACTAAGGAAGTATTTATAAAGCAAATTATCAACTAAACTCCCAAGGACTTTGAATAGCACAAAAAAAAAAAAAAGGAAAAGAAAAGTATATAGTCCCTGATCTTTTTCTTCTCACAGCAAGATGTTTGTCTCTCCCTAAACACAAGGACCTAATTAAATGAAACAAACCAGAAAAATGTATTCCATTTTTCGATTGACAGTTTTTAAAAAGAGCCCTCCAAATCAGGGATTCTTAACCTAAGTCTATAAATGTGGATGGAGGGAGGGTTAAATAATATAAATGTATCTTTATATTCAGTGATCTCTTACTGAAATTTAGCATTTTCTTCAGTTATGATTTTTTAAAAATTGACTGATCACATAGTTCCCTTATCCACCAATTTTGGGCAATCCCAGGTGGTTTAGTAGGAACTTGAAATTCCTATCCTACTCCACACCCCCTGGAAGACTGCTGGTTAAGTGATTCCCACTTTATTAGCTTTGGTTTCACCATCGAAAAAATGAGTATAATAATACTTACTACTCAGATTATTTTGAGGAAAGTAATTTGTAAACTCTAATCTCCTATGAAAATTTGTTATCATATCACTTTCTTGTCTGTTGAAACAAACACAGCTGTTACTCCCTGCAGGATGCTGGGCTAAGGGTTAAAGACAAAACAAAGATGAAATAATTTGTGTCAAGGAGCGGACAAGGAAGGAGTACCAGGCATTTAGTCCTTGACTACGTAGTGCTGGTTATTTTTTGTTATATCCATGTCCTGTTTGTTTCTTTAACTGTAATCTCTTTCAGGATTGGGACAGAGTTTTAGACATTTTGTTTCAAGCTCCTAATCCAGGTTCTTTCCTGGAAGAGAGCTTCATAGAAGCATCATGGGGTAACATAAAGGATGAGTTTAGTTCTGGTCCCACAGTTTAAGAAGGACATTGATGAGCCAGAATACATCTAGAGAAGGGTAACCAGGATTGTGAAGACCCTCATTCTATGTCACATGAAGATGACTGAAGGCTTTGGGGATGAGAGAATGGAAGACTCAAGAGAACATGAGGGCTATGTTCAAATATTTGAAGGGCTGTTATGATACTTTCATCTTTGCCTCAGGAGATGAGAGCAAGGAGCAATTGGCTGACGTTGCAAATAGGCAAATTTAGGCTTGATGTCAGAAAAACCCTCTCACAAAAACAACTTCCTAACAACTAGGAACTACCATTAGGATATATATATATATATCTCATCATCATCATCAAGCAAAATAAATTCCCATACTGACCATGTTAATAAAAAGTCTCTGACATGTCACCTCTCAGTCAGGAGGTAGATAGCATGTTTTATCATGATTCCTATGAAATCATGGTTAGTCACTGCATTGACTGGGCTTCCTTTAGAGGGGATGAGTTCCCCCTAGAGGTCTTCAAGCAAAGATTGGATAATCATTTGCCCATATGTTATAGCAGTGATTCCTTTAGGATTATATGGATGCCAAGGTTCCTTCCAACTCCCATTCTGTGATTCTGTTGCTTGCACCCTCTTGGACTTTGTTTCCTCATTTGTAAAGTGGGGATAATACCACCAGTCCTGCTTACTCCCAGGGTTATAAGTGTAAAACATCATATAAATATAAGGTGTTATTTTTGTTATTATAGATTGCTATAGTGACACTAATGACAACATAAAAAACTACCAAAAGCTAGGAAAGGCTTCCCAAAGCTGTAAAAATCCCTGGCCCCTCTGGTTAAAACAAACAAAAAATAACCAGAGGAGAAAGACCTAATCAGCATGTCATACCCTCTTTCTCAGGTCCTAGTAATCAATCATTAACAAGCTTTTATTAGCACCTACTGTATGACCCCAGGCATTGTAGTACACTCCAGCCATCTTGATCTATATCTGGCGACTGGACCCAGATGGCTCTGGAGGAGAAAGTGAGGCTAGTGACTTGCACATCCTTCCCTCACTTAAATCCAATTCACTTGCAAGTCATGGCATCATTTTTCTGAGTCATGGTCCTCTTCAAGAATGAAGGACAAACTACAACAGAAACAACACAGGAGATACAAAAACAAAATCAAAACAGTTAATACCACCAAGGAGCTTGCATGTGTCAAGGCCTGGAAGGCCTCCAGCAGAAGGCAGCAGCACTTGAGTGGAATCTTAAAAGAGACCAGGAATTCCAAGTTGTAGAGCAGGGAGTGAATTCCAGGCATGGAAGATAGTCACTGCAAAGGCACCAAGAAGGGAGAGGGGATGTTCCATGTGATGAATAGCCAGGCTGGTTTGGCTGGGCCATAGAAAGGGTAAAACTAGAAAGGCAGTATGGGAGTACACTGTGAGCTTTAAATGGCAGAAGAATTTTTGATCCCAGAGGTGAAAGAACGTCAGACTTGAAGTTCAGAAAAATTACTTTGTTGGGTATGTAGAGAGTTGATTGAAGACAGACCAATTAGAAAGTTATTCTAATAGTCCAAGGTAGAGGTGATAAGGGCCTGAACAAAAGTGATAGCAGTGGAAGCCAAGAGGAGGGAAGCAATGCATGACATTAGGAAGTAACAAACGACAAAATTTGGCATCTGTTGTTTTGTAGAGTGAGGTGTAGAGGCTAAGGTAGAGTGAGGACATTTAGAGTGAGGACATTTAGTTTGGTGCCCTCATCAGAAGTAGGGAAGTTCAGGAGAGAGGTGGGCATGGGTGGAAACATAAAGAGCTCGGTTCTGATGTCTGCCAGATATTCAAGTTTGAAATGTCCATAGGCAGTTCGTGATACAGGACTGGAGCTCAGAAGACAGACTACAGTTGAATGATTCTCTCTTCTCTCTCTCTCTCTCTCTCTCTCTCTCTCTCTAGATGACAATTGAACCAAAGAAAACTGATCAGGACTCCAAGTCAAAGTGTGGGGAGAAAAGTAAGGGCTTGACATGGATGACAATCCTGCCAAAGAGACTTCTTTATTTATTTTCAAGGATTTTATTTTATATATCCCCCATATTATCACCAATCCATCAAGTTCATTAAGGTTCCAATATCTGGCAGACATCAGAACCGAGCTCTTTATCTTTCCACCCATGCCCACCTCTCTCCTGAACTTCCCTACTTCTGATGAGGGCACCAAACTAGAGAGTTTCAAAAGAGACTTTTTAAAAAGAGTGTTCAGATCAGTAGGACAGCCAAGATAGACCAATGTGGAAAAAGTCCAAAGGACCCAGAGGGACTGAGGAGGCAAAAAGTGGAAAACTGAATTAAAGACTGCAGAAAAGTTAGAGCATTGACCGGATGAAATTTTACAATTAAGAACTCATCGGTCACTCCATATAAAGTAATAAGATTAAAGAACAGTAAAGCATTTTAGAAACCATCTAGTGAACCTCAGTTTTTACATTTGTAAAATGAGGATAATACTACCGGCACTATTTGAGGGGGCTGTGTGGAGGGGGCTTTGTGAACCTTAAAAACACAATGAAAATGAGAGCTTTTAATGTAGATGAGTAAATTGAGGCTCAGAAAAGTTACTGAACCAACCCTAGTTCATATTAACTCCCCGCCCCTCATTTCACCTAACCCTCCCGGGTAGAGAGGTAGGAAAAAGGGCCTTCTACCACCAAGCCGCTCCCCCTTTCCTTCCGCCCTTCCCTCCCCGGCCGGTCGAACTATAGCCACATCAGCTGAGAACTCGGAGACCGCCCCCCTTCTCCCTGGCCCGTTCAGATCTTATAATAAGGAATCAAAATAGATTTTGTTTACCCTCCCAAGGCATGTCAGGGAAGCAGAAAAGGATTTCAGCAAAGGCCATCGCTATGATCTTTTGAGGCGGACGGGGGTTGGCGGGGGGGAAGGATGGTAGGGGGTGAGGAGAAACAGAACATCAGTATCATCTCCCTCGAGACAAGCTCCAGCCCTACCTTTTCAAGCCTCTCCCAGGCCTATTTTGTACCTGTATTTTCAAAGCGCTTTACAGCCTTCTGATTGGCTGGGTGGGGGAGGGGCCAAATATCCTTTCTCTCGGAGCAGTAACTTGAACCTGCCGAGAGAGAGCAGGGGAGGGGAGGTTTGGGGCACTGGAGGGAGGAGACAATCGCAACCTGAAAAGACTCAACCATCTAGGCGTCCTCCCCCCAAGCCCCTCCCGCCCCTCCCACACCCCCTCGGAGTCACCCAATCGGGCTGGCGCAGGGTGGGAGCCCAGCTCCTCTCCACCTCTGGCCAGGCGCCGGTCCCGAGGACTCTAGACGAGGTGCGGGTGGAGTGGGGGAGGTTACAAGGGGGGCTGGTCAGCGCTTCTCTCCGCCTCCTTCGCTTCAATCCTCCCTCCCCCAACCCTAGCTCTCCCGCAGGCAGGCGGGCGCAGCCGGAGCTGTTACGTTCGCTCCTCCCTCCTGGGGTAGGTGGGGCCGCCTCGGGCTCCGAGAGTAAAGGGGGGGTAAGGGGGAGAAAGCGGGGAGGGGTCTCTCCATCTCCGTCTCCTCCTCCTCTAGACTAGAGCTGATCGCTTAGCCACCGCGAGCGGGCTCCCAGTGCGTAGAGTCGAGCCAACCAGACCGAAGACAGGCGGGTGTAGGGGCTAAGCCGAAGCCCGAGGTGGGGGCAGGACGCGAGCAGAGCGGGGACCTGTGTGCCACCGCGCGTTGTTCGCGAGGGCAAGGGCAGGGCAGCCACATCGAAGCAGATGGAGAATAGGAACCGGCCCGGTGAGGGTCTCCCTCGGCCGCCGCGGGGCCATTGAGACTTGCCGGATGCCGAAGCCTTTCTCCCACACGGAGCAGCCCGCGCTTATCTCGGGGCAGTGAAATCTCTTCGCCTCTTGCGCGGAGCGAGGCGGCCCAGGAGAGCCCCAGGTGCGCTTCGGAAAGGAACCGAGCGCCCTAAGCCCGATTGTCTACGGAGAACAGGCTGCTGTGCAGCCCGGAGTCCAGCAGGTGCCGGCTTTCCCTCTCACCCTGCCTCCGGGCCGGGGGAAGGGGCGCTGAGGGAGTCCGTCTGCCCCTCCCACCCCAGGCAGAGGTGTTCTTTGCACCGAGTGTGTAGGAAGGGGAGAATAGCGCAACTTACGGGAGATGCACGGGTGATCGGGGAGCTAGTGCAAGGGAGTGAGAGAGAGGGGAGGGGGAGGAAAAAAGTCACTTCTCTCCTCCTCCCCACCTGAAGGTGTCCAGCGCCTCCGTGTCGGTGCCGCGATGGCCAAGAACACGTCGGAAGGGTCGGGCAAGGAGGATCTGAGCAAGGTTCCGGACGAGGAGCTACTACGCTGGAGCAAGGAGGAGCTGGCGCGGCGGCTGCGGCGGGCGGAGGGCGAGAAGATGGGCCTCATGGTGGAACACGGGAACCTGATGAAGGACGTAAACCGGCGCCTGCAGCTGCACCTCCACGAGATCCGCGGCCTCAAGGAGGTCAACCAGAAACTGCAGGACGACAACCACGAGCTGCGGGAGCTCTGCTGCTTCCTGGACGACGACCGGCAAAAAGGCAAGAAGCTTTCGCGCGAGTGGCAGCGCTTCGGTCGCCACACGGCCAGCGTGCTGTGGAAGGAGGTGGCCCTGTCCCAGCAGAAGCTGCGCGAGTTGGAGGCCCGCCAGGAGGCCCTGGTGCGGGAGAACCTGGAGCTCAAGGAGATCGTGCTCATGCTGGACGAGGAGCGCAGCGGCGCCGGCTCCCGCAGCTCCATCGACAGCCAGGCCAGCCTCACCAACCTGGCGGGGGGCGCGGGCGGTGCCGGGCCCCGCGACGTGGGCGACGGCAGCAGCACGTCCAGCACGGGCAGCGGCGGCAGCCCGGACCACCACCACCACCCGCTGCACCCCCACGGGCACCTGCCGCCGCCCGGCCCCCAGCAGCCGCAGCAGTCCACAGCCCCCGCGCCCCCACTTCACAAAGCAGCGGACGCCAAGGTCGGCGCTACCCGGAGATCCTTGGACGACCTGTCCGCGCCCCTGCATCATCGGAGCATCTCCAATGGACTCAACGGTAGGAAGCCGGCTCTTTCTTTCCTCTCCCCAGGCGATCTGGAAGTCTTCGAAACCGGTAGTGAAAGTGCTTTGGGGGACTCCCGCTAGGGGGAAAGAGTTGGAGTTTTGGAAATTCCTTGGGGTTTAGGTTTTCTTGGGCTAATTCTTCAAAATGAGTTTTCTGTACTTGGGAACTTAGGGCTCTGTTCTTAACTTCCGCAAGGTTGTCTACTAGACTTAGAATTCTGACTTGTAATAGGTGATTGGAGGAGTGGCCACTTGTGTGTGTGTATGCGTGTGTGTGCGTGCGTGCGTGTGTACGTGTGTGTGTGTGTGTGTGTGTGTGTGTGTGTGTGTGTGTGTGTGTGTTAATCTGGATTTGGAGAGCTCTGGTCCCTTTTGAGTTCTTTATAGCTCAGGACCCGGAATAATGTTCTCTCTGGGCTTCCCCTCGGTTGTCTGGTCCATAGAGGGCTTGAACTACTGGAGTAGATGGGGATTGCTGCTCTCCCTGGTTTGTGTATGGCTTCACCTGTTACCTTAAGAGAAACAGCTAGCTCCTCTCCCCTCTCTGATTTCATCTCCTCCTCTACTCCCCCAGAGCCAGGAGAAACGAATTTCTTTTTTCAGTTTTACATTGCTTTCAAGGGGAGTTAAACAGATGCCCAAACTGCCTCCTGACACGCTGTTTATATTTACCCGGAATACCATGTGGGCGGCCCAGGCATAGACTTGCAGTATGAAGTGGGTGATTGGGTTTGTGATAATGGCTTGTGTGTGTGTGTGTTTAAATTTAATAAAGGGGTAAGCCTAGCCAGTAAAGGAAAAACCATGATTTGGGAGGGAGGCCTGGAGGGTTGGCCAACCCCATAACAAAGGTTAAGGCTCTGTGGATTTTAGACAGGTTTTAGAATCTTTCAACCTTAGGTAGGTGGGTGGGAAGCTTTGGGTAATTCTGATGATGAAGGGGATTTAGCCAGGGGCCTGGGGCCTAATCAGTTCTGGGATTATTTGCTCCAGAGAAGGAAATTACTTTTAGAGAAAATGCAAAGGAGGCTCAGATCTTGGGCTAAAGCTGCGTTCTTCCTGTCTTTGTTGACATCCTAAAACATGAAAGTGAAGGATACATTTGTCTGGAATAAAATTTAAAGCATGCTTATATGTTTCTCTTTAGGGAGGCATAGCCTTGATAATAGCAAAACTGGAGGGTTAAGATTGAAATAAAATAATAAATATGCTTATTAGTTAGAGGGATTATCCTGCATTGTAGTGTAAGTGTTCATATCCAGTTCTGTCTTATAAGCACAGTTTTGGTTCATGAGAATAAAGAGATACCTTGTTTTTCAAGTCACATATGTGATATATATGTAAATATATCTATTGATACACATAGGTATGTGTATGGATATATATATATATACATGTGCACATACATAAGTGTGTGTATATATACATATTTGTATATATACCTAAATGTGTATATATACATACACTCATATAGTAGTCCCTGGCAAAGTAAGTTAGTGGTGATATTAGGTATAAAGTATTTTTACATCAGTTATCTCATTTGTTCCTATGGGGCAAGCAATTAAGTAAGAATAGCCCCATTTCACAGATGAGGAAATGGAGAAAAGTTGTGTCACAGCACATCCAAGAGATGTCTACATGGGTGATGGTCTAAGTATATGGGAATGTTTCACCAATGTGAAAAGAAGATGAAGGGAAGACATGGTGCCCCTGTTCAAATATTCAAAGGGATGCTATGGGGTGGGAAAGGTTAGATTTGTTCAGCTTGCCCCAAAGTAGGAGCGCTTGGTGAAAGTGATGTATAGGTAGGAGCCTTGATATAAGGAAAAAAATTCCTGGCAAGTAAGTGCCTTTCAAGAGTGCAGTGGACTATTTTTGGAGGTGTAATAGATTTTCAGTCACAGAAATTCTCAAAGCTCAAATGACCCACCCAACTTGTCAAAGATATTGGAAAGAGTATTGTTATTGCTTATAGATTGTAGTTAATAAACTCAGATTTTTTTTGGATTTGCCCAAAGTCTCTTAGGAAATGGAGGCAGTGGTCTTTCTGTTACTACTGCCTTACATTAGGTGTCCAGAATAGGATTCAACTTAAGTATAAGTGTTTTTCCTTTTTATGCCCTGAAAATTCATCTGAGATGGGGAAAACAAAACAAAACTGTCACTCTATGCTTATAACTTTTGGATCCATTTTTCCTTGAGAAAACCTTGGGATTTAGGATCAGTAAATGCCTGTCACAGCCTGTTCCCTCTGCTTCAAGTGATGCCTCTTATCTTCCAGGCTGTATCTGGCTCTGCTTTGCTCTCTCCTCCCCTCCAGAGCTGTGATGGCACTTCCTTGTTCTTCCACATTTTTGGCTGTTCAGTTCCTACTTCTGGTGGCTATTCTAAACTATTTGCCTGCAGGTGAAGATTAAACTCATCTTTTCTGGTGTTCTTTGAAGGCATTTTGGAAAATTAATGAGGAAAAAACATCTATTTTACCATTACAGCTCTTGATGAAAATAGGTTTTTGTTTTTTATTTTTTACTTCAGTTTCTTAAGCCCAGAAATGAGGATTTGGTATTTCAGGTTGTCTGGTGAATTGCGTGTGTACAGGGTGGGGTAGGGAGTGGTTGGGTAGTACAGAGAGAAATCCTGATTTGTTGAGACTGGGAGGGCCCTTTAATATCTTTTAGTTATATCCCTTCATTTGTCTGAGGAGGAAATGAGGAATGACTCAAGTGATTTGCCTGAGATCATATAGATAGTTGTTTTTTTTTCCAGTTTTTAATATGTTTATTTATTTAACTTTTTACATTCATTTTCACAAAATTTTGGGTTCCAAATTTTCTCCCCATTTATCCCCTCTCCCCACCCCAATACACCAAGCATTCTAATTTTCCCTATCACCAATCTGTCCTCTCTTCTATCATCCCTCCCTTCTCTTGTCCCCATCTTCTCTTTTGTCCTGTAGGGCCAGATGACTTTCTATTCCCCATTAACTGTATTTCTTATTTCCTAGTAGGAAGAACAATACTAAACAGTTGTTCCTAAAACTTTGAGTTCCAAATTCTCCCCATCCCTCCCTCCCCACCCATTCCCTTTGGGAAGGCAGGCAATTCAATATAGGTCATATCTGTGTAGTTTTGCAAATGACTTCCATAATAGTCGTGTTGTGTAAGATTAGCTGTATTTCCCTCCATCCTATCCTGCCCCCCATTGTTTCTATTCTGTCTTTTGATCCTGTCCCTCCCCGAATGTTGACTTCAAATTGCTCCCTCCTCCCATTGCCCTCCCTTCCGTCATCCCCCCCACCCTGCTTATCTCCTTCTCCCCCACTTTCCTGTATGGTAAGATAGGTTTTCATACCAAAATGAGTGTGCATTTTATTCCTTCCTTTAGTCGAATGTGATGAGGGTAAACTTCATGTTTTTTTCTCAGCTCTCCTCTTTTTCCCTCCACTAAAACGTCTCCTCTTGAATGAGATATAATTTACCCCATTCCATTTCACCCTCTTTCCTCCCACTACATTTCTCTCTCACCATTTACCTTAATTTCTTTTAAGATATGGTCACATCCTATTCAATTCACTCTGTGTTCTCTGTCTCTGTATGTGCGTGCATGTGTGTATGTGTGTGTGCATGCACATGTGTACGTGTGTGTGTGTGTGGTCCCACCAACTACCCAGATAGTGAAAAATGTTAAGAGTTACAAATATTGTCTTTCTATGTAGGAATGTAAACAGTTCACCTTTGGTAAGTCCCTTATGATTGTCTTTGCTGTTTACTTTTTCATGCTTCTCCTTCTTGTGTTTGAAAGTCAAATTTTCTTTTCAGCTCTGGTCTTTTCATCAAGAATGCTTGCAAGTCCTCTGTTTCATTGAAAGAACATATTTTCCCCTGAAGTATTATACTCAGTTTTGCTGGGTAGGTGATTCTTGATTTGAGTCCTAGTTCCTTTGACTTCTGGAATATCCTATTCCACGCCCTTTGATCCCTTAATGTAGACGCTGCTAGAGCTTGTGTTATCCTGATTGTATTTCCACAATACTGGAATTGTTTCTTTCTAGCTGCTTGCAATATTTTCTCCTTGACCTGGGAATTCTGGAATTGACAGTTTTAATAGTAGTTCTTAAATGAGAAAATGTTACTTACTCTTTTACTTGGCTTGATGAAGTTTGGGTTTAAATGGATATTTTGTTACACACGAGGGATCTTTCATTACTGACCTCCTTTTTGTTTCCAGGTATATGCTGTTCACTTGGCAGGACAGAATTTTTGATTGTTAATGTCTTAATTATCCCTGCCTTCCCCACTTCTTCGCCCCCCCCCCCCCCCCACTGGAATAACAAAGAAAAAACCCCAGAAACATTTTATGAACACCCAGTTTCAAGTTTTCTTTGTAAGAGTGAGATGTGCTTGATTGTCCAGGGAAGAGGTTAGAAGTAGGCTGGTAGATTGCCTACCTTGTTATTCCACCCTCTGTGATTCTGTGTTTCTTCTGATTCCACAAATAGGCTGAGAATTTTATTAGCTTAAAGTAGATCCACTTTTGGGGGGAAGGGGAGGAGGTGGGATTCCTTCTTGTGCATATCGTAGGTGCTTAATGTTTGAACTGAATTTGTTGAGTTTTCTTGGTAGAGTATCTTTTGGATAAGGTAATTTATAATAATGATCTCTCATCTCTGTGTAGTATAGCATGTTATGGTTGCAAAACACCTTCTCATCTGCTCTTTGCCTTACCAATACTTTTATTAAGCCTTTCTACTGTTTGGAGCTCAGTGCTGAATGGGTGAAATTAAGTTTAGCTATGTTATAACAATTCAGTAAAAAAGGCACAGCAGGTAGCATTATCTCCATTTGATAGCAATTTTAGTCGTGGTTCCACAGGGGTGACCGAGCCAGAATTAGAACCCAAATCCACTCTTCTCTAGGTTCAGTGTTTTTTCCACTGCACCAGAAGTCAAGATTCCCCTTGTCATCATCTTAACATTCATTCAGAATACCCAGAAAGTACAGAAATTTGACACAAGTAGCAGTAGATCCTTTCTATTAAACTATATAGTGAATATACAGAAAGGAAGTTTCATGATAGCAGACTGGTACACCATTGTGACAAGAGCATTTACTTGCATGCACGGGTGTTGAATTGAATGATTTCAGGTTTTCTTCTAATGTTGATGCCCTATAGTTCTGTGAAGCTAAGAATTCATTCTGATATGCATGGCAACTCAGTCTTGTTCTCTAGCTCTAGGGCTGGAGAATTGAACTGCTTTAGATTTCCCTTATACCATATATAATTTCAAAGTATATAGTCCTTTCTCTTTAGTCTTCAGTTTGTTAGACAGTCTCAGAAAAATTATGGTGACCTATCAGCATCTCTAAACAAGCTGAAATTTACCCTGTAAGGGGTTCTGTCTACTTTTTAATTAGAGCCTTAACTTATACTTTGTGATGCTCTTAACTGTGAATCCGAATGGATGCCTGTCAGCTAGTAAAAACACAACCCCAAAGTCCCCACCCAATGATGTGCCTATACTTTTATAATAGTGGACTGATTCAAGTAGGAAAGAATTAAGTCATTATTATAGTTTGAAGATGGCATCAATATTCAAAGAAAATGAATGGAGAAAATCTAGAAAATCTTTTATATACATAGGCACATATACCTATTTCTCTGGCATTTTGGGATTGA
This sequence comes from Bettongia penicillata ogilbyi, assembly GCA_023548195.1. Taxonomy (NCBI): domain Eukaryota; kingdom Metazoa; phylum Chordata; class Mammalia; order Diprotodontia; family Potoroidae; genus Bettongia; species Bettongia penicillata. The sequence continues at coordinate 875,562 of JAJHZJ010000160.1, forward strand.
CAAAAGGAAACTTAGTTGGATATAATTTGATACAGAGACTAGACATAGAATAGAATGTGAGAACTAGTAGGGACCTTAAAGAACATTTATCCCAAGCATCTCCTTTCCCAGGAGCCCATGGGGTGACAACTCTCCCAAGAGTATACAGTCAGGAACAGAGTGGGAGCTAGGACCCAGTCAACAAATTCCCAATCTAAGGTTCTTTATGCTATTTGCACTGCTCCCTAAACACTCATTTGCTCAATGAAATCATGTTCTTCACATTGAATCTTGTGTTCTATAAGCTTAACTAGCTAGATCTTAGTAGTGATAACAGAGTAGGAAATTCAGACAGATGAACTAGAAAAATCCAGTAAATCAGGTTAATTAATTGAGGGAATGGCATTTGCTTATTTTTATGGTGAGGCAGTGTGGCATAATGGAAACAATACTGACTCTGGGGTCAGAAGACCTATATTTAGAACCCCAGATTTGACAGCTTTACCACTTGTGTGACTTTAGACAAGTCACTCACTTCCTTGTTTCTCAGTATCCTCATCTGTAAAATGAGGGAGTTGGTCTAAAAGATCTGTGGGGTTCCCTTCTTAATGCTCCATCTATGATTATATCTACAATCCAATTATTTTTTTAAAGTCAAGATTTTATGCCCATCACCCATTAAATTAGAGAAAATCTACCATTGCTCAGATGAGATTACTTGCTTTTGAGTTTTATTGAAACTTGGAGAAGAGAGAAAAAGAGAAGAGAGAAAACCCTATTTGTGTTGGTTTAACAGAGAGGAAGGGAATGGATGGTCTTTATTTCTCTGCTACTTTGTTTAAAAAGAAAATCACTCTGAATGAACCCTTTATTTTGTGCCTTTCAGCAAAGAACCAAGGCCAAGACCTAAGCTACTACATGTTACACTTCCAAAACATAACCTAGTCTAGTGAACAAAGGTCAGCAAAGATTGATGGCCATGGTTAGATAAGGTTTTTTTCTTTTCCTAAACATAATCAGGGATGACCTGATCACATTACTCCACTGGTAAGCTTTGAATAGGCTCCCAATGTCTACTGAATGAATCCTTTGGGCTGACATTCAATGTCTTCTACCGTCTGGCCTCAATCAACCTTTCCATACTTACCTTCCATTTTTTCCTTTCAGGCTTCCTGCACTCCACTCACATATTGCACATATACCGACTTAGCCATTCTACCTTTATTTGATTGATTCCTTTACATATAATGGCTTCTCCTGGTCTGCATCTTTGCTTGCCAAGCTCTTCCCTGTTCTTCAGCAATAATTACTTAACTGCTCTTAGAAATAAGAAGAATTAGAGCACAAGCACAGGCACATATAGTCCTTCACACATACACAAGTTTGACCATGTTCCTCCCCGATTCTCTATGTTCCAGTGGCACCCTCTTGGTTCTAAAGTGAAATGCAACTTCTCTGTCTGGCATTTGTAACTCTTTACAATCTGATTCAATCGTTGCCATCCTGAGTTATCAAAGAAAGGCTCAATTCTATTCAGAATCTTCAGTAGAAGAAGGCTGGGGTAGTGCATGATGTACTTTACAATAATTTTCCTCAAAAAAAGTGCTGAAAAAAGAAACAAGTTTGGGTACTTAAATGGTTAATCCAGTTATCTGGGAAATGCCATATGTGTAACAGATCATTTCTTCCGTGATGTTGGCTAAATGAGGCATCAAAATTAGGTATGTGGTTCAATTTTTGTTGTTGCTGTTAAGACCATTTCATTTGGTGACAAAATTCCCTGTTTGTATGGTACTACTACTATCACCACCACTTATGTAGTACGTACTATGTTCCAGGTACTACTGCTGCTGCTGCTACCACCACCACCACCACTATCAATAGTTAGCAGTTATGTAGCTCCTATTATGGGCCAGGCATTGTGCTAAGTACTTCACAGATATGAACTCTGGGAGATAGGTACTATTGTCAGCCCTATTTTCAGTTGAGAAAAATGAGGCAAACAGAGGTTAAATGACTTGTCCAAAGTCACACAGCTAGTACTTCTCTGAGGCCAGACTTGATCATATCTTCCTGACCCCAAGCCCAGCAGTCTATCCACTGGTCCTATCCATTGTGCCAAAGACTTACAACCAATTCTACAATTTAGAGGTCTGAGAGAATTGTCTGGTAATTCTGGGAGGTTAAAATGCCAACCCTGTGGTTACATAACCATTAAGTGTACCTTCCCCTCTTTGTGCTTTGATTTTCTCATCTTGAAAAGGAGGGGGAGTGGACCATGTAATTTCCAAGGCTCCTACCACTTGTAACATCTATTTAGATCAGTAGGTTTAGGTTTATACTATACTGGGTTTCTCTAGCAATTCAAATCACTGGAAGTGGAGTGGGAGTGGATGTCGTTCCATAACGTTGGTACCCAACAACTATGATCAATACAGTGACTATATGGTATAGCTATGACACAATTTCTAACAACCTGGACTGAGGAATTATCAATAATTTGGCTAGTTTATATACAGCATGAGATGTATGTAAAGGTCTCACAGTACCAAACGTCAAACTATACCACAACAAAGCAGTAATTACCAAAATTATATGATGCTGGTTAAAAATAGAACAGAAGATTAGGTACCAGGTTAGGAAACAAATGAACACAGTAATGTAGTGTCCAATAAACCTAAAGACCTGAACCACTAGGGTAAGGATTCATTATTTGACAAAAAATGTTGGAAAAACTGGAAAGCAGTCCCACTGAAATTAAATTTAGAGAGTTATCATCTCGTAATAAGTACCTCAATAATGTCCAAATGGATATTTCATTTACATATATGTATCTATGTAGGTCTGGGGTATACTACTACTTCTGATGCTTTTGGGTATATAGGATATTGGGTTTTCCTTAACTGAGTTTGAGTGGGGAAGGTGTTAATGGAATTTTGTGTATGGTAATGCATCTCCTCACTTTTTATGAACTGAGATCTAACCAGTTAATGAATCTACATCTATTTATTGAGGTCCTGTTATGTAGCAGGCACTGTGGAGGGTGAAAAGGAAGACCTCACAATCTAGCATTTAAAAACTCAGTGCTAAAGTAAATAATAAAGAGCTTCATGGGTATATAAATGATTAGGTAATGCTTTTTAAAAGTTTCTTTTCAATTATCTTTTTATTCACTTGTCTCTCCCTCATCCCTTCCCCATATGGGGCAATAATATGCCACTGGTGCCCATATCTTCTTTAACCCATTTGAAAGTGTTTATTAAAAATCTGCTATATTTTGAATACTGATCTGGGTCCTTTTGAAATTATGGAAGTCTAAGACCTGGCTCCTGTCCCTGGAGAGAACTAATAACAGACAAGAAACAATTAAAAGACAATTAAAGTGCCACACTATGCAATTAAATGCAGTACAACCAAACTATTTATTTACTCCAACATCTTGATTATTAAGTATTGTAAATGTGATGCTCAGAGACTCCTCTATTGATTTTTAAGAAACTGAAACAAAGGTAAATTATTTTAACTCACTGTGTAACCTTAGACCGATAATTTCCTTTTGGGGACTTTAGTTTTACTCTTTTGTAAAAATTAGGGTGTTGAACTGGTAGTGGATGATCTCTTCCAATTCTGACATTCTTTAGTTTTATAATTTTAAGGTTCCCTCTAGCTTAATGTTCGCTTCATGTTCTTTGACTGCAGTTAAACCTTTTTGGATCATTGAAGCTGGATGTATACTATTCTTAGGAGGAGGATTTTCTCGGGGGCAGGTTAGTTCAATTTTCCAGGAATCACCCAGTAGCAATTAGTTCTGTGAGTCTGAGATCCTTTCCAGTGCTAGTCTTCCGAAAATGAAAATTAAGTCTGAGCACGCAAATGCAATTTCCTTCTTTGTAGTTCTTGTTGCCTGCCCTAAGTCATATTTTTTGTAATCTGAAGAGCAGTGTTGGTTGTGTTTTGTCTTTGCTGTAGGGACCACAGGAAGGGACTTCTAGTGATTGAAGGTAAAGGCACTGATGACTTTATGGGATTTACTAGAGACACTGCCCTGAGCTTTACCATCCTCATTCTCTTGTCTCTGGATTCCTGATCTGAACTACTGGAACAATAATAATTTCCCAGCCATACTGACAAAGTGTGGTATTGTCTCTTAACTAGGAGTCTGATACTTCTACCTCTGGAGAGACCTTTGTTATTGGAAACCATTGTTGACAAACTTAATTCTTTTGGATAAATGGCTGTATTTTATGGCCATTGGTGGAACTACCCACTTAGCTCTGTCAAAAGAAATCAGTAAAGACTAGTTACAGTGTTAATGGTTTGAACTCTTTTGAAGGACCATTATCAAATACAACTGAGGCAGCTCAGTGTAGTGGGAAGTTAACTGGACTTGAAGACCAGTTCACATATTGACTCTTAACTCTTCCGGTCATGTGACCCTAGAGAAGTCACTTCACTGGAGTCTGAGCTGCCTCATTTATAAAATCAGGAGAAGTAATACTTATAATACTTGCCTCACTAGTTTTTGTGAGGAAAATGCTTTATAAACCTTCAAGTGCTATAGAACTGAGCCATTATATTAGGACTGGCAAGCTGAAATGGAAAGAATGGAAAGAAACCTGGTCAGGGACACTTTGGCATACTCATGCCTTTGATAATTGATTTACTTTGTGAACTTAGTGAAGTCACTCCCTGATTCAGCCTCAGTTTCTCTTTCTGTAAAATGAGAGGAGGTTGGATTAGGTGATTAAGGTCCCTTTCGCATAGTGGGTTACTGAAAAGCTAAAAGTAGGCTCCAGGTCTCCTGGCTCCTGATCTTTCCAGTAAATTGTTCTGCCTCCTTTTATAACAAAAGTAGGAAAGTGATAAGTGACAGCCACGTGAGGCATTGTGCTGTAAATGAGTAATGAAAGAAATCTGCCTTTTTCTCATTGGCCCATCACTGACCTGTGACAGTATGAACATCTTGGGAGTTATATCTTGATGCAGTTAGATGGACTTTTTCATGTGAGTTAATGTACTTTCACTATTTCTACTGAGCATCCTTTTATCTGTGCAGTCTCCCCCATTCTCTTCAGTGTCTTCCTTATTGTAATTTGTGGAGGATTTGTCACAAAGAGGCATATGGAGAGAAGAACCCTGGGTGCAAAATAGCCAGATATAGGTAGGCAGTGCTGACAGACATACTCATGTTAACACAGCCACTGAGAGGAAGTTGACCCATTTCTAAAAATAGACAGTCTACTGTCAGGGGAAAAAGAAGGTCTAATTGTCTACTCGAATCAGTCTTTCTGTTGACTCTAGGGTTGTAATATAAGGAGGTTAACTCTTGTCTTCTGAATTAACAGCTTCACAAGGAACACAGGCTTAGCCTTCCCAGTCACAAGAGCATTATTGTCTGTGGCAGCTGGTAAAGCTGCCCTCTTCCTATCACAGATCTTGAACGCCGGCATTTTCTCTTTCCTAATGAGCTCTTCTTTGAGAAATAATCCTTTGTGAAGATAGTTCCGGTCACTGTAATCCTCAACCTGGTCTTTCAGAATGGGGTTAGTTTTTTGGTAAAGGTTGAGCAGCTAAAATTTCTGTTATTGGTTCCTGCCTACCTACCTTAGATCCCAGCTCCTTTATTAAATTTGATACCTATTTATTAGCCAAGCATCACCCTTTGACACTGGGGATACAAAGATAGGGAAACAGTACATCCTTTGCCCTCTAAGACCTTACTTTCCAATGGAGGGGGAGAGAAACCAATATGATTAAAAAAAGATAAAATATGACAGGAACAGAGCACAGATCCAGATAAAGGATCAAGGGATTATTGATCTAGAGCTAGAAGAGACTTTAGAGGCCATACATTTTTTTTACAGATGAGGAAATTGAGTCCCATAGAAGTGAAATGATTTGCCCAAAGCTGTATTGGTTACAGTGACAGAGTTAGCATTTGACCTTGGGTTTTCAGTCTGCAGAGTTCAGTACTCTTTCCCATTCCTTATAGCATTTTCAGGTTTACAAAGCAGGCACACTAATACACTGTTGGTGGAGCTGTGAATTAGTCTAGTTGTTCTGAAAAGTGTCTTGGAAGGAAAAATCACTGTGGTACTCCTAGATTCACTAAACTGTGCATACTCTTTGACCCAGTGATACTGTTACTGGACTTTTTTTTAAAAAAGATGAAATGAACCCATATTACAGAAATATCAAAGACCGGGCTGCTATCAGTGTGACCACCAGTTGAAGAATGACTGAATAAATGGGATATGTATAAAATAGCATATCACTTTCATCACAGCCTTCCCATGAGTAGTGCATGGTAGTGCAAGGATTGTTGTCTCCATTTCATAGGTGAGGAATTTTAGATTCAGAATGAAATGATTTCCTCATGGCCACATAGTAACGTTAGAGATAAATATGAACCCAAACTTGTTTCCTGGCTCCAAATCCAGAGCTCTTTCTACCACATAAAACATTACAGACTCCTGTTGTGGGAAGCCTGTTAAATTCCCAGATTTCAATAGGAAGGCTTTGGGATGAGTCCATTTATCTCTGCCTTATCTGTCATTAGTAGTAGCATTTAATATTTCCCTATTCATCTTCAACGCTTAATCATCTGATGGTAGCAGGTATTATTATCTCTCTTTGTAGCTAGGAGAAATTGACATACTTAGAGGTTAAATGAGTTAGTTACCTGAGGTCCAGCCTCTGGTTATATTGGCCTAACCTCAGCATTTGGAATCAGACCATTACATAAGACCGAGGGCTCTGCACTGTGCTTGAGTCCTTCTGTCTTCTGATGGGCTGAAAGGGGAGATGAGAAGTGGAGGGTGAGAAGTGGAGGGTGGGGGACTCAATAGCACTGTGGATGCTACTGGTTTTTGTTTTTTTTACTCAATGCATTTTAATTTATATTTTGTTTTTATATTATCTCTATTTCCTAATAACAGCAGTGATCAACTTAGTGGAAACTCAACATTGTTTATTTTGTTTCTCACAGCATTGTTCTTGCCACATCAGACAAGAGCTGTTGTGTAAATGCGATTATTAGGATTTTAATGGTAATCTCAGAACTAGGGTCTCTCCAAGCTGATGATGGCTTTTTTGTAAGGACATGGTTTCCTCATTGCCCTTGGCTTAGTTTTAGACAAAGTGTAGCCTTTTTTTCTAGCATAAAGAGATTTTCATTCTGTTTGTAACTAGGGAATGTTTCTAGAGATATATCAAAAATTTACTGGGTCAGAAATGCATAGAACTAGATAACTTTTTATTTGTATATGTTTTCTATTTTCATATCACTTTCATTTGTGAATATATTCTTCCTCCCTCCTCTTCCTAGGGAGCCATCCCTTACAAGAAATAGTCAAAGGAGAAAAAGCAGTTCAGCAAAACCAATTAATACATCAGTCAAATGTGATAGTCTATGCTATTGTCCATAGCCATAGTCCCCCTACCTCTGCAAAGAATGAAAAGAGATGAATTAAAATTATTTTTAAAATTCTGAACTTAAATACTAATAAGATGTGCATTTCCATATAGAGAGGAAAACCGAAAAGGGAAATTAAATATGCAGCCACAAATTTGTACCATGGATGACTTTCCAAATAACACATACCATTCAATTTTTTTTTTCAAAGTTTCCCTGATTTTGTTTCCTACTGACTTTCTCTCTATTCTCTTCTGTGAATTTGCTCAAATGCTTCAGAGACCCACTTTTCTTTTCTCCTATTCCCTTCATTTTTGGTAACCTTATCCAGTTGAAAGAAAAACAAAACTCCTGTATCAAATATGCAGATTCAAGCAAAACAAATCCCCACCTTGGTCATGTCTGACAATTTATGCTTCATTCATCACTCCACTGTCAAAAGGTGGGTAGCATCTTTCATCGTTGCTGCTCTAGAATTATCACTGGCCATTGCATCAATTGGATTTCTGAAGTCCTGTAAAATGCATTTTTTCTTTAAAATGTTATTGTTCTATAAATTACTTTCCAAGGTCTGCTTACTTCACTCTGCATTACTTTATGCAAGATTTCCTGGGTTTCTCTGAATCTGTGCCTTTTATCATTTCCTACGGCACATTAATAGTTCATTACATTCATGTCACATAAGTTGTTCAGCCATTCTCCAAATGAAGCCTGCTTCCTTAGTTTCCAGTTCTCTGATACTTTTTGTACATTTCCTTTTTCTCTTTCTTTGATCTCTTTGGGAGATAAGGTAATGAACAGTCAAGTAACATTTTGGGCATAGCTGTAAACTACTTTCTGGAATGGCTGAATCAATTCACAGTTCCACCAACAGTGTAGTAGTATGCCTCTTTTCCTGCTGCTCCTGCAACAATGACCATTTTCTTTTTTTTTTTTGTCGACTTTGTAATCCGGGTATGACTGAAACTTCAGGTTTTAATATTCATTTCTCTATTGATTAGTTATTTGGAGCATTTCTTCATGTGGTTGTTGATGTCTTGAATTTCTTCCTTTCAGAAATATCTGTTCATATCCTTTGACTATTTATCTCTTGGGGAATGGCTGTCGTTCTTATATAATTGAGTTAATTCATTTTATGTTCTGAATATCACATTTTTATTAGAGAAATGTGCTAGAGGTTTTTTTTTTTAGTCAAGGAGGTGCATTTTCTCAACTTTTCTCTTGAGCCAAACTTGACCATTGTAATTATATCCCATTCAATTCTGTTTTTTTAAGAGCCGCAGAATTTTAAAGCCTTAAAAAGGAAGAGATCTTCGAATCAGAGAATTAGATATATATTTTTAAATAAGGAAAATAAAATCGAGAAAGGTTACACACTGAGTTGTATAAGGGTTATGCATAAATAGGACTAGAACCCTGGTCTCCTGACTGAATCCTCTTTCCATTATATCCTGTTTCATGTTATGTAATCTACTTTTGCAGTCTTTCTAATTATTAGCTTCTTCACTCTATTAGGCTTCTTTCTTTCTGCTATGTTTCATATGTGACTCTGGGTCCCCTTGTCATTTTAGGAAATGAAAACTCTCTTTAAATGCTCCTTTGGGATTTAATGCCCCATTGGGAATATTTTTAGGCAAAGTGTTTCTTAAGCAGGCTGATTGGATATGATGATACTCTGTTAATACTATTATCTTAAGAAAGGAGAGACTTTTATTTACATATAGTTTGAAGGTATTTAGGACACACTGTTCTTTCAGTCCTGATTCATTTTTCAACCTCTTATTTGCCCTCCTGTGCTCCCTTGCAGCATGTGAAGCAGGGAGTGGGGGATGGACTCCAAGAGCCCAGTGTTACTTTGATCTTTCCCTTGGATTTGCAGAGCTCCTAATCCTGTTCTACTGAGTTAAAAGCTTGTGCACTGCTGAATGTGAGGTTATGTGATCTGCCCCTGTATAGTGTGTGAAGATGGTATAATATGGGAAAGTACTGAAGAAAGGCCTCTTGTTTTCTAGGCTGTGGTGCCACTCTGGCTCATTCAGCTACAAGAGGGGATGGGGCTATTCTCTTCTGTTTTCCCCTAGTTTTCTTTTATCTGGTATTATTTTGTCTGCATCTGGCAGACATAGGCTGAAATTATGGGGAACAGGCTCCTCTAGTCTTTTGACTTGGGGTAGTATTGATAGGAGGTATCTTCTGAAATATGTCTTTTGTCTGCAATTTGAAGGCCAAATGGCATGGAAATTGCCCAGGTCTTCTGATTGCAAGGGCTAGCTGTGCTGTGAGCTTGACCTTATAATCTTAGGCAGGTATTTTCGTTTTTCTAAGCCTCAATTTCTCTCTTCAAAAAAATGCATCATTTACGTCACAGAGTGATTGTGAGGGATCAAATGAGGTAATTGGGTTGTAAAATGTTTTGTAACTATAAAGTGCTGTAAAGATGTGAGATAGTTCAGCAAAAGGTCTAAGATTTATTTCTGTTTAAGCTCAAATTAAATGAACAATAGCTCTCACAAGCCTCTTTGGGGCAAACCTTTGGGTGAGTGAAGCTCAAATCTGAAATTACTTTTTATTATATTGACACATCCCCTAACTTGTGAGAGCAAACATGTCAGAGATGTTGCATATTTTATAGGCTCATGGAATGATAGAGAAGGGAGGAAGGTTATTAAGCACCTACTTTGCACCAGGCTCTGTTCTAAATGCTTTTTAAATATTGTCTCATTTGATTTTTATGAAACCCTGGGAGGTAAGTGCTATTATTTTACCCATTTTACAGTTGAGGAAATTGAGGTAGACAGAGCCTCAGGGTCATACAGCTAGTAAGTGGGCTAAAAGGCTGGGTTTGAACTTAGTTCTCTCTGACTCCAGGCTCAGTGCTCTCTGTCCACTGCACCACCTCTATTAGCTGCTGTCGGAGCTAGAAGGAACTTTGAGTTGGAACATCATTGGTGTAATCATAGTACACAGAACATTAGCATTAGGAGGGATCATACAGAAAAGCCATAGCAAACTCCTCCAAACCTTTTGTTTTATAGATGAGAAAAGTGAGCACCAGAAACTGCTTGCCTGAGGACACACAGTGAATTAGTGTCACATCCAAGACTAGAACTTGTCTTCTCTCCAGCCATAGCTATTGAGTGTGTTAGCAGAGTGCTGTGGGTAGAAGGACAGAAGCCAAAATTTGATACTGTGTTATTCCTCTTTCAAAAGTCTGGGCAACAACTCCAACTAGGGCATCAGTGAATTGACTTTCAGGTCAATTTCTCCTCCAGGTTTCTAGCAACTAGTAACCACTGGATGTTTTCTTAGCTTTACTTGCTTTGGTGATAAAGGAATTCCTATTCCCACCCTATGTTGAGCCTTGTTTCCCTGGGGATGGGTGTGTAGTGATTTTGTCCCTAACCCTAGGTCACCTATCAAAGTTCATATCAGGTTTGGAAAACAATCCAACTGAGAATTTAATTATCAAGTTGGAGAGATTTTTAGAGCAAAGGTCATTAACCTGGGGTCCATGGATAAAGTTCCAGGAGGGGTTTGTGAATGTGAATGGGGGGAAAAAAATTACAACTTTATTTCAATGTAATTGACTTTTTTTAGTAACCCTATGTATTTCATTTTATTCATGTGAAAAACATTAATCAGAGAAGGGGTCCATAGGCTTCACTAGGCTGCCAGGAGGGGGTCAATGATACCAAAAAAAAGTTAGAACTCCTGTTTTAGAACATCATGGGACTCTTAAAGATCATTTCTTCAACTCACTACATTTTCTGATTTTATAGAGGAGCAAACTCAAGCCTAAAGAGGGGAAGTAAACTGCCTTCTATCATACAGCTAGCTAGCTAATAGTATAGAACTAAACCTTTTCCCTAGTACTATGTACTTTCCACATGATCTCCATTATGTAGTTGGATGTACTTTTGCCTAGGCAATGAGTGAAGCAAAGGCTGTTGTTTTTTTGAAGAATGAGGTATTCCAGGCAATGATTTTCAATTCAGTGTTGTTTCTTTTGACTTCAGTAAAATGAGCATCCTTAAAGAACATTGATTTTAGACTTGGAAGGGATGTCAGAGAGATTAAGCTAAAGTAGAGAGTAGGCTAAAGTCCAGTCCAACCTTTTATAGGCAAGGAAATTGAGACCTAGAGATGTTAAGTGACTTGCCCAGTATCACACAAGTATATAGGGTTTGAATCCAGGTCCCATGTACATCCAGTGCATTGTCTATTGTACCATGCTGCATTTTTATCAGCCACCAAACCAATTCCTGGAATAACTCCTGCATTTTTTCCTTTCCATTCTGATTTCTACCATCCTGATTCAAGCCCTTACCACCTCACACTTAGATGACTAAAATAGCATCTACCTGCCTCTACATTTCTCTTTCAATCTATAGATCATTAATTATGTTTTTAAAAATATTAACATGTTTATATTTAATTTACTTAAGTTGCCTAATATGGACAAAAGTGGGAGAGACAAGTAATTAATGAGAATAAACAGAATCAGGAAAGGTTACATTGACTTTGAATATATAAAAGGAAGAAAGTATACAAAAACAAAAGACTGAATGGATAAGGTCCTTGATAACCTTTAAGGACTTTTCCAACTCTCTTATTTTTATGATTCCTAGGGCATTTCTGGCTCTGACATTCATTCCTTCTGTAGCTGAATCCCTAGGAAAAGAGAGAGAGGGAGGGGGGGAGGGGGGGAAGGAAAGGTAGCTGCTTTGGACTATCAACGGAACCCAGTGGGCGGCAGGCAGGGCACCAGCCATTTATGAACCATTATCAGTAGGAGCAGAATAGAAGCAGAAAAGCCTTAATTTTCTTCTTTTGAATTACAACCTTTCTGCCTCCTTCCTCCTACCACCAAAGAGGCCCTCTGTGTGCCCAAGTTCTCCAAAAGAAGGCATGGGAATAGGGTGTGGGCCTTGTCTTTATGCATCATTAAATACATGCGTTTGTATGTCCTTTGTCTTTGCCCAAGATAAAGTTTCCTTACCCCTCCTGGGCAAAGAGGCCTGCTCCTGCTTCTACAGGCCAGCCCGGAAAAGTCAGCAGTTGCTCATCTCTTTTCAATTAGCAAAGTGAAAAATCTTGCTGTGAAAAATACTAATTTATCTTTCCTGCTGGTTGTGTGATTTTTCTTGCCTTAGATAGTCTTCGTGAAAAAAATGTCATTGGGGAAAAAAGGAGGCCCTCCCTTCCTTTATTAAAATTGGGCATGTTGTGCTTTTTAAGAGGGAGACTGGAACAAGTCACATTACTGAACTGTCTAACTTGCTAATTTATAGTTGGAAAAAGTGGGAAAGAACAATATGAACTACATGAGTCAATCATGTTGGCAGTAATCCTGGGTGCAGCTTAGAGCCCTGTGGGAAACAGAGCCCGAGGGAGAGAAGTGCTTTATATTTAATAATTGTAGTCATAAAAATTTTAAAAGTCTCTATGTATAGCTGCTGAGCTCAGACAGGGAAATTTTTCAGACAAGAAATCCTAAAGTATTTAGAAAGGAGAATTCTTCTTTCCAAAGATGAGATGGAAGAAATCTGGAAGGGGACTTAAGAGATCCCATTAGAGGTAGAAGAGAACTTACTAGTATAGAACCCTATGTACTGGCCCTTAGAATCATAGAGGCAGAGAATGCCTGAAATATAAGGGGTCCCAAAAAAGTGAAAACAGAAAATGTAAGAGCTGGAAGGGAACTCTGAATGAACAGGATCAACGAAGAAGTGAAAAAACGTTTACTAAGCCCTTACTGTATGCAAGGCACATAGTAAGCGCTATATAAATGTTGTTATGCTGTTTTACTTATGTCAGCTTCTATTCTACACATGATGAAATATGCAAATACAAAACCCAGAACAGTCCCTGCTCAGAAGGAGCTTACATTTTATTTATTTTTTTACTGACTTTTTTTATTTAGCATTTTATTTTTCCCCAATTACATGTAAAAACAATTTTTAACATTTGTTTTTAAAACTTGGAGTTCCAAATTATCTCCCTCCTCTTCAACCATCCCCCAATCCCCCCACTAAAAAGGAAATCAATTCGATATAGGTTATACATGGCCTAAGGGCTCCTCTTGACCCTCCTAGTTAGAGTGATTATCAATATAATTGTTGCTATTTCCCACCCTCATTAAAGGGGCCATGCCCTGGCTACTTCTTAAACAGGCCTATTCAATGAATGGGTGATACCTCTCCCCAGGTGAGTACCTGCAAAGTCCTTGGCCTAAAGGGCCCAAGGTCTCCCAGTGCATCCTGGGTCATCTCGAGTCATCCTGATGAGTATCTGGTCACTGGAATCAGATGGGTCTGGAGGAGAAGTGAGGCTGGTGACCTGCACAGCCCTCCCTCACTCAAAACAAAGTCAAGTGCAAGTCATGTCATCATTTCTCTGAAGGCATGGTCTATTTGGTAATGAAGGATGAACAGAGAATGGCACCTCCTTGAGGTTAGCACTGTCTTTTTGTATTTATAATTTCATTCTCTAGCTCCGAGATCATCTGGCTGAAGCTACCTAAGATCCTCTTGGCAGTTTTATCAAGTTGTTTACTAAAATTGATCTTGCATCACACCAAGACCCTTCAGATCCTTTTCAGATAAACTGCTATCTAACCACACAGGCTCCCTATCTTGTACTTATGAATTTGATTTTTCTGAACTCAAAAGTAAGACTTTAAATTTATCCGTATTAAAGTTCATCTTGTTGCCCCATTATCATAAGGTCTACAAAGGTCCCTTGGAATCATGACTTGTCATCCAGCCCGGAGGTGTCAAACTCAAGTGGTACAGAACTCTTGTATAGCCTGAACCAGATTAAAATGTAATTGGGAAATGTCTAACAATAAATTTTAAGAATACAGTACAACATAATGTTGATGTGTTGTATTCTACGTCAATATGCAGCCTTCAGGTATATGTTTGAATTTGACACACCACTGATCCATCTTGTTGGTTATTTCTCTCCTGTTTGGATCACTTTCATGTCTGATAAATGTACTATCCAGGAATCCACCCTACTTAGTCCTTGAATAAACATGGCAAATAATAGGACCAAAGACAGATTCCTAGGGAACTCTATTGGAAACATCCTTCCAAGATAACGTTGACAATTAATGATTCGTCTTTGTGTCTGGCCACCAGAGCAGCTTCAAATCTACTTATCTGTAGTCTTAACTAGAATACATTTTTCTGTCTTATCCACAAGAATAGAATGAGGGCCTTTTGTCACTTGTAAATGTAAATAATGCTATGAATTAAATGTAAATGAACCATAGCTATAATACTCCATCCAATAAAAAAAGAGTATTATTTGGCTTGACTTTTTGATTAATCTATGCTGCCTTTTTTGTGATTGCTGCATCCCTTTCTATTTGTTCACAGCCATGCATCTCAGAATATATTCCAGCATTTTTTACAGGAATTAAAATCAAGCTCACTTGCCTATAGTTTACAGCATCTACCCTCTTTCTTCCCTTATTTGAAAATAAGGAAAATATTTACCCTTCTGTGGTTCTAGAGTATTTCTTCCTTTCTCTATGTATGATCCTTTGAAGATTATTTACAATGACTCAGTAGTCACATCTGTCAGCCCTTTCAGTGCTGGGGGTTTAGTTGATTTGGGTCTGGTGACTTGAACTCATCGAGGACAGCAACCATGTTAGACATTAGACATTCAGTAAGTTAGTGGCAGAGCGGAAACTAGAACTCAGGCCTTTCAGACACGCAATGCAGAATCTGGGTTCCAGTCTCATTGTCCAAGTCAGCAAGTTTATTAAATGCTTACTGTGTATCAGGCACTGTGCTAAGTACCAGGGATACAAAGAAAATTGAGAGATAAATCCTGGCCCCTCCCAACTCCCCCTACCCCAAAATATCACTGTCGAATGGGAGGGACACCGTGCAAAAAAACTATGTACAAACAAGATAGAGATGGGGGAGATAGGAAATAATTAACAGAGGGAAGAGACTAGAATTAAGGTGGATCAGGAAAGGCATTCTGTAGAAAGGAGGATTTTAGCTGGGATTTGAAGGATACGTGTGGGCCATGAGAAGGAGGAGGACCATTCCAGGCATGGGAGGCACCGATGAGAGAGCTTCAGCCTTTATTCCAAGGCAGTGCTGCAGGGGAAAGAGTACTAGACTATATTAGGAACCAAAACACTTGAATTTCTAGTTCAGGTGCTGCCATTTACTCTGTGAACTTGGGGAAACATGCTGAGCTGCCATTTCCTTCCATGCAAAGTAAGAGTTGACCGAAATCATCTTGAAGTTGCTTTTAGTTTTTTGATCTATGAATAGCAAGTGAGTAGATTATTCTGGAGCTGAGTATTGCCACTAAGACTTTGATAGAAGTCACGTGAAGAAATCAGTCAGTGGCTTTTTAAAAAATCATGTGCTGGGCAAATTTTCTTCCTGGCCTTTCATTTATTTATTTGTCTGTCTGTCTGTCTATCTATCTATCTATCTATCTATCTATCTATCTATCTATCTATCTATCTATCTATCTATCCATCTATCTATCTATCTATCCATCTATCTATCTAATCTTACAGCTCTAGACTGAATGGTTTTCAACAAAGTACCAGATGAATATTCAGGCTAGTGGTAGACCTATGTGGTTTGTCAGAGTATGGGGATAGGGAAGGAAGGAACAAGCATTTATTTGGTTTAGTTGTTTTTCAGTCACATCCAACTTTTCATGACCGCATGTGGAATTTTCTTGGCAAAGATATTGGAGTGCTTTGCAATTTCCTCTTCCAGACCATTTTACAGATGAAGAGACTAAGGCAAACTGGATTAAGTGACTCGCCCAGGAACACGCAGCCTGTATGAAGCCAGACTTGAACTCAGGAAGAAGAGTCTTTCTGACTCTTGACTTGGTACCACCTAGCTGCCCCAAGCATTTATTAAACACCCACTATGTGCCAGGCATTTGACAGATATAAGTGCTTTACAAACATCTCTGTTCTGAATAAAGTTACTATGAGGAACTGGAAGTCTCTTTTGGAGGGTGTGCTAATGTGTCTTTAGGAAGTTTTCAGCAAATTTGTTGTTGCTCAGTTGTATCTGACTCTGTGATCCCATTCGAGGTTTTTTTGGCAAAGATACTGGCATGGTTTGCCATTTCCTTCTCCACTGGATTAAGGCAAATAGGGTCACATAGCTAGGGGGTGTCTGAGTCTAGATTTGAACTCGGGTCTTCTCCTGACTCCATGTCCACTACCCAATCCACTGAGCCACCTTTGCTACCTCCTCTCAGTAAATTTAGAGACTGCCTATTGTTGGGTCTTTTACTCCTAGGTTTCTTCAAGGGACTTCCCATGGGCGTATCTTATTTTGTGGTTCCAGCAACCCCTCACAAGTAGCCAGCCATCTCAAACTCCTTCTTACATAATTCTTTAAGGGATCCACAGGGAGAGGGCAGACCTTGTAGCCACAGGGGGAGGCTAAATCGAATTTTGATCTGAGCTGGGTATTCCCTTATAGAAAATAATGAGACTGCATTTGGGTGTTAGGTTGGAAGTCCAATCCTCTGGCCCATAATGTCATAGTTCAAGAATCACAGAATTCAAATGCAAAGGGACCCCAGAGCTCATCTAGCGCAATCTGTACCTGGACACAGGAACCCTTTTATGTGACATCCTTAAGGCCACATTTTATTTTAGCTCTCCTTCTTTGAAAATGTTTCATTTTATTGAGTAAAAAAATTTGTCTCTGCGTCTGATTCTGGCCCCTCAGAACCAACAAAGCCAATATAATGCTTCCACTTGATAACCTTTAAAATTCTAGAAGATGAATATTGTAGCACCTTCAAGTTTATTTTCTTGAGGCTAACCCCATTTCTTTTACAGTGAACAAGAGGGTACACAATAGGTGCTTAACAAATGCTTACTGATTGATTCTTTTCACCAGTTCTTATATTGCATAGCTCTTTTGGCACTCTCCATTTTTGCATCCTCCATTTTCCAGGTAGCAGCTCTGCTTGGTTTGACTCTATCATGCCTCCCCAGGAATAAGCTTGATCACCTGGAATCTCATTCAGATGGACTCAGTGTTTTATACTTTTTGATAAATCTTCTCTATTCCCTCAGTTGTCTCCCCCTTCTGAATGGTGGACTGGAGGGTAGAGCATAATTCCTCCCAAAGTCTTCCTTTATAGATAGCTCACAGTCTTCCTGACATATCTGTTCATTCCGTCCTTCCTTCCCTCCTTCCTTCCCCCCTCCCTTCTTCCCTTCTTCCCTCCCTCCCTCCCTCCCTCCCCCCTCCTTTCCTCCTTCACTCTGTTTTGTGCTTGTCATTCGCAAAACCTTAAGGTCCCTGCCTAAACTTCACTTAATGACTGGTTTAGAGTGATTATCAATAGTAACAGTTTCTCTTTCCCTCCCAGTTTGATTCAGTTATTTTATTCTTTGACTCATTAAAAGGGCCATTCTTTGACTACTTCTTCAAGAGGCCTATTCACTCAATGGGCGTGGGCGTTACCTCACTCTAAGTGAGTAGGTGAAAATGCCTAGCTTAAAAAGGCTAAGTCTCTCACTGCATCCTGGGCTGTGTCCAGTCATCCTGATGAATATCTGGTCACTAGATCCAAATGGCTCAGGAGGAGAAAGTGAGGTGGTGACCTTGCACAGCTCTCGCTCACTGAAAACAAAGTCAAGTGCAAGTCACGTCATCATTTCTCTGATGTCATGGTCTTCTTCGAAAATGAAGGACGCACACAATATCAGTCTTCCTGGTAACTCCATTTTCCATCATCTTCTCTGATTGGCTCCAGCTCCACACAACAACATGCTCCTGTACCACTTGGGTCCCTCTCCCCTTCTTTTCAACTTCCTTTTGTGTGTTGCCTTTTCTCATCAGACTGTGAGCTCCTTGAAGGCAGAGATTGTCTCTTTTTCTTACTTATTCCCAGAGTTTAGGACATAGTAGGTGTTTAATAGAGATTTATTGAATTGAATCCTGGTCATTTTTTTCTGGCCTCTATCTAGTCTGTGATTCATTTAAACCACCAACACCACCTTGTCGACCATCTTCTCTCAGACCTTGATGATGACAGCTCCCAGGATCTGGAGCCCAAGAACCTCGAACATAGTGCTGGTCCTCAAAACACTACATCTGCCTCTAACTCAGTCCCTGCAGCCATCGAGGGGAGACATCATTGAGGAGAAGAGCCCCACTTTTCTCAACACCACCAGCAATAACTGCTGGCCAAATGTCACCAATGAGCAGATTAGAAAAAGAGTTCTAGGAGGGGCAACACCTCTCATGCCACTGGTCTTACTTCTAGCTCTTGGGGAAACAGCTTCTGTGTAGCAGGCGTCAGCTCATCCCCACCAGCTGCCAACTGCCACCCACAAGGCAGACAAACATGTCTAACTGAAGTAGCCAGACACCCTGAGGGACAAACAGGAGGCAGCATGTGCCAGGTGAGTCACTACCAACACCACCATCATCTTGACCATCATGTCCCCCGCAGACCCACATGGAGACATCTCAGGACTCTGAACCAAAGAGTCTCACCATTCTTTTGGTACAGTGCCCTCAGCCATCATCCTGTGAAGCAGTTGCTGTGGAGAGGTAGCCTACAGATTTAACAGCTATGTCTATTCAGAACTCAGAAAGTTCTTCCACAAAGGTCTTTTGCTAAGATAAGGTGAAAAATCTGTCTACTAAGTTATCTGCTAAGAATCTTTTCCCCTCTGAGTATATCATCATGGCTATATGGAAGAAGCTCTGCAATGGGAATCCAGGCAGTTAGTCAAAAACCAAAAAAGTATTGTACAAAGCAGTTGGGATACAAAGATAGGCAAAAAACATAGTCCTTGTCTCAAGGATCTTACATCTGTTGGGGGAGTCAGCAGACAAACAATTGTACATATGGGATATATATATATATATATATATATATATATATATGTATATATATATATATATATATATATATATATATATATATATATATTAGAAATCTAAGGTAATCTCAGAGGAAAGGCACTGAGTAGTGGAAGAGAATTAGATTCTAAGTCCTTTCTTAACTTCACTGTATAACTTTGAGCAAATCATTCCTTAGGGCCTCAGTTTCTTCCCCTGTCAAATGAAAGGATTGTACTCAAGACTCTCTAAGCCTCTGGGTCCCAGGATTCTAAGGTTCCTTCCAGCTCCAACATTCTGAACATTTGTGGATTTCCCACCACTTGGTTGGAGGGTCTCTCACGTGGCCATCTTTATCTTTGGGCCTTGATTTATTCTTACGGGTTTAAGGAAAAGAGAGTTGGAGAAGTATCTGCGACCTTGATTCTTTTCCTACTCTTGCAGCCTACAAGCCTAATGATGGGCATATGACTTTTCCTCTCTGACAGTCTCTCCATCTGTAAAATGTGGGACTGAGACTCACTCTGAAAAGACCCTTTTTTGTTCTTTCATTCTGTAGCACAGTAATATTCCTTCTACTTTAGGCTTTCTGTTGTAGTCTAAAGTTAGAGCTGGTTGTAAAGTTGGTAGGAGACACATAGAAATCCGCTCATCCAGACACTTCCAATTTCCATGTGTCCCTCCATACAGCTGTGCTAGGCTTGTATCCCCCTTGAATTCCTGTGTGTACTGGGAAAGGATCTTCATGTTAGAGAGGCAACATGGTGCTGTAGAAAATCCACCGGACTTTGGAGGAAGACTTGAGTCCTGGGTGGGCCATTTACTACCTGTCACTTTGGGCAAGTGCTCTCCCCTTAAAAGGGAGCTAATACTTGCATCATCTGCCTCAGGGTTGCTGTGAGGAAAGTGCTTTGTAAACAGCAAAGCATCACAGAAATGAGTTCATGTAGGACTCTTGGTCTGGACTTTCAGCATAGAGAGCTTCTTGCTTAGAAAACTCTACCAGTGCAAATTACCAGCTGCTCCTGCACTTTCCAATTTTGTCTCATACATAATTGGCACTTAATAAATGCTTATTAATGGTCAAAGGATTTGAACAGGCAGTTTTCAGAGAAGAAATTAAAGCTATCTATAGTCATATGAAAAAATGCTCTAAATCACTATTGATCAGAGATGCAAATCAAAACAGCTCTGAGGTACCACATCACACCTATCAGACATGACAGAACAGGAAGATGATAAATGTTGGAGAAGATGTGGGAGAGTTGGAACACTAATTCGTTGTTGGTGGAGCTGATCCAGCCATTCTGGAGAGCAATTTGGAACTATGCCCAAAGGGCTACAAAAATGTCAACACTCTTTGAACCAGCAATATCGCTTCTAGGACTGGATTCCAAGGAGATCCTAAAAATGGGAAAGGGTCCCACATGTGCAAAAATATTTATAGCAACTCTCTCTTTGTGGTGGTCAAGAACTGGAAATTAAGGGGATGCTCATCAATTGGGGAATGGCTGAACAAATTGTGGTATATGAATATAATGGAATACTATTGTGCTATAAAAAATGATGAACAGGAAGATTTCAGAGAAGCCTGGAAAAACTTATATGAACTGATGCTGAGTGAAAAGAGCAAAACTAGGAGAACTTTGTACACAGCAACAACCATAGTGTGTGAGGAATTTTTCTGGTAGACTTAGTCCTTCACAGCAATGGAAGGACCTAAAAAATTCCCAATAGATTCGAGGCAAAATGCCTTCCACATCTAGAACACAAACTATGGAGTTGGATCGCAGGATGAAGCAGATCATTTTCTCTCGTATTATGTTTTGTTTTGTTTTATGGTTTCTCCCATTCATTTTAATTCTTCTGTGTAACATGACCAAGGTGAAAATGTATTTAATAAAAATGTATGTGTAGAACCTGTGTAAGATTGCACATCATCTCAGGGAGGTAGTAGGGAGGGAGGGGGTAAAGAGGGTGAGGGAGGAGAAAAAAATCTAAGATGTATGGAAGTGATTGTAGGACGTTGAAAACAAATAAAATAATTAAAAAAAAAATAAAAAAATAAAACATAAAAAAACGCTTATTGATTGCTTGTTTAGACAGTTGCCTGTCAGCACTGAGAGAAGAGTGACTTACCTTACAGAACTGTGACTCAAATTCAGGTCTTCTTGTGTTTTTTGAGACAGGTGGCATAGATAGTGCTGGAACTGGAGTCAAAGGTGTGAGTTCCAATGCTGCGATACTTAATGGTTATGCAAATGTAGGCAAATCGATTAACTTCTCAACCTTAGTTTCCTTATTTGTAAAAATGCAGATAGTGGTATTACCTATCTCATAAAGCTGTTGTTACTCTCCATAAGACTTTTGCAAGCCTTGAAATACTATATAAATGTTAATAATTATCGTTGTCATTGTTCAGTATTGTCAGACTCTTCATGACCCCATTTGGGGTTTTCTTGACAGAGGCACTGGAGTGGTTTGCCATTTCCTTCTCCTGCTCATTTTCTAGATGAGGAAACTCAGGCAGACTAGGGTTAGGTGATTTGCCCAGTTAGTGTCTGAGGACTGATTTGACCTTAGGTCTTTCTGTCTCCAGCCTGGCACTCTATCCATTGTGCCACTTAGCTGCCCTTATTAGTCATTACCATTTCTGACTGTAAGGCTACTACATCACACTGTTGTAAGTATATTCTAAAAATATGTCCCAATTGAAATATTAGCTTTCTTTGAAGTAAAGGTATTTCTCTTAGGTCATATAAGTTGGACGGAGTATCAGTCCTAAGTGGGGATGATGACCAGGAAAATTCTGAGCTGAAATAAAGCATAGAAATTTGAAGAGCCTGTCTTTAACAGAGTCCCTTATTACTTGCCCTCTTTGAGAACTATTGAGCAAACCAGAAACATGAGACAATGTGAATATTATTTAAACAAATTTCCCTTCCTAATTTCTCATGCTGTATGCTTCCTTAACAGTATTTTTTCTAGCTTTTATTATTTTAAGAGTTTGCAAGATTTGCCCAGAGAGGAATATATGGTGCAAGTAGCACTGGTTTCAGTGTCTAGAATTCTGTATTCTAAGATACACCATATTCTTTAATAACATAAAAAATTTATATAATACTTTAAGATTTGCAGTTCATTTTATTGACAGTAGTTCATTTGATTCTCCAAACAACCTGTTAGGTAAATACCAGAGATACTGTTATCCCCATTTTACAGGTGAGGAAATTGCAAGCATTCAGAATTAAGTTTTGAACTTAACATCTTTTGACTATGCTTATCCATAGCACTAAGTTGACTTTCAGGGAAGCCTGTTTCAAAGCCCTTAATATATAATGATACAGCCCTTTCTGTATCCTCTCATTGAAACCCATAGCAATCCTGGGAGGAAAGTTGGACAGAGTTTATTTTTATGATTTTACAGATTAGGAAATTGAGGCTTGGAGATGAAAAGTTATTGCTGAAGACTGTATAGCATCAGAGGTAGCTGGTGGTGGAGTGGATGAAGTGCTGGGCCTGAACTCAGGAAGTCCTGAGATCAAATTTGGACTTTAGCCACTTACTAGTTGAGGTAACTTAACTTCTATTTGCCTCGGTTTCCTCATTGGTAAAAAGGGAATGATAATAGCATATACTTCTCAAGGTTGTTGTAAGGATCAAATGAGAAAATATTTGTAAGAGTCTCTTAGCACAGTGCCTTGCACATAATAGGCAAGTATGATTCTCTTTTTCCCCTTCTCTTTTCTCTTTCCCCCACCTCACTTGAGATATTGTTGGTACTCCAAATATCTGGTGTTCTTCCTTCTATAATGGTTTAGATTTCAATAGTATATTATAGTGTTTAGCAACAATGCCAGGTATATAGTAAGCTTTATATAAATGTTAGCTATTTACTATTACTACTGTTGCTGCTGCTGCTACTGCTATTACTACT
Source organism: Bettongia penicillata ogilbyi (assembly GCA_023548195.1). NCBI lineage: Eukaryota > Metazoa > Chordata > Mammalia > Diprotodontia > Potoroidae > Bettongia > Bettongia penicillata. Next base: position 898,771 of record JAJHZJ010000160.1, read on the forward strand.
ACTTACTACTACTATTGCTACTACTTTTCAGTTATTTTTAGTCAAGTCTAATACTTTGTGACCGCACTTGGGGTTTCCTTGGAAACCCTAAATACTAGAGTGGTTTGCCATTTTCTTCTCTAGCTCATTTTATAGGTGAGGAAACTGAGGCAAACAGATAAATGACTTGCCCAGGGTCACACAGCTAATCTGAGGCCAGATTTGAACTTAGGAAGATGAGTCTTCCTGGCTCCAGGTCTAGCACTATGTCCGCTGCTGCTGTTGCTGCTTCTTTTGCATGGTGCTTTCTGGCATATTAGCTCTTTTTACATGGGTTTGGTAAAAATGAGCTCCCAGGACTGAAGACGGAAAGGTACATGTTTAGCTGTTGTTATTCCCTCCCCCCACCTCTTTTTTTCCATTAAAAAATTCCTGTCTGTAATACTGGCTTCTTTTTTCAGGGGGTGAGGTGGGGATATTTACTCTAAAGTGCTGATGTCAGAGCTTGGGTGATAACCTAGAGACACAAAATATTAGAGGTGGGATGGATTGGATTGATCAACTGATCTAACTGCCTTCTCATTTTACAGAGGGACACCCATAGAACAGAAGTGACCCAAGGTCACACTGGTAGCTAGTGTCCAGTGTCAGGCTTTCTGATTTGCAAGGCCAGTGGGATTTTTAACTGCATATTTGCCCACCCCCTCAATCCAGTTACAGATTAATTTCTTTTCCTAGCCTGTGTTCCTTCAGGAGTTCCCTAAAATTCCAGCCCTGTCTAGGCAAAGCTTTAGCCTGGGAGCCAGAGCTTTATCTTCCTAATTTATTCTAGGATGGAGTGAAAGGTCTGGATGATGTAGGAAAAACAGTTACTTATCTGGGATTAGCCTACATAAAGCGGGCTGGGGAGGCAAAGTAGGCCAGAATCCCATCCTTTTGAAAGTGATGAATGGGCACTGCCTGCCTTGCCTTTGTCTGTGACTGGGCTGTGTGGTGGAGTACTAGTTTAATGAGAACCAACCTAGAGCTCAGATGGTGACAAGCTTCATACATTATTTCTAATAAACTTTGTTCCACCAGCAGAGAAGGAGGGAGGCCTCATAGAGCTGCCTTTCAGAGGCCTCTCTTGCTGTCTTACCCAATAGACTCTGAAAGAAGGGTTTTGTGTGTGTGTGTGTTTCTCTCCCTTCCCTACACATACTGATTTATTGCCAGAGAAGATAAAAAGTCCTGCTTGATGGGCAGACTTATAAATGTGACACTTCTACACCAGGGACAGCCCTAATGTCTCAGTCACTTTAAAGCCTCTGTTGTCACTGTTATTTCCCTGGCTACAACAGGGAAGCAGTTTCAGTGTGGGGGTAGCAGCCATTGGGCTGTCCATATTTCTGCTTGCCTCCTCAGCTTTCATTCTCCTGACCATATGGTATGGCAAAGGGCACACAAGCTGCCTTGGGCACCCAGGCTCACTGCCCTAGTGGGCATGTTAATTTAAGGGATTACATTTTTTACTCACCCTGAGGCAGACTTGCTGCTGCTTCCCTAGGTGGGGGGAAACAAACAGCTTTAAAATGACAACCAAATCCAATCAAAACATCTTTCCACTTCTGTAATCCTCCCCAAATTGTTCCTTTTTTCCAGGATCACCTAAGCTTTTGAGGAGAGGTGGGGGGAAAGCAATTGTCCCAAATTTCTGGGTTCAGCAGTTTTCCTGGAGCAGGGTCTTCATGCAACACATACTGTGTGCTTTTGAACTAGGGTTCTTTTTGCTGCTGCCTTTCAAAGAAGATGTGGGATATGATTTTCAGTCATGTCTGACTATTTGTGACCCACATAAGATATTATACTATCTCAAATCTTATTTAGTGTGTTATGGTTTACAAAGTACTTTCCTTACAACAACCCAGTGAGGTTGATGGAAGGGACAAATTTTATTACCCTCATTTTTATGAGTGAAGAAAGAGACTCAGGTAAATCAACTTGCCCATGTCACATATCTAGGAAATACCAGAACTAGAGTGGAAGATTAGTGTTCTTTTTTCCTGCAGTATGAATACCTGTCTCTCTTTAAGCTCTGGGTTTTGGGCATGGGGAGGGAGGGTTAATTTTTGTTTTTTAAAGATAAGGTAACAGATGTCCTTTGAGCTTCTGACTTGTTTTCCCCAGACTGGACCGTAGCCCTCTCTTGTAAGGTTGGTTATTCCTATTATACATCTTCCACATGATTTTAAATGAACCATCCTTCTTCTTTTCCAGGCCTCAGTCACCTGGGGATATTTCAGAATGGGTGCTCTACCTTCCTTTTAGTTGTCTCTTTTTATGTATCTGTAGCCCTATTCCTTATCCCCACAGGATGCTTTTCTGAAAGGCTATTCAGGAATCCCCTTTGGAAAGTGACCTACTTTGGCCTCTTTTGGGGAGGGAGGAGGATCAGAGAGAATCACAGACAGTGGAGGACAGACAATGGAGGGAATGCTGAAATAAAAGGCACGGTTGTTGGGGGTTTTCCTAGAATTGAGGTCAATGGATCTGCCCCTGTCTGTTGCTGGCATAGACCTATTGTCCACATAATTGGATTTTTGCTCATTGGTGCCTGGACTTTGGTGGTAGGGAGGAGGGAAAAGTGCCTGGAATGGTAGTTAGACAAAGCAGTCCCAAGTAAGGGGAGGAAGCGAGGTCTGGCAGAGCTGTTGCCTCATTAATCACAGAATCTTAGAGATGGAAGGCACCTTAATTGTCATCTGGTACATCCTCTGTGAGAACAGTCAGAACAGGAATTGCTTCTATAACATCCCCAGCAAGTGATCATACAGCTTCTAATTGAAGACTTTTAGTAATAGGGAACGTGTTGCCTCCTGAGGTAACTCATTTTACTTTTGGATGTTTCTATTTGTTAGGAATATTTTCCCCAAATCTTGGCATGACAAGCCTCAGATCCATGGCTGATCATATTTTGGGAACCAACAATTTGCATGTATTTATGCAGACTCTTTCCCTGTGACCATAGTGCATATAAATTGAGTTAGAAAAGGCCAGAATTTGAATCTAACAACCCTGACTCTATATCCAGTAATACCACATTTCTTCTTGGAGCACAAATGTTATTTCTCAGGTGCCTGATCTCAAATGAAGAACAGGAAACAATGTCTTACCCTGTGACCAATTGGACATATTTGTGGAATTAGGGTTGGTATTAGGGGTCCATCCTATGTCTTCTGAAGAAAACTAAATTAGCCTGATTTTCCGCTTTGCAAAATAGGAGTGGGGATGAGAATGGAAAATTGTACAAGTTGCGCCTGCCAACTAGAATTCCATGATTCCACAATGTGTCTACAGAAGAACTCAGCAAACACTTATTAAGTATCTATTTAATATGCTAATCACTAGGGACATAAAGATGACAGAATTACACAGCACATCTCATCAAAGAGCTTCCATTTTTCTAACAGAGATAAAAATTCCATAAGGCATGTGATGATGGGGGCAAAGGAGAGATCCAAAGTACCCTAGGAAAATTTTAGTGTTTTGGAAACATTCTCTTTGCCTCCATTTCCTCTTCTGGATGTAATAAATACTCCAAAAAACACAATTATTTTTAATTGTAATTTTTTTATTCTTAGTTTTAATTCACAAAAAAATTCAATTTCTTTTGTCCTTATTTGTGAATTTTTAATTCTGTATACCCTGTAGAACATAAAAAATGAATTTGTGTGTAAATGGTCCTTTAAAGAAAATCATTATTGATAATCCTGTCTTTCCATCTCCAATTAAAAACTAAGAGAAAAGAGTGAGAAGTAAGCCCTGTAATAAATAAACATAAAAACGCATGACCCTATCTAAAAAAAGTGTGTCTTTCTTTACCACGTGTCTATCACCTCTTTGTCAGGAGGTGAGAAATGTGTTTCATCCTTTGGAGTCCTGTTTGGTTATTGTATCAATCAGAGTTCTTAAGTCTTTCAAAATTGTTTTTCTTTACAAAGTTGTTGCTGCATACATTGTTTCCCTGGTTCTACTGACTTCCTTCTGTATCAGTTCCTACAACCTAGGATCCTCTGGAGTCAACACTTTCATCATTTCTTATGGCGTAATGGTACTCTGTTACATTTCTATACCACGATTGGTTTAACCATTCCCCCAGCTAATAGGTATACACAGCTTGCTCCGCCCCTCCCCCCCTTAGATTTTAGTTCTTTGTCTTTCCTTTTCTCTTCTTTTTGTCCCAATTTTGGATTAGGACGTTGGTTTGTTTATTCCTAAAGTGAACCTTCCTGTATAAATTGTAGAAAACCAAGTCAGGGGGTTAGATTATTTTCAACTTCTGTCACTAAAAAAAAAAAAATTAAGGCAAGAGTCACCTGTGCCTACTATGACTGAAGCTCACCCTAAGAGACTTTCCATTTTTTTTCATTAAGGTCTCCTTTTAGAAAACCTTGTTCTATGTCTAATCTTGCAGTTTCATTATTAATCTATTTCCTTGAAGACATTTCCACTTAGTGTCCCATAATCTTCAGTAAGAGGAGGGATGAAAAGTTTCTTCCTGTGACAATATCAACATTTTTTCCATCCATGTGACAAGCCAGAGTGAAAATAGAATACCGTTCTGACCATGTTAACAGTCCAGTAAAATTTGGTGTCTCCAGGAATTGAGACTGGACTCCACTAAGGTCACCTCACTGTCATCCTTCTGAAGCCATAGCTTTCTATGAGGGGAAGATATTCTCCTGTGACATAGCTTCCTGTGAGGAGAAAGAGAGCCCTGGCCTAGGAAAGAGTTGGGAGGCAAGAGTTGTTTATGATTCTTCCTCTTTCTAGATGCGTAACCTCAGACATGTCAATTGTCCTTTTCATTTTCGGTTTCCTCATCCTGTAAGATGGAGCTATTAATTTCATCATTTTTATAAGCATTTATTAAACATTTATTGTGTCCCAAGGACTGTGTTAGTCGCTGGCGATACAAGACCTTTTATTGGGAAAATGACATGAACACAGGAAATAAACACAAACACAGGAAATAAACACAAAATATAAAGTTCGTTGTTCTATAGTCATGTCCAATTCCCCATAATCCCATCTGGGATGTTCTTGGCAAAGCTGCTGGAATGGCCCCATGGTAGCTATTCAGTCATGAGACTTGTCTCTAAAAATCAAATCTTCACCTTTATGACTCTTACTTCCTCTAGGCTCCAACTCCCAACCTTTCCCCTTCTGAGCCAGGCATTAACTCCTCAGGTCAATAATAACATAACCCTCCAACCATGGCACTCTCCTCAGAAACTGCAAGGTACCACTGTGAAAGTATTTCCCCTCCTCTCCAATTTACTGATAGGGATGCATGATCAAAAACAGGCTACTGAAAAAAAGAATGTGGCTTTCTTATATGGGTGCTGTTATCCTGATATTCTAGGCACTTCACAATATGACTCTAACCTCCCTTTCCTGACTTTGTATTCTTACAACCATATTGGATTCACTATTCTGTATTCTGTAGTCTCTTCCTGGCCTCTCCCATCTCTGTGCATTTGCACAATATGCTGTAAAACACTCCCTCCTCATTTCTACCTCTTGAAATGCTTCTCTGTCTTCAAGGCCCATGTTAAATGCTACCTTCTATATAAAGTATTCTCTGGACTTCTTAGCTGAAAGTGATCCCTGCTTAAGTGTTCCTAGAGTACTTTTTCTAGATTTCTGTGTTGGTCTCTTATAGCATACTTTTCTGGTTACCTCTTATATTTTCACTGGGAATAGATCTTTGAATTATCACCATAAACACAACCAGTAGAGTTTGTAGAGCTCAATAAGAGAAAAAGAGAGAGTCAGGGTGACCAGTCAGGCATAACATAGTTATTATGACTTTCCTTCAGGGTAGGAACTTTGTCCTTTAAAAAATTTTTGTATCCTTTGTGCTTAGCACAGAGCCTATCAACCCATCACTCAATAAAGATTTATTTTATGTATTCTGTATACCAGGTACTCAGTGATATAATGAATTGAGAACTGAACTTGGAATCAGGACTACCTGTGTTCAAATCCTGGCTCAGACATTTATTAGCTGCATGAGTTCAGGCAAGTCATTTAACCTCATTTAACATTAGTTTCTTCATCTGAAGGAGATAGACTGTTATGTGGCCCAAAGGAGACAACACATGGAAAGTACCAAGATGAAATGTGAAGGAAATAAAGTCCCTGCCCATAAGATCTTACATTCTACTGGGAGAGACATTCCTACATATAAGTAAACCCTAAATGGATAGTAAATACAGAGTGATTTGGAAGGACCCTAGGAGGGAAAAGGAAGAGGTCAGGAAAAGCCTTAGGCAGTAGGTGGTACTTGAGTTGAGCCCTGAAGGCAGGTAGGGATTTTAAGATGTAGAAGTGAAAAGGGAGTATGTTTCAGTTATGAGGGACAGGCTGAGTGCAGAGACATGGAAATGGAATGTTGTGAATGTGAACAGTAAGTAGTCCAATTGCTTTGGAATGTGGAATTTGTGAAGGGAGTAGTGTACATAAGCTTGGAAAAGTAGAGAGAAATATTGTGAAGATTGTAAATGTCAAACAGAGGAGTTCTTATTTTGTCCCAGACTCTAGAACAGGGGTGGGGAACCTTGGCCTTGAGGCCAAACATGGCCCTCTAGGTCCTCAGGTATGGCCTTTTGACTGAGTCCAAGTTTTACAGAACAAATTCTTTTATTAAGGGGATTTGTTCTGTAGAGTTTGGATTCAGTCAAACGGCTGCACTTGAGAACCTAGAGGGCCATGTTTGGCCTCGAGGCCATAGGTTCTCAACCCCTTCTCTAGGACCTAGAGGTAGTAGAGCACCGTGGAAGCCTTGTGAGTAAGGAATTTGGTAGGGTCAGACCCCTGTGCTCTAGGAATGTCAGTTTGGCAGTTGGGTAGAAGAATGGATTGAAGAGTTTGAAGCAGAGAGATGAAATTAGGATGTTTAACTATCATGTTCATGGAATTGAACTAGAGTTTTTAGGTAAATGTGTGTCTGAAACAGAAGCTGAATGCTCTTGTTTTGTGGAGGGAAGAGAGGTTCCAGACATGGTAAAGAAATTCCAAGTTCATGATAAGTCTCCATCCACTTGACACCTTCAGACATTTTCCCCTCTGATCCCTTTGACCTTAACCATCCGCTTAAGAATTTCCCCATAACTTTTCATTTTTGCCTTTGACCTTTAAATACTCACAGTTCATGGTATGCTGGTGGATTTTCCTCCCCTCCCCCCTTTCACAATATGGGTTAATTTTGTGTATGAATGTGAGAAACATGTTCAGGATTAGCTTGTTATGATCATTTGGGGGAGACAGCTCATTTTATTTATTTTTTCTCTTCTTTTAAATAAAAGTCTATTTATTTTGGAATTTCATTTTCTCTTTTGATCCCATCCTTCCCTGCATCTTTTTCCTAGTTCAATCCTCTCTTCCTTCCCTCAGCTCCATTCTCATCTTTCCATAGTCTACTACACTTTTCCCTCATCTCTCTTCTCTTCTATCCTTCCTTCCCTTCTTTCTTCTCGTGTCCTCTTTTCTTCCGTCCTCTCTATTTTGGCTAATAGCTCCAACCTTGCCAAGTTTTTCTCAGGAGGTAAGACTCCTTAATGAATCTCCAGTTGGAAATATTGCCTCATGCTTTTATGTAATACTTCCAAATAAGATTTTTAACAAAGAAAACTGGAGTATTTTGTGCATTTAATAATAGTTCACATTTATATACCTCTTTGAAGTCTGTAGTTATTTTCCTTATGATCCTATTCACAAGAGGCATTATGATATAATGGAAAGACCTCTGGCCTTATTCGGAAGACATGGCTTGAATCTCAACTTTGCCCCTTACTCTCAAGTCAATTAGGGTTTTCAATTCTTGCTTTCCTTGTCTCTGAATGGAGATAATAGTTCTTGGACTATCTGTTTCAGAGTTGTTACTAGGAAAATGGTTTGTTTGTTTTTTAATAAACCTTGTGCTTATAAAGTATGAATGTATGACTGATACAGAGTGAATTTATGAGAACTAGGAGAACAATTGACATGCTGACCATAATAATGTAAAAGAAAACAGTTGTGAAAGACTTGGAACTCTGATCAATGCAGCGCCCAGTCATGACTTAAGAAGACTGATAACAAAGCATGTTCTCCCACCTTTGGCAGAGAAATGATGGACAAGAGGTACAAAATGAGGCATGTGTATAGACGTGTCCAATGTGTTGATTTGTTTTGATCTGCTGCTCTATTTTTGTTTGTTTTCTTAAATATGTCATTATAGATTTTTTCTTTTTTTAGAATATCACCATAGTTTCCCCAGTCTCCTTCTTCTTCCCTCTCCCAGAGAGCCATCCGGTATCACAAATAGTGTTTTAAAAAAGAGAGAGAGAAAGAAGAGGGAAAAAATCAGCATAGCTGACCAATATATCTCTGAAAATATGTGCAGTGTACAACACTTGTGGATATCATCATTGTGTATATTGTTTCCTTGGCTCTGCATCATTCATGTAGATATTTCCATGCTTCCCTGTACTGATCAAATTCATTATTTCTCATAGCATAGTAATATTCCAATACATTCATGAATCACAATTTGTTTAGCCATTCCCCAAATGATGGGCTACTTTGTTTCCAATTATTTGCTGTCACAAAAAGTGTTGCTTTAAATATTTTGATTCATATAGGGACTTTCTTATCAATGACTTCCTTAGAGTATAAACTTAGTAATGGAATCTCTGGTTCCAAGGTATGGACATTTTAGCAACTTTATTTGCATAAATTCAGATTCCATTCCAGCATAGTTGTAATGATTCTTCTTAATTTACCATACTTATTGATTACAAAGAAAGGCCTCTGTTTGTGTCAGGGAATGAGGATAATGTGAGAGAGAGAGAGAGAGACAGAAAGAGAGAGACAGGGAGACAGAGAAACACAGACAGGCAAACAGACAGAGACAGAGAAACAGAGAGAGACAGAGACAGAAAACATGAACTGAGTAATAATGAAGTGTAAAAATCCAGAAAAGAGCATCAGGCAGTTTAGGAGGGGACACAGAGAAAAATTATTAGATATAATTGTTGATACTTGTTCAATTTATAGTAAAATTTAAAACAGGAGTTACTCCCATTTCTTTCAAGGAGACTGACTGAGTCAACTAGCATCTATAAAGCACCTCCTATTTGCCACTCCTTGTGTGGAGAATATAAAGATTAAAAAGTCTGCTTTCAAGGAGCTCACATTCTAACATATAGCCACAGCTAGAATTCAATTTAATAACCATTTGTTAAGCACTGTGTGCAGAACACCATGTTAAATACCAAGGAAGGCACAGTTTTGATTCCTATCCTCATGAAATATATGTTGTTTTAGGAAACTGTGACCTGTACACAGATAATGTACTATAAAACACGAGAGGAGCTCATGAGAGGAGAGGCAGTATGGTACAGTGGAAAGAGCACTGGCTTTGGAGTCAGAAGACCTGGGTTCAAATAACACCTATGATGCTTTCTGTCTCTGAGCTCTTTAGCAAGTCCCTTAATCTCTTTGGGCCTTTATTTCCTCTTCTATAAAATAAAGAAGTTGGACTGGATAGACTCATTCAGTTTAAATCCATGGGGAATTTCCTGGAGGAAAAGATTTTTTACTCACCAGGGGTAGAAAGGATCAGGGAAGCTCTCTAAAGGAGTTGTGGTTGACCTTTAAAAGAGGGATAGGAATTTAACAAGAAAAGGGGGGAGGAAGGGACATCCCTTCGATACACAATAGTATTTGTAAAGGCACAGAGTTGAGGGGGAGAAATGTGTATTGAGAAAACAGTACTCTAATCTGACACATAAAAATACAGGGAGAGGGAGTAGAGGAAAATACAGCTAGAAAAGGGGGAAGGGCTCAGATTATAGAGAGGCTCAAACACCAGGCTGAAGAATTTGAACTTTAGGTTCTGGAGGGTGGCAAGGAGCCACTTAAGGCCAGATTTCTGCATAAGAAAAGTTATTTGGGGGGCAGTTTGCTGAATGAATTGGAGAGCACCAAAATGGAGGTGGGAAAGCGGGAAGTTGGGAAGTTAGGATACTATTACAGTAGAAGGCAGATTCCACTAGGGTTATATTGGTAAGAAAAGAGAGGAGAGGATAATTTTGATGGTGCTCAAGGAAGAGGAATCGAAATTACCTGATGACTGATTATATATGAGGAGTTAGTTACAAAACCAACATTTAAAGAGCTTCCAAAGTACTTCACAAGCATCATCTCATTTGAGTCTCCTAAGAATTCTGTGAACAGTGCTTACAAGTATTTTCCCTATTTTACAAATGAGGATACTGGGGCTCAGAGAGGTCAAATGCTTTGCTCATGATCACAAAGCTAGTAAGTTCTGGAGGCAGATTTTAATTTCAGATTTTGAGTCTTCTTGATTCTGTGTATCTACTGTGCCAAAGATTCATTTAGTTTCTGTAAAAATTTATTAAATATCTTCTCTATGTAAATGCCCTGTTCTAGGTGTTGGGGATAGAAGTGTGAAGTAGTTCCTGCCTTAGGGAACTTACATTCTATATGGGGCAGGGGGAATGGAATGCAAGACATATACAGATAAATATAATGTAATGTAATTTGAGGAGGGAGGGAAAAATTTCCAAACTTGTGAGGCAGAGAAGATTTTGTGGCAAATGTGGTGGCTGAGATTAGCTCTGAAGGGTGAGAAGGTCCAGATAAAAGGCTTAGGGGAGGAAGGGAGATTGCATCCCAGATTATGAACCTGGGTAACATGGAGAATAGTGGTACTTCTAGGAGAAATATAAAAATTTAGAGGAGGGGTAGACTTGGGGTATATGTGTGGTGGGGAGAGATAATAAATGCTATTTTAGACTCAATGAGTGTGAGATGTTGAGGGAACATCTAGGTGGAAATGTCTAGAAAGCAGGTGAAGACGTGGGACTATTTCAGTCCAGGAGAGAGATTAGGGTTGGATATCAACAAGGGAGTTGTCTGTGTAGAAATGATCATTGAAACTATGGACTCTTTCACCAAAGGAGAGTGGGTAGATGAGAGAAGGCTCTAGAGGGAACTCTCACAAGCACTCATGTTTGGAGGGCAAGAGTTGGATAGTGATCCACTGAAGAGTCATCAGATAGGTGAGATAAACCGTAAGAAGGAAGCATATTGAGTGGCCAAGGGAAAAGACTATTAGTAGTAGGGATGGAGAGGTGATCAACAGTAATAAAAGCTGTAGAAAGGCCAAAGGGAATGAGGAGGATTAAGGAAAAGCTATTTGATTTAGCAGTTTAGAAATCGATAGAGTGATGGTTTGGAGAGCCAGACTGAAGGAAAAGGAGTTGAGAAATGGCAATGCATTGAAGAATCATAGTATTTAGGACTGGGAGATATTTTAGTCTAATATTAGTCTAATAGCCATTAAGGCTAATATTTTGTTTTACAGGTGAGGAAATGGAGGCCCAGAGAGGTGAAATGAGAGGCAGCATAATGTTTTAGATAAAACATTGAACTTAGAGAAAGGAAGACCCAAGATCAAATTTTACCTCAGATGTTTACTAAACTGGGCAAATCTGTTCATCTCTGTAATTCAGTTCACTCATCTGTAAAGTGAACAAGTTTGTAGTTGATGGCCTTTTAAGGCCTTTTTCATCTCTAAATCTATAATCCTGATTCTATGACCAGTCCATTGTCACAAAGCTAATAAGTATCTGGGGTAAGATTCAAACCCAGGTCTTTAGGATTCCAATCACATTTTCCATCCACTTAAGTGAGTGTGGATGATTCTTTCTAGAAGCTTAACATCAAAAAGGATGATACATATCTTGATGAGATGGTAAGGTTTCCAAAGTTTCCAAAGATGGCAGAGCTGGTTTGCAAACACTGGGAAAGAGTTTGGTAATTAGGGAGAAATTGAAGATGAGAAAGTAAGGGAATGTTTAATGGGGCAAGGACCCAGAGGAGATGGGATCAAAGACCCAAAGAGAGAGGTTAGCTTTGGCGAGGAGAACCTCATCCTGAGAAGCTACAGCAATGGAATTTCAACTGGATGAAGAATTTAGAGATGTGAAATAAGGGGAAAGGACATGGTGGATTGCCTTAGTTTTCTCAGTAAATACCAAGTGAGCTCATCTGTTTAGAAAGGAGTGTTGGGGAACTGAGAAAAGAGAAAGTTTCAAGAAGCTACTGTGGTGAGTGATAGTAAATTAAGAATAGTTAAAGAATTACCATGCAGTAGTGAGTGCCCAGTTGGGATTACATGGTATAGAGTCATAGCTGTCATAGTTATGTCCTTTTCTGTACTAAGATGTCACTCCTAATGTGTGTGGGGGAAGCTGGAGGATGTGAGTCACCAGAAAGTTTTGAAAGTGGGAATAAGTATAGGAAATAGGAATTGGACCTGAGGTTTCATTGATGTTGGGAGTCCACTGAACTCCCAGATGAGCGAATGTACCATTGTAGGCCATCACCTTTTTCTGCAACTTACAGTCCTAGTTGCTTAGGACACTTAGAGGTTAAGTGACTGCTCCAGGGATGTATGGCCAGTATGTGTGACAGGCGGCACTTAAAACCCAGGTCCTGCTAATTCTGAGGTAAGTTCTCTATCCACAATGCTATGTTAAAGATGGTTTTGGTTTTCAGTTGTGTCTGACTCTCCATGACCCCATTTGGAGTTTTGTTGGCAAAGACACTGGACTGGTTTGCCATTTCCTTGTCTAGCTCATTTTGCAGATAAGGAAACTGAGGCAAACAGGGTTAAGTAACTTGCTTAAGGTCATGCAGCTAGTGAGTGTCTGAGATTGCATTTGAACTCAGGTCTTTCTGACTCCAGGCCTGGTCATCTAGCTGCCCCATGATTGAACATGGTAGACTAGGTGAATTCGGCACCTATAGACAGAAATAGTGAACTCTAAAGGGGTGACAGATTTTTTTTTTTTTTGAGATAGTTTCATAGCTGTAAAGTATCAGAATAGTGAATCTTCTAAACTCTAGTTCAGTGTTGTTTCTACTGGACCACACTTTTTACCTTTCCAACACTCCCTCTTCCTCCTCCTCCCACAGTGTCTCCCTTAAGTCAACTGTGAAATCAGGTTGGTAAATATTATATTATCAAAATTACCTGAAGAACCTTATACTTTGAAATATTATTAAAGAGACCTTTTTTTAACCCACTGGGTGCTTGTTTCTTGTGTTATGTTATCTTGCTCCCTAGTGATAACTCAGTTCTTGTCACCTAGAAACTGGGCTCACATTTTCCATCTTCCACCCCCAAAATCAATAGGCCAAAAGGGAGAAACTGATTTACCTGCTGGCTGAAACCTTCCTTCTCTGGTTGCTTGAGGAGCTGGAAGAAGAGACATAGATGAGGGGATTTCCTGCAGAGATGTGGTTGGTTTCTGAACTTCCTTGAATGTGGTATCTATTGCCACTCTCCTGCCTTTCCTTGTTGGACTTGAAGCTTGAACGGTTTCCAGGATATGCTTCATGAAGCATTGCTTCCCAGATGGGTCCTTGGAGAAGGAAGAGAGAAGTATTAAGTCACTCACTTGAAACTAGAGAGTGGAAAAGGATAAGATATTGTTACTAAAGTGTGGCATTGGACCAGTTAATGCCTATCTAGAGACCAACTTCCTACTGATCTATTCTCTTCAATGTGATGAGAAGAGATCAGATGCTCTAAAAACAAATGATGTCCTTACCTACCATATGTGAGACCATGTTCTTGGTAGTAGGGGAAATACAAAGATACCTGCTTTTTAACAGTAATAATAAGAAACAAATAGTTAATATGAAATAGAATGTGGTAAATGACATGAACAATGTGATCTGAGAATTCTTAGCTAAGCCAGGTAATTTCCTGCTAGGGAAATTTTGATGGGAAAGAAAAGGGAATTTCATGGAAGAGATGATAATTAAACTAGACCCTAAACAGGATTTCTCTAGAATTGGGGCCAAAGACAAGTCTGTGTAGAAGAGATTATTATATAAGTATGGAAGTGGGAAAGCACTGGTGTAACAAGAAGTGTGTGGGGGCGTTATTTGTCCTGTTGGTTGAAGCAGAGGCTACATTAACGGGAAAGGAGTATATGAGATAAGGCAGGAAGGTTAGGTTAAATTCATATTCTAGAAAACCTTGAATGCTGGGCTAAGTAAGGAGTTTGAATTAGGCAGTGAGATCCACCTTATATCCTTTATCACTGGATCTCCAAGTGTGGTCTGGATACTCCTGGGAGTCCCTGAGACCTTTTCATGGGGTCCATAAGGTCAAAACTATTTTTATAATAACACTAAGATGTTCTTTTTTTATATTTTTTTTTAATTTTTAAATTTTATTTATTTAATTTTTTACATTCATTTTCACAAATTTTTGGGTTCCAAATTTTCTCCCCTTTTATCCCCTCCCCCCACCCCAATACCCCAAGCAATCTAATTTTCCCTATCTCCAATCTGCCCTCTCTTCTGTCATCCCTCCCTTCTCTTGTCTCCATCTTCTCTTTTCTCCTGTAGGGCCAGATGACTTTCTATTCCTCATTAACTGTATGTCTTCTTTCCTAGTTGCAACAACAATACTAAACAGTTGTTCCTAAAACTTTGAGTTCCAAATTCTCCCCATCCCTCCCTCCCCACTCATTCCTTTTGGGAAGGCAGGCAATTCAATATAGGCCATATCTGTGTAGTTTTGCAAATGACCTCCCTGATAGTCGTGTTGTGTAAGACTAACTGGATTACCATCCCTCCTAACCTGCCCCTCATTGTTTCTCTTCTGTCTCTTGATCCTGTCCCTCCCCAAGTGTTGACTTCAAATTGCTCCCTCCTCCCTTTGCCCTCCCTTCCATCATCCCCCCCTTGCAATATCTCCTTCTCCCCCACTTTCTTATACTGTAAGATAGGTTTTCATACCAAAATGAGTGTGCATTTCACTCCTTCGTTTAGTCAAATGTGATGAGGGTAAACTTCTTGTTTTTTTTTTTTTTCTCAGCTCTCCTCTTTTTCCCTCCACTAAGCAAAACTCCTACCTGCCTCTTAAATGACATATAGTTGCCCCCTTCCATTTCCCCCTCTTTCCTCCCACTACATTTCTCTCTCACCATTTACCTTAATTTCTTTTAAGGTATGGTGCCATCCTATTCAGTTCAATCTGTGCTCTCTATCTCTGTCTGTGTGTGCATGTGTGTATGTGTGTGCATGCGTGTACATGTGTATGTGTGGTCCCACCAACTACCCAGATACTGAAAAGTTTTAAGAGTTAGAAATATTGTCTTTCCCTGTATGAATGTAAACAGTTCACTTCTGGTAAGTCCCTTAAGACTTCTCTTTGCTGTTTACTTTTTCATGCTTCTTCTCATTCTTGTGTTTGAAAGTCAAATTTTCTTTTCAGCTCTGGTCTTTGTATTATACTCAGTTTAGCTGGGTAGGTGATTCTTGAGTCCTAGTTCCTTTGCCTTCTGGAATATCCTATTCCACGCCCTTCGATCCCTTAATGTAGAAGCTGCTATATCTTGGGTTATCCTGATTGTATTTCCACAGTACTGGAATTGTTTCTTTCTAGCTGCTTGCAAGATTTTTTCCTTGAGCTGGGAGTTCTGGAATTTGGCCACAATGTTCCTAGGAGTTTCTCTTTTTGGATCTCTTTCAGGTGGTGATCGATGGATTCTTTCAATACTTATTTTGCCCTCTGGTTGTAGAATGTCAGGGCAGTTTTCCTTGATAATTTCATGGAAGATGATGTCTAGGCTCTTTTTTTGATCATGAGTTTCAGGTAGTCCCATAATTTTTAAATTGTCTCTCCTGGATCTATTTTCCAGGTCAGTTGTTTTTCCATGAGATATTTCACATTCTCTTCCATTTTTTTGTTCTTTTGGTTTTGTTTGGTGATTTCTTGGTTTCTCATAAAGTCATTAGACTCCATCTGTTCCATTCTAATTTTGAGAGAACTATTAAATTCAGTGAGCTTTTGAGCCTCTTTTTCCATTTGGCTCATTCTGCTTTTGAAAGCATTCTTCTCCTCACTGGCTTTTTGAACCTCCTTTGCCAATTGAGTGAGCTATTTTTCAAGGTGTTAATTTCCTCAGCATTTTTTTGGGTCTCCTTTACCAAGGTATTGACCCGTTTTTCATACTTTTCTTGCATCTCTGACATTTCTCTTCCCAGTTTTTCCTCCGCCTGTCTAACTTGCTTTTCAAAATCCCTTTTGAGCTCTTCCAGGGCCTGAGCCCACCCCCCACCCCCCTGGGGTGTCTGGGGTACTGAGGCCCCGCCCTCCACGTCTTTCCCTGATGGCAAGGATACGTCCTCGTCATCAGATCCGAAGGTCAGGATCATTTGCATTTGTTGGAAAAAACTCTCTATAGTCTTATTTTTCTTCCCTTTTCTGGGCATTTTCCCAGCCAGTTACTTGACTTCTGAGATTCCTTTCCACCCCCGCCTGGATCCGCCCAGCTAGTGCTTGGCCTCTGAGATTTAAATGGGCTTTCCTCCTGCAAGCTGTCAATCAGTGAGCTTTAGTTCAGGTGCTGGGGTGGGGGCAGGGCCGCCTCCCAGGCTCAGTTCCCTCAGGGGCTGTATGTAGAGACTTTCAGGAATGGAACTGGTGGGGGCGGGGTGGGGGGCCCCACCTCCCAGGCTCAGTTCCCTCAAGGGCTTTATGCAGAAGCCTTCAGTAATAGAGCGGGGTGGGGGCAGGGCCATCTCCCAGGCTCAGCTCCCTCAGGTTTTATGCAGGAACCTTCCGTAATGAAGATCCTGCCTGCTGCTTGGGGATTCCTGAGTCCCTGTCCGCTGCTGCCTCAGCCGCCGCCCACACCTCTGCCTCCGCCGCTTCCTGCCCCGTCTCTGCCGCCGCCACTTCCTCCCTAGGGGGCCTGAGTCATGGAGACGCTCCGCTCCCCTCCTCCAACCTGGCCTTCTCTCGCTGACCTGTAGCTTCTGTGGGCGGAGGGACTTTCCCAGCTGCCGGAGCTTCCGTCTCTGAAGCCTGCTCGGATCAGCTTCTCTGGGGCCGCGGCCAGGGCAGCGCTGGGGGTGGGGTCCACTTTCCGGGGTGCGACGGACCCTGGGGACGGGGCTCCAGGGCTCCCTGGAACGGAAATCTCTTCCACTCCATTTCTGCACACCTTGTATTGACCCAGAAGTTATGGGGGTCTCTTTTTACATTAATTCTATGGGCTTTGGTTTCGGAGCTCGTAAACGTGCGTCCTTCTACTCCGCCATCTTGGCTCCGCCCCTGATGTTCTAATTTCTAATATATCAAATATTAATAGCTATGACCCATGTAAACAAAAGCTCTTCTGGGTCCTTGATAATTTTTAGATGTATGAAGGGTTCCTGAGACCTAAGAATTTAAGAACCATTCCTATCAGTGTGAGTTCAGGTTCAAATTTATAGGTTCAAGTTTTGCCTCTGACATATTGGCGTGTGAAACTCTGGACAATCCACTTCACTTCTTAGGCTACTCTCTAAGACTTTGAGTTGAAGAGAGGCTTGTGAACTGCACTGGTAGAAGTTTGCTAATCTGGGAGTTCCCTGTGCCAATCACAGATCTGCTTTCAATCCCTTGAAGCTATTTTTCAGCATTTTCTCAGTTAAACAAATGTGATCAGGGAATGGGAACTTCTGGTTAATTGTTACCATATATCCCATGGGATAAATGGGAATATTAGCTTCAAGCAAGGTTGTAGGTAGCCACAGGGCATGCTAGGACAGGAGGCTAAGGTTAGGCAGGAAGATTCTGACAGCCATTACAAGTCAAAGCCAGGGGATTAAACAAAGAAAGTTGATTATGAGTCAGTAGTGGGATATTTAATTCAAATAAAGCTAATGGGATTTTAGGTTCCATTGAGGAGCATAGTATGGAGGACCAAGGAGGTCAGAAAATCATAGCTTTAGACCTAGAAGGGACTTTAGAGATCATCTAGCTTAACCTCCTCATTTTACAGAGAAGAACTACTAGGGCAGAGTTTGTCCAAGACCAAATAGATTCTTAGTAGCTGAACCTGAAATCCTGGAACCCAGGTCCTGACTCCAAACCCAGCATTCATAGGAAACAGTCTTGCTGTGCTCTTCCCTGCTCACATCTTCTTAGGAGTATTGTGTTCAGTTCTGGGAACCATATTTTGGGAAGGATGTTGACAAACTACGGAGTCTCAGAGGAAGGTGACTTTATAGTTTTGAGGTGACACCAAATGAAGATATGTTGAATAAGCTGAAGGTGTTTTGCGTGGAGAAGAGCAGACCTGGGTGGGACATAAAAGTTGTCTTCAAGTATTTGAAGGGCTATCACATGAAAGAGGTAATAGACCTTTTCTGTTTGACTTTGGAGGACCAAAAACAAATTTATGCTTGAGGAGTTGCTGGGGTCGAAGACTTCCTAATAATTAGAGCTGTGTAAAAGTAGAATGAATAAGTTATCTGTGGAGCTCATGAGGTCCTCCTCTCTGAAAGTCTTCAAGCAAAGGCTGGATGACTACTTGTTGGGTATAGGGAAGACAGGATTCTTTTTTGTATATGGATTGGACTGAAATTTGGTGATTCCTGTAAATCCTGGTATTCTCAGCCCAAGGCCTGGGAACTGTGATAAAATAAGGAAAAAGAGCCATGTTATATAGATCAAGAAAGACAAGCAAAGGTCAAATTATTGAAAGGTCAAAGAATGAAGGAGGAAGAAACAGCACAGACATAAGAGTTATATTTGAAAGAATCCAAGAGTAGAAATCAGGAGATTTGGGTTCGGCCCCTCTCAGTTCTGACCTTTTTTGCATGTGTAACCCCGGGCACATCATATATCTCTTTGATCCTTAATTTGTTCACCTATTAAATCCTCATTTTATTTGATTGCTACTGTTCTGTTAACAATGGCAAATATGAAAAATACCCAGAATTCCATAAAGACTGATGTAAGTGATATAAAGCAGGGTCAACAGAATAGGGAAAATAGAAATGGCCACATCTTTTTTAAAGGAAACAGTTATATAAGGATATAGATGAATGAAAGCTCAAATGGGGAACAAGTTATTATTTGGTCATATTTAATATTTTTTCATTTAAAAATATAAACAGTTTGGATTTTATGACTTTATTGAGGAAGGGGTAGGTCAATTTCCTTCTTTTTCTCCATTAAAAAATGAAGAAGCTTAAATAAACTGTGTTCCAAATTTCCTTCGAGCCCATGCCTTGCATGTTCTGGGACAATAGCTTATAGTTGCCTAGTGCTCAACAACTTTCAAAGCACTTTGATGTACATGGTCCCACTTGATCTTCACAAGAGAGATAGCCTGGCCTGAGACAAGTGTTCCTCAATAGGGCTGTGACCTGATCAGAGGATAGAAGTCATTTATTCTTTGTCATAGTTTATGATCCTTCCTTTGTGTAGGCAGGTAGACAAGAGCCTACAAAGTCTACGGTAGGTGTTTGAAGTCAGAGAAAGGCAAAGTTTCTGAAGCTATATGCTGATCTTGTAACCACAGAACCAAGAGACTAAGATCTTCTAGGGTTTTAAAAAGTTATTTTGTTGTATATTTGAAAGGAGTAGCAAATAGTGCATAGTAGATTTGCAGTTTCATGTACAGTCATCTTTTTTTTTTTGTACCGTGATATGGAAATGCTTGTTTTATTCGATAGATTAAAATTAAAATTTTAAAGAGAGACAGCTGTCCAAGTCTGTTATTATGTTGAAGGAAATCAAATTCGATGACTAATCTGTATTCCTCTGAGTTGTTATACCTGCATTTTAGATTCCTGCTTGCTTTTCACACCTATTGAATGCTTAGCTCTTCCTGTTTCAGCCTGTGCATCACTGAGATCCCAAGCTGTTCTTGCTTGGTTAGCTTATAAAAGAGCCTTTCCTTTAGCATGTCAGTGCAGGGAGGGTGGGGATCAAATTTCCTGTCTGTTGTGAGCAAGAATTACCTACTATGGATATTCACTATGGCTGAGTTCGTCATGATGAAGAGGAGACTTACAGGTATTACCTTGGGAAACTTGGAGGTAGGAGGATCCTGCTTTTCTAGCCTTGATAGTTCAACTTATTTACTGTATGTGACCTTGAGTGAGTAATCTTTTTATATCTCAGTTTCTTTATCTGTCAAATGGGGTTTGTAGTTATTGTCAGACTCCTTGCTTTTAGGATAGTACTTCATAAATCTAAGTTGTTATTAATTAACAGAGAAAATCTTTCAGAGCTCCAAATATGCATGTGCAAGCAAGTCGCTTTACCTCTCTACCCTCTTCCATGAAGTGAGGGTAATAATGTTGATGCTACCTGCCTCCAAAGGTTTGTTAGGAAGCTCCAACGAGCTAGTATTTGCAAAGTGATCAGCAAACTTTAACTGCTAGATAAATGCCAGTTATTAATAAATTAATGATATAACTCACATTTCTGTACTGTTTTATCACTTACAAGGTACTTTCCTCACAATGAGCCCATAAAGTAGGTAGTGGAAGAACTAATATGCCCATTTTACAAAATGAGAAAAGTGATATTCAGATGAACTGCCTTGCCTCAGATCATACATAAATATTCATATGGACTATTGTTCCCTAACCAATGGTAGAGCCTTCTGAGCTCATATTGGTCTGATCAGTCATAGTCAAGCACACTGTATCTTGAGTCCAATGTAATGATGTCATTTTGATCCTCTTTGAGAATGAAGGACAAAACATACAACTACAAGTAAGCTATAGATTTTATGATCCCAAATCCAAGTCTTTTCCAACAACACTGAATAATGGGTTTTATCGTATATTTCTATAGCTTTTATTTTACTCTGATTCATTCCTCTCATCATATCATAAATAGTCAATGTTTGGTTTCCTTTTACTTGTGGATGGTCAATGTTTTATTTAAGTGAATTAGCACATCTGTAGAAAATAAATGATCCTCTGAGCATCAAGAAATGCTCAGAAGGGAGCATTTTCCAAGAGCCATTTGAGTTTCTTTGAATGAATATATCCTTGACCTCTCTACTTATCAGTAACAATTCACAAGCATAGTCTGTTATTTATTTATTTTTCCTTTATTCCTGTATTTGTTTAATTCTTCATCTGTTCACATACTGTCAAAAACACAAATAGAAGGAAAAATCAGGCATTACCTAGAGGAGAGAGTCTCCCCTCCCCCATCAAGAGGGAACATCAGTAAATCCAAGGCCAGCAGGCTGTTAAAGGAGGTTGGTCCGCAGAGACTATTTAGTTCTGACAGTCCAGCCATCTGGAAAACTTTGGATTGCATCAGTTACTAGCAAGACCCGGGTGCCCCCTATCAGTTTCTTTCCAAAATGTAGACTGCAATTGTAAACCTTGGGAAAGTGTTGTCTTTGTTTTTCCAACAGTTCACCCCCTTCTGGATTACTAGAGATCATACTTACCCCTGTGTTTTCCTTTTGTCATGGTTCATTCTAATAATTGATCATTTGATTGAGAATGAACCATGTCATAAGTACACACCATGTAAACCTCACATAAGGCTCTAGTAACCCAAACCTGATGAATCATAGGAGAACTGTATCAAAGAATCAGAAGAAGAGGGGTCTTAGAGTAATAGAACCATAGAATGTTAGAACTGGAAGAGATTCTAAAATATACAAAGCCTAAGAGGATCCTAGAGAACATCTAGTTTATGCTCACTTTAGAGATGAGAAAACTAAAGACTAAAGAGTCACCTCACTTTGTGTCATCACTCTTATTCCTTTCTTATTCCTTTGTGTTATCCCATGTTCTAGAACTTTTTGAGCCTCTTTTCCATCCATTGAAATTTACAGAGCCTTATTAGGTAAATGACTATGGAAGAAGAGTGAACAGAGAGGCGAGAGCACTGGAGTCTGGAGACCCAAATTCTTGCTTCTCTTCACCCCTGCTGCCCACATTCATTACCTTACTGCTTGACCTTGGCCAAGGTGCTGAAGCTCTCCAGGTCTGCTTTTCCTCATCTGTTAAAGGAGGGTGTTGGATTGAATGGTATCTAAGGTGAAGCATTAGACCTATAAACTAGAAAGAACAGGGTTCAAATTCTACCTTTATGTGACCACAGGTAAATAACTAAACCTCTCTGAACCTCCCCTATATTATCCTCATAATAACAGCTACTTTCTAAGGTGGTTGTGCAGCCCAGATGATATAATGCACATAAAGCACTTTGAAAATTTAAAGTGCACTATAAAGGTGAGGTCTAGGATGAACCTAATTCCCAATGAGGTGTTAATGACTATTAACACCAAAGACAGGAACTTTTATAATATTTTCAGCCTTTGCAAGGAATTCTTAACTTGGGATCCAGGAACTTAAAAATATATGTAGATAGATAGATAGATAGATAGATAGATAGATAGATAGATAGATAGATAGACTGACCTACAATATAACTGATTTTTTTGGTTAGGGGCAACTAGGTGGTTCAGTGTATAGAGCATCATTGCAGGAGTCAGGAGGACCTGAGTTCAAATCTCACCTCAGACACTTGACACTCACTAGCTGTGTGACCTTGGGTAAGTCACTTAACCCCAATTGCCTCATCCTGGGTCATCTCCAGTCATCATGATGAATATCTGGTCACTGGATTCAGATGGTTCTGGAGGAGAAGTGAGGCTGGTGACCTGCACAGCCCTCCTTCGTTCAAAACAAAGTCAAGTGCAAGTCATGTCATTATTTCTCTGATGCCATGGTCTTCTTTGGTAATGAAGGACAAACACACACACACACACACACACACACACACACAGAAAATTTATTTCTTTGATAATCCTATATCTTCTATTTCATGCATTTAAAAAAGTATTGTTCTGAGAAGGGCCAGTGACACAAACCTCTGCTTTAAGCAAAGAAAAAGGAATTTAAACCCTTCCTTCCCGGCACAAGCACAAAAATCTCTCACTTGTTCCTGTAGGGCAATAATTCCTAACTTCAGTTTGAGACCCAATTAGATGTCAGTGCTATGAGCATGGCTATGTCATGTGATTATGTTGATTTTCAGGCTATCAAGAGAGCAAATAATAATAGGATTGAGAGCTGGAAGGACTCTCATTTTACAGATGACTGGACTGAAGTCCATCCTGAGAGACAAACCAACTTGCTGAAGCTTGCATTTAGTACATAGCAGAGTAGGGATTTTGGACCTGAATCAGCTGGCTCCAAATCCAGTGCTCTTTCCAAAAGAACTCACATTGTCTCATGAACAGGAAAAGGGACATGTGTTTATATAGGTTCAGGTTGGACCCTGTCTAAAATACCAGTGATCTGGTCAACCTGGCATCTGGGATTTGTCAATTCTGTTCAACAAACAGTCCTTCAGGAACTGCTATGTGGAATGGGGAAAGGTGTGGCACAGAAAGATAGAGGACTGTCCTTGGAGTTGGGATGACTGGGTTCAAGTCGATCAGTTTTTCTGATATGTATTAGCTGGTGCAAGTTATTGAACCTGTCACTGCCCCAGGCAATTCCTTAAGACTATGATTTCTGGGAGAGTTTACATACTGGGAGTGTTCCATAAGTAGGAAATCTCAAGTTTGGGCCACCACCACCCCTTCCCATATAATTAATTGGTTTTAGGGATACAAAAATAAATATAATAGACTGGGCTCTTGAGAAGCTTACTGCCTAATGAAGGTGCTCACAATCTGATAAGAGTCCAGGCTTTATGTTATTCCTTCCAGAGAGGATCTCAGGGCCTTCTACCTAAAGGAACCCTTCTTGAGGGAATTTCAGTTAGTGACAGGCAGCCTGCCAGAAGGGGAAAGAAAGGGTTTTTATTTGGGGAAGGGATGAGAGAATGAGGGAATGTTGAGACAAAGTCCATTGAATTCAGAGTAAAGCTGGGCATCTCTAAATCCCTTCCTTTCAGAGTACAACAGCACTGAGATGTTTAACCAATTTTGTTGTGAAGCATTAAAAAATGAGCAAATCTCTAGTGCAATTTTCTCTCCTTTATTAATCGAGCCCTCCGAGGGTCGATAGAGACTCATTTCAGAGTATTACAGCTCATTTTGTACCTGAATTGCAGTGCTTGTGCCTGGAAAAGATCAACAATGCAAGCCAAAAGCATCAGACCTTGATAGTGTGGGGTCTCTCCTGTTTCAGTCAAACAAATTTGATAAAGCTGCATTATGTTCCCTGAAGAGACAACGGCTCTCCAAGCATACAATCCCAGGGAAAAAGTCATGTTTCTGCTTTCAGGATTTGTCTTAATGCCCTGAGAGTTCAAACAAGTTATTGTTTCTTGCTTATATAAAGCTGAGATTCTCCTCTAAAAGAAGATATACACACCTCTTTACTTTGTGTGTATGTGTGCATGCACATATATGTTAAACCATACTATACTTATTTCTCTTTATTAGTACTTTCCCTGGAGGTGGATAACATCTTCCTGGATAGGTCCTTTGTGGATGATTTGAGTATTTATAACACTCAAAATAACTTAGTCATTCATGGTTGTTCTTCAAACACTAATGCTATTACTGTATACAACATTCTCTTGGTTCTGCTTGTCTCACTTTTCATTATTTCATGCAAGTCTTTCTGTATTTTTCTAAAATTAATCAGCTCATCATTTCTTATAGCACTGTAGTATTCCATCAAATTATATACCACAACTTGTTTAGCCATTCACCAGTTGATGGGCATCCCCCTCAATTTCCAGTCCTTTGCCAGCACAAAGAGAGATGCTATAAATATTTTAGAACATACAGGTTCTTTTCCTTTTTTTCCTGATCCCCTTGGGAAACAGACTGTAGTGGCATTGCTGAGTCAAAGGGTATACACAGTTTTATAACTTTTTGAGGTATAATTCCAGATTGCTCTCTAATATGGTTGGATTGGTTCACAGTTCCATCAGCAATGTATTAGTGGAATTTCTAAAGTAGGGTTATTCTTTCATGAGTTTGTGGTAGAAAGAACACTGGTCTTGGAGACAAAAAGCATGGATTCAGATCTCAAATTTGATACTAATTATGTGGTCTTAAAAGCAAGTCATTTTCCCATCTGAGGCTTACTTTCCTCATCTGTAAAATGAGATCTGTAAAAATCTGTAAAACTTAATACACTAAGTATCTCATGGAGTTGTTGAAGACACATTTCATGAAAAAGCAACAGCTTAACTAGGAACTTGAGAGCCAGCCATGCCACCTTATGTTTCGATATAGAAATGTGAGAAATTATTTCAAATGAAAAGAACTCTAGGTGTTCAGTTAGAAGACCCGCATCACAGATAGCATCTTAAGAATGACAGCTGGAAGAGGGGACTTGTAAGGTCATCTAGTTCAGCAGTGTTATTTTACAGATGAAGAAACTGAGGTTCAGAGAGCTTGTGGCTTTCCCAAGGTCACACAGTAATAAGTGCCAGAGTCAGGATTCAAACTCAGTTCATTTGATGTCAGAACCATGGCTCTTCCCTTGGAGACATACTGCAACTGAGTCCTGTTCTACCATTTAGCCCTGGGACTTGTAGATAAATGACTTCAATGCACTGGGGATAATCATACCTGTCAATCCTCAAAGAAATATTGAGAGCAGCATTCTGAATCATAGAATCTCAGGATGGGATTTGGCAGAACTTATTATAAAACTTGTACTGAATGGGAATTCCTTCTACATCAGATCTAACAAGTAGCTATCCACATTTTGCTTAAAGACCTCCAGTGCATTTCTTCTTTCATAACATGACTAATTTGGAAATAGATTTTACATGATTACACAATATAGCTTATATCAAATTGCCCTCTTAAGGAGAGAAAGGAGAACATTTGGAACTCAAAATTTTATTTTAAAAATGTTAAAAATTGTCTTTACATGTAATTGGAAGAAATCAAATACTATTTTTTAAAGGACTTCCAGTGTGTGTGGGGGTGACCCTTCTTCCCCATCCCCCAAGTTTTTATTGATATGCTGTTTTTTATATCATTACAGTTTCTCCAGTACCCTTCCTTCTCCTCCTCCCATGGAACAATCTCATGTAATGCCATTAAATGCTGTTAAAAATAGCATCTTTAAGACAAAAAAAAAAATAGAAAAAGAAGAAAAATCAGCTCATCAATACTTTGAAAAAAATCAGAAAATGCAGTGGGCAATACTTGTACCCAAGAGCTTTTAAAAAATATTCTTTGGGAAATATAAACTTGAGAAGTATCAACAAACATGAATGTTTTCATATTCAGTGTACAGAAAAAGATAATTGTATATGAAACCATGAATCTCTACTATACAAGCTTTTGGTTTTTTAAAAAATGTATATTAAATTTAACATGATGATATCATACCAATAATGCCCTGTTTGTATCCCCTTTTAATTTGTTTTTGTAATCTTTTGTGTATTTTTAAAAAATACTTAATTGATGACTGAAAGTAAGAGTTGAAAGAGATCTCAGCTAACATCTAGTCCCACACATAAACAAAAGAGTCCCTGACTGTTTCATCCCCCAGAGCGGTCATCTGTCCCATATTGATAGACCTTGACTTCTAAGGAGGAGGAACCCACCACTTCTTGAGTCAAGCCCTTGCACTTTGGGACACTTCTAATTGTTAAGAAGTCTTTTTTTTTTTTTTTCCAGACATTAAATCCTAAACTGAGCTCTTTGCAACTTCCATCCATTAATCTTGGTTCTGTCCTCTGGGGCTCAATAGAACAAAGTGTAATCCTTCATTCAAATACCTGAAATATAATTCCCATGTCTCCCCCATCTCCCTAATCTTCCCCCAAGTCTTGTTTACTCCAGGCTAAGCATCTTCAGTTGCTTTTTTTTCCAGCTGATCTTCTGTGTCAAGAACTCATTGCTCTTCACCATCCTGGTTGCCTTCCTTTTGACACTCTCTAGCTGATGAAGGTCGTCCTTAATTTGAGGTGCCTAGAACTGAAATCAGTAATCTAGATGAGTTTTGATGAGGAAATTATCCTATTTCTGGACTATTTTCACCCTCCTACCTCAAAATGCAGTCCAAGATTGCACACACATTGAGTTTGCAGTTCCCTAAAATCCCCAGATCCTCCTTAGGACAACTGCTGTTGATCCATTTCTCTTCTGTCTTATATTTGCAGAGCTAATATTTTGTACCTAAGTATAAGACTTTATGTTTATCCCTGTTGAATTTCATCTTTTTAGATTCAGTCCAGTGCTCCAGCCTGTCATGATCTTTTAAGATGTTGACTGTTATTCAGTGGGATAGCTCTCTTTCCCAATTTAATGTCATTTGCAGATTTGATGATCATATCATCCGTACCTTTAATCTAAGTCATTAATGAAAAATTTAAACAGGACAGGTCCAAGTACAGGTATCTGGGATACTTTCATTGGAGATCTCTTACCATGCCACCATGACCCTGAGTCATTATAGTAACAACCTTTGAGCCGGGACACAAAATGAGTTTGAGTACATCTAATCCACATTTCTCTATCTTCTCCACAAGAATAACATGAGATCCTTTATCAAATCTTTGCTAAGATCAAGGTAAACCATGTCCATAGTATTTCTTTCGTCTATTTGTTGGGTAATCCTGTCTGTAAAGGAAAGTTGTCTCTTGATAATCAACCCTTTCCTTTCTAGATATTCACCCAACTATCTCTTTAATGATCCTTGCTAAAAATGTTGTCATTCCTCCTTTCCCCCCTTTAATAAATGTAGACAACTTTTGCCTGTCTATAATCCTGGGCTACCTCTCTTGGCTTTTATTATCTTACTTTCATTATCTTTCAGATAACACTCCCCGAAAACAATCACAGCTGCAAGGTCTTTCAGCACCTGAGGATATGTTTGTATGGACCAGGTGATTAGAATTCATTAAAGGCGCTAGGCTCTCTCTTATTATCTTCTTGCTTATCCTGCCACTAGTCATTTTTATTCTGTCACTTCCAAAGAAAAGATCTTTTCTCTTTTGCAGAGAAAAAGAGAAAGAAAATAAAAATTGAATTCCACCTTCTTTCTGTTGTCAGTTATCATCATCTCTTCTACCCCAAGCAAAAATCCTATCCGTCCTTTGAGTTTCCTTGATGTTCTTTTCTTTTAAAATTTTACTCTCATGAGTAGGATGTTTAACATGGGAAGAGAGAATTTTGGAGAATTATGATAACCCGTTTTCAAATATTTGAAGGGTTAACATGTAGAATAGGGATTAGGCTCGTTCATCTTGCTAAAGTGGTTCAGAACTGCAGAGAGGTAGATGTAGGCTCCCTCTCAGGAAAACCAGCTGACAGTGGGAGCTGTCCAAAAGTATAATAGGCTGTCTGTGAAAAGAGTGAGTTCTTCACTACAAATATTTAAGGGATAGCAGGATGACCATTGTTGGTGATGTGCTAGAGTGAGGTGCTACCTTGTTCAGGTAGAAGTTGGACTAGGTAGCCTTTCAGGTCTTTTACGACAGATTCTGTGATTGCAGAATAAATCAAACCACTTTCAGAAAAGATCAGTCTTTTGAGAAGGGACAAAGGCTGCTTTCAGAAAAGATCAGTCTTTTGAGAAGGGACAAAGGCTGCTTTCAGATAAGATCAGTCTTTTGAGACGTGAGGAATCCTTTTGTAAAATATATATATATATATATATGTAAATACATATATGCATGTATACACATGTGTATATATACAGTGCATACATGTGTGCATAACCACACATGTGTATACATACATAGATACACAGGTGCAATATACACATATTATGCATGTACACGTTGGTTGGTTTATTATTGTCCTTCGTTCTCAAAGAGGACCAAAGTGACATCACCATGATAAAGTGAGATTTCAGTGTGTACCACTGTGGCTGATCAGACCAATACAAGCTCGGAATGCTCTACCACAGCTTGAGCACAGATTGTGTGAACATTTGGGGCAGTTCCTCCAGATTTGCTCATCCTATGTTTCCTTTCTGCTATTTCAATGCTGCTTTGCTCATATAGCACAGCACCTTTTCTGATGTAAGCACGCCATGCTAAGCGATCCTGTCTGTGCCAGTGTCTCCTATGTTGCACAGTCAAATCCAAAGTTCTTGAGGGAGACCTTGAGAGTATCCTTGTATTACTTCTTCTGGCCACCATGTGATCGCCTGCCCCATGTGAGTTCTCCATAAAATAATCTTTTTGGCTAATGTCCACTTTGCATTCAAACAATGTGGCCAGCCCACCAGAATTGTGCTCTCTGAAGCATAGTTTGAATACTTAACAGTTTAGTTCAAGTAAGGACCTCAGTGTCTGGTACTTTATTCAGAATCTTCCTAAGACAGTTTAAATGGAAGTAATTCAGTTTCCTGTCATGGCGCTGGTAGACCATGTTTCACAGGTATGCAACAATGAGGTCAGCACAATGCCACTGTAGACTTTCAGTTTGGCAGTCAGTCTAATACCTCTTCTCTCCAGACTTTTCTTTGGAGCCTCCCAAACACTGACCTAGCTTTGGCAATGCATGTGTCAACCTCATTGTCAATGTGTTCATCCCTGGAAAGTACACTACCAAGGTCAGTGAACTTATCCACAGCATTCAAAACTTCTCCATTTGTTGTAACCAATGCTTCTACATATGGATGATGTGGTGGTGACTGATGGAGCACCTGTGTTTTCTTGGTGTTAATTATTTGGCCAAAATTAGTACAGGTAGCAGAGAATTGATCCATACTTTGTTGCATTTAAGCTTCAGAGATTGCATTGAGTGCACAATCATCTGCAAACAGAAAATCATGCACCAGCACTCCCTCCACTTTGGTCTTGGTTTGTAGACTTTTCAAGTTGAAAAACTTACCATCAGTACAGTAGTTGACCTTGATGCCATGTTCACCCTCATTGAGAGTATTTGACATAATAACTGAAAACACAATGCTAAAAAGCATGGGAGCAAGCACACAGCCCTGTTTCACTTCACTGTTTCATAGATACACAGGTGAAATATACACATATTATATGTGTTCATGGTACATACATACATACATACATACAAGTATACACACACAGCATGTGACCAGTATGTGACCTTGGACAAGGCACCTAATTCTGGAGGGTATGAAACAAGCCTAGTTTCTTTGGTCTCTATCACAATAGAATTAACTACCATTTGAATATAGTTTATAATTTGTTTGGATGGTTGGGTATGTGGTGAATATGACCTTGGAGACTAAAAGGTCAGCTTTTGTCTAAGGCACAGAACCCTTTATTAAATGGGAGCCAGGGTTCAGTTTTGATAAATAATTTCTAGGTTTACTTAGGTCATGAGGATAATGTGGTTTTAGAGTTTGTGGGCACTCTAGAGATCAATTTTGTTTATTGTGCTGTATTTCAGAAGTGAAAGGTACCTCAGAGTTCTTCTAATCTGTCATTTTACAAGTGAGAGAACTGAGCCTCAGGGAGGTTAAATAACTTCGTAAAGGTCAATCAAGTGGTAAGTATCATCTGAAAAGAGTAATTGACTAGTCATTAATTACAAGGTAGTGAACCTCAGAAGTGAGCTTTAAAGCTAGATTCCTGTGAATTCTGACCCAGGACCAGTGTTCTCATTACTATACCAATTCCTTCCCCAACTCCATTTTACAGATGAATAGCCCAGACACACAAATCAACTTCCTTTTTCTCCCCAGAGCTTAGCATTATGCCTGGCACATAGTAGGTGTTTAATAAATGCCTATTGTTAACTTATTTCTGTTTCAAAACTTCTCACTATACCATCCTGTTTCTAACTTGCTTTCTGCTAGGTGAAGAAAAAGAAATTAAACTGTGTGTTTAACATACACAGAGCTGTACAAGATGGGTTATTTTTACAGTTGTTTCAGGTTGTAAATTCACTACCCCTTCTCCCTTCCCCCTCTGTTACTGCATGACCTCATTAAATCATATTATGTAGCCAACCAGAGCTGCTTAGGTTCTACAGATAAAGGCTGTAGCTCTTGTTAACCTGGAATGTGAGTACTCTCTCAAATCACCCATGCATCATATTTTGTGTTAAAGAAAGGAGCAGAGAAGTAGCAAGCTGAGGGAACTTTGGAGTTTACTATTTGTGATCCTGTCATCTCAACTGGATACTTCAACTCATCATATAAATGAATTAGTCCTATATAACAAGCACTCCCAAATCAGTCAGAAAGCATTTAGGAAGAACCTACTATGTGCTAGACTCTGAGGATGCAAAGACAAAAATGCAAATAGTTCCTATTCTCAGGGAGCTGATGATCTAACTCAGGGAGAAAATATGTACCTCTATAGATGTGTGTAATATAAACTACAAGCTGGTTTTGGTAGGGTTGGGGGAGGCAGTAGCCTCTGGGAGGAACCAGGAAAAAATAAATATCAAGTAGAAAGTGACATTTGATCTGAGCCTTGAAGGAACCTAGAGGTTCTTCTGAGACACAGGAATAAGGAAGAAATGTAGTACAGTATGGGGGTAGGGGGTGGAGAGGGGGAAGAAGGAGAGTCAGATAGCAAAGGCACAGAGTCAGGAGATGGGGTGATTTGTTTGAGGAACAAAACAAGATAAATAGTTTGACTAGACCTTAGCATGGCGAAGGGGAGTGACATGTCAGGTTGATAGGTTGTGAAGGATTTCAAATGCTGAACTGTAGTTTGTATTTTATCCTAGAGACAATTCAGAGTCATCAAAGATTCTTTTGCAGTTATAACATGGTCAAACCTTGATTTAAAAAAAAATACATTTTATTAAGATCTTTCATTTTTTACATCATCTATGTTCTCTAATGTATATGGCACTTCCATTAACCCTGCCCCCAACCTCCCCCACCCCAGAGCTATCCCTTACAAAAAAGAATTTTTTAAAAAGAGGGAGGAAAAAAAGCTCATCAAAAGTAATTAACATCAAGTCTAATGACCTATATTTCATACCTGGTGTACCCACTTCAGAAAAAAAAATGTCTTCTCTCCTTTCTTTGAATTTAAGATTAGTCATTTTAATGTCAGTTTTGACTGTGTTCTTTCCATTGATATTAAATTTGGAATGCTTCTGTGTATTGTTTTCCTCGATCAGTTTATTTCATTTTGTATCAGTTTATGTCTTCCCATGCTTCTTTGTATTCGTGAAATTGTTTCTTTTCCCCCCTGCTTAATAGTTTTTTTATTTTTTCCAGTTACATGTAAAGATAGTCTTCAACATTCACTTTTGTAAAATTTTGAGTTTCAAATTTTTTCTCCCTCCCTTCCCCTTTCCCCAAGACAGCAAGCAATCTGATATGGGTTATACATGTACAGCATGATATTGTTTCTTATAGAGCACAGCAATATTCAGTTACATTCATTTACCACAACTTGCTTAACTATTCTGTAGTTTTTGGATGTGTACTTTGTTTCCACTTCTTTGATACCATAAGAAATATTGTTCACAAACATCTTGTTCTTTTCGCCATTGATTTCCTATAGCTAGCTGTGAAATGTCTAGGTCAAAGATTATGGATATTTTAGGGTGCGAATCATTCCATGATTCCTCCAGCATTTACTATATGTATGTTTTGTCATCTTTGCCAGTTTTTGAGGGGTGTGAGATCATAGGGGAAAGTTTCACCCTAGTTGACTGTTTTCCTTTCTTATCCAAGTTGTATTAATTTTCTTCTGGGCAAAAGTTTGTTTATTTCATGCAGTCAAAACAACTTTATCTTTTGTGATTATCTCTATCCCTTTTATGGTTAAAATTCATTCTCTCTTTCCACCCTACCTATCTCCATATCTGCGAAAAGATTATGTTCTAATTTTCTTAGAATATTTTTATGGTATCATCTTTAATATTCAGTTCATGTATCTATTTTGACTTTTTGGCAGTATATGGTATAATAGGTTGATCTAAATTACCTAATTTGTGCCAGACTGCTTTTCAGTTTGACAAGTAATTGTTGTCAAATACAGTTCTTTTTTAGGGGTTTTGTCTTTTCAGTTTTGTTAAATACTGGATTATTGAGCTCATTTATTTCTGGTTCTTCCTTGTTTGGCCTTTTCCATTTATCTCCTTTTTCATTTAAAAATCATATCAAATGATTTTGATGATTGTTGCTTTATAATATAGCTTGAGGTTTGAAAGTGATTCCTTCTGCATTCCTTGCTTCTCCCTCTCTCCTCTCCCATCTTTTTTTTTTTTGGTATTTTACATCCTCAGTTTATTCAAATAAATTTTATTGTTTTGTTCAGCTTTTAAAGTATCCTTTTGTGATTAATATAGCACAAAATCCATAAATTAATTTTGATAGTAATTTCATTTTTATAAGATTGGTGTGGCCTAGCCATGAGCACTGAATATCCCTTGAATTACTTTTCTTTATTCCTTTCAGGAACATTTTGTAATTAAATCTCTTTAGGTATTGATTTTCCGTTGACTTTAGAGATTGTGCTATCCTATGACTTATAGCAATTCAACATTAATGTACCCTCTAGCTTTGACTTTCTATTTCTTTGATTCTATAGCCCTATCCCTCTCAGATACTTTATGGTTATATAAATAAGCATGTGTGTGTGTGTACTTATATTTACAGCTATGCAGTAGACAGACTTCTGAGCTTGGAGTCAGGAAAATGTTCATTCAAATCTATTCTCAGACACTGTGTGATCCTGGCAAGTCACTTAACTTTTGCTGCCTCAGTTTCCTCACCTATAAAATGTAGGCAATTATTGCATCCTATAGCATCCTCCTCCCAGTGATATTACAAGGATAAAAGGATATAATATTTGTAAAGTGTTCTACAAACCCCAAAGTGCTGTACAAATGCTATCTGTTATGATTAATTGAAAGTAATGGAAAGACCAGTGTTTTAGACTTAGCTGAGCAGGAAAGGCCATTAGAATTATGATTATGGAATGTCAGAGCTAGAAAACAATCATGGAACCATAAAAATCCCATTATTTGGGACATCCCAATTATTATTCCTCCTATCTTCAGTTTATTAGGGGCCCTATCACAAGACTGCTCATGCTTTTTATGAAGAGAGAGTCTTTGCTTTGTGTTTTCCTAGTAAAAGGCTTTCAACAGTTGACATCTTTGTGTATCTAGCTGGCCCTACCTTCTGTGCCCTCTTCCCTTTTCTAGCCTCAGAAATAAAAAAGTCTGGGCAATCTGAGACATCAACATCCCCATATAAGACCCTTACCCACAGAACTTCGGTCCTGACACAGCTCTCCTTTCCTCGCCTCCCCATCCTCCATATAGTTTCCCCTCTGGGCCAATATCTCTGAGACACAAGGCACACACAACATTCTCCCTGAAGAAGAGACTCATTCTAAACAAGATGTTTGCTTCTTCTTGTCTCTGAGTTCCCATGTAACACATAATATGCCACAGGGTGCTATAAGACCATTAATTAGATTAATTAGCTGTTTCATACAATCTTTATCCCAGGGTGGGTTCTCCATTGTCCCATTTTACAACCATTTATATAGAGCTTTAAAGTTTACAAAGGCTCCCAGTCATTATCTCATTTGATTCTTGCATCACCAGCCCTGTGGCATAGACTAGACAAGGATTGTTAACTCCAATATACATTTGAGAAAAATCAGGTGCAGAGAACTGAGCTGATCTGCCGAAGGTCATAAGGGTAGCCATAGATGTCAGAGCTGGGAATAGAATTCAGGTCCTGTGATTCCAACATCATTGTTGGTTCTGCTATATCACGTCTGGTGCTTGGTGTATTATTTTAAAAAAAATCATTTTCAGAGTTATAGAGCACTATACCAATGTAGGGTGTGAGGAATAACAGTCATTGCTGTTGTCATTATCATCTCCTTTATTTTCTCCAAGGAGTTCTGATAGAAATAATCTAGAGACAAGTCACTTATTTTATATGTAATGCTCTTTAGATTATCAATGGATAAAATAACTGCGTTTTTACATGATGGAGTACTGGATTTAGAATCAGGGAAAAAATGAGTTCATAGCCTGTTATAGGCAGTTATTAGCTGTGTCACCTTGGCCAAGTCACATATCCCCAGTCTACTTCAGTTTCCTTATCTGTGAAATGAAAGTACCAGAGTCATGACATCCCAGGTCTGCTCCAGCTCTAAATCTATGCTCCTCTGAGCCTAATGGGTTGTAAGCTTTTCTTCACAGGCTCACTGAAAGGGCATTGGGTCATTACATCATAGACTGAGAGCTGGAAGGGATCTTAGAAATCAAGTCAAACTCTTAGGAAATAGGAGCCCAGAGTGGTTAGGTGACTTGCCTAGGGTCACATGGTACTTATCAGAGAGGGTTTAAACCTTTGTATTCTACTTTTCATAGCAGAAAGAACAACGAAGATATTGTTATTAAATAGGATAATCCTCCTATATGATTTTGATTTCTTCTGCTAGGTCTCTATATTTTGAGTGTTTTCTGTTCCATATAGCTTGAAGTTTATAGGTATTTGATGACATCTGTTTAAAATGTTCTTGAATTTTTGTGGATCAGTGTTATGTACAAGAGGCTGTAGGTGATGGTTCTGTCCACGATAATGGTGTATATGATGGAGTAGTTTTTTGTTTTATCAAGCGTGTTTTGAGGTGTGTGTAGGTATAGTGCAGGGATATGTCAACTGTTACTTTATAATAAATGCAAGCATCTGATAAATAATTCTAGACACCAAGTCATAACTTGCCCTATTATTTGGGTAGGTGATAATCTTTTGTAATTTTGTATCTGATATATTACACTTTTTTTCATTCACTTGGATAATATAAATTGATTGATGAACACATCTGGACTCCTTAAGGATAGAACCTTTGCAGTGCTACACCATGGTACTGTGGAATGGAAAGTGTGCTGAATTTGAAATCAGAAGTTCTGGGTTCGAATCTCAACTCTGCCTTAGCTGTGCAACCTTGGGCCAATCATGTAACTTTTATTGACCTCAGTTCGTTTATCTGTAAAATCAGAGAGGGGCTAGATGATCTTTAAAGCCCCTTCCAGGTCTAAATCTGTAACTTTGTGTTTATTACATTTGTTTATGTTAATAAAAAAAACTGCGTGATATTACTTCGTTCGTATATTGTAAACTGAGGTCAACGCTGGATGTCACCCTTGGGAAGGCC
This sequence comes from Bettongia penicillata ogilbyi, assembly GCA_023548195.1. NCBI lineage: Eukaryota > Metazoa > Chordata > Mammalia > Diprotodontia > Potoroidae > Bettongia > Bettongia penicillata. Next base: position 934,661 of record JAJHZJ010000160.1, read on the forward strand.
TTTTGATTTGATTCTTAGATCTCAGCTGTTTCATAGGCTTCATCCTGAAGTCACCCTCTTTGGGATAAATCCATTCTATTGATGTCTCTTCATCCTTTGTGATGGCTTCCTGTGTTTTCCAATATACTTTCTGCAGAAGATGTACTTATTATCCTCAAGGCCCTCATCTTAAGAAACAAAAAAACCTAGACATTTCATGTATACTGACACCCTGCTCTCCTGGTCCTCTTTGTTCCCTCCTCTTCTGTCTCTTATTGACCTCTACCCCACCCATTTCCTCAATGACGTGTTCTCTGATCTTCCCAGGTAGAAATGACTTCTCTTTCTAACCTGTTTTTTAGGCACAGTTTCCTATCCCACCATGAGCCTGTGATTTTTGTGGAGTGTAGAAGACTCATACATCTGTAATGATATGACAATTTAGTCAGAGGTTTTCCTGGGACTCTAAAGTTAAGGGACTTTGCTAAGGCCTGTGGGCCAGTATGTCAAAAGTCAGGAGCTGAACCTAGCTCTTACTGACCTGAGGCCTGTGCTTTATCCTCTAATTTGTATTACATCTAATATCTTAGTTTGGAAGGGTGCCTACATCTTGCTGGTCGGGGGAGTGACCATACCGATGAAATAATAGATTCATCTGTCAGGGCGCACATTTCAATATACCAGACTATCAAAGTAAAGCCAGACTCTGACAGTAGTTTTTAGAGCTTAGAGGTCATTGGTCCAATCCCCTCATTTTACAGATGGGGAAATCTAGGCTTAGAGAGGTGAATCATGCTTGGCTACATAGGTAATAAGTAGTAGCATCTCAAGTGATTATTGTGAAAATCAAATAAAATAATATATGGGTATTTGAATTTAGGATCATGTGGTCATAGAATCTGGAGGTGGGAAGGAACCTCAGGGATTATCTATTTTAACTAGTGTATTTTCCAAATTAAAAAAAATTGAAATCCAGATAGGTGAAATAATTTGCTAGGTGCCCACCTGGAGGCTGATTTTCTAAAACATGGGCTTCACACGTCACTCCTCAATTTAATAAACTTCAGTGGCTCCTTATGACCTCTAGGATGCAGTACAAACTACTGTGTTCAGCAGTCAAAGATCTTCACGATCTAGTCTCAGTTTACTTTTTCAACCTTTTTACACACTAGTCCCAGTCAGCTAATGTTACTCATGGATAGAGTGCTGTGCCTGGAGTCAGGAAGATTTAAGTTTAAATCTATCCTTAGATACTTACTAGTTGTGTGCCTTGTCTGTCACAAATTTCTGTCTTAGTTTCTTCTGCTGTAAAATGGGGATAATGATGCCCCCTACATCACAGGGTTGGTGTGAGAGGATCAAATACGGTAATATTGGTAAAGCAGTTAGTATACTACTTTGAATACAATCGGCCTTTAATAAGCGCTTTTTCTTTTCTTCTGCAAGTTATCCAGTTAAGTTAGGAGAGTTGGATTTCTAACCTTGGGTCTTCTGACTACAAGTCTTTAAGCACTTGGTGCTATGTAAACATAAGCTGTTGCTTTTTCGGAAGTTCAGATGTGAAGTGATAGTACCAGATCTCATAGTCCCCACTTAATCCTGATGGTGGGCAGGTAGAGAAATAGGTAGAAGACCTTTGGAAGAATGAATCCACAATTGATCTAACTGGCTAATTGGTCATTATTTGAGGGAATCTGGGTGACTGGACTTGTTTTTATTGTGCTTAACTCAACAGTACTTGCTGTGTTCCAGGCTCTTTGTTTGTTGTGAGGGTACGGAGATAGAAAACAGTAAATATTTTTTTTGCCCTTCCCCCCCCCCCAAAAAAAAGTGAAGTATAAGCAAATAACGACATTAGAGGTTTAGAAAATGTTGCTATTGTTGCTCAGTCACTTTTCAGTCTCGTCGGACTCTTCATGACCCCATTTGGGGTTTTCTTGGCAAAGATACTGGAGTGATTTGCTATTTCCTTCTCCAGCCCATTTTACAGAAAAGGAACTGAGGCAGACAGGGCTAGGTGACTTGCCCAGGGTCATAGTAAGTGTCTGAGGTCAGATTTGAACTCAGATCTTCCTGACTCCTGGCCTGGCACTTTATCCACTGTGCCACCTAGCTGCCCTATTATGTGAATAGAAATCAAGCAGTAGCTTGGGAGTTTTAAGGAATTTGGGTCACTTCTACCCCATGGGTCATGTGAGGAATAGGGACAGGAAAGGTGTCCTGGAGAAGAAGGGCTTTATGAGAGAAGAAACTTTGGCACAATAGAAAGTCAGAACTTAAGCCAGAACAGAGTTCAAGTCCCAAGTCTGCCACTTTCTACTCATATGACCTTGGAAAAATGATTTAACTTCTCTGATCCTAAGCTTCCTTATTTGTAAAATCTGGGTTTAGTTACATGAAACTGTAGTACCTTTCAGCTCTAAAGCTATGCTCCTATGATAAGAATTTCAACTGGTAGGATCAGGGAGAGAAAGAGGAGTCCATTCCAGAAAATGAAGGCATGTCCATGGAGGTTGGAAGAGGCAAAGCTAAGGGAACATCAAGTTGTCCTGTTTGGCTAGAGTGTATGATACATGATGGTGGAGTGGTGAAAGGAACACTGGGAAGGTCGGTTATTGCCATATTGTGGAAAGCTTTGGCTTTCATTTGTGAGGAATCGCTGGAAGTTTGGACTTGTGCGTTACAAAGACTGCTTCTGCTAGATGGGTTGGAGAAGAGAGTCTGGAAGCTGAGAGACCACATGGGGAAGCTCTGATGATAATCCAGGGAGAGATTGTGAAGAAGATGTATATATGTGTGTATATGCACACACATGCACACACACACACACACACACACAGAGCAATTTGAGAGGAGAGAGGAGGACAAATGCTGTAGAGGTAGAAATGGCAAGATTGGCAATTACAGACCAAGAGAAAATGAGGAATGAAATGTGGCACTGTTTGTAGAATAAAACAAACATTCAGAACTAAGCAAACACATGGGCAAAATGACTTTAGAGAGTATTTGGGAATGATTGTACAGTATAAATAAATAAATATGTAATGTAAATACTATATCCAATATAAAATAAGTAAATAAAAGAGCTATATATAAGTAGCTATATGTGTGTATATATACATACATATATATGTAAATCAATAGGATTTAGCTGTTGTGGCTGAGGGAGAAGGAAGAATCAATTTTCAAGGTTTAAAGCTGGAGGGAGTGCTGGGAAATGGAAGATTGAGAGAATTCTATTTAAAATTGTTTTTGGCAGTACCCTCTCACCTGCCTTCCATTTTCATGCCCCCCACCCCTTATAGAGATAGCATGGTGTAATGGATAGATCTCCTGCCTCAAATTCAGGAATAACCAGGCTTGCAGCCTGCCACACTAGGTTTGTGGCCATGGTCAAGTTACTTAACTCCCCAGTATTCTGATGACTAAGATCTAGGCTCTATAACTAGGAAGATGTATTGCAGAGCAGATACAGACTCATTAGAGAGTTCCCTGTACTAATGAAATCTCAGGTCCCATCCCAGTCATTTAGCCCTTAGTCTTTTGAAGGGTGACACTTGAGGGTGCTGGAGAAATGTAGATTCTAGAGCTGGGGGTTCCCAAATTTTCTTTGTGTGTCATGGACCCCTATGGCAATCTAGTGAAAACTATAGGCCTCTTCTCGGCATAATATTTTTAAATGAATGAAATAAAATACACGGGATTACAAAGGAAACCAAATGTTGGTGAAAATAAATGCGCTTTGTTTTTGCCCATCTAAGTACGCAGACCACCTGAAATCTCTCCATGGACCCCAAATTAAGAACCCCTGCTGTGGAACTTCTATTTTCTTCTTAAGGTGGATGAGTTAAGTGACCACCCAGGGTCTTTGTTTTTAAGACTTAACCCAAAGACCTCACAGGCAGAGAGTTTTCTTGCTTACCAAGTGGAGATGGGGTTGCCCCTCTGGATTTCTCATGTGGGCCCTAGGGTTCCCCATGCTCTGTTGCCCAGCTGGGAGCTCTGAAACCCTTCTCTTTGTTATCCTAATACCACCTACTTTGAAATTCAGAGTCCTGCTTTTACTAATCCCATAAATACTTTCAAACCATTAATCCCCCAGGGGTTGGGGGGTGGGGTATGGGGGTAGATTATACTTACCCCTAGGCCTTTTGTTTTCTCTTCTCCTTTTAATTTTGTTTTTTTTGGAAGCTCTGAGATTATTTAACCTTTTAAATAAGCAAGAACAAATGTTCCTAGTGACAACTCCCTAGGGTATTCTGGAAGCTCTACTCTTTGGTGTCTATGGAAGAATGTTTGTTTCTCTTACTTTCGATTCCCCAAGGAAATAAAAGCAGATTGTCTGCAATTATTGCAAGGGGGATATCCAAGAATCATAGTGTTTTAGAGTTGATAGAGATTTAAAAGATTTTCTTGTTGCAGATAAGAGAAACTGAGGTCCAAAGAAACTGGTTGCTGGTACCTCAAATGCAACATGATAAAAACTGAAATGTTTCATTTATTGTCCTTTGTTCTAGTATTTGTTTCCACTGAATGCTCTCAGTTATCCAGGCTTGAAACTGGAGGGTCATCTTTACTGTAAACTGTTATATTATATAAAGTGCACTGAAGCATTTATCTTATCAACATTATTGAATTGTGAGGTTACTTCACGCCTGAGGGATGGGATCAGTTGCCATGACTTTGCAGGTGTTAAAAACCTTTCTATTCTTTCACAGAATTTGTTGGTAGGAAAGTCATTTCTACTTCTCCATGGTTCCATTGTTGGACTGGGAAGTTATGTGGAGACGTCTGTCCACAGATAAGTAGATATAAGATAGTGATAAGGCAGTTTTGGAGGAGAAATCCTCTAGCATCTAAAGGGATAAATATTAATAATAGCTAACATTTATATGGAGCTTTAATATTTGCAAAGAGCTTTATTAATAGTATGCCATTTGATCCTCTCTATAGTCCTGTGAGGTAGGTATTATTATTATCCTCTATTTTACAGATAAAGAAACTGAGGCAGACAGTGATTAAGTGATTTGCCCAGGGTCACACAGCTAGTTAAAGTGTCCAAGCCTGGATCTAAATTCAGGTCTCCTTACTCTAGGCCCAGAACTCTTTTTTCTTAGTTAATATTTTATTTTTTCCCCAATTACATGTAAAAACATTTTTAACATTCTTTTTTAAAATTTTGAGTTCCAAATTCTCTTTTGCTCCCTCCCTCTCTCCTTCATTGAGAAGGCAAGCAATTTGTCATAGATTATACATATGTAGTCATGCAATACACTTTTCCATGTAAATCATTCTGTGAAAGAAAACACAGACAACCACCTTCCCTCCAAATAAAGTGAAGAAAAGGTGTTTTTGATCTGGCTCTACCAGTTCTTTCTCTAGAGATGGACAGCACCTTTCATCATAAGTCCTGCTGAATTGTGTTGGATGATAATATTGCTGAGAATAGCCAAGTTATTCTTGGTGAGATCATCATACAATATTGCTGCTTCTGTGTACAAAGTTCTCCTAGTTCTGCTCATTTCACTTTGCCTCAGTTCATGTAAGTCTTTCCAGGTTTTTCTGAGAGTACTGTGCTCATTATTTCTTAGAGCACAGTAGCATTCCATCACAATCCAATACCACAACTTGTTCAGCCATTCCCCAATGAATGGACATCCCTTCAGTTTCCATTCTTTGCTATCACTAAAAGACTAACACTGTACTGAGCTACCTAGCTGACTTGGCTGTTAGTGATGCCCCTTCACAAACTGTCCCCTTAATGATGTTATAGAATCAGAACCAGAGAGATGGCGTGAGGGAGGAAGAGAACTGGATCTGGAGTCTGAGAATCTGGATTCAAATTCTAGCTCTATACTTAGTTCCTACGTGATTTGGCACAAACTTCAATCTCTCAGAGCCTCAGTTTTCTCCACAGTGAAGTGAGGGGAGATGCATTAGATGGTCTGCAAAGTTTCTTCCACTTCCAAATCTATGACCTTGTGAATGACAGAGCTAGAAAGAGTGTTGGGAATCCCTCATTTGTCAGTTTTTATTTGTTCTGCAGTCTTGCCTCACTTAATGCTTCTGACCAGAGAGTAGAAATGACTTGAAAATCTTATAGTTTATCAGTGGGAGTCAAGACTGCTTGCTTTTTTGCTGTTATTCAATTGTTTTCAGTTGTGTCTGACTTTGAGACCCGTTTAAGTCCCAAAGTGGTTTCCATTTCCTTCCCCAGTTCACTTTACAGATGAGGAAACTGAGGCCAACAGGGTTAAATGACTTGCCCAAGGTCACACAGCTAGTAAGAGTATGAGGGCTGATTTGAACTCAGGTCTTTCTGGCTCCTGGCCCAGTGCTCTATCCATTACACCATCTAACTACCCAAGCATTATTTAATGAGGGACTTTTTCTTCTTCCTTTTTACCTTTGCTATCTCACTCTAATAAAAATAAAAAACCTTTAGTAAAACATGCTTTTATCTAAATTTACTTATACTATAGAAAAATGTATATGAAGCCAAGCCCTAGTTATGTTAATTATAGGTTCAGATCTCCTATCTAAGAAAAAGCTGGACTCTTACCATTCATTCCTTTTTGTAAAAACTTAATTTAAATTATATCGCCTTTATTCCCAGATTTATTACTCTCCTCTTCCCTGACCAGCATGCCATTCCTTGTAACAAAGATTTTATAAAGCAAGCAGGGTTTTTAGAGGTATATCATGGTTGGGAGTTCTGCTACATTGGGGGAGACATTGCAGCAAAACCAACACATCTACCATGCCTCACAGCACATTCAATAATCATAGCTCCCCACTTCTGAAAAAAAAAAAAAGGAGGGAAATGGCATTTTCTTGAGGGTCCCAGCTACCATAATAGCTCTTTATGGTGAACTTTCCCCTCCCCCATTCTTCCAGCCAATTTCCTGGCTTCAGGCTTGGTATTTGAGCTGGGCACTACCACACTTCTGGATGCAAGATCTGGGCTGGTCCTGCCATTGCTTTCTTGGGGTTTTGATGGTTGTGTTATGTCAAGATCTTAGGGACAGGTTAGGGACTTGAAAGCTTTCAGTGCTCTGAATATATCTGATCTGGAGCAAGGTCTGATTGCTTTCCCTTTGTGGTCTTAGCTTTTCAAGTTCCTTACCTGAGTTACAATCAAAGCAACAACAGATGATGCTTAGTCCCTATCAGTTAGCTAGGAAATTCTGATGGTTCAAAATGACAGAACTGCAGACTCCTCTTTAGTATAGGATTCCTACTTTGGTCATTCCTCTGTATGCTGGGCTAGATGCTAGAACTGAGATCTTGTTCTGCTTCTATGGTCTGAGCCCCTACCACTGTTGCTTATTTCTGAACTTACTCCTTTCTTGTTAAACTGTGTAGGGCCACCTGTGTAGGGCAGGCCAGTCCACCAAAGCTATGTGACCTAGAACTGGGGAGTGTGCCACAAAACTTCCAATTGGCATCTGTCCCAGTTGCAGTGTGTCCCATTATGGATCTGGAGATGCCTCAGTATGGGTCTGGGACCTCATCTTGCCTTAGTGCACAGCTTTTCCACTTGAGTGTGCCACCTCCTGCATGAGCTTGCCTTGACTCAAACTCCAGAGTCAGTAAATTTCCCTGTCTATTTTCATATGCCAACCAGGGCTGGACAAAATACTTGCTGGTTGGGAGTTTGCCTACATTGCTTCTTTCTACTCCACCATCTTGGCTCTGCTCTTGAAGTTACATTTTCTTAACTCTTCTCCAGTTCTGTTCAGGTTGCTATTTCATGCATCTAGTGCAATGGCTCAATTACTCAGAGCCAAAAATTCAAACAACCAACCCCCCAAAAACCCTTATTCCATATCCCAGGTAGAAACACTTCCCAGTGTGGCTAATGGAAGTTAATAAAAGATAAAAACATATACAAGAACCAGGAAAAAGGCAAGGAGGTTCCCTGAGGTCTTTGAAGCTCCACTCCAAGATCCTCAAAACCACTTTAAAAAAAAATTTCTTTTTGTCCATAACTGGGTATCAGATCAAATGAACTCCACCTACCCCAGATCTGTACCACTACTTCCTGGCTTTCAGTGGCCCTGGTTGGTGTTGTAGGGGTGATGGTAGGTAGCGGTCAGCTCTTTCCATTTCCACCAAATACCTTGGCCCTTAGCAAGGATCAAGCTTATACAATGTTTTTTTGTTGCTCCTAAGTCATTTTTTTGGGGTGTCCAACTCTTCATGATCCTATTTGGGACTTTCTTGGCGAAAATAATGGAATGGTTTGCCATTTCCTTCTTCAGCTCATTTTACAGATAAGGAAACTGAGGCAAACCAGATTAAGAGACTTGTCCAGAGTGACACAGCTAGTAAAGGACTGAGACCAGATTTGAATTCTGGAACATAAGTTTTCTTGACTGCAGGCCTGGCCTTCTATCCATTGCAAAACCTAGCTTCCTAGATAGTGTCTAGTTTCAGTTTTATTTCTTTCCATTTTTGTGGAGTCATTGCAGATATTATTTTCCTGCATCTACTTAGCTTCAGTCAGCATTAGTGCCTCTATTTTCCCATGCTCTCCAAAGTCCTCATATATTAGCTGTCACATTCATTTACCACAAAGGCTCCTCATTTGCTTCCAGTTTTTTTGCTACCATAAGAAGTGCTGCTATATATTTTGGCACATGTATGGGTCATTTCTTTTTGTCTGTGATCTCTTTGGTGTGTGTTGTAATTTGTTCTCATACCTAATGCCACTAAATAAAAACTCCTCTTAATGTCAGGGGCATCTTGGTCGATATAATTACTGCCTGTTAGAAGCTTCTAGATATTTCAATGTGTCATTGTAACTCATCATGGGAACATAGTATTCTGATGACTGAGAGAAATCTTGTCCCAAGTCAAGTGCTACTCAGACCCTGTACAATCAGAGAATACAAAAAGAAATTTGGTACATTGATAGTTTGGTGTAGCCAAAAAAAGTACTGGATTTTGAGTTGAAAGACCTGGGTGTTTGGATTTAAACTCTTCTATTTTGCTCCCTGGCTGACCTTGGGAAAGTCATTTCTCCCTCATCAGTCACTCCCTCTTCATCTATAAAACAAAGGGGGAGGACTTGTTTTAGCTCCAAATCTTATAATGTTACAACCTGAATTTTTTACAATGCCTCCTTATAGAAATGATTAAAACAAAACAAAAACAAAATTAAAAAAAAAACCCAAACCCTTACCTGGGCCTCAGTTCTCCTGTTTCTCCATCCAGCTCTCCTCTCCCAGCCACTCCCTTGCACATTTTGCCAGATGCTTATTTATATTTGTTGAATGTGAGACTGTTTGAGTTGGAAAGCTGCTGGAGAACCTCATGGTAATGTAACAACGAGACAATAGGTTATTAAGCCTCAGTGGGCTGGCATTCTGCCTATACACTCAACACAGACTCCACACAGGTGAGAGCAGATAGAGAAATTGCCTGGCAATTAATTCCACAGGCCTGCTGAAGGCCTCTCTTCTCACACTGCCTGCAAGGGGAGGGCTATCAGATGAGGCCAGGGCAATGGCCACACACAGAATTGTAGACTGAGACTTCCTAGTAGTTTCCCTCTAACATTAATTTTCAGTTGACAAAGCATTTTCATCACAAGAGTCATTTGAGGTAGGGAGCATATGTGTTTTTATCCCTATTTAAAAAAAAAAAATTATGAGACTGAAAACCCCAAAGAGAAATCCATGATTACACACCTATTGAGAGGTTTTATGACTTTTTCCAGGAGTGTTTTAACATTAACCTTCTGTAGAATATTAGTCAGTCAGTAGGCATGGGTTAAATGTCTTCCATGTTCTGGGTGCTGTCCTTAGTACTGGGGGATTCAAAGGTAGGCCAGAGACAGGGGCTTACAGTCCAATGAGGTTTGAGGAAGGCTTCCTGTAGGAGGTAGGCTTTTAAGAGAGACTCAAAGGAAGCCAGAGAAGTCAGGAAGAAGAGAAAAGGAAGGAAATTCACATTCCAGGAATGATGTACAGCCAGTGAAAATGCCCAGAGTTGGGAAAGGGAAGCCTGTGTCACTTCATGGAAGAACATGTGGGGTGAAATGTAAGAAGACTGGAAAGGTGGGGGACTGATGTCTAGTTTATGAAGAACTTTGAATGCAAAAGTGGATTTTATATTTGATCCTGGAGATGATAGGGAGTTAATGTAAATGGTCAGATCTGTACGTCAGAAAAATCACTTAGGGATCATTTAGATCACACTTTTCATTTTTTTACTATGAGGAAACTGAGTTCCAGAGAAGGCCTTGCTTACAGACACATGGGGCAGCTAGGTGACACAGTGTCGGGTCTGGAGTCAGGAAGACTCATCTTCCTGTATTCAAACCTGGCCTCAGACACTTATTAACTGTGTGACCCTGGCCAAGTCACATAGCCCTGTTGGTCTCACTTTCCTCATTTGTGGAATGAATTGGAGAAGGAAATGCCAAACCACTCCAGTATCTTTGCCAAGAAAACCCCAAATGGGATACAACTGAAAATGAGTAAACAAAGAAACACAGTGAATTAGCAAGAGTTTGCTTAGAAAGTAGAATTTTCTACCTCTAATTTTGTAGGGAATGAATTTGTCACCTTGGTTTAGATTTCAGTTATGTTAAGCTCTCATATGTGTGGCTCAGTGGAAAGCATGCTGTTGTTCAATGAGAGGAATTGCATCCAAATCCCAGTTTAGCCACTTCTTTAGGCAAATCACTTATGTTCTCTGGACCTCAGTTTTCTTAATTGTAAAATGAGTGATTTGGATCAGATGGCCTTGATGTTTCTTCCTAGCTCTGTCTCTGATATTTCAAACTTAAGATCCCTCTTCCAGTGGGTGTAAGGAACCTTTCTGGAGGGCATCTCTTTGTGTGCATAGGGTCTTGTTACTTATATGCCCTTTATGTTCAATACATATCACATTCCTATTCATTAATTAAATTAAAAAATCCAAAAAACAGAAACATAGTTCTTGCCCTCAAAAAACCTTGTAATCAAGTCATTTCTTTATGTTTTAATGTTCCCAACTTTAATTTACTCATTGTCTGGCAGGAGATATGGTGATCATGGGAGGCTCTTTTTATTCCAAGTCCACTCTTGAGTTATTTGAGTGTTCTCTGCCTGCATACTGGTGTCCGCTAGTAGGAGCCTTGGCATCATAGATTGAGGAACGTCAGAAATGGAAGGGGCCCTTAGAATTTCAATTTGATTGAACAGACATTTATTATGGAGTCTCTGAATTTAAAGGTTAAATTCTTGTCTGGGTACTCAGTTTATATATACTGAAAGACCTGTGGGCCAGCCAGAGTCATTGGGAAAAACAACTCCTTACTGAGTTTGGGTGCTGAGAATAGCTTGCAAAGTAATGGGAATAAGGTCAGTGCAAAGCTTTATTGTTAAGTAATGGGCAACAAGGGGAAAAGGGGACCCAACATACAACTCAGGTATAAATGCTGACATAGAGTATGACTTAGGTAAAGGCCGGCTGCATTGGGGAGCACAGAGACACAGGTGGATTCAACAGAAAAGTGGGGTACTTCTGCAGGGAGGAGTGCTCCTTCTGGGGTGGTAGGCATGCTCCAAACTGAGAGTGAGGTCCTTATGCTCTGATTTCTCATGACCCCCCTGGAGCTGACTGAATTGTACATTAGAGTCCAGGGCTAAATATTATTGGGGGAGTTTGTTATCAACACAGCTGCATTGACCTTTGAAAAATATTGTCAATATTTTCCATGAGTATGTTCTTGTAAACTTTCAGCCTCCCTTGAGGGGAAACTGTGATGGTGGCCTCAAAACCACCAGGCCTAATCTTGTAACAAGATGACTAGTTGACCCCGATGGCCACATCCAACGTGCAGTTGCTAGACAAGAGAGCAAAAGGAGATTAAGGCTAGACATTTACACTGGGGGAGCCATCTGCATAGTGATTATAATTGATAAATAAGCTCTGATCACCATCTTTTATGTCTGACTGTCCACCAGTTCTTATTTCACTTAATTATAATACCATCTTTTCTGAAGGATGTGGGGATTGATTTTTGCAAATATTTTGCTCATGTTGTTTTATTATATTAATATTAGTAGTTTATTTTTCTATGGTACCTTATGGTTTGCAAAGTACTTTATTTTATTTGGGCCTCACAATAACCCTGGAAGGGAAGTGCTGCTATTTTCTCCATTTTGTTATTGAACCCAGAGAGAGATTAAGGGACTTGTCCAACATCATGAAGCTAAGTTCCTCAGGGGGATTCAAACTCAAATTTTCCTGACTGATTTCAAGATCCAATCCATGACATTTCTTACTAAAACTAGCATTTATATAGCTCTCTACAAATACTATCTCATTTGATCCTGGAAGGTAGGTGCAGTTCTTGTCTGCATTTTACAGATGAGGAAAATGAGGCAGAAATCAAAACAAGCTACCCAGGGTCACACAATTGGTCAAATGTCTCAGGCAGATTTGAATTCAGGTCTGCCTGACTGTTTAGAGATAGTGAAAATATCTGAATGTGCTCAGGGCTGTGCTTTAGAAAGAATATGGAGGTGGGTAATAGTTTGAAAGCAGGAAAATCAATGAAAAATGTCTAGGATAGGGGTTTTTGTATGGATCTGGATCTGTGTATTGATGGATCTTCCATCAAAAATTTCTGCTTTACCACAGGAACATTTCAGCTGTAGCTGGATAAACTTTACATCCCTGTTGTGAGATGCATGTACCATCCGTCATAGCTCTCTCTAGCTGGCTATGTTTGGGTACCCAGGGGAGGGAATTAAACCTCAAAATAAGTCAGCCCTTGAACCTTTAAAAAATAATTAACAGACAACTCTGCAACCTGTAGGTTTCATTCAGCAACTGAGCAAACATGAAGGATAGGAAATCTACTTTTCTGAGCTACCTTTAAGAAGCAGTGGAAAGTGTCATTCAAAGAGATGGGGACTAGGAATTGGGTAACCAAGATCGGAGCCCTGTCTTTGACATTAACTCGTTCTTTTGACTGGAGAAAGTAATTGAACTTACCTGATTTTCAATACTCACCTACCCCCCCCCCCCTTTTTTAATGGAGGGATTGGGTGAAGCGTTGTGCCGAATAACCTTTAAAGGTCCCTTCCAGCTCTTAAAACCTATGGTCCAGTGGTTCTCTGGAAGTGAGCTGAGGAGGTCAGCCAGTAGTTTCTGGCTTTGGCTTCCCTCTTTGAGTTGCCTTTTCTCTTACACACTAATGTCAACCTTCCTCCTCTCATCCTTTGAATCTTTTTCCCTTCCTCTACATTTAGTTTCCCTTCTAGAGAGAGGTGGTCTGTGAGGTTAAAGGTAGGGCAAGAAGTTGAGGAGTTGCAATTCATGCAATTTTAAAAAAAGAGAAAAAGGCATAGTAATAGGAGAAAGTGATTTTTTTGTCTGTTCCTGGGCCTTTTCCTTAAGAGCACCACACCTCTACAAATACTAGCTTTTTGCCATTGCATTTGTAACATATTGTTGGTTTCTGTTTTTCTGCTGATTTGACTAGGAGAAGGCAAGTAGCTTCAGAAACATATGGAAAGGGCTGTATTTGAAAGATCAGCTGAGTGATGCATATCCTGGCTCAGGTTGATTGTTTTGACAACTGCAGTTGGAGATCATTCTGTTGGTCAGTCGTGTTTGGAGACTGAGATATTCCATGTTGTAGAGTCTGACCCCCAGAAAATGAGCGCCACTGCCTTTCCTTTCAAATGAGGGTCCTTAGTCAGTGGTTCAATGAGTACTTGTTAAACACTTGCTGCTCAATTCCACCATAATTGATATTATTTTAAGTCTCATAATTTTTCCTTCCATTTACTTTATTATAATCATTGTATAACAGGAGCTAGGAGGTGCAGTGGATAGAGTGCTGGGCTTGAAGTCAGAAAGACTCATCTTCCTGAACTCAAATCTGATCTCAAACACTTACTAGCTATGTGACCCTGGGCAAGTCACTTAATCGGTTTGCCTCAGTTTCCTCATCTGTAAAATGAGCTGGAGAAGGAAATGGTAAACTTCTCTAGTATCTTTGCCAAGAATATTGGACACAATTGAAATGACTGAACAATAACCAAGTTATTGTATATATTGCTTTCCTGGCTTTGCTTAATTCAGTTTGCATCAGTTTATATAAGCTTTCCCATGCTTTTCTGTATTCATCCTATTCACTTTTTGTAGCACAGTAATATTCTCTTACATTCATGTACCATAATTTATTTAGCCATTTTCCAACCAGTACACATACAATTTGCTTACAATTCTGTGCTGTAAATATTTTGTGTATACGAAATCTTTCTTTTTGTCACTTTCTATCATTGACCTCTTTGGAATATATGCCTCGCAGCAGGATGTCTTGGTCAAGGGATACAGACATTTTAGTTTCTTCATTAGCATAACTCCAAATTGCTGCTAATGGTTGGAAAAATCCACAGCTCCCCTGACAATTCAGTGTGCCACAACCTCTTCAGCATTAAGTATTCTCATCTTTTGTCATCTTCTTCAAGATCATAGACTCATAAAGTGCTAGAGATTGATGGGACTTTAGAATCACAGACCATAGAATGTGTGAAATGGAAGGGACCTTAGAATCACAGACTGTGGAATGGTAAGACTGAAAGCAACCTTTGTGTTTAAACAGAGAATTCAGTGGAAAGCTCAGGATTCAGGCCCAGCTCTCTTTCCTCGCAGTCTGTCTCTTTTCCATCAATGTCATTCATTAGTTTGCTGGTAAATTTTCATTAGTATATTTTAAAATTCCCCTTCCTTCACCTCCACCCTCAGGGAGCCACTCATTGAGGATGCTAAGAGTGGTCTCTAGCTGAGTAATTAGCTAATTTATTGTCTGCGTATACTATCCCATGTCACATGTCATCAGAACTGGATGAGTAGGGAGCTAGAGCTTTTATCTTCCTTCAGTGAGTCCCTACCTTTGAGGTAAGAACTATTTTAATTTTTGTGTTTGTATTCACAACACATTTGCCCATGGTACGCAATAAATTATTACTGAATTAAATTAAATTCCACCATGACCTTCCATATGACCAATTGTGCTCCTGGCTTGGTCTTTGCCTATGGAATGATTTGCCTTCTGTCTGCTCCATCTATGGGCTTACCATGTTTTGTCCTTTACTCAGGGTTTAGAGAACGAATAACCGAAAAGGGCTTTGGATCTGGAATTCTGTCTCACAAGCCTTCAAGTGTCTTAATTAAAATACAATGGAAAGGAAGGCAAACCAGCAAATAAAAAGCACTTTGGACAGCTTTAGAGAGCATTAGCTCCGGTTCACTGGTTTGAGAAAGAATAATTTTTTGCTGAAGAATTTCTCATTGCTCCTCAGAGACTGATGGAAACCAAAGCCATTCTTCCCAACTGACATCTTAAAATAGTCTTAACTACTTGCTAGACATTTGGAGCAGGTTCTTAAAAGTTGTGGGATTGAGTCAAAGTCCCAAGCAAAATAATTAGCACTCCCATCTCCTCTGTTTTCCTTGGGATGACAACTCTGTTTTTACATACTAAACTCTCTGCTGTGATCACAGCTTTGTGTCTGTGGCCTTGGATAAGTTACCAAACTCTACTGTGTTCAAATTGAATTTCAAGGCAGAAGATCCAGTTTTAAATCCCAACTCCTGAGCCCTGGTGAGCATCCCTTGATCTCTCCAAGTCTCAGTTTCCTCATCTGTAAAATAGGAATAAAATGATACTTGTACTGTCTCACAGGGTTGTTGTGAGAAAAGTGCTGCATTAACTTTGGAGGGAGACTGGACATTCCCCTCTACCGATATACACATTAGAGATTTCTGCAACTTACAGTCTTAGTTGCCTGGAGTTGGTTGATTCCCATTTAGTGGTTCAGAAACTCCCTGAGGGATTTACTCTGATGGTCCAAGGGTTTCAGACTAAACATTTTTTAATAATGCCTTTAGCAGTAAAATAATTGCCCAGTTATGTTGCAAATATTGCAAACCTTTGTCCAAATAAAAAAAATCCCAACATCGAAATAAGTTTATATGTGATTATTATTATATATCTTCCTGCTTGTAACTTATTTCATTAAAATGTTATTTTCATCCAACAAAATGTCTAAAATAACAAAATTTAATATAACGTCTTGCAGATAATAGCAAGCATATAAGTTTTTGAGTGATTATTTTTAATTCTAACAGGAAGTTGCACATAGAATGTTCATGATTATTTTATAGTTTTTATAATTTTGTATTTAGAGGTTCCATAATTATAAGTAGAATGAAATTTTATAATTATAATTGCATAATGAAATTTTTAATTTGTAGCTTTTGGGGGCAAAAGTTATCCTTGTAGTTATTGTAAGCACTTAATGAATAAATCTAAAGAAATATTGTGAACAGTATGTTAAGTTACCCTCATGGTTCACAGCACATATTTTTTTGATTGAAAAGGAATTTGAGGGGCAAAAAACTGAGCTATTGGTTTAGAGAACTGAGAAGTTAAGTCACCAGCTCAGAGTCACATAGCCAATACGTGTCACAGGCAAAACTGGAGTCTGGTCTTGCTGCCTTTAGGGCCTACTTTCTGTCTACTTACTAAACCATATGCTGCCTTTGAAATCTTAAAGCACTATAGAAATGATATTTATTATTATGTATGATCTTAGATTTAAACTTGATATAATAACTATGCTGTTATTATCAGAGATAGCACCAAAACTTGGTTTGTGTATTGTGGCCTTCATTCTCTTCCTACTAGGTGACAGTGGATAGAACAACAGGTCTGCAGTCAGGAAGAGTGAGTTAAAATTCAGCATCAGAAACTAATGATCTCTGTGTGACGCTGGGTAAATTGCTCAACTTCTGTGTGCCTCAGTTTCTTAAATTTAAAATGTGGATAATAATGGCATCTACTCTACAAGATTATTGGGAGGAACAAATTTGTTTTAAAAAAGGGGGTGGTAATGTTGGGGGGTGTCACATAATAGGTCCTAGATATATGCTTATTCCTTCCTTCTTTCCCCCTCAGAAAAAAGGAATGAAGTGGGAAAATAGGTAGATTAATAAACTATTGATGAGTGCATTCATTCTGGAAAGTAGTTTGGAACTATTCCGAAGTTCTGAACTGTGCATGCCCTCTCACCCAGTGATAACACCACTAGGTCTGTAACCTACAGAGATCAAAGATAGAGGAAGGGGATCCATATGATAATATGGACCACAGTAATAGTTGTAACAACTTTTTGCATTGGCAAAGAACAGGAAACTAAGGGTGTATGTTCACTGGAATGGCTGAACATTTTCAGAATGTTTCAGAATGTCCTGGGAAGACCTGTATGAACTGATTCAGAGTGAAGGGAGCAAACCAGGAGAAAAATTTATATAATAACAAGCCATTTGTAAAGGAAAATAACCTAGAAAGACTTTAAGAACTGTGGTTTCAGAGCACTCTTAAAGAAAAATGTTACCTACATCCTGCCATAATGGTGACAGACTCAGGGAGCACCTTGAGACATAAATTTTTTGGACACTGCCAATGTAGAAAATTTATTTTGCTTGACTGCATATTCATTCCATGGGTTTTGTTTTTCTTTCTTTTTCTTTGGAAGGGAAAGGGGAGAAGGGAGGGAGAGAAGCCAGAATTTTATTGCTTGCAAAAAATTAAATTTTTAAAAAAGTGAGCCAGTGTTTGAGAACAGAATGTTGACAGCTGCAAAGGAGCTTAGATATTATATAGGTAAACCCTCATATTTTATAGATAAGGGTACTGAAGCCCATGGGAGGCAGCAAGAATTACATAAGGTTCCATAGCAATAAGTGGTGGCTCTCGGATTCAAATCCAGTTCCACTCAGTCTATTATCTAGTGTCTGTTAACTTAGTCCTTATTTAATATTCTTTCCACTTCACTCAAAAAGTCCCACGTTTCTAGTGTGGGGTGTACATAATGTGGGAAAGGTATCTGTGAGATGATCGATTGGATTATGGAAAGAACTTTAGAACTTATGTTCATATTTTTTTAATCTAAAAAAGGGAATGAAATTGAGCTTGACTAATATTTAGCATATTGATTCACACTGGTACTTTTGCTCACTTCAGATGTCAGATTTAGATGCCATGTCTGATAAAGAAAATATCCTCGGGGAATAATGGGAGTCCCACCACGTGGAGGGGTTGACAGTGTGGTGTCTGTAAGATTCATGTATCTGCTTTCAACGTATTGTGATATATTACATTTTAAGTGGATTTACAGATTATATACAGAGGCAACTAGGTGTTGACACAATAGATAGAACTTTAGAACAGGAAAAGGGAGACCTGAATCCAGGTCTCAGACACTTAGCAGCTATGTGATCTTAGGCAAGTTTTTAACTTCTGCTTGCCTCAGTTTTATCAACTATAAAATGAAGATAATAATAGCACCTACCACCCAGAGTTTTTAAGAGGATAAAGTAAGATATTTTTAAAGTACTCTGCAAACCTTAGGGTCATATATACCTGCTACTGATTATTATCATTTTGTAGTCTTTAAATTAATGCTCATGAAGTGGAGAAATGGTTTTAAAAGATTCCTATAAAGGAATTGCAGATTAAAAATAATATTAATAATATCAATAGCTAACATCCGCAGAGTGCTTTCAGATTTGCAAAGAATTGTATATATGCTAAATCATTTGATGCTCACAGCAACCCTGTGAGGTAAGTGGTATTATCATTATCCCCATTTTACAGATGAGGAAACTGAGACTGAGAAAGGTTGAGACTGGCCCAGGGTCACACCTTGAAGTAAGTACCTGATGCAGGATTTAACTGAAGTCTTTCTTAGTTCCTAAGTCCAACATTCCATCCTTGTAACACCAAGCTACCTAGCAAGCAATAAGGAAAGGACACAGCTGACTTTTTTTTTTTTTTGCTTCTAATGCAAGCTCTTGGTTGGCCCCATTACAAGGTTAAAAACAAACGATGATTTAATCAGATCTGATAAGCAGTTGCCCTTCCCCCTCCCCCAGAAGGGGAAATTATCAGGATTGTTTTTTAAATAATAAATTTTATTTTCCCCCCGGTTATATGTAAAGACACTTTTAACATTCATTCAAAAAAATTTTGAGTTTCAAATTTCCTTTCTCCCTCTCTCCTCCCCCTCCCTGAGACAGTAAGCAATTGGATATAGGTTATACATGTTCAATCATGCAAAACATATTACCATATTAGCAAGATTATTTCAAATACAGTTTTACATTCATTATCATTAACAGGGAACCTTGCCAGAAGTGTATATTGTTCCTTGAGATATTAATTCATGATAGTATAAAACCATCATGATAAGCAGGATGTTTAAAAACTGAGCTTTTATTGCCCAAACTGTATTTTCATAAAAGTTCTTATATCTGAACACTTAACTTGGAAACAATTTTCCAATCTTGTGAAAAATCTACCAGATGAAGATATTCGGGGTGTTTTGAACCCTTTAGTTTAAATATAAAAATGTAGCGTCTTTGTAAGAGCAACTGATTGAAATCAGGAAATACAGACATTTACTAGCTGAATTTCAACAAAAATCTTTGTATAGTTGGTGAATGGTATTGAAAGATTAGTATCACAAGATAGTAAGGTTCCATCAACCATGCATTTCTTCCATTTAGATCTCTTTGTATCTTTGCAAGGGGACTTTCCAGCTGTGATGGTCATTAAAACCAAGTACCAGAATGAATCTTCCTGACCATCCCTTGCATTTGGACTTAGAACCAGACTTTTGAATTGTTGTATGGCAGTGTTAAGCCAAGATTTTAAAAAATAATTACATATATTTGGTCATATTGCTCTCACTGACAGCTCCTTAGCAACATTTTAGAAAGTAAAGGTTTTCCCTGCCATTAATAAATAAAATAAAAATTACCTATGATTTCATTGGTATCATTCTTTTTAATTTCTGTTTTTTTTATGTATGTTTCGTGATGTCCAAAATAGACTAAGAGTGCTAGGTGGCCCAGTGGATAGAACTCTAGGCCCAGAGTCAAGAAGACTGAAGTTCAAATCTGATTTCAGACACTAGCTGTATAACCCTGGGCAAGTTACTTGGCCTCCATTTGCCTTAATCCACTGGAGAAGGAAACGGCAAAGCCACTCCAGTATATTTGCCAAGAAAACCCCATATGGGGTCACAGAGTCAAACATGAATGAACAACGGTACATTGTATAATTTATAAATAAATAAATGCATTATGAGGGCATTATCAATTTTTTCTTATTGATAAAAAGTATGTGACCAAAAAAGGTTGGAGACCATTGCTTCATGCCACACTGATGTAATTAATTATTTCTTTTGTACCCATTCCATATGAAATTATATTGCAATATTATGCAGTATATGTGGGAAGAACCCCAAAAAGCAGTGATATCTCTTGCCTTAGGTAGTCAGGGAAGGCTGCCTGAAGGAGTATTTGGGATGGACTTTGCTTGCTTCCAGACACAGAAGACAACCAGGCTTCATGGACTTTATGGTATTGGAGAATTCTAGGGCCATGGATGAATTGGATACATGTAGCTACAGTCTGATACATTCTTACCTCATGTATACATTTTTATGGTTACTATGGAAATGTTTAACCAGATGGGAATTGCCTTTTGGGGAAGGTGCAGTCCAGTTTTTACCTGAGTAGGAATCTTATTACATAGAAGTTCAGAATAAGAAGATATCACATAAGCTAGATAGTCCAACCAGGAAAAGAATTCCCTTTAAAGCTTCCCCAAAGTATCATCATCCATGCTGTAATGGAAGACTTCCAGTGTGGGGGAATCTACTACCTCTCCCTCTCTCTTTTTTTTTTTAAGTTAAATTTTTAAAAAACATTTTCAGTTCCAAATTCTCTTCCTCTACATCCTTCCACACCCATTGAAGAGGCAAGAAATGCAATATCATTATACATATGAAGTCATGCAAAAGATTTCCACATTAGCCATGTTGCCAAAAAAAGATGAGAAAAATAAAGTGAAAAAATATGCTTCAATCTTCACTCAGGAGTTTATCAATTTTCTCTGTGGAGGTGGATAGCATTTTTCATCATGAGTCCTTTGCAATTGTCAGAATCCACTGTGACCTCTTGAAGTAGCTCCTCTACCTTTGTATAACTCTCTTTATTAAGAAATTTCTTCTTAGATCACGTTTAAATCTGCCCCTGCACTCACACTGAGTGCTTCTGGTTTCTCTCCTTGAGGGCCAAGTAGAACAACTTCAATCCCTCTTACACATTTTGAGCCTTTGAATGTGTCATTTAAAGGAAACTATTGTGTCCCTACCAAGTCTTCCTTTCCTGAGTCTAAAAACTTCATTAACTGGTCCTCGAATGGCAGGATACTGAAAGGCCTTCAGATTTTGATTGCCCTCTTGGACTTTGTCTAGCATATCAATGTTTGTCCTAAAATATGGTGTACAGAACTGAACATAATATTCCAGTGTTGGTCAGAGCAGGACAGAGAATATCTCCTGCTCAGCCCTGGACAATGCAGCCAAAGATCAGCATGGCAGTTTGGGTCAAGGAGGTTGCTCTGGGAGGGAGGACTGGGATGTGAAAGGGGAAGAGGAAACTTTTAACAATTTTTTTTTATTGGTTTTAAGAAGGGAAGATGTTTTGATAGTAAAACTTTTGGGGCCTGGAAAAAATTGGCCAAAGACTGGGGACTGAAAAACCCTGGACTTGGACTTGGTTGATGACATTAGACATCTAAGGGCCTCTTTATCTAAAGTGTGATGTTTCCTATTTGGGATATAATTTCACCACACCTTCATCTAGAAGGGGAGAGAAGACATTCACAAGCAGCATGAGACTTAGTTTTTCATCCATACTCTAACTCTACTTTGCTGTGTGACTTTGGGCAGGTCATTTGATTTCCTTGGGTTTTTGGTTCTTCCTCTGTAAAACGATGGGGTTGGACTACCTTTCATGTCTTTTGTGACTCTAAAATTTTATAATCCTGTAATCCAACTAACCTGGAAAGAGTTACTGCTTCCTTTTTGTTATTTTTTTGTTTGTTTTCCTAGTTAGAATTTTGGCTACTCAAGAATTTTTCATTTGTGATGTTGTTCTTACAAAATTAACTGCTCTCCCACCATTCCTCTTCCCTATGTTGTCTCTAATTTGTGGAACCATTGTTAACCTTCCCATGGTGGGAAATTGAAGTGATAAAGTGGGTAGGGTCCAGATTGTGGAGGTCTTTGAATACCAGGTTGAAGAATTTGGACCTTGTTTGGTCAATAATAGGAATCTCAGAAAGTTTCTGACCTAGGGGTAGAGAGATTGTGGGAAGAGAAGAGTCATATGATAACAAAACAGTGAAAATATAACTCATCTCTCCCATCTCCTCTTCCCCTCCCCCAAATACATGCACATTCACACTCCAGCACCCTGAAACTCGAGGTTGAAGCAGTCAGGTCATTTATTTTAATTATTAAAACAGCAGCCACTTATTCTCTTCCCTTTTTGTAAGGCCATTTAATTAGCTAGGACATTGAACTGTCTTTGCATCTTAGCAAACCAATAAATCAATTGAGGAGAGTTGTTTAATGGATTCTACCCAAAGACTAAGGCAGATAGATGTTGAAGTCTTCTTTCTACCCCTCAGTGGCACTCCCCCAGTCTCCCCCGACCTCCAAAACAACAAGCCACCAAACCACTCCCAATGAGGTAGGAATCATGCCGGTCTCCATAGGTTTCAGTCAGTCAGGGCCTTCTTTTTTTTCAGCCCTCTCCATTTTTAAAAGCACAATCACACCCCCCATCCCACTCCCATCCCCCTCCAGTCTCTGTCCAAAATCTTTTATTCTGTCCACAATAGTCCTGGACAGATGGCACAGACTAGTGTATCTGCCTAAGCAAGCTAATTGTTCATCCTGTCAGAAACCAGTGGTGGCTACTGTGGGGAAGGAGACACAAGGGGAGCTTTGGCCCCCAGCACATCTGACAACGACCACAGACCTTTCCCAGTGCATGGTTCCCCTCTCCATTTCCTGGGGCCCCCAAGGACAGGACATTGAGGGCAAGGGGATGATAAGATATCAGCTTGTTAGGTGCCATACTGCTATTTTGTATTTACCAGCCAAAGGGAGGATGCAGTTGGTGATGAGGGGGGAATGTGTGCGTAGAAAGTATCTTTAACCTTTCAACATCCATCACATAGCTGACGTAAATCACATCCCTCCACCCTCCCACCCCACCCCCCAGGCCAATCGCTAGGCTCCATCCACCAACATTCCCACTCTCTTCCCCTCCCCCCAATTCCGGATGAGGCAGAATGTGCTAATTCCCAGACTTACATATGTTTGACAAAAGATTTCCAAACAAGCCTTTTTAAATAAACCTCTGCTCTTTCCCCACCCTACCCCTCACCCTCCATGTATAAGGTTAAAGAAAAGTATAGGGAATGCAAATTCTCTATACAAATTCCCAGACAAATACCACCCCTCTATAATGCATCCCCTATACAAACTAGAAAATATATAGTAGCAGACCCTTCCTTTCTTGTTAGCTGAAAACAACTATAATACTTGTTTTGTTTTTTAAAATCCTCTTAACAGCTAGCTCTGTTACCTTTCACCTGCCCTCTGGACAGTCTATCCTGCCAGGTTAGGATGACGGTGGAAAATTAGCTCTGACCGGTGAAAGTAGTGAAGCACAGAGCAGGACCCGTTAGCCCTTCATCCACTGTCTACCTGGGAATATAAAAAGAAACAGGAAATGGGGGGAAAAAACACCCTGTGGCTAGATACCCAGGCATGTCACTATTGATTATATTCAGGAACACAGGCTCCAATAGCACCAACCGACCCTTGGTAAATGAAATGCTCATTGAATGAATGAATGAATATTCTCTCAGGTCTATCCCATGTTGCTAAAAGCAATGTCCTATTAAAAAAATCCCCAGAGATGACTTTTAGAAGCAAATCATATGGATGGATAGTTCAGAATTTTGCTAACGCAAGACCTTTCAGAAAGGCTAAATTCAGCTGGGGGGTGAGAGAGAAGTTGGAAAAAGGGAGAAGGAAGAAGGAAGCATGGCGCTTAGGACACGAGCTTTCTAAATATAATTCTCACAGAATGTTTTACCCTCAAATCCTGATTTGTTCACTGCCATCCTTCAAAGTTAGAAGAGTGGGGTGGGTTCTTTGAAATAGCCTTTTCTCTGGGCTGTTTCAAGCCATTTCAGTTTGTAGTTAAGCAGTCATGCTTTGCTTTAGAATGGATCATTGATTTTAAATCTCTACTAGACAGAATCTGCAAAACATGCGTATTTCATGGTAGCTTTGGACAATACATTTGGAATTGACAAATTAAACCCCCATTTCCATTAAGAAAATGCAAAGGGAATGCTTTTGTAATAGTAACTGCAGAACATATTTATAAAGGACTTTATAATTATAAAGTACTTTATGTGTGTCCTCATTTGATCCTTATAACTATGCTTTTGTAGGACAGTTACTGTTATCCTTGCCTTATAAGAGACAAAGAGTTGGGGGAAAAGACTGGAAGAGGAAACTGAGGTTCAGAGGTTAACTGACTGGTCCAAGGTCAAACAACTATTGTGTTGACCTGATATAGGCTACCCTGTTCTTCTGACTTTGGCTTTGTGAGCCATAGCAATGGATTGTGAGCTCCTTGAGGACAGGGACTGTTGCTTGACTCTCTATATCCTTAGTGCTTAGCATAATACCTGGCACATAGTAGGTACTTAATAAATGTTTATTGACTGACTGACTTTGTACAAAATGTCAATATCACCAATAAGGGTATTATTTTTTTCCCTCTAATACCTGTGTATTTTATTCCTTTCAAAGAGATGTCATTTTAAGAAACTGGTTTTATATACAGGGTCAATTTATATTCCTTTTAATATGGTGTTTAATATAAGTCAGGCCAAAACTAGTCTGAGATGATAACCACATTTGAGTATCTGACTTTTCTATTTGCACATTCTTGATCATATGGTACCTAGAACATTTTCATGCTGTGTTGCATGCCTTGAACACCATAAAAACAGCAAACAACCCAGCTACATTCACATCTTAATACATAGGAGCTGAAAGAGATCTTAGAGTTCACCCTTCTTTTCATTTGTTATTATGAGACTGCCTCTTCACAAATCAGACACACTAGTAAGTAGCCAGAAAGAGGCATTGATTCAGGTTTTTTTTTTCTATCATCCAGCAAGCATTTATTAAGCACCTACTATGTTCTAGGCAGTGTTAAATTCTGGGGATTCAAAACCAGAAATGAATTTCTCTTCCCTCAAGGAGCTAACAATTCTATTCTCCCTACCTTGTGTCAGAGAATGGAACTGGGTCGATGAAGGAGAAGGTTTTTAGAGCAAAGGATAGAACTTGTTTGTTGGAGCTTTGTTCATGATGTTCTTCTGGTCATGGCAGGAGAAAGACAAAAATCAGTCAGTGATCCTTCAGAGAGGAGGTCATTGCTGTTGAGCCAGTTGGCTCTCCTCCTCCTTGGTAGTACAGGGGTGTTTGGGTTATGCCATAACTTCTCCCTTCCATAACTTTCTCCAGCCCCAAGTACTCTGTGATCTGGTGAAGCTGTGCTCCTTGCCCAGACCAAACACTCCATGTTCACTGGCTGATCCATGTGCCTGGAATGCTCACCCTCTGTTTCTGCCTCCTGGCTTCCCTGGCTTCTTTCTAGAAGAAGCCTTTCCTGATCCACTTCAATGCTAGTGTCTTTCTTCTATTATCTCTAGTTTATCCTGTGTAGGTTTCTTTTGTCTTCTGTTGTTTGCATGTGGCCTCCCACATTTTACCGTTTTTGTATCCTTAACACTTAGCACAGTGCCTGGCACATAGTAGGTTCTTAATAAAAGTTTATTGACTGACCAGTCATATCACACAGGATTGTAGTGAGGAACAACTGAGGTAATGTTAAAGTGCTATGTAGTCATCCCTTCCACATGGTGACTTTCACCTCAATGATTTCCCCATCACAGTTTTCATATATCACTGGTTGACATAAGCAATTTAATGAAAATTAATGCAGAAGCCCTAGATGGCACACAAAGGCCAACAGGTGACACAAAGCCTATGAACAAACACTTAACCCAAACTTTTACAATAATGTGTAAACCCCCCATAAAAAGAAAAAAACATTCACACTTCTTCCCTAGTATGAAGGGAGGGCCAACAAATTATATGTGGATTTTCCAGATGGGAGGGTACAAGGTGGTGGTGGATGCTGGGATCCTAACCCCTATGTCCCTAAACTCTCATAATGTGGAAGGGATATCTGTATATGTGTAAACTGTCATTATAATCTTTCTAAAATTCGTTCTAGCTCTAACATTCCATTTCAAGATTCTAAGGTATCTTCTGGCTCTGAAATTTTATTTGATTAAAAAATAAGTGCTTACTGTTTTTCAGGCATTATGCTAGGCACTGAGTTAAAAATGGCAATGATTTGCACATAAGACTGAATCTTTAAGTCTACTGATCTAGCAACCTCCCAGGTAAGGAAACTCCATCTCCCAATGCAGGTAACTTCTCTGCAATCTATAGTATTAGAGAGTTGCCCAGAATACTGAGAAGTCAAATCATTTGCCTAGAGTCACACAGCTAGGATGTCAAAAGCAGGATTTGAAGCCAGGTCTTCCTGACTTCAAGGTCAGAATTCTATCTTCAATGCTAAAACACTTTCTAATAAATTCCTGTTGAATTGAATGACACAGTCACTGAATTTAAGGAGCTTACATTTTCCTTCTTGTGTATGTGTGTGGAGTGGAGGGGGCACATAGTCTCTGGCATGGATAAATGTAATATAAGGTAGAAACTGAGGTGGGAAAAGGAGAGATTCAGATAAAATTCCCTATGAAAATATACAAAGGGAAAGATCACTTCAAGCCCAGCCAGTCCTTTTGACCCTAACTACCACTGTACATTTTGTGAATTGCTCTATAACTTGTTAACACAAACCAACATCAGGAAAGCATTGCTTGTAGCGGCCAGTAAAGTGAATCAAATTTATTCATGTTCCCTTGGGCCGGCCAGCAGCATAGACTGAGTTGGCATTATTAAAAAGCCCTTTGGGGAACATTTCTATGGAATATCTAATCTCTCATGATGCCGTTGCAAGCCTGTTCCACATCCTCCCTGGGGTGTTTTATAGACCGAACCCTACTGAGACATACTTAGGGTTTGGCATGAGGCATGACTCTGGGCAGGAGAGAGGAGGATCTATTTCTGGGAGGCTGTCCTTGTGAGTGACTGCAGAACTATGAAGTGTTTGAAGATTCTTCTGTGGCTCTGATCCCCTCAGCCTGAATGTTGTTTTTTGTGGTTTGTTCTCCCTTCTCTTTTGGTGTTTTAACATGTTGGCATTTGGTTCAATGCATCTTCAAATGCTTTGTTTCTCATTGGCCAAGCTAAGACAGGCCTTTTCTACAGTAAGGATCCTGGCAAGAGCCTTGGATCTTTCAGCTCTGTGGCTCTGAGTTATGTGTACCAGCCCCATCAGGCTACTTGTGCCTCATCTTGCTACATGTGCCTTTGGGGTGTGGGTGAGGTCAGGAGTGGGAGAATTCTCCATTTAAAAGATTTACGGTAGTTGAAAACAGTAGATTTGGGAGAAAAGATAGCTAGTTCTGTTTTAGATACGTTGCATTTGAGATGCCTCTGGGACACACATTTTGAAATGTCCAGTAGTTAATGATGCAGGAGCTCAGGAGAGTGACTGTGTTGATCTGGAACCATTTGCACAAAGATCATCACTGAACAATGGTAACTGATGACTTTGTCAAGAAAAAGAGTGCAGAGAAAAGGTCAGAGGGTTCAGGACATGGTCTTCAGGTACATTCATGGATGTATTATCCAGTAGACTAGAAGGAATCTCCTCTCTTTGGGCCCACATATCAGAGCTATCACCGTAGTGATAAAATGGAGAAATTATGAGGAGGAAGATTCTGTTAGTCATTGCCACAGTCCTGTTGGTAGTGTGCCTCCCACAATGCTTACTGCTTCTGAACCTCAGTTTTCTCATCTGTAAAATGGGGGTGATAATAACACTTAACCTCCCAGGATTTTAAGGATCAAATTTAATAACATGTAAAGTGCTTTGTAAATCTTAAAAAGTATTTTAGAAATGCTAACTATTGCTGCTGCAAGTACTACTACTACTGCTACTACAACTACTCTTCCTCCTCCTTTTGTTCCTACTCCTACTACATTAGTCGTAGAACACATCTCACTGGTTTGAAACTCCTACTCTAGTCACTCCAGCTGCTTCATCTCCTGGTTTCCTGCTCCTATTTTAGTTCTAGATGCCTTTGGATTTATGCTGGTGACTTTACCCCTCTTTCCTGGGGATGGGGCTTCCCTGCAAGGTTGGTGAGTAGCGTCCTTAGACCGTGGGTCTAATGGCAGCAGCATATCAGTATTGAAAAGAATGTTGAACTTGTCATGCAAGCTCCAAAATTGCCAAATTAGCCACTTCTTAGGTTACTTTAGGCCAGTCCCTCACTGCTTGTGGGCTTTATTTTTATATTCTGTCAAATGAAGTGATCGCTAATATTCCTTCTAGTTCTAACATTCTTTTCATCTCTCTTCCTGTAATCCTGTGAATCCAGTTTGGTTGTGATGCCGGGGGAAGCAGTGGTAAGTCAGGGAAGGGAGGATGCCTATTGCTGGTGGAGAGCCTTCAGTGCCAGGCTCAGGCATTTGGGCTCAATTCAGTAGACAACAGGGAAGTCTGAGTTGTGTTAGTTATTAGTGCCCCTGCATTTAAAGCTCCCTTTGTATCATTGTGTATGGTGCTAATGGTACAGTACAAATGACGTACCTGGACAGCCTGGTACAGTAGTAAGTACTCTGAATTTAGAGTCAAAGGACCTGTATTCCAATGCTGCTTCTGCCATTTTATATCTGTATGACCTTGGAGCAAATCACTTAGCCTCTGTATACTTTGTTTATCTGTGAAATAAGGTGCTTGGACTGGATAGCCTCAGAGTCCTTTTGTGCTATTTATCTATGAATGATTAATATTAATTAAAAGAATTAAGAAGTACTTGTCCAGCACTTACTATGTGTACTGCTTTAAGTGCTGGGGATCCAAGGAAGTAGGTGTTTCTTGCCTCAATGAGTTTACATTCTAATGTGGGAAGATAGTATGTTAAAGGGAAACTAGAATTGGGGCTGGGAGAAGGTATATGGAGAAAAGGCTTAGAAATAACCTGAAAGTAGAGTGAAGGATGATTTTTTGAGCAAGATAAGGCACATATCCATCAGAGAGCCTAGGATCCCAGGGAGCAGAGTCTGGCTGTTTCTGGTAAGAGGTCTTTAAAGAGAATGACTGGAGGGTAGAGGGCATTGTCCGGAAATAGCCAGGAAGTGATGATGCTTCCTATGAACCCATGATTCTAAGGTTTAGCACATAGTAGGTACTTGATAAATGTTGATTAGACTGAATTGCTATGACTATCTTTTAGGTCTCCCAGTCTTGTATTTTGTGTTAGTCCTAGCCTGGAGGTACATCAGGTTTCTGAAACCTAAGGCATAAATATTTTTCTCTTTATTTGTAAACAGAAAGCTGTGTTTTCTTGGCATGGAGTATTCCACTCCAGGAACTTAACTGGTTCAGTGTTTTCTATCATTGAGCCAAATTACTAATGAAGGGATTTGCTGCAGTAAAGAAGGCAATCTAATCTATAGGATTGAGGAAGAGTTTCTGCGTATCAAGAAAATCCCAAATCTAATGGCAGGAAGGCAGCTAGGTGGCAAAGTGGATAGAGTGCTGGGCCTGGCATCAGGAAGACTCATCTTCTTGAGTTCAAATCTGACCCCATACACTTGCTAGCTTTGTAATCTTGGGCAGGTGACTTAACCCCATTTGCCTCAGTTTCCTCATCTGTAAAATGAACTCAAGAAGAAAATGGCAAACCGCTCTAGAATCTTTGTCAAGAAAACCCCAGATAGTCACAAAAAGTCAAACATGGCTGAAAGATGACGGCACAACCCCAAAGGTCCTTCCTAGCTTTCCAGCTATAATCCAATGACCCCTACCCTCTTCTCTGACTTCATCAGTATGGTAACAGACTCAAGAACGATTCTACTAGCAATAGAATCAAAAAATGGCCGTTGTTGAGCTGGTTTTTATGCCTGTTCAGCTCAGTTACTGACTTAATCAGTGGATTTTCTGTACCCCTGGAGGAGACCTTAGATGTTCCAGTAATAATGATAGCAATGATATCCTAGAATCATAGGCTTTAGAACTGGAAGTGACCTTAGACACCATCCAGTCCAATCTTCTCCTCTTATGGCTGAGGAAACTTGGATCCAGTAAGACTTGCCAAAGGTCATAGTGTTTTAGTGAAACCAGATGAGTCATGCTAAATGATGTTCATTCAGTTCATGCAAGAGCTGTAGTTTGCCATAACTGGAGAGAATCAATTTGGAAACTAGGACTAAGAAGGCCAGAATCTTCTGGGTGTTAATGAGGGAAAACCATTAACAAAGAAGCTTGTGGTTTGGCATCATGTTTGGGCAAGGAAGAAATCACTGGCTTGATTCCTTAGAGAATATTCCTGACATTTCACCTGACTTGGGATGTAGGATGTGTGACCCAGTCCTCAGTGTGGTGACGTGTAGAAGCCTGACCTTTGTCAGTAACAGTAAAACTGTAGGATATGTGGGACCCTGGTGGGGTGACTGGGTCACACTTACCCTCACTGGCTGGTCACGGGAGGGTTTGGAAAGTGGGACAGATATTCCCTAAGCACTCTCCTGAGCCAGGTGGGATTTCTGGTTCCTGATTTTAACTATTTATCCAAAGAATTCCATTGTTTTTATTGCAAATCTAAAGCTCATTTCACATTAATGGAGTTTTTGCATATCTGGTGAGGAGAGGCTATATCCCTTGATGTTTGAATGGCTCTCAGAGAAACTATTTTAATGAAGGACAATAATAAGAGATAAAGAACTGAGTATCTTGATTATGGCTGCATTCGTAGAGTCATTGTAGTAATTAGCTAATATTTATATAATGCTTTAAAGTGTGAAAAACACTTGTGTGCTCCTTAGTGAGTGAGATAAGTGCTTCAGGTGTTATTATAATCTTTTATTTTGCATCTTTTTGCTCTTCCAAGTTGAATATTTGGACTGGAAAGGACACAACCAAATAGTCAGTAGGAATTTGAAACCCGGTATAAGGAGTTTCTGTTAAGGTAACAATGTTCTTCATGAGCTGAAGTCCACAGGCAAGGAGGGGCCGGATCCCAGGGTCCAGTAAAAACTGATGGGTGTGATTGAGCCACTAGCAGCAGTAATCCCTGTAACTTAATAGAACTGAGGCAGTACTGCAGACCTGGAGAAGTCAGGCATGTCTTGATTTTGGAAGAAAGGAAAATCAGGGAGTCTGCCAAAGATTACAGGCCTGACTTGGATTCCTGGCAAAGTTCTAGAACACATTATTAACAGAATGACTAATCAACTTCCAGGAAAGGAAACAGTAATCACAATGTGGGCTGGCAGCTAAGTGGCATGGTGGATAGAATGCAGATGAATCAGGAAGACTATCTTACTGAGTTAAGTCTGGCCTCAGACACTTACTAGATGTGTGACTTGGGCCTCAGTTTCCTCATCTGTAAAATGAGCTGGAGAAGGAAATGGAAGGAAAGATAACTTTGTGGTGTCTCTGTCAAGAAAACTCCATGCAGATGAGTCATGACAACTCAGACGCTATTGAAAAATGACTGAAAATATCAGGAGCCAATATGAGTTCATCAAGAACAGGTCATGCCCGATTATAGACTAAAAGATCTGGGGAATGCTATAGATTCAGGTTGTTTAGTTTTAGCAAAGTTTTGGACAGTCACTCACATTCTTATAGACAGGTTGTAGAAAGGCAGACTAGCCAATAGTATGCAGTTAGGTGGGTTGGTTGAGTGACTGGATTCAAAGTTTCATTATAGGAGATACTATCTCTTCCCTCTCCATCCATGGCCCAGAGAATGATCCTATGAACTCTGAAAGGTTACAAGATTAGGGCTTCCCACTGTCAGTAACAGTATCCCCAGAACATCTCCAAGGCTAGAATCTCAGGAGCTACTGAAGACAAGTTACACGTGCTTAAGAAAGGTTGCTCCAGGACTTTAGAAGGGAACCAATCCTAGATCCCAGAAGAGAGCCTATGCACACTGAAAGGGAAACTTCATAGGGATTCCTTAAAGGGAGAAAAGGACTTCTAGAAACCAGGAGTTGTTGGTGACCTCTCTGCCACATGTATGTGGCTTGAGCCCACTTTCTGTGGACTTTGTATTATGTACTTGTGGGAAAGTGTGTCCCAAACTTTTTGGGGGCTGGGAATGGGGTGGGGAGTTGGTTTCTATCTTCTAATAGCAGGTGTTCTTACCATATCTGTTTAGCAAATACTCCAAACTAAAAGCTAATTAGCACTGGCTGACCAACTGGTACCAAATAAAGGTTCCTGAGCAACAATACGAGAGAAACCACCTCCACCCCTCAGGATTATCTCTAGAATCCTAAGGAGAGTGAGTAGGTGCCAGCTACTGTCTAGGGAATCAACCTGCCAGTGTGAGAACGAGCTGGGCAGAAAGTAGCCCATGTGGAAGTGCTACACTTGCCTTTGATTGGTTCACAGAGGGACTAAAATCTGCTTCAGTATGAAACCATTTTTTCATAGCCTTTTTCATAGCCTTTGGAGCTGAGCTCCTTTTGTGAGCCTTTTCCAATTCACACATCTGGAATTCAGAACTGACCATTCACTGAGTGAAACTGTACTTTGGACTATGGAATATAACAAGTTATAAAAACCCC
The DNA here is from genome assembly GCA_023548195.1 of Bettongia penicillata ogilbyi. Classification (NCBI taxonomy): domain Eukaryota; kingdom Metazoa; phylum Chordata; class Mammalia; order Diprotodontia; family Potoroidae; genus Bettongia; species Bettongia penicillata. The sequence continues at coordinate 967,396 of JAJHZJ010000160.1, forward strand.
ATGACTTGAACATAGTGGGAGTGGCTGTGGAAAGGGAACGAGCACAAACATCTTTCTTTCTTTCTCTTTCTCTGTTTTCTATGTCTCTCCTACTAATAGCAGAATTTACATTATAAACATATATATATTTGTATTATATTACATATTCTTGTTATATTTTTTTATCAAGCTATTTATCAGGCTATTTCCTCACAACAGCGACAGCTAACTTTTATATAGGACTTTAAGATTTGGAAATCCCTTTCCATTAATTATCCTATCTGATCCTCACAAATAACCCTGGGGTGTAGGTGTTATCGCCCTCATTTTACAAATGAGGAAACTGAGGCAAACAGAAGTTAAGTGATTTTCCTAGGGCCACACCACTAGTATAAGTGGGTAAGGAAGGATTTAGAGTCAGGACTTCCTGATTCTAAGTCTAATGGTCTGTTGACTACCTCCCAACAATCCTATAATTAGATAATTCAATTAATCACAGATTAATTCTGTTCAGGGAGATTAAATGGTTTACCTACGTTATATAGATGATGAGGATCAGAATTGGGATGTACTCTTGTTTTTTTGTCTCCTTTTTTTTTACGTAGGCAGTTAAGTGGTATAAGTGGATAGGGTACTGGACTTGGGATCAGGAGGACCTGCATTCAGATCTTGTTTCACACATTTACTAGCAGTGTGACTGTGGGCTAGTCCTTACTCTCTATCTGCCTCAGCTTCCTTATCTGTAAAATGAGGATGATAGTACCTACCTCTCAGGGTTGTTGTGAGAATCAGATGAGATAATATGTGTAAAATGTTTTGTGCACACACTGAAGCGCTGTATAAATAAATACTAGCAATTATTATTATTCAACTTGACCATGCTGTGTCCCTTATGCAGTATTATATGATCAGCAGTTGCTCAGTATAAATTTAAAATTTTTAAATATATATATAATATAAATAATATATAATTTTTACATAGTAAGAAAATTTTAAATAATATGTGACATAGGAAATATAAATTGGAGGACAGCTTTCACTCACATAAGATGTTGAGAAGGGGCAGCTCAGTGCTATTTGAACTGAGTTCAAATCCAGCCTTAGGTACTTACTAGCTGTGTGACCCTGGGCAAGTCCCCAATAAATAAATAAAATTCTAAGCACCAAGAAAAAGGTTGTTTATTAGTCACCAAACATTTAATCAAATACTTATTACTCAACACAAAGTGCTGGATTATAACAGCTACCGTTTATATAGACGTTAGGTAATATATGTGAAGAATTTTGTCATAGTATTTAATGGCTGGGAGTGGGTGAGACAGAAGGGATTGGCAGCTGATAGCAAAGATAATGTCAAATGGTCCTGAGACACCTGTTGGTGGTGACCTTCTATGGTGCTTCGGGACTCATGAATGCTATGAATCTTTCATCTCTATACTCTGTAGCCACTGGCCTGTCTGTTCTCCAATTTCTGTTAACTGGGCAGGTGGTGGGGTTGGGGAAAAGGATAACTATATTTTAAGCTGGACTCCCTTTCCTTTCCTTTCTTAGAATCTAGGAGAGAAGATGAGATACAGGACACTCATACAAAATGGAACAAGATAACAGTATAAAAAAATTTCAGCCAAGTGCTATTTAAGATTCAAGGAGAGAGAGACCTAATCTGGCCCAGGGAATCACAGAAGGGCTTTTTGGAAGAGGCAGGATCTGCATTAGGCTATGGAGAATGGGTAGGTTTCCAGCAGGGAGGGTTGGGGAGAAGTGGGGAGATAGAAAACATTCTCAGTATAGGGAGGACAGCCAAAGACACTGAGGTTATAAAGTTCAGGGAACTGGGACTAGTCCAGTTTGCCTGAAGTGTAGAACATATAACAAGCATAGCAACAGAATGACTTTGGTGTACCATAGTTCATTTTTACCTATTTCTGAATGACTCCTTGGGGCAGTCCCCTGGTCTTCCATTTCCACAGCAGCCAGTGGGACGCAACAATGAAACATCAGTCTCAGGTCTTCCTGACTCTGATCCCCCACCTAGCTGTTAAATTTACTTGGAAATTTTAGAAGCACATCTGAATCCAGTTATCACCTTCCCCTCCCTCCCGATCTAAACTTCCTCAGCACAGGAACTGTTCTTGTTTTGTCTCTGTGCTCCTTGGTGCCTTGAATGTTGTAAGAAGGCAATAAATATTTGTTGAATTTTTAATGAAAATAAAGGTCACCACTCTTTACTGTACCTGAACAGAGGGGAAACTAAGATTTTAGTCTTTGAATGACTTGTAAGAGCAAAGGAGTAATTTTTTTAAGAGGAATTAAACCACGAGGCTCCCAATTTTCCCCTTGGCACACACATCCCACTTGCCTTCCTGATGTTTTAGGCTTGGATGTCCCAAATGTGCCAAAAATGCTAACGTCATATTAGACTGCATGCAAAGAAACACAAGGAAATCGATATTCTCATTGACATGCTCCTACCTCACTGTATGCACAAGGACTATAGAGTTCAATTCAGGGCATTGAGTTTTAGGAGGGACACTGGCAAAGTAAAGCACTATCAGTGCAGGGCAATCAAGATGATGAAGTGATTAGAAACCATTCTCTGGTGTGGAGGATCAGCAAGACTGAAGATGTTTGGTCTAGAGAAGAACAGCCTTAGGGGAGATGTTGCAGCTGCACTGGAACTCTTTCTGATGGTTGATAGGGCTCAGTTCTGCCTTTTCCATCCTTTTTCATCAATAACCAACAAGCATTTATTGAGGGACTATTGTATGTTTTATACTGTGTAATGGGGAATACAAGAGAACCATAAATGTGACTTGCATTTGAGAGGCTTGGAGTATAGAGAACACTGGAGATAGGGCTTAGTAGAGGGTTTAATTATACAAGGCAATGGGAAAGAACATTCCACTAAGAGTGCAAATTCTAATTCTGCTTATTACTTCCTGGGTGATCTTGGGCAAAGACATGTCATTTCTTTGGGCCTCAGTTCCCTAATCTGTAAAATGAAGGGGTTGGATTAGATACCTTCTCTGGTCCCTTTCAGTTCTGGTATTTTATGGTTCTGCCATCCTTAGTTCTCTCCATTTAGCCAAGGTTGTGATTTGGAATTCACATACCTACAGACGAGAAGTAAAGATTTTTCACAGGGGCTGTTGTTGAGTGGATGATGTATCATGGCAACCTCTCAGTCCACTGGGAAGGGAAGGACTGAAAAACAGTAAGAGAAATGTGGGTGAAGCATCCCATGTCTTAGAAACAAAGAAAAGGAAGAGGGCAAGAATTTTAGTATCCATGGCAAGAGACTCCCTAAGAATGTTGGAATTCTTCCTTGAAGCAAGCAAATTCACACTAGAACCGACCAGACAGTGATGCGTGGACATAAATATGAAGTTAGAGGGGATCTTAGAAATGACATAATCCGATTCTCTCATTTTGCTGGTGAGCTAAACTGAGGCCCATAGAGGGGAAAAGACTTACTCAAGGTCATCTATCAAGTTGGTGCAGAACCAATAGGTCTCCAGTTCCCTCACTTCCAGTCCAAGGTCCTTTCACCCAAGGTTGACTACTATTCATAGAAATAACATCTCATACTTGTGTAGCACTTCCCTCCAGCCCCCCTTCTTGAAATGACTTTAACTAATCATTTTATTTTTACAATATGTTTGGTTTAGGAAAAGATTGGCCAGTGGGTTTTTTCCCCCGGAATAAAACTTTTTTTAAAAGTGGAACAAGCATGTGACAGTAAACTAGACCTTCTACTAATTGCTTCAGTCCGCAGTGATTTCACTGTTAACTTTTTATGAAATAGGAAACCTTGTTTGCTTTCTCCACAGTGAATCAGTCTTGCTTATTACTAGGCAAACACTTCTAACTCTGCCCATTTGGAGGTAAACTTCCATCTCTAGTCTCTATTGTTTTTTCCCAAGAAAGGCCACCCATAATGATTCCAGAAATAAAATATCAAAATTGAAAGGGACCTTGATTATCATCCAGTCCAACAACTGTCTTACTTTACAGAAGAGAAACTCAGAGAAGTATTCATTCTTCATAGAAATACCCAAAACAATCTAACTAGCATATCATTTAGCACCCATTGCGCTATGTCCTGGGGAATGCTAAGACAAAATGAAAAAGTAATTTATGCCCTTAAACTTATATGTTACTAGGGGCTGAGATGGGGGAGAAATACCACAAGTAAAGAGAGAAATAAATATATGCCTGATAATTGGTGGGAGAAGGAGCACTGGTAGGATCATTGGAAATCAATAAAGCCAAGCCCTTGAGGTCCAAGAGAGATCTCATAACTAATGGTCTAGCTTAGAGTAGAACTGAGATCTGTCAGAAATGTATTTGGTCCCTCTGAGCAAGGCCAGTCTCTGGCCTTTTCTTCTGCTTAAGGCAATTAACTTTTATTCCATCTCCAGATTTCAAAGTTGAAGGATGAGCTTAATTGATGCCTATCAATTTGGAATGTTTTTAGTTTAGGTATAAACAACTCTTAAAGTGTGACCCCTTGGAGAAGAATTTGAGGTAGAGGGTTATCTAATTTCCTGTCCAGAGTGTCTGGAATCCATCTCACTATCTGAAAAGAGTCCTGATAAACCTGATTGCCTTCTTAGTCCCTTTAGCTCACTCTGAGTTTTCTCCCCTGAAGACATAGAGTCAACACCACACTTGGCATCATGTTCTGTATTGGTTCTTGGCTTACTTGGCTTTTTCAAATAGATTATAAGCTCTTTCAGGGCTGCAATCAAGTCTTATATTTTTCTCAGTCACTCTTCCAGAGTAATAATTCAGTAAATGTTTGTTGAATAAATTGAAATAAATGAAATGAAATAATTGGATATCTAACAGATATGTATATTACTCATTGTAATAGCTGAAATTTCTATGGTATTTTAAAGTTTACAAAGTGCTTTTCTCATACCATCCTTGAGCTGTGAGGAATCATATGTTGTTAGCCCCATATCATAGAGAAGAAAACTGAGGCTTAGGTGAATGACTTATCCAGGGGTCACATACCTTGTTAAGTTGCAGAGCCATAATTCAAACCCAGGTCTTTTGTGTCCAAACCCAGTGTTCCTTCTGTTATGCCATATGCATCTCTGTCCAGTGTAACACATGATATAATCGAAACTATGTATGTTCACTAACAACCAAATTATAAGCCCCTCAGGGTAGATTCCATGCATTGTGCATCTCTTCATTCCTCTCAGTGCTTATCCCAGCCTCCTATAGGGGATAGGCAATCAATGCATGCTCCTTTATAGTGGGAATAAGTGAATCTATCTTATTTAGTTGAAAAGAAATAGAAGCAACTCTATGTTATATAATTATGTCATCAGAGAAACCCACATACAAGGAAATTATTCCAAGTTGAAAATTAAAAGCGTCCTTATTAACTTTGGTTTGAAATGGCTGTCAAGTTTAATCTGGGTTCTCTGTGTTCTCCAAATCCATAGAGGAAGCAATTAATTTAAATTTGAATTTTAGTACTTAATAAGATCACATATATGAGACTATTCTGAGCTTAATTTCATACCCTGAAAAATAAGGCAATTGAATTAGGTCCATGGCCTCAAATATGTGTTATGAGGGGCTCACCTTTGAATCTTATTACCCCCATGACCTTGGACAAGTCTTTTAGCCTTTCTGGGCCTCTGTTTCCTCTTCATCTGTAAAATGAGATTGAACTTGATGGCCTCTAAGAGCTTTACAACCTCCAGAATCTTTGATACTATGATTATCTTCCAGCTTTAACATTCATTTCAGCAAGCATTAAGTGGCTGTTCTGTGTTGGGTAAAAGGTATTTATACAAAGGCAAACAAGAAAACAGCCCTTACCTTTCAAAGAGTTTACTCTACTGGGAGAACACAACGGATATGGAGACGAATAAATTTAAGGTAATCTGAGGAAGGAGGAGGATGCTCTAACTAAAAAGATCCTGGAAAGCTTTGCAGAGGAGTTGGTGCCATTGCTTGAAGCAAGATAAAGAAGCAGAGATGAGGAGTAGATGAAATTTGGACAAGGGGGGGAGGCATGTGTAAATGCATGGAGATGGAATGGAGAGTTAGAAATGGTGAGTAATCCTGCAAAGGTAGGTTGGAGACTGATGGCTGAGGCCTCAAGGGCCAGACCGAGGAATTTGTACGGTGGTAGAGATCACTGGGAATCGGTGAATGTTTTTGATCCAGGGGAGTGACGGGATTAGACTTGTGTTTTAGGAAAATAAACCCGATGGCCCTGTGAAGAACGGATTGGACAGGGAATGTCAGAGACAGGAAGAACAATTAGGAGGCTATTGAAATAGCTCAAGGTGAGTGGTGACGGGAGCCTGAACTAGTGTGGTTGTGTGAATGAAGTATGGAAGTGATGTTTTGGAGGTAGAATTGAACAAGAGTTGGCAGATGAGTTAATGTGAGAAATGGGGGAGGAGAGGGAAAAATTAAGGAGTTTATCATTACCCTCATTTGATTTTATTGCTCTCAAGAAATTGGGAAGTGTAGAGGAGATTGAGGGGGAAATTGATGGGTTCTGTTTGGAGCATGTGGAGTCCGAGATGTCCATTAGGAAGTCGGGCATGTGGGACCATGTTCTGATTGAGATATAATTTTGCAAGGCATCTGGGTAGATACAATAACTGAAGTCATAAGAGCTAATGAGGTCGTCAAGGGAAGGAGTATATCTAGAGAAAAGAGAAATGTCCCCAAGGCCAGGCTTTGAGAGACATCTGTGCATTGGGAGTTGGGGGATGAGTAGGAGATACTCAGATGGATAAGAAGTGATCTAGTTCAACCAGTGTTTATTAAGTTTCTTCTGTGTTCTTGTATCAAAGATCTTCTATATTCTGTATTGTGGGCAGTTATTTGGTGCAGTGGATACAGTGTCAAGAAGACTCATCTTCCTGAGTTCAAGTCTGGCATCAGACACTTACTAGCAATATGTCCCTGGGTAAGTCCCTGTGCTAGCTGCTGGGGATACTATAAAGAAAGGTAGAAGCATGATCCTTGCCAACCCCAAGGAGCATCCAGTGATATAGTCACAGCAGTATTTCAAGGATATTGCTCTGATGACTGTATGAAGGATGAGAGATAGACTTGGGGCAGACAGGAGGTTCCTACAATACCCAGGCCAGGGGTTATAAGAGAGCCATGAAGCAGCCAAAGGAGGAGAGACCATCTGGGAGGTAAAGAGGGCATGCTTGACAGTGCCAGAGGTTTCAGAACAAGAAAAGGCTATGGCAATGAGCAGGTAGGAGAATCCTAGGACCTAGGCTAGGAAGGAAACTGAGGCTCACCCAGAATACTTGATGTGCCCATTGTGAGGCAGGTAGAGAATAAACAAAATTCAAACTCTTGTTCCCAGGAATTAAAGTTCAGCACTCTTTTCACTGTCCACGGAGCAGGACTCCAGTCATTGATGATCTTGGAGAAAACAGTTTCATCTGAAGGTGGTTTGGCTGAGAAGTGATTGAATGGTGAGGAAATAGAGACAAGGAGAGTTTACAGAGTTTTCTAGGAGTGGGGTCATCAGAGTGAGGATGGATAGAAAATGATAACTGCAGGATGGGGGGACAAGAGCAGATAGTTTTTATTTTTAAGGATGGGGAGGAGACCAGGGCATAGGCAGCAAGGAAGGAAGCAGTAGAAAGGAAGATTCGAGATGAGAGAGAGGGAGGGAATGATCAGTGGGAAAAGCTCCTAGAGGAAATAGGATGTGTGTGATCAAGGGCATGATGAGAGAGGTTCGTTTTATGTTTCTCAGGCTCCTAACAGCTCTGATATTCATGCTTCTATAAGTATAAGGCCCCTTCTAGCTCTGACATGGCTATGGTTTTAAGACTTCCCCCAGCTCTGGATGTCTGAAATCCTACAGTATTAATACTTAACTTGATTTAGTGATGTTTCATTGTAACACTTTTTGCTGAGTGTATATTGTGTGTTCCAGAGAGTTTGGCAAAGTCTATTATTATTGACCTGAAGTAAATATACTGAACTTTTTTTCTTTATTAACCCACCCTCTCTCCTGGGTAAAAAAAGGCTTTGATCTGATCACTCCTCTAAATAGTATGTGCTCAAGGACCTACAGATCCATGGCAGACAGAGTCCAGAAATGTAGAGAAGTCAATTATTTACCTTAATCAGGAATGATTGAATAGTTAGAGCAAATACACATAATTTTTAAATTAACTGAATCATTAGTTTTGTTCTATTCCAAATGATTTTTTCTCTGCTTCAACTGAAAATAGTATCCTTTCACCTCTTCTATGTAAATTTAGGTAGTGTATGATGAGGTGAATTCCATTAAGCAATGGAAATTATATTCTGATTTATCATCTGAGTAGAAGATGGTTTTAGATTTAGTTACTATTCATCTTCCTATCTATGGAGAGATCATAGTATCGTAAGGTTGTAGTTTTAGAGCTAGACCTTTGAGTCCATATAGTCTGGTCCTCCCATTTTACAGAAGAGGAAACTGAGGCCAGGAGAGGTTAAGTGACTCACCCAAGTTCACACAGCTAGCAAGTGTCTTGAAGCAGGATTTGAATCCAGGACTTCTGACTGCAAGTCCCACACTCTATCCACTATGCCATACTGTTTTACCTGCATGCTGGTATGGATTCATAAATGGTATGATCTGCTTAGTAGGTCTTCGAAATCCTTTAAAAAGTAATAAATTGCAGACTCTTTTGAGAATGAAAATGAATTTCCGTCAAAACAAAGGTCAGAAAGCAGGGTCATTGAAGCTGCCAAAAGATAAATCCTTCAATAAAGGCTAATTTTCATTATTTTTTAGAGCATAGGATTTCCAGGTACAAAACAGATCTGTCTTACTGGTCATGGAGGCAATGCATCAGAAATAATTCCAGAAATATTGTATAGTATCTCTTTGAGGGAATGTTGCCTAGAACCCTGCGGTGCCATGGTGACTGTGCAGCCTTCTTCCTGTTTTAGGTGCTTAACACTCAGCTGGTGTCCAGGAACATCAGATGGGATCATGGCCAAGGACCGTGAAGTCTTGAGAATGGAAATGTTTTGTTTTCTTTAGAGCCTGTTCCCAAATTGAGCTATATTCCAGGAGTTCCTGAGAGGGATATTGAAATTGAAATTCTGTTCGTAGGTATGTGGAGCACATTTCATTAGAGTATGTACCCAGGAAATTTTGCTCTTTTAAGAGGAACAAATATGGAATGTTTAATCATAAAAGACATGTTTTTAATTTAGCAAACAAGTGAAAAAAATCTAAAGATTAACTGAGCATTCTAAAAATTGACAGCTAAACTACGTAAAAAATATGAGATAGTTGGAATTTTAGGGTGTGTTTGAACAGACCTACTCTACCCTGTATGAATTCTTATGGTCCTGGTTAAGTTTGCCACTTTCTGGCAGATTAATACCAACCTGCAGAATCAGATACCATGCCCTTTGCTTTGTAGTCAGGCCCTTGGCGTTTTCTGAAGTGGAAGAGGGGGTGAGTATATTCACTTAAGTCTGATTGCCTCAGTTTTCTTATTTGTAAAAATGAGCTGGAGAAGGAAACGGCAAATCGCTCTAGTATTTTTGCCAAGAAAATATCAAATGGGATCAGAAAGAGTTAGAAACAACTGAACACCAAAAATATACATCACAGGACAGTCAGTCTGAAACAGCTTAATGTGAATAAACCAGCTGATAGCAGTAGCAACATAGCAATTTTGGGCAAGTCTACCCAAGGCAGAAAAGGCAAGCACCTTTTCTACACTTCAGTTTATCTTCCTTTTCTCAATTAGGGAGTTGTACTAAGTGTCCTTAAGGTCCCTGACAACTCTGAGTTCTACTAACAAGGACCTCCAACAGGTACCTGGCCTGTATTGGCCACAATTCCTTTAGCTTCCTATATTTATTGAAAAGAAGAAAGAGTCTAGATAGACTCTAAGGTCTTTAGTAGTACCATCTTTGTATGACTGCATATTTCTTTTATCTATCTATCTATCTATCTATCTATCTATCTATCTATCTATCTATTTATTTATTTATTTATTTGATTTTTTTACATTCATTTTCACAAATTTTTGGGTTCCAAATTTTCTCCCCTTTTATCCCCTCCCCCCACCCCAATACCCCAAGCAATCTAATTTTCCCTATCTCCAATCTGCCCTCTCTTCTGTCATCTCTCCCTTCTCTTGTATCCATCTTCTCTTTTCTCCTGTAGGGCCAGATGACTTTCTATTCCTCCTTAACTGTATGTCTTCTTTCCTAGTTGCAACAACAGAACTAAACAGTTGTTCCTAAAACTTTGAGTTCCAAATTCTCCTCATCCCTCCCTCCCCACCCATTCCCTTTGGGACAGCAGGCAATTCAATATAGGCCATATCTGTGTAGTTTTGCCAATGACCTCCCTGATAGTCGTGTTGTGTAAGACTAACTGGATTACCATCCCTCCTAACCTGCCCCTCATTGTTTCTCTTCTGTCTTTTGATCCTGTCCCTCCCCAAGTGTTGACTTCAAATTGCTCCCTCCTCCCTTTGCCCTCCCTTCCATCATCCCCCCCCCCCCCCCGCAATATCTCTTTCTCCCCCACTTTCTTATACTGTAAGATAGGTTTTCATACCAAAATGAGTGTGCATTTCACTCCTTCGTTTAGTCAAATGTGATGAGGGTAAACTTCTTGTTTTTTTTTGTTTTTTTTTTCTCAGCTCTCCTTTTTTTCCCTCCACTAAGCAAAACTCCTACCTGCCTCTTAAATGACATATAGTTACCCCCCTTCCCTTTCCCTCTCTTTCCTCCCCCTACATTTCTCTCTCACCATTTACCTTAGTTTCTTTTAAGGTATGGTCCCATCCTATTCAGTTCAATCTGTGCTATCTCTGTATGTGTGTGCATGTGTGTATGTGTGTGCATGCGTGTACATGTGTATGTGTGGTCCCACCAACTACCCAGATACTGAAAAGTTTTAAGAGTTACAAATATTGTCTTTCCATGTAGGAATGTAAACAGTTCACTCATGGTAAGTCCCTTAAGACTTCTCTTTGCTGTTTACTTTTTCATGCTTCTTCTCATTCTTGTGTTTGAAAGTCAAATTTTCTTTTCAGCTCTGGTTTTTTCATCAGGAATGATTGAAAGTCCTCTGTTTCATTGAAAGACCATATTTTCCCTTGAAGTATTATACTCAATTTAGCTGGGTAGGTGATTCTTGGTTTGAGTCCTACTTCCTTTGCCTTCTGGAATATCCTATTCCATGCCCTTCGATCCCTTAATGTAGAAGCTGCTAGATCTTGGGTTATCCTGATTGTATTTCCACAGTACTGGAATTGTTTCTTTCTAGCTGCTTGTAAGATTTTTTTCCTTGAGCTGGGAGTTCTGGAATTTGGCCACAATGTTCCTAGGAGTTTCTCTTTTTGGATCTCTTTCAGGTGGTGATCAATGGATTCTTTCAATACTTATTTTGCCCTCTGGTTCTAGAATGTCAGGGCAGTTTTCCTTGATAATTTCATGGAAGATGATGTCTAGGCTCTTTTTTTGATCATGAGTTTCAGGTAGTCCCATAATTTTTAAATTGTCTCTCCTGGATCTATTTTCCAGGTCAGTTGTTTTTCCCATGAGATATTTCACATTCTCTTCCATTTTTTCGTTCTTTTGGTTTTGTTTGGTGATTTCTTGGTTTCTCGTAAAGTCATTAGACTCCATCTGTTCCATTCTAATTTTGAGAGAACTATTAAATTCAGTGAGCTTTTGAGCCTCTTTTTCCATTTGGCTCATTCTGCTTTTGAAAGCATTCTTCTCCTCACTGGCTTTTTGAACCTCCTTTGCCAAATGGGTGAGCCTATTTTTCGAGGTGTTAATTTCCTCAGCATTTTTTTGGGTCTCCTTTACCAAGGTATTGACCTGTTTTTCATACTTTTGTTGCATCTCTGACATTTCTCTTCCCAGTTTTTCCTCCACCTGTCTAACTTGCTTTTCAAAATCCTTTTTGAGCTTTTCCAGGGCCTGAGCCCACCCACCACCCCCCCTGGGGTGTCTGGGGTACTGAGGCCCCGCCCTCCACATCTTTCCCTGATGGCAAGAATACGTCCTCATCTTCGTCAGATCCGAAGGTCGGGATCATTTGCATTTGTTGGAAAAAACTCTCTAAAGTCTTATTTTTCTTCCCTTTTCTAGGCATTTTCCCAGCCAGTTACTTGACTTCTGAGATTCCTTTCCACCCCCGCCTGGATCCGCCCAGCTAGTGCTTGGCCTCTGAGATTTAAATGGGCTTTCCTCCTGCCGGCTGTCAATCAGTGAGCTTTAGTTCAGGTGCTGGGGTGGGGCCAGGGCAGAGACTTTCAGGAATGGAACGGGTGGGGGCGGGGTGGGAGGCCCACCTCCCAAATCCCGCTCCCTTGGGGGCTTTAAGCAGAAGCCTTCAGTAACAGAGCGGGCTGGGGGCAGGGCCATCTCCCAGGCTCAACTCCGTCAGGTCCTATGCAGGAATCTTCTGTAATGAAGATCCTGCCTGCCGCTGGGGGATTCCTGGGTCCCGGTCCGCTGCCGCCTCAGCCGCGGCCCATACCTCTGCCTCCGCCTCTTCCTGCCCCCGTCCCTGCCGCCGCAGCTTCCTCCCGAGGGGGCCTGAGTCACGGAGACGCTCCGTTCCCCTCCCCTAGCGCAGCCTTCTTTCTCACTGACCTGTTGCTTCTGTGGGCGGAGGGACTTTCCCGGCTCCCGGAGCTTCCGTCTCTGAAGCCTGCTCGGATCCGCTTCTCTGGGTCCTAGGCCAGGGCAGTGCTGGGGGTCGGGTTTACTTTCCGGGGAGCGCCGGACCCTGGGGACGGGTCTTCAGGGCTCCCTGGAACGGAAATCTCTTCCACTCTGCTTCTGCACACCTTGTATTCACCCAGAAGTTATGGGGGACTCTTTTTACATTAATTCTATGGACTTTGGTTTCGGAGCTCGTAAACGTGCGTCCTTCTACTCCGCCATCTTGGCTCCGCCCCCTGCATATTTCTAAAAGTAGTCCAGACTTAGCTGTGAGAAAGTGGAAAAGGTTACCTGTTGAACTAATGAGTTATCCATCCCTGGAGGTGTTCAAAAAAGGTTGAAAAACAACAAGTCCGGAATTTTGTAGAGGGGATTCTCGCTTATCTGTGGGTTACACTGAATGATTTCTAAGGTCTCTTCAGGGTCTAGCCTTTTCACCAAGACATGATTCTTTAAGCAGGCTAGATATCCACTCAAAGGCCAAAGAACAGACAAGACCCTAGTTACAAAATTCAAGGATTCTATAGAGAGAATTCTTCTGTTCATGGCACTAAGAATGAAGACTTAGCCAGGCTCCTCTCCAGATGACCAGAGCAGATCTGCTAGCCCCAGTGAACTTCAAAGGAGTTTATACAAATATTTAATATCACAGACTCAGAAAGCAGAAAAATGAAATCATGCAGAGATATCAGATTTCAAGAGCAGGTCTGTTGGGTTTTTTTTTCCCTTTTTTTTCTGAACTAAGGCCCTGGGATTATATAGATATACAGCTGATATGAAACAGCTAATAGTGCTCATGGACTAGATAGGGCCAAAAGGCCAGCAGTGACTGAAAGCTCTGGTGTTGGCAATGAGTTTGCTTCCAGAGACAAGGAGGAGATGGAAAGTTCTGCTGTGTTCTCCCTTCATCAGATTTCTTCTGGAATGTTGTGTTGATTCATGGCTACCATGGTTTAAGAAGGACATTGGTGTGTTGAAGCATATTCATAAGAGGACAGTCCAAAGAGGGGAAGGTCCTTGAGTTCTTGACCGAAGAATCATTTGAGGAATTGGACATGGTTAACCTGAGCTAAAGATGACTCAGGGGACATGTGAGGGGCTATCTTCAAGTATCTGAAGGTCTCTTATATGGAGGAGGAATTAGACTTGTTTTTTTTTGGCACCAGAGAGCAGAACCAGGAGCACTGAGTAAAAGGAGTAAAGAGGCAAGTGTGAACTTGATGTCAGGAAAAGTTTCCACGCCCAAAGTGGTTCCAAGTGTTTCCCCTTCCTTAAAAATCTACAAGCAGATGTTGGGTGGTCATTTGTTGGGCATGTTACATAGGGATTCCTTTATATATGGGTTGTATTAAAGGCAAACAAGATCCCTTTCAACCCCCCAGTTCTGTGATTCTGTGGAGAATACAAGACAAAAGGATCCAAGTGACTTGTGAAATTATGTTTCTTGTTATGTTGGGGTGAGTGATGAAATTTAGTCCATTAACAACTTTTATTTGTTTTTCCAAGGAAGATTGGTGAGCCATCTTCCCATTTGGCCAAAACTTCCTTGTTTTCTGCCTTGATTATGATGAAGGTATCAATATTGGGATGATTCCGTTTCTTCAGTGCAGTTTCTTCACTTCTTAGCTGTATCCCAGTTAATTTTCTATTTAGAGTACTGTCCTTTATATTCATGTTTATAGATGCTATAAAAAATTGCATGACTCTTGGAACAATCTGCCTCTTGTTTTGTTATCTTGTCATGGGATAAGTTAGGTTGCACTAGGCCTGGAGTTTGAAGATTTGAGTTAATATTTAGCCTTAGGCATTTACTAGCTATGTGACCTACGGCAAGTCACTTAACCTGTGTTTGCCTCAGTTTGCTCAGTTGTGAAATGGGCATCATAATAACACTTTCCTTCCTTCCTTCTTCCCTCCCTGTCTACTTCCTTCCTTCCTTCCTTCCTTCCTTCCTTCCTTCCTTCCTTCCTTCCTTCCTTCCTTCCTTCCTTCCTTCCTTCCTTCCTTCCTTCCTTCCTTCCTTCCTTCTGAAATATGGCTAGGAAGGACAGAAGACCAATTGGTAATTTTTTTATTGATTTCATGGGCCTGCTACAGCCAAAGAATGTATTATCTAGTAGTCATTCTACAATGGCAACTTTTCTATATATGATTGGGCTGATCTCCACCCAGTAGACACAGGCGATTGTCAGGACTGTATTTGAAGTCTTTCTAGCTTGATAGGACCTGCTGTAGCTTATATCCCACTGATACCATCTTCTAGGACTTAATCATTCCCTCATTTGCCAAGATGAGACACTGGAGAATTACTACTACTGTTACTAATTATGTTGATTATAATCTAATAATAATCCCCATTTCTATAGGCTTTAAAGTTCACAAAATCCTTTCTTGTACATTTTCACTGGGAAGTAGGAGTTTTGAGGATTATTCCCATTTTCCACATTAGAAAACTGAGGTTCCAGATGGCTCATTTGTACAAGTTGTAACACTAGTAAGTAGTAGAACCAGCACCTGAAAACAAATTTTCTGACTCTGAGTTCAGAATTTTTGCATTGTGTCACTTAATATGATGAGTCAGCAAAAACTTTTGGATGTGAGAAGAGTGTGGGAGAAAGTCTCCCAGTATGAAAGAACATGCAGAAAAAAGAGCTTAGGACTCCATGGATGTCTTATCTTTAATTTAATTAAGCCTTTAAAAGTGCTGAAGTGCTAGGTTAGCTTCACTGCTAATCCTAACCCACCAACTACAAACCACTTAGCTGAGTTGTTTAAAGGTTGGCACCTTTGTAGCTATAGCTGGAAGCTCCAGTCACTAAGAGAGAGCCCCTTACGTGGACATGTGGAAAAGGTACAGAAAATGTCATCTTAATAATCATCTTAATAATCAGGGCTAGCTGAGGATGCTGCTGCCATCCCAGGATCCATCAAATAGGAACCGCTTAAAGGTGGTCATTCAGAATTTTTCTCACTTGAGAATATGGTGAGAAAAGGAGATTTTGATTGGTATTCAGAAGAAATCTAGGAGAGCTGCTCTGACTATGTTTCAACGTGGCAGCTAGGTGGTGAAGTGGATAGAGTACTAGGCTTGGAATTGGGAGGACTTACCTTTCTGAGTTCAAATCTGTCCCCAGACATACTACTGTATGACCCTAGGCAAGTCACTTAACCCTCTTTGCCTCAGTTTCCTTATCTGGAAAATGAGCTGGAGAAGGAAATGGTAAACTAGTCAAGTGTCTTTGCCAAAAAGACCCCAAATAAGTCTGACTCAAGAGTCAGATACAACCAAAAAGGACTGAACAAGAACTCTTGCAAAAATAAGAAACAGAGAGACAAAGGAAACTCTATATAGCTGTCTCTGATTCTAGGCTATACCGAAACAACTTTTTCTGGGGGAGTCATAACATGGAGGGAGGACATATTTGACTATCATTTAGGTCACAGGGTAGCTTATGAAATTACCAGTGAAATGTTGGTTGACTTACAATAAAACTCTTGTCTTAGCATTTGTGAGAAGAGACACCACATCCTCCTTTTCAAAGCAGTTGGTCAGGGGCCATCACAGCTGGCCCTTGGTTGATCTGGTTCAAGGAATTCTCTCTGTTCTATAGGTTAATAACAACTCACATTGAAGGTTTACACAATGCCATTTTCACAACAGCCCTTTGAAGCATTGGAGCATAGAGGGAAGTCTTAGGATTTTACCTCTAGGGATGGAAGTGACCTCAGAGACCATCTAGCCCAACTCTAGATTTTACAGAAGAACAGTTGGAGGTCCTTGGTTTTCTCAGCTATACTATATATAAGAGTACTTGACCTTATACTTAGTGTCTTTCTAACCTTGGGGTTGTCTCTTTAGGCCTTAGTATCCTAATCTATTAAAAAAAAATGAGAGAGAGAGAGAGAGAATGAGAATGGGATTCTCTAATGCCCCTTATAGATATAAATCCTAGGTAGACTGAGGAAGCATTGTTATCTTTATTTTACAGATGGGGATACCTGCACAGAGTCAGAGTCCAAGTAGCTCAGCCCAGGTTAATATCTGGGTTTCCTGAGTTTTACAGTATATATTGCCTCCATGATTTAATAGATACAGTTCTTCATGACTGGGTGCATGCTGGCCGCCATCTTCTGTTAATTTGATCTCTGCACGCAGTCCTGGACGTGGAACACTCCAGCTTTCAGTAATGTGATTTCCCACATCAAGAGAGAAAATTTTTCTGATCAGTGTCCTTGCTTCCACTGTGGTGATGTTTTTGAAATCCCTTTCTTGTTATGTGGGGGCAGAATTATTTATTCAGAGCAGCTAGGTGGTGAAGTGAGTAGAGTGCTGGGTCAGAAACTCAGGAAGACCTGAGTTCAAATCCAGCCTCAGACATTTTCTAGCTGTGTGACCCTGGGCAAGTCACCTAACCCTGTTTACCTCAGTTTCCTCATCTGTAAAATGACCTGGAGGAGGAAGTGGCAAACCATTCTGGTATCTTTGTCAAGGCAACCCCAAATAGGGTCATGAAGAGTCACACATGGCTGAAAAATAACTAAACAAATGTGCCAGGCACTGTGCTAATATTGCTAATTACTAATATTGATTCCTCTGCTTTTACAATAAAACCCTGCAAGGTAGGTGCTATTATTGTTCCCATTTTACAGTTGAGGAAATGGAGGCAAACAGTTTAAATTACTTGCCCACAGTCACACAACTAGTGAACATTTGAGGCTAGATCTGAACTCAGGCCATCCTGACTGAGGACTCAGTGTGCCACCCAACTGCCACTCTCAGAGCTGAGCTTCAAAGCCAATTTTCCTCATTTTAAAATCTCATGTCCTTTCTACTATAGGCCACCTCAGGGTTGTATGCAGGTAAGAAATGACTTTAAAGATGAGAGTTTAGGGACTCAGAAAGAAGCAGCATGTTCAAACTCACATGGCTAATTAGCAGGATCCAGTACTAGTGCTCCAGTATCCACTTTGGTGCCCCTTTGCCCCAGACTTTCTCTTGTTACCCATATTTTGATGCTTTCCGTGATTATCAGCACTTCATAGGAGGAAGGGGAGGGAGATAAGTGGCAATCAGTTTTAGGGAGGTAGACCTTCATTCATTAGAAGGAATCATTAGAAATATAATTTCAGTTATTTTTAATATTTTCCTCAGTCATGTCTGACTCTTTGTGACATTGGGGTTTTCTTGGCAAAGATATTGGAGTGGTTTGCCATTTTCTTCTCTAGATCTTGACTCTTTATAAAGAAACAATCAGAAAATGTAACAGCCTGGCACCATAGGTATTTAAGAAGAGGCTGGATGACCTCCTGTCAAAATGGAATGAAGTCTGGTCTACATTGTTTTTGAGACCTAACAGTGTCTGAGATGCTGTCGTTCTAAGATTCGATGCTTTTTCAACTCTGAGAGCCAGTGGCTCTTGGATGTTTTCAGTTGCGTGGGTTTTTCTTATTGACTTCGTTCATTTCTCTTTGGAGCCATATCTTGTTCTTTATAATTTTGCAACTTTCACTTTAGATTTTTTTTCTGGTGGTTCTTTCCATTTTCACTGTTGTCCTTCATGTATATACTGTTTTCTTAGCTCTGCTTCCTTGACTTTGCATCATTCATGTCGATCTTTCCATGCTTCTCTGCCTTTGTCACATTCATTATTTCATTTTAGAGGAAGAAAAAAAAACTAAACATATGAAATATTTATGATGTTATATATAGTAATATTCCATTACATTTATGTACCTTTTTTTTTTAGCCATTCTCTAGTTGATGGGCATCTACTCTCTGTCCAATTCTTTGCCATCACAAAAATGCTGCTATAAATATTTTCATTCAAATTCACACTTTCTTTTTACCAGTGGCCTCCTTGGGGTATAAACCTAGAAATAGAATCTCTGGATCAGAGAGAACAGCTCCGTTTTAAACAGAGAAAATTGAGGCTCAGAGAAATGAGGCCATAAATGACCAAGTTAGTCATCTAATTTGAGTCTCCTGACTTAAATGCAAATTGGTATCCAAGGAGGTTTATCACCTTTACAGCTGTTGTTTGGTGTAGAAATGTGTTCCTTGTAGAGACCAGGGAGAATAATTGGCCTTACTCCAGACTGCCACCCCCCTCTGCCTTTTGTGAAAATGATTAATGTTGAACCCATTCTTGAAGTGTGCTGGGTGACAGAGGCCATAATGGTGCAGGAGGTTAATGTTGACTTTACCCCAGGTCCTGAATAAGTTTTTGACTCATGCTTATCTTCACAGTGCTGACTTAAGGAAATCCTATTTGTTTTGACAGGTTTTGTTTAGGTAAGTAGGTAGGTATAAAGACTGGATCTGTGATTTCCTTGATAGGAGGAAATCCCAGGTGAGGAAATCCCCTCTACCTATATAGGTTGACACTTTCTCTGTAAATTGTAGCCTTAAGAGTTACCTAAAACATCAAAGGATTAAATTACTTGCCTAGTGTCACACAGCCAGTATGTATTTTGAGGAAGGACACACACGCACTCACACATACACACACACACGAGCACATCAAATCAGGGAGGACATAGGAATGATTTTTGCAAGGATTCATTTTTTAATAACTTTTTAAAAACTTATTCTCATTTTGAACTATCTCCTATATTTCTTCTGTATTCTTTGTCTACTCCACCCTTTCAGCCATCTCTTATGAAAAAGTTTAAAGGAAGGAAGGAAAAAAGCCTTACATGAATATTCATGATGATATAGATAGTATTCCACACCCCAGCTCTCTCATACTGCAAAGGAGAGATGGGATGTGTTTTCTTATATTTCTCCTGGGTCATCTAGGCTGGCTTGCCTGCCACCTGTGTGGAAGTTAAAGTTGGTGGTTGGTGATGATATCTGATCCCTTGTCCACTGGCTCTGCTTTTAATCCATTCTTCACAGCCATCATCTGGGGAATGGTTCTTCCCCAGCAGGCCAGTATCCCCACTGAGTGACAACTACCTGTCACACAGAAGGTAGGCCAAGTGCATCTGAGGGAGAGACACGGAGCAGCATGTACTAGGCAAGTCAAACCACCACCATCACCACCTTGACCACCATGTCTCTCTTTGAACTCAGAGAGTGCTGGACCATAAGACCAAGAGCCTAGGGAATAGTTGTGTCCTCCAAACAATCAGATTTCCTTCTAGCTCAGCTCTCACAGCCATCAATGACAGGAGAAATCTTTGTAGAGAGAGGATCCACCTTCCTCATCACCACTGTCAACAACCACTGGCCAACTGTTAACAATAGAGTGGTAAACACAAGAGCCCTGCAAGTGGCAACGCCTTTTCAGCCCTCGCTGCCATCCCACAGGGAAACAGTGTTGTGAAGGGAGGGGACTAGATACTCACCACCTATCACCCAACTGCCATTCATGGGTTGGGCAAACTGGCTTAAGCTGAAGCAGAAGAAACCCTGAGGCAAGGCGGGGTTGGGATAGGGTGAGGTTGGAAGGTAAGACTGGAGGCAGTAGCATGTACTGGGCAAGTCCAGCTACCACCACCACCACCTGATCTTCTCTTTGATTCAGGTGAAGACAGCCTAGAACCCTAAGACTAAGAGCCTTGGAAATCGTTCTGTTCCCTCAAACCACTAGATTTGCTTCTCGTCTACTCACAGCTATCGTTTAAAGGAGAAGTTACACTAAAAGCCAGTGCTATCCTATCACAAATGGATGTGATTTTATCAAAGGACATGACATTGAAGAAGAGGCCATATGCTGAGTACCATGAGGCCATTGTTATAACTGAGTCCTTCCATATATGTTGTCCCCATTAGAATGTGAGCGCCTTGAGAGCAGATTGTCTAACTTTTTTCTGTTCGCATCCCCAGAGGTTAGCACAGTGCTTTGCACATAATACGCCCTTAATAAATGTTTTATTCCTGCATTCATTCATCTTTGTGGACAAGCTTGGTCATCATACTTTGGCAGCATTTAGTATGATTATTTTGTTTTTGTCACTCTTCTCATTTACATTGTTGTGATCATTGTGTATTTTGTCCTGGATTTACTTACCTTACTACGCATCAATCAGTTCATCTAACTCTTTCCATACTTCTCTATATATTCCTTATTTCTTAAAACATAACAATATTCTAGTATATTACTATGTCACAGCTTGGCAGTTTCCTAGTAAATGGGCATCTGCTTTGTTTCCAGGTCTTTGCTATCACTGTTGAAAGCATTTTGGTGTATATGGGGCCTTTTATTTTTTCTTTGACTTCTTTGCAGGTGTGTCTACCTGGTAGTATTTACTAATGTATTGACTAAGTCAATAGAGGACTTCTCACAGTGACACTGGGCTGGGTGACTTACAGGGATGTAAAATGTTTTCCGGTGGACTTCAAAGTAAAAGATTTCAATCTTTTGCGAGTGTGGTGATGTGTCCCCATACTGGAAGCAGTGGGGTGGACTCAATGCTTTGTCAGTGTGAATTGGGACCCTTTGTTTCTCATGTTACCTTTCTCTTTTTCCTCTCTCTAGCCTGCCAATGTGCAAAGGTTTTCTTCTATCCTCTTGACATTTCCCCTACCCATTACATAAAACCCCAGGATTAATTTAATTACATACTCGTTTCCACTAGCTGTGTGACTGGCAGGAGCATAATAGATCTGCCAGTCCTCAGAGAGAAAAGGTGAGGTTTGTAACGGTGAGGTCACCCAACCAAGAAGCCAGATATGTCCTGTTCCCTTCCCCCATCTCCAGCATAGACATGTCCTCTTTAGCTCAGGGCCTTTCTTCCTTTATCAGGGGGCTCTCTCCCTAATGAAATTCTGATAAGATAACTGGGGCCCTGCAGTTCCTGATGACTGTCACAGATCTTTCCCTTCCCTGATGAAAATGTCATTTCTGGGACCTAGCAGGGATAAAGAGAGAGTAGGAGGGAGCTAGCTTATCCAAGGTTTACAGACTGTCTTGAGACTGGTTAAGCTTCATGAGAACCCTAATGAGCTAACAAGAATGGACTTGGGAACATGCACAGCTTAGTAAAGCTTCTGAACTCATATACAAAAGGTAACTGATGGCAAGAGTCATACCAGAGCACCAACTTCTGCCCCAATTTTTGGACATCTCTATCAATTCAGCAGCAAGAGATTTTCCTTCCCTGATCATCCGTTGTATGTGTGCAGCTGCCCAAAAAAAAAAAAAAATCTACCTTTGCATAGGTCTGGGCATACCTTTCCAACCTGGCTCCTACTTACCTTTCTAGCCTTATTAAACATTGTTCCTTTTTGCACAGATATTGGTCCGGCCAGACAGACTTTCCTACTGCTCTTCATATATGGTGTGGTTCCATCCATCTCTGGGCCTTTGCGCAGGCCCGAAATACACTTCTTTTTTCACTTCTGCTTCTTATAATTCCTAGTTTCTTTCATGCTCAACTTGAGTGTCACCTTCTAGGGAACCTTTAGGATCTCAACCTTTTTTTTTTGTTCCTGGATCCCCTTGGCAGCTGAGTGACCCTTCTCAGAAGACCTTCATAATGGAAAGAAATGATAGATTTTAGTTATAGGTTTCTGAAAATAAAGATGTAATTTTTTTCCCAATCCAACATCATAGTTTTTTGGAAATCGATCCAGAGATCTCTTGGGGGGGTTTGTGGACCCCAGGTTAAGAATTCATGTTCTAGAATCCAGATGAAAGCTTTCTTCATATCCTCTAGCTTCCCTCTGTAAATGACCTCATTTCTATTTTGCATATATTTGGGATATAACTCTATATCTTTGTCTGCCATAGCAGAATATGAGCTCCTTGAGAGCATGGACTTCTCAATTTTGTCTTTGTATCCTGAGAGCCTGGAATAATGCCCTGGCACACAGTAGGCCATTAATAAATGTTTCGTGACTGGTGCCATTTATCTACTTAAACATCTTCATGTTTGCTTTATACCCCACACCCACAGGTCACTGTGAAGTCAGTCAACCGGCATCTAAGGACTTACTGTGTGCCAGCACTGTGTTAAGGGTTGAGAATACAAGAAAGGCAAAAACTCTTCCCATCTTCAAGGAGTTTATATTCTAATGAGACAGTATGTAAATCATTAGATACACAAAAAAATACATGCTGTATAGATGGAAGGCCATAGCACCTCAAAGAACATAGACAGACCTCCAGTAGAAGGCGGGATTTGAGTTAAACCATAGAAAGTGAAGAGAAAGAGCATTCTTGGTACTGGGGACAGCTAGTACAAAGGCATGGAGTCAGTCATCCACAAACATTTCTTAAGTACATACTAAGTGACAGGCGCTGGGCTAAGGGCAGAAATTTTCATGTGCAAGGAATAGCAAATAAGCCAGTGTGGCTGCATTAGAAAGCATGTAGAAAAAAGGAGAATGCAGGGAGAGCAGAGGCGTAAGAGGGAGCCCAGTTGGGAAGGAATTTAAGTAACTAAGGATTTATATTGGATCTTAGAGATAATAGGAAGCTACTGGAATTTATTGAGATCTGGAAAATCCGAGGAAAAGTATTTGGCTATCCCTTTGTCCCAGAAAAGATGTCTGAATTTTTTATCTTTTTCTTTTATGGAATGTTTTACAGTACCTTATTGTAAAATTTGGGCTGATATTATACATTACAATATATATGCATTTCTAAGTTTCTGAACTTTTTCTGTGTCATCTGTGGTTTCCACAAAACTCTCCCCAAATTCCCATTTAATTTCTTATGTCAACCCAGGATATATTGAAACCGAGATAGGGAATGTTGAGATGTAGAAGGAACAACTGTAGTGTCTTGCTCAAGGTGATGAGGGCTTGAATTAAAGTGGTGGCTATATGAGTAGAGATAAGGGAACTTGTAAAAGAAATTTTAGGAAAGTATAAATGACAAAATTTGTCAGTGGATCAGATATGTGGGATAGGTGCAGAGAGGCAGGGTCTAGATGTGACTAGATGGAGAGGACCACGTCAACCCTCGAGTGCCAGCAAAAATGTAGTTATTTATGTAAAAGGTCTGAGAAGAATGTGGTGATCTGTCACATTCCAGTGGGGACTCCCAGGTCCACAGCAGAGAATGAAGTCAAGTCCTGACTAGGGATTTCACAAGGAGAAAACATTCCAGCTGAGACCAAAACCTGTAGTAGAACTAGCAAGCACTGAGGCAGATGGTGCAACCTCATACCATACACCCCATTCAGCTTGGCAGCAGCAAAAGCATCCAGACTATAGAAAGGGCAAGATCGAACAGGGTCTATCCAAGAGGACTGGAGCAGGCTGGTCAGACCACACAATTCCAATCTAAACAACCAAGGCTGAAAGTATAACTAATAGAAGAAAACACTGAATACAATGAAGAAATCTATGAACTCAGAGAAGCCCAAGAAATAAAACCAGAAAAAGGTAGTATAGACTTTTTACCAGACACTGGACACACAGCAACTATAAGCCCTGACAGCCTCAGAGGACACAAAGGTTTTTCTACAGGACTCCAAGGCTATTTGGAAGAAAGGAAACAGGAGAAAAGAAATCAAATTAGAAATAACATGAGAGTTTGGGAGAAAAAACGTTGGGAAGTTTATACATTTGACAGCTTCTCATGGCACCTTTATGAAAAACTGACCATAAAATCTCATAAACAAATGCTGAAAAATAGAAATTTTAAGCACATCTTTTATTGACAACATTAAATGGACAATCATTAAAATCAATAAAGAGCCTTTGGAAAGGAATCACTTGGAGACTAAATAATTTAATGCTAAAGAATTGGTGGATCAAAGGACAAATCCTTGAAACCATAGAAAATTTCATTAAAGAAAATGACTATGTAGAGACAGCATACTAAAACTTCTGAGATGGAGAAGTCCTTAAGGGAAAATTTATACCTCTAAACAACCTTATCAGCAAAAGAAAAAAAGGATAAATCAGTAAATTGGATATGACACTAGAAATAAATTAGAAAAGCAACATATAAAAATACAAGAACAGAAATTATACAAAAACAGAGATAATGTTAAAAACAATGCAATTAAAAATTCTCATTAAGTTGATATGAGCTGCTTTTTTTAAAAAAACTAGTAACACATAAACTGTTAGCTAATTTGATTGGAGAGAGGAAAACCAAATTGCTAGTACCAAAAAGAACTCACAATAAATGAAGAAAAAATAAAGGAAATTATTAGAAATTATTTGGCCCAATTATATTAACAAGACTGATCATTTAAAGGATTTTTACAATAGAACAAGAAGTAGAGAATTTAAATCCCTCCATCTCATTGAAGAAACTGAATAAGCTACAAATGAATTTCCAAAGAAACAACCCTAGGACTAGATGCTTTTACTAGTGAATTCTATCACACATTCAAAGAAAAATTATTTCCAATGTTACATAAATTGTGTATAAACAATTTTTTACAGTTTATATAAAGTATAAAATGCTTTTTATAAGTATAAAGTATAAGATGCAGCACAAATTTAAGATTGTGAAGTCCGAAATGTAAGCATAACATATGATACACCTTAAAATTATAAGAGGCTATCTTACGGGTTGGGTGCAATGGCCCTTATAGGGGTCATTTAGGGACTCAGGAGTCCAGGATCATTTGAGAAAGATATACTGAGTTGGGAACATAATCACCTAGATTTTTAGAGGATGCCGTATTTCCATTTCCTCCTGTGAAATGAATCATACTATTTGCCCTATAATTTTTCTCAGATTTCCTAGAATCTCAGAACTGTATGTGACTTCAGAGATCATTCACTAGTCCACCCCTAAGCTGAAGCAAGAGCTACCAATATCCTTGAAAAATGATCATCCAGCCTGTGCTTGAGGAACTGTCTGGTGCCGCTTCCTCCTGAGACAATCAATTCCACTTGGGGTTAGGTCCGATTGTAATAAAGGTTTTCATTTTTATTTTTAATGTCAAGCCAATGTCTGCCTTCACCCATGAATCCTACTGCTGCTTAATCCCGAGTGGTCCCTAGTCCTTTCCCACCTGTTAGCTACTTGAAGGACAAAACCACCAGTGTTTCCTTTTTTTTCTTTTCTGCTCTAAATACTCCTGACTCCTCAGCTGATTCTCGTATAACATGGTCTCCAGGCAGGCCACCATACTGGTTACCCCGTACCAAATGTGCTTGTTAATAATGTCCTTCCTGAGATGGGGTGCCCAGAACTGAACAGAACATTCCAGATGATAGTGAGATTTTCTCATTTCTCATTTTGATCATTCTACTTCAGTGAATGTAATGTAAGATTGAATTAACTTTTTTGAATGCCAAATTTTATTTGCATCCAGGTGAAATGAGTCATAGAACCCGGGAAAGGCAGAGCAGGGAAGGACTTTAGGGATCACCTGAACTAGCCTCTTCACTGGATATATAAGGACACCCAAAAGGGAGAATCCTCCTAAGGCTTCATAGCCAGTAAGTGTTGGTTGGCCCTAGGGATTCAACTCTTGTTTTTGTTGTAGTTGAATCATGTCTGACTCTTGGTGACCCCATTTGGGGTTTTCTTGGTAAGATACTGGAGTGAAGGTTTGCCATTTCCTTCTCCAGCTCACTTTACAGAAACTGAGGCAAACTGAGGATCAGATTTGAACTCAGAAAGATGCATGTTCCTGCCTCCAGGCCTGGTAAGTATCTGAGGCTGGATTTGAACTCGCAAATAATGAGTCTTCTTCACTGTAGGTAATAGCAGTTTATCCACTACACCACCTAGCTGCTCCTTTCTAGAGTGGCCATGCATGAAAAGAACATGTCAGTGTTAGTGCAGGCTGGTGGCTGAAAGAATGTCAGACTTGGGGTCAGGAGATCTGATGTGCCATGGCTGAAGGATCCAACAGGAAAATATACCTGCAAATGGGTAGAACAGGGTCATGATAACCACTTTTAAGAGGCTGCATTGTGTAGTGATGTGGAAACTACTAAGATAGCAAGTGTCTTTTACTAAGCAATAAGGAAGCCCCCAGGGAGAAGTAACCCTTTGGAAAATTAAAATTCTGGGTTTTCATCTTTTCAGTGATGGGGTCTTGGCATTTTGATACTTTGGATGTATAATCTCATTGATATGGTGTTCCCTCCACTGATACAGGTCCCAGTTTGTCCTTAGCTTTTCGTCTTGTGCAACTCTTGTCTGTGTCTTTTGAGAGGAGGAAGAAGAGGTGCTCTTATTATTCTTTTACAGATGAGGAAACTGAGGCAGATAATGGTTAAGAGACTTGCCCAGGGTTACATCTCTAGGCTGGATTTTATTTCAGGCCATCCTGGCTCCAGGCCCAGTGCTCTGTGCACTGTACGGCCACACTTCCCCTACATAGAAAAGGTACCCAAATGCCCTGGAGGCTAGGTAATGTTTACAAGCTCAGACTCTTGTTATCAAGCTCTATGACTAGCCTTGTCTCCTTTTGCAGTCTTATATCTTCTTAGTAATGTTATTAGTGCCACTTAAAAGAATTGTATCTTTATTGATATCTTTTGCTTTTATATAATCTTTACTTCTGAATATATTCCTCCCATCTCGCCTACTACAAAAGTCATCCTTTTGTAACAAAGAATGAAAGACAGAGAAAAGAATTTCAGCAGAATTAACCCACACATTGGTCATTGCTGATGTTACATACAATATTCTACACTCCTAGTTCCCCACCTTTGGATTTTTTCTGGCACAGAGTAGGCTCTTAATTAAGGTTTATTGATTAATCAATTATTGATTACTAACTGTTATTAATTAATATTGATTGATTGTGCAGGTAATTACTGACGATATGCTTCAGTCTACTTAAGCCTAGCACACATCTATCCACTGCCCTGTGTTACCTGAAATCTTGATTCCTCTGAGATCCTCAGACAAAAGCTAAAATGTTTGAGTCGTTGCCTCAAACAAGCTCCCGGTATTCTTTTCTGAGGCATTTGTTCAGCTACCTGAGATCTAGGTTCTTCTGGCCACCAACCTGAGAGTTGACCACAAACCTGTCAGACACCTCAAATTTATAATATGTATCTGATTTCAAAGGGAACTAGAGGAGAGAAAACAGGGAATTTAACTGATCATCCAGCCAGCCTAAGCAGTCCTCATGAAAGACTGAACCAGTGTCTAATGGGCAGTCATCTTTCCTTGTGGGCCACAGAAGAGAACTGGCAATTTAGAAAAACTAATTGAGTTTAGTGCTGTCAGCATCTTTTCTTGAACAGCAGACACAATTCTCATAGCTCACAGAAGTGATTTATCCAAATGGTCATCCTGCTTCCGCAGGACGTCTTGTTCTTGAGTTCTCGTCTCAGTTAGATGAGGCAGCTACTTGTCTTTTAGCAACAGAGAAAAGAAAGTCTGATCTCAGTTTTTAAGGGGATCCACTTATTCCCATCAGAAGGGTGTGTGTACGTGTGTGTAGAGAAATGTATGAACTTTAGATGAGACATACTTCTTGCCCTCATGGAGTTTATTAGTCTAGTAGGGCTGTTATACATATCTAACTCTGTAATGTTGTAAAGATATACAAACCAAGAGGAGTAAGAAAAATCAGGGTTTGCTCATGGAGATAGTATTTGAATTGGACCTTGAAGGTAAGAATGGTGTTGTTGTGCAGTGAAGGCACTTGAAGGATGAGCCCCAAGACCAAGGTTAGGCAAGCACTGGAGGTAGTGACTTGTTGCTTTTTTTTACAAACAGGTTGAATGAAGCTCTTGGACTGTGGGGCACATTGAATACCAGCAAAGAGATGTTGAAGGGTGTTGAGCAGACTTATAAATAAAGAATATTAGTTTGGCATTGATGGGAAAGGTAGGATGGATGAAAGAGAGAATAAAGGAAAGAAGGGGCTGTTGACTGTTAAGTCAAAGTAGTTAGTTATAAAGGCCTTTACCAGAATGGGGAATAGAGAGAAGGAAATAGATCCAAGACATGAAATGCAAATAGGATTTCAGTAACTGATTGAGGTGGGGGGCAGATAGGAGACACAGTGGATAGAGCACTGATCCTAGAGTCAGGAAGGCCTGAGTTCACATCCAGCCTATTAGCTCTGTAACTCTAAGCAAGTCATTTAATCCTGCTTAACTCAGTTTCCTCATCTGCAAAATGGGCATGAGAAGGAAATGGCCAACTGCTCCAGTATCTTTGCCAAGAAGACTGCAAATGGAGTCATGAAGAGTCAAAAATGACTGAACAAAAAAAGAAACCCAAAAAACCAAAAAGCAAACAACTGGCTGAGGGGCAGTGCCCTACAGCTAACAGACCTGACTAGTTTCCTGTTGTTGGGCAGCTTTAACGTTTGATACTCTAAGACTCTTTAGTTGCTGACCAGACTTGGCGGAGGGAATTTTCTCCTTTGGAACTTCTCTATGATGATAAAGGGAAGAGAAAGGAAATAAGCATTTAGGGTCACACAGCTCGTAAATGCCTGCACTCTTCCTGACTCCAGACCCAGTGTACTAACCACTGCACCACTAGCTGCCTCACAGATCCAGCCCAAATCCTTATCCCTATGAGAGATAAGAGAAGAAAAAGTAAAAGACCATACC
The DNA here is from genome assembly GCA_023548195.1 of Bettongia penicillata ogilbyi. Lineage (NCBI taxonomy): Eukaryota > Metazoa > Chordata > Mammalia > Diprotodontia > Potoroidae > Bettongia > Bettongia penicillata. The sequence continues at coordinate 996,542 of JAJHZJ010000160.1, forward strand.
AGCTTTGAGAATATGAGAGAGTGAGTAAATGATGATTTTGACAAAAAGAGTAAAGAAGAAGAATAGTTGGAAACAGAAAGTTTTATCACATTTAAACCAGTAGTGTGCTTTACTTAGTGACCTCCATAGTCTCTTCATTGACTATTCCAAGATCCAATTTCCATCTTAATTCTTCAAAAACAAACCAAGGATTATTAACTGCATTTTATGGATAAGGAAGCTGAGGGCCAATGAGATCACACAATGAGTGAGTTAATTGATCCCTAAGCATGAATTAAGTGTCTCCTTTCTGCCAAGCCCTGTGCTGTGTATGTATTGGGGGATAAAAATGGAAAAGTGAGAAAATCTCTGCCCTCAAACCAAAATTTTTACTAGGGAATATGACATGCTAAAAGATGATTATATAAAAGATATTCAATTGTATATTGGTAAATGTTTAACAACCAACGCTAAAGAAAAAAATGTTCCCAGGACACACTTTTAAATTTAATTGGCATTGATAGTATTTCCTCCATCACTTAAATCTAGACAACCAACAAAACAATGATGCTCACATTGAAAAGTCAGTGATTATTTCTTGTGAGCTGGCTCTAACACAGAAATATAAAATAAATTGTAATGGGTTTGGTGCATTAACAACTGGGAAAGGGGGGCATGGAAAAGTCATTTAAAGGAAATGGCCCTTGAGCAGAGCACTGGTGGGAGACTGAATGATGAAAGCTGAGACTGTAAGGGAGATGGGATGGGGTGCAGTACAGTCTCCATTTTTAAGGGCTTTGTGGTTGCTGGAGTACCTGGAAAGGTTATGCTTTCTAGGGGTAATTACTTAAATGCATCTGTCCAAATTGTATCTGAGAAAGAAAAATCTTCCTCAACCACATTCCTCAAGGGTGAGGCCAGAGGAATATGGTGTCAGGGAAGAGAGAGGCCTGTTTGTTCCATTCTCCAACTTTGCCTAGGAGTAGATTTGAGTCATTCGCATTCCTCCCAGCTCGTTGTGTGGAGTCTAGTGGGGCTGCCCTGGGCAGGGATGGGTGGGGAGGATAAGTGAGCTTTTGGAAAGGTGCCTCATCCAGCTTAAAAAAAAAAAAAAAAAAGTAAAGAACTGATAACATGAAGGTCACCAAGGCAAAAAGGAACTATTCTGAGAATGTGGTTTCTGATAAGGGAAAACCCAGCAGAGATTTGTCAGCTGTTTGTGTGAAGTTGTAGATTCTCAGTCATTCGCATTGGGACACTTAGTTGCTAGGCTACCCATTTGGCCCACTTCTTTCCCTTCCATCTTCCTCCCCTCCCCCAGTCCCATTTCCCTCCTCCACTCTCCATCACTCCCTTAGGACTGCATAAAATCATGGATTGTCAGAGAGCACCAAGCCCCTCATTTTACCAATGAGGAAACTAAAGCTAAGGAGAAGGAATTGCCTGAGGTGTACGGGGCGTTAGGGTCAGGATAAACACCCACACCCAGCTCTCATAAGTCCTGTCCCTTGCTTCTTTTATTGTGCTATGTTATCTCCTTAAAAAGGCAAAAATATGTGCTCCGTGTTTTGTTTTATGTCTTTCTAGTTAGAGAACGTGGATAAATTTGAATGCTAGCTTTGCAGCCAGAGGACCTGTGATTGTTCTTTGACTGCTGTTTTCTGCTTCTGTAGCCTCCAGGATTTACAGAAGCAGCAAACAGAGTTTTACAGAGCTTCAAATTAAAGATCTCTAGCCTTGGATAAATTGCTTTACTTCTCTACATCTCAGTTTCCACCTCTGTAAAATTCAGGGAGTAGAAGAGATGACCTCTGGGGTACCTTCCAACTCTAAAATGCTTTGATCTTCCCTGAACTTGGGCCGGTCCCTTTCCTTTTCTTTATAAAAGGAAGCGTGTGTATTCGACCTTCGCTGCTGAAGAAGACCATGCCATCAGAAAAATAATGATATGACTTCACTTTGTTCTGAGTGAGGGAGGGCTGTGCAGGTCACCAACCTCACTTCTCCTTCGGAGCCATCTGAATCCAGTGATCAGATATTCATCAGCATGACTGGAGATGACCCAGGATGAGGCAATTGGGGTTAAGTGACTTGCCCAAGGTCACACAGCTAGTGAGTGTCAAGTGTCTGAGGTGAGATTTGAACTCGGGTCCTCCTAACTTTTGCACTGGTGCTCTATCCACTGCACCATCTCGCTGCATAAAAGGAGAGAGTTGGATTAAGTGGTCTCTTGGGCCCCTTCCTTTCCTAAAGTTTCCTTGGAAAGTGTCATAGTGTAGTCTACCATACTTAGTACCAGAAAGAACTGCATTCAAATTCTACCTCTGACATTTTTTTCAGCTGAATGATCATGGACAAGTGGATTAGTCTCTCTGAGTCTTTTTCCTCTTCTCTAAAATTGGGCCAATCATCTTTTCTCTTTATGCCTCACAGCTCTTCTGGTAGAAGTGAGCATTATAGAAATTTGAGCTGTTCTCTCATGAGCATTAAGTATATATCAGTTGTGCAAGAATGGTATCTTTTTATGTTTGTGTGTTTTTATTTTCTGGTATCTTCCAGTTTTCCATTGGAATGGTCCAAAGCCAAGCCTCAGTGCTTTCCTAAGTTCCTAGGGGAGCTAGCATAATAATCTGGCCCTTCTTTGTAGTCCTTGATAATGGGGAATGTATGAGAAGAAAGTTGGGAACCAATTACCTGAAATTCACCTGTATTCTTAGGAGAGACACTCCCTTTTTACTCATTCTTCCTTCTTCCTCTGTTCCTCTCCTCCTTCCTCTTTCTCCTCATCCTTAGTAAAGAGGTCAGATTAGACGGGTTCTAAGACCTTTTCTAGTTTTAATGTTACATGTGTTTGTGACGGTCTCTTCAAGTTCTGAATATTCTCTTTTCTGCCTTCTAGTCTAATTATTCTCTCTCCCTTTATTCTCCTTCTCCCCCCTCCTTATCTTCATTTCTTTCTCTTCTTTCTTTCTCTTCCTTCTCCCATCTTCCTCTCTTACTCCTCCTTGAAAGACATTTCCAAGGATGCATTTCTCCCCTACTCTATCTCTGTTTCATGCCCCCTAACCGCACCCCCCCCCCCCCCAACATTTTTTATCTCTTGGAATTTCCCAACATTGATGTTATACAGCAGATGTTACACCTAGCTCACCAGGTCCAAATTGAGGAGATAGACAAAGCAATGGGATGGGACACAGGAGGTGAATATTTAATCGACTATTGTGAATTTTATTGCAAAAAGTACTTGAAGTCTTCAAAAAATCTTGTCTGTCTGATGGGGAATAGATTTAATTTTCCTTTGCATAAGTGTCTTTTTTTAGCCTTGGATCATGTATCTGAGGATCATTGATTCATAGAATGTCAGACCTGGAGGGTGCCTTAGAATTTTAGATCACAGAATGCTAGAGTTGAGAGAGGTCATATAACAGTGGGAAATACATTACCAGAGCTAGAAAGAACCTGAGAATCACAAATCATAGAATGCCATAGGCAGGAGAGGTGTGAATGTCACAGAATATCAGAGCTTGAAGTGGGAGGAGGGTCAGAATTATGGAATGCCAGAGCTAGATCAGGTTTTAGACTCATATGTCAGAGTGTAAAGAGCCTTCAGAGATCAGCTCTCTTGTCTAACCTTTTGGAAGCTGAGGGCATAAAAGTGAAATGATTTGTCATGTCACGTAGCTATGAACAGATAGGGTTGAAATTATAATTCATATCTTCTGGCTCTCAGTCTAGGACTCTTTCTATTATTCTATAGGCTTTCATACCTTTGGGGAAGCTGGGAGCCTTTGTAAATAAGTTAGGCAGCAAAATCAACATTCTTTTAATTTGGGCTTAAAAATAACCTACTTTAAAAAGCATCCTTTCATTTCATTAGAATATGCCTGTGAGGGGGGAAGGGCAAATAATCCTCATTTGACAAATGAAGTTATAAATACCTAGAAAGGGGAACCAGCCTGGCTATGGGCGCAAGCCTAACATTGTTCAGAGCCAGGATCACCTCTCTCAATTCTTCCATTCGTATCTCAATTATACTCTGTGAAAATTCTCTATGGTTGGGACAGCAGTTGATTTGGTCAAAGGTTAACATGTTTTCTCCCTTTCTCTCTTTTTGTCTTTCAAGACTCCTCTTGCAATTACATCAGACAGTTGGAAACAAAGGTGAAACTGCTGGAAGATGACAATAAGCTTCTCTCTCAGGTATGACTGGAGCTGTCCATCCATCCACGCTACTCCCTGCTTCCCTCTTCTTTTCTTTCATCCCTCCTTCCCTTCTTCCTTCCTTTCTTTCTATCCTCCCTCCCTCCCTTTATCACTGAGCAATTCTACCCATGATCACCACCCTTGCTTGGAGGTGAAAGAGAAAGGTAACATCTATTTCCATGATGCTGCTATATACTTTGCAAAGAAAAATCTGATGTAATCTTCACAAGAATGAGGCATGGAAGGTATACCCTTATTTGTAGTGAAAAGGACACTGAATATAATGTAACCTGTCCAAGGTCAGTCAATAAATCAGTAAATATTTATTAAATGCTACTGTGTCTCTACTGTGTGTAGACACTGTACTAAGTGCTAGGAATACAAAGGAAGGTCACCCAGGGTGTTAGGCAGTAAAATTGAACAAGAGCTAAGTTCTAAGGCTTTCTGTCTAGAGTCACAGTGCAGGAACTGGAGGTGTGAAAGGGAATCCTGAGGAGGAAGTGGCATATTTAGAATCAAAGCATTTTAATTAATGGTTCCACCAGTTTTAAGAGGACAGAGCCAGATTTTTGCCTTTATGTTCTCTTTGTCTTTCTGTCTCTTTTGCCTTCTCTCTCTTTCTTTGTGTTTATTTCTGTTTTTTCCTTCTCTTTGAGATCTTTAAATTCAGCTTTCTAGCTCTGATGTTCAGAGACTTTTGATTCTTACTCCCAGATTTCTCCCTGGACCCTGCCCCTGACTTTCCAGACTTCTTTCTCCACCATGACCCGGCAACCTCCTCACTCTGGAAGGTCACTCTGTCCTTGGGGCTTCTTCCTCTGATTGGTTAGTTCCTCCTGGAACTTCCATTTTATGGAAAAGTGTCCAGATCAGCTATGTTCACTCCTTTATTTCTGTCTGGGCTCCGCTCCTGATCCTATGAACTTCTTTCATCATCAGGTACCTCTACACTCTCTCAATCTCTCAGATTCCCCCACCCCTCTTTTAGCTTCCTTTTGTCTTTCCCAATTAGGACATAAGCTCTTTGAGGGTATTCTTTTTTGCTCATTATTGAAATGATGAAATGAAGGGTACAGATGGTGAGATGCAGAGAAGGGACTATATCTAAGCAAATTGCTTTAGTCAGGGAGGGCTTCATAGAAGAAGCATTCAAGTCAGTCAACTTACTAGGCATCTGTGTGCAAAATACTACACCTGGTACTGAGGTCATATAGATGACAAATGATCTAAGCTTCCTCAAAGAGCTTTCTGTGTGATAGGAGGGATACAGCCTACACACAGACAATCATGATACAAAGTAGAACAAAGGAGAGATCCAGACAAGATTAATCTAAGAAAATGGGAAGGAGAGAACATTTTCACCCATGCAATTCAGAGAAGTCATTATAGAGGAGCGGTCACCTGAGCTTTGAAGGATGAGTGAACCTGACTGTCTCGGCCTGACAATTAGTGTGGTGGCCTCTTCTGTACCAGGCAGTAGTTGGAACAGTGGCAAAGAGAATGACTTTCCTGTGGTATGTCCATAAGACAGTGAGGAAGCTGACCTGTTTGGAATACTGGCTTCGTGTGGGAAAGTACTGATCACAGAGGGTGACCGAGAGTGTGGAGAGGAGATGCGTTCGATGGCATAGATGGGCCCCAGGCACAGAGGAAAATAATGAATTTAAATATTTATCAAGGGCCTGCTGGATGCAGAAGCATGGATTAGGCTCTGTAGATATAGAAATGAAGACCAGCTAGTCACGTAGATGAGGATTAGCCCATGGAAATCATCAAGAGGCAGATTTTGGTGCAAATAAGGAAAAAGTTCTTAACAGAGCTGCCCCCAATGAAATGGGCTTCTTCATGAAGAAGCAAGTTCTCTCTTATTGAAGTTTTTCAGGTAGAGGGGTGGATGACCTCATGCCTAGAGTGTTACATAATAGATTTCTTTTGGGACCTGGTTTGGCCTAGGTGGCATCGGGAATCATTTGAGAGCTCTGAAAAGGGGGGTTACTTTAGAGTCATTAGGTCTAGGTCAGAAGAGCTTTTCTGAAGAAAGTGGAATCAGAGCTAGGATCTGAACTGAACTGCAGTGAATACAATTCACTCTTCTCCTAGCAACCTTGTGATGTAGGTAATGTACGTATAGAATACTTACATTATATATTTAAATATGTATATATGTGCACAGACGTATATAGTAAATAGTCTATACTTATAAATTAGACATTTGATGCTTGTACACGATAAGTTGTTTACCCACATTCATAAATTGTAATGGGTAGAGCCAGTGTGATACATTGGAGTCAGAGAACTGAGGTTTATATCCTGTCTTCATCATTAACTATGTGACTTTGGGCAAGTCAGTGAACCTCTCTCTAGACCTCAGTTTCTTTATCTGTAAAATGAGGAAGTGAGAATAGATGATCTATGAGAACCTTTTTGACTCTAGAGCTGCGATCCTATGAACCCAGGTTTTGGGGATCCTAGCTCAAGGCCTTCTACTATCTGTCCCTCAGAGTTCTGAGGGAAATATTTTTGTTTTTAAAGAATCTTTTTTTCTCATATGTAAAAACAACTTTTAGCATGTTTTTTTTTTTATAATTTTTTGAGTTCCAAATTTCTTCTTCATTGAAAAGGCAAGCACTTTGCCATAGATTATACATGTGCAGTCATGAAAATCTTATTTCCATATTAGCCATGTTGCAAAAGAGAATACAGACCGAAAAGAAAAAATAAAGAAAGCTAAAATAATATGCTTTGATCTGCATTTAGACTCCATCAGTTCTTTCTGTGGAGGTGGAGAGCATTTTTCATCATAAATCCTTTAGGGACTGTCTTGGATCTCTGTATTGCTGACAACAGCTAAGTCATTCACAGCGGATCGTTGCACAATATTGTTGTTACTGTGTACAGGGATCTTCTGGTTCTGCTCAATTCCCTTTGCATCAGTTCATGTAATTTGAGGGAAATGGTTTTTTTTTTAAAACTTCAGGTGAGCTATAACTGTGTGTTGTTAATCAATCAATGAACATGAAGAGCCTACTAGGCTCCGTGCTAAGGCTCTGTGCTAAGTGCTGGAGATGCAAAAAGAGGCTAGTGATAATCCCTGTCCTCAGGGAGAGAAGATGGAAACAGAAAAGCCATGGAATAAATAGAAAATAATTAACTATTATTTGTTGTATATATTTATATAATAAATAAAAATAATATATTTATTGTATATTATATATAATAAATTAATTAAAGATAATTAAAAAGGAAATAATTAACTGAGAGAAAGGACTGAAAGGGGTTGGGGAAGGCTTCCTATCAGAGGTGGGATTTTAGTTGGAACTTAAAAGAAGTCAGAGCCTCAGAGATCTTACAGTGTAATGGGGGAGTGACCATGCAAAGAAATATGCATAAAGCGAACTATGTATTGGATAAATAGAAAATAATTACAGAGAAGGCACAGGAATTTAGAAGGTTGGGAAAGGCTTTTTGTAGAAGATTGGGGTTTAGTTGAGACTTAAAGGAAGGTCAGTAGTCAGTGTGGAGGAGGGAAAGCATTCCAGGCTTGGGGTACAATCAGAGGCAATGCCCAGAGCCAAGTGCGTGGAGTTTCTTCTTTGATAAACTGGAATGATTGTGGAAGGAGCAGAGGGGCAAGTCAAGGAGAGAGCTTTAGACCATTGAGGTGGAGCTACAGAATTGAGCTAGATAACATATCAAATTCCCTAATCCTAAAACAGTGATGACTACCTTCCTATTTATTTGCTGTATACGTAGCTGGGTATCTGTCACCATTTATACGAGGACCAGTTTTCTCTTTTTCTCTGCCTGTCGAAATCCTTTCATTTCAAGGCCCAGGTGCTGCCGCTTCCATAAAGCTTTTCTGTCTTCTTCCTGGCCCCCAGATAATTCCTTCCTCTTGAGGTTTTTTTAGAGTAGCATTTCTGAATCTTTCCTTTGCCCTTTTTGAATCCAACCTTGTATTATTTGTGCAGTATTGTGTTCCTTATTAGATTGAGAGCTCCTTCAGGGCACGAACAGTGTTAAGTACATAGTAGGTGCTTAATAAATGTTGGTTGTATTAATGATTTTTTTTTTGTATATTCACTTTTACTTATATCTTATTCCTACTATTAGACTGTTAAGGGAAGGAAATATCTAAAAAATTGTTTTTTCTTAGCTTAGTTCCTGACACGGTAATTTGTTTACCAAATGCTTGTTAAGAGATTAATTGTAAAATGACAGTTTGAACTAGATGACCTCTAGGCCCCTTCCCATTCTGTCCTTTCACTTTTTGATTCTGAGATTCTGAACTTCTTTCCATCCCTTGTTAGTCCATCTTTCTAGATGCCAAAGGATATCGGTGGCCCTGAAAAAATATAGAGGATGTTTTCTTCTACATTTTTTCCCTGGGCTCTCTGAAATCCTTTGGAGTGCCACTGATTGTGCAGGCCTGGTGTTGACTATAACTTGTTTACAAGCTCCATGGAGGCGAAGACTAATTTTTTTTTAAATTAATTTATTTATGTTTAGTTTGCAACATTCACTTCCTTAAGTTTTGAATGTTCTCCCCTCCCTCCCCAAGATAGCATGCAATCTGATATAGGTTCTACATAGGCATTCCTATTAAACATGTTCTCACATTAGTCATGTTGTATAGAAGAATTATAATGAATGGGAGAAGCCATGAGAAAGAAAAAAACAAAACAGAAAGAAAAAGAAAATCGTATGCTTTGCTCTGCATTGAGACTCCATAGTTCTTTCTCTGGATGTGGATATTACCATCATGAGTCCTTTGAAACTCTTTTAGGTCCTTGCATTGCTGAGAAGGACTGAGTCCATCAAAATCAGTCATTGCAAACTATGGCTATTTCTGTGAACAATGTTCATATAAGTCTTTGCAGGTTTTTCTGAATTCTGCTTGTTTATCATTCCATATAGCACAATAGTATTCCATTATATTCATACCACAACTTGTTTAGCCATTCCCCAATTGATGGGCATCCCTTTGATTTCCAATTCTTGGCTACCACACAGAGAACTGCTATAAATATTTTTGCACATGTGGGTCCTTTCCCCACTTGATATGGTCTCTTTGGGATACAGTCCTAGAAGATGTATTGGCAGGGACTAAATCTTTCCTTCCTTCCTTCCTTCCTTCCTTCCTCCCTCCCTCCCTCCCTCCCTCCCTCCCTCCCTCCCTTCCTTCCTTCCTTCCTCTCTTTCTTATAATATGATATAAATTTATTTATTTAACTTTTTACATTCATTTTCACAAAATTTTGGGTTCCAAATTTTCTCCCCACTTATCCCCTCCCCCCACCCCAATACCCTGAGCATTCTAATTTTCCCTACCACCAATCTGCCCTCTCTTCTATCATCCCTCCCTTCTCTTGACCCCATCTTCTCTTTTGTCCTGTAGGGCCAAAAGACTTTCTATTCCCCATTAACTGTATTTCTTATTTCCTAGTAGCAAGAACAAAACTAAACAGTTGTTCCTAAAACTTTGAGTTCCAAATTCTCCCCATCCCTCCCTCCCCACCCATTCCCTTTGGGAATGCAGGCAATTCAGTATGGGCTGTATCTGTGTAATTTTGCAAATGACTTTGATAATAGTTGTGTTGTGTAAGACTAACTATATTTCCCTCCATCCTATCCTGCCCCCCCATTGATTCTATTCTCTCTTTTGATCCTGTCCCTCTCCAAGAGTGTTGACTTCAAATTACTCCCTCCTCCCATTGCCCTCCCTTCCATCATCCCTCCTTCCCTGCTTATCTCCTTCTCCCCCACTTTCCTGTATTGTAAGATAGGTTTTCATACCAAAATGAGTGTGCATTTTACTCCTTCCTTTAGTCGAATGTGATGAGGGTAAACTTCATGTTTTTTTCTCAGCTCTCCTCTTTTTCTCTCCACTAAAAAATCTCCTGCTTGCCTCTTGAATGAGATATAATTTACCCCATTCCATTTTACCCTCTCTCCTCCCACATTTCTCTCTCACTGTTTACCTTAATTTCTTTTAAGATATGGTCCCATCTTATTCAATTCACTCTGTGCTCTCTGTCTTCGTGTGTTCATGCATGTGTGTATGTGTGCGCACGCGCACGTGTACGTGTGTGTGTGATCCCACCAACTACTCAGATACTGAAAAGTTTTAAGAGTTACAAATATTGTCTTTCCATGTAGGAATGTAAACAGTTCACCTTTGGTAAGTCTCTTATGACATCTCTTTGCTGTTTACTTTTTCATGCTTCTTCTCATTCTTGTGTTCTTTTCAGCTCTGGTCTTTTCATCAAGAATGCTTGAAAGTCCTCTGTTTCATTGAAAGACCATATTTTCCCCTGAAGTATTATACTCAGTTTTGCTGGGTAGGTGATTCTTGGTTTGAGTCCTAGTTCCTTTGACTTCTGGAATATCCTATTCCACTCCCTTTGATCCCTTAATGTAGAAGCTGCTAGATCTTGTGTTATCCTGATTGTATTTCCACAATACTGAAATTGTTTCTTTCTAGCTGCTTGCAATATTTTCTCCTTGACCTGGGAACTCTGGAATTTGGCCACAATGTTCCTAGGAGTTTCTCTTTTTGGATCTCTTTCAGGCGGTGATCAATGGATTCCTTGAATACTTATTTTTCCCTCTGGTTCTAGAATGTCAGGGCAGTTTTCCTTGATAATTTCATGGAAGATGATGTCTAGGCTCTTTTTTTGATCATGGCTTTCAGGTAGTCCCATAATTTTTAAATTGTCTCTCCTGGATCTATTTTCCAGATCAGTTGTTTTTCCAATGAGATATTTCACATTCTCTTCCACTTTTTCATTCTTTTGGTTTTGTTTTATGATTTCTTGGTTTCTCAGAAAGTCATTAGCCTCCATCTGTTCCATTCTAATTTTGAGAGAACTATTCTCTTCAGTGAGCTTTTGAACCTCTTTTTCCATTTGGCTAATTCTGCTTTTGAAAGCATTCTTCTCCTCATTGGCTTTTTGAACCTCTTTTGCCAATTGAGTGAGCCTATTTTTCAAGGTGTTATTTTCCTCAGCATTTTTTTAGGTGTCCTTTACCAAGGTATTGACCTGTTTTTCATGCTTTTCTTGCATCTCTCTCATTTCTCTTCCCAGTTTTTCCTCTACCTGTCTAACTTGATTTTCAAAACCCTTTTTGAGCTCTTCCATGGCCTGAGCCCATAGGACATCCACCTCGGATGTCTGGGATACAGAGACCCCGACCTCCACATCTTTCCCTGATGGCAAGCATTGTATTTCCTCATCAGAAATGAAAGGTGGGAACATCTGTTCCCCAAGAAAGTAGCTTTCTATGGTCTTATTTTTCTTCCCTTTTCTGGGCATTTTCCCAGCCAGTTACTTGACTTCTGAGATTCCTCTCCACCCCTGCCTAGATCCGCCCAGCCAGTCTGAGCTTGGGGTCTGAGATTCAAATGCTGCTCCCCAGCCTCAGGGCTTTCCCGGGCAGGCACGGCTGCTGTTCAATGTGAGCTTAAGTTCTGGTGCTCAGGTGGGGGCAGGGCTGCCTCCCAGGCTCAGTTCCCTCAGGGGCTTTATGCAGAGACCTTTGGTAATGGCCCTGAGCTCCTGTTTGCTTCAGGAGTCCCGGGCCACCGCTGCCTCTGCTGCTGCCTCCCAAGGGGGCCCGAGTCACGGAGACACCCCTGCTCCCTTCTCGGCCAGCCCAGAAGTCTTTCTCACTGACCTGTGGCGCCTGTGGGTGGAGGGGACCTTTGCGGCCGCCGAGGTTCTGTCCCTGAAGCCTGCTCGGATCTGCTCCTGTGGGGCCGCATGGGCAGGGCAGCTCAGGGGTGCGCTCCACATCCGGAGCGTGATGGACCCCTGGGGATGGCTTTCCAGGGCTGTCTGGAACAGAAATCCTTTCCACTGGGTTGGTGCGTGGATTGCTCTGCTCCAGAATTTGTGGGGAGTTCTTTTTACAGGAAATTTATGGGCTGTGGATTCGGAGCTAGCATACGTGAGTCTTTCTACTCTGCCATCTTGGCTCCTCCCCAGGGACTAATTCTTAACCAGGTTTTATATCTCCCTTAGAACCTGACATCACTATCTGTACACAGTAGGTGCTTAATAAATATTTGTTGGCTGAATGAATGAGTGGTTCTTTATAAGATCCTTCCCCTCTCTGACATTCCATGCTCTGAGATTCCAAATTCAGTTCCCTCAGGCTGTGTTCTGTGATTTCCTGGAATCTTCCCCCTCTAACATTATTCTAAACTAGGTGAAGGGAGCCAGAAACAGCTGCCTCATGGCAGGGATCTCCTTGCCTCTCCTCCCCATCAGTTGGCCTTCAGTGCTGCATCCATTCCCTGAGCCAGGCTGTGTGCCCTCTCTCTTATTTTGAGAGAAAATTACAAGCGACTCTTGCTCTTTTGTAAGCTGTACTTTTGGGGTACAATAGCTATTTCATTTATTAGCCCAGCAGGGGAGTCAGCTGGAGTGAATAACCGAAATGTGGACTCCAATATCAATTACAGTCTCTCCAGGGGGATGGCATAGAAAATTCGACGGAAAAATAACATGTATAGGGTCTTGGGATGAATCACTTGGAGGAAGCAGCTGTGTTGATGAAATTTTTAGGCAGAGATGAGAGAGACAATACAAAAGGCAATACAGTAATTTAGACTGTGAACACCCCAGTGTATTTTTAATTAAAACTATTTTGGTGTTAAATAGAGGCCACACTGAGGAAAAAAGCCCTCATGGAAGAATTGCTTTCAATTTCCCTACCCTTCCACATCCTATCAACCCTTAAGGTATTTCAGAGAATAATTTTTCTTATTCCCTCTCACTTTCTCTTTTTTTTTTTTAGTGGTGGGTATGTGGGAAGCACTTGGGGTTGACTTGCCCAGGGTCACATGTCTAGTAAATGTCAAGTCTCTAAGTCTGGGTTTGAACTCAGACCTTCCTGACTCTAGGGTCCATGTTCTATCTACTGTGCCACCTACTTGTCCATTTCACTTTCCCTTGATTAAAAAGTTAATTCCTCAGTTTGACTTGTGATGGGGGAGGAGAAAAGGGAGGGGAGGTGGTTAAGGGGCAGGTTAAATGAAGAGTCAGAGAGTCAAAGGTTCAAGGTTCATGTCCTGGTTCTGATTCTATTTGCTATCTGACCTTACATGAGCAAGTCACTTCAAATGCTCCAGTCTATTTCTTATGCTTTAAAAAGATAGGTTAGGGCTAATGGGCCCCTAAATTACTACCACATAGGGTTTCAAATTGGCCAACATTTGACTGATTTCGCTGGTACTTTGTTGTGGAAGCCAGTTTTTGTGTGAACATGGGCAAGTTACTAAACTTCTCTGGGCCTCAGTTTCCTCATCTGTAAAATGAGGGATTTGGGAAAGAAGAGCTCTAAGGAGCCTTCCAGTTTTAAATCTGAGATCCTATAATCTCTGATCAAGGTCTGATGTTGTTAACTCTACAATTCCAGAACTCCTTTCAGCCCTGAAATTTTATATTCTGTGATTATAAAGTGGCTTCTAGCTTGACTGTCCTCTGTTTTATGACTTTATGGTCAATATCCTTTATTGCCTATATAGGATAGGCTTTTTTTTTTGGTCTGACATTGATGGATTGTCCTTCATAAGGTGGCACCGCCTTACTTTTCTAGCCTTATACTAACCTCCTTCTAAAAGTCTCTGCTGTTCCTGCACTTGTCATTCTCTATACACAGGTGACATTTTGTTCATGTTGTTTTCTATGTCTCCATTGTCCTCCCTCCACCTCTTGTCTGTTGAAATCTTAGCCGTTTTTTAAAGTTCTGCTCATTGTAACCTCCTCTATAGAACATTCCCTGAACGCTCCACTTGGTCATGATCTTTCCTCCTTGAGTTTCACTCACTTATACTTATTTTATTTACCTAAGATCATAAAACCTCTGAGGTAGAAGTCATGGAATCTTACTCAAATCTAACCAGAAATTCCTCATGCAACATCCCTGACAAGTGACCATAGTCTTCTCTTGGGGAACTGTCCCATCTATTTTGGTTCAGTGGGTTTTAGTTCTTGCCCAGGATCATACAGCTAGTAAGTGTCTGGGGCACATTAAAGATAAGTCTCTGACCTGTTAGTGGGTTAAGTTGCTTGACTTTGCTTGTAGGTCAATTTTTCTTCTCTTCCTATCCCTCTCAAATAGTCTTAAATGGTAGATAGGTATAGGTATAGCTGCTAGACAAGTCAGCCAAATGCTGCTTACCCAAAATCAAGCTAAATTCTAACATTTTCTTCTCCAGCTCATTTTTCAGGTGAGGAAACTGAGGCAAACACAGTTCAGTGGTACTGTCATTTCCATGTTCTGGATAATGTGCTTACATTAATATAAGTGAAGGTCTTCGTTAGTTTCCTTTCTTTGACTGCCATCTTGTACTTTTCATTGGAGTGAACTTGTAAGCCAAATCCACAACTCATTTTCAATTAAAATGTTGTCTGGCCATAAGGACTCCTTTGTGTAGGCCTTTACATGATTCCTATTAAACTTCATTTTGTAAGTTGGAAATTGTTGATGCTCTCTTGGTTTTCTTTTTGTGAAATTCATAAGTCCAAGGGTTTTTTCCCCCTACCCTTTTGTTATTTTTACCATTCCCTATCTGATCTCCTCTGTAAGCATTTGGTCTGTCCATCTTCTTTTCTCCTCTTGGGTTTGTTAAGTGCTAAAAACATCTGGAACTGTGATGTTAATAACCAAAGCGTAGTGGTTCTGCTCTTCTTGTTGGCAAAAATATTTGTTATGAAAATCTTTGCAGACCTTCTCCATTTTTCTTATGTCTTTTTTCTTGACTTTGCTTAGGTGGATCTCTCACTAAATTGGTTCTACCCTCCATTGCTTCCTCTGCTTTGGGAGGAGATACTGATATGTCATCATCCTTCTTAAAGTCTTGCAAATAAGCTATATTTTAACCTTTTAAGAGGGAGCAATTTGCTGGTGGACAACTCATTTGCCCCAAGGTTATCTTTGAGATGTCAGGAGAGATAGAAGTGGGTCCTTGGCATGGTGGATGGCCTCCTGTGGAGAAATTATGGGAGGGTCTGCGCAAGAGTTACACAGGATCAATAGTCAAGGAAAGGTTGCAAGCTGCATCACTGGAGGCCACATCACATGTATAATCACATTCACAGATCCATTTGAGAATAGACTTTGTTGTATTAGATTTGTTCTTTTAGCCTGTGTGTTATTTTGTATTACAGCTATTTTTTGTACGTCCTCTGTCACCCCCCAGTAAACTTAAGTCCTTTGTTTTACTTGTAGTTTGTACCTCTTTGTGGAGGCAATGCTTCCTATAGAAAACTTTGTCCATAATACTTACTTATTAGTTTGAATTGAATTTTCAAGTCTCATAGCTCTGAAATGCGATGTTCTGTGATAGAGGAGGTAAAATAATATGTCATGGATGACAGACCAGTGTCTCTAGAGTCTGAGGATCTGGATTCAAATCCCATAGCTGCTACTAATGACTACTACTTATGCGATGCTGAGCAAGTCATTAAATTTGCCGAGGCAGCCGAGTGACACACAAGGTAATAACACCAGACTTGGAGTTAGAAAGATCTGTGTTCAAATTTGCCTAGTTGTGTGACCCTCTGTAAATCACTCTTCCCACCTCAGCTACCCCATCTGTAAAATGGGGATAATAACAACACCCACCTTCCAGGGTTGTTGGTGAGGCTCAAATGAGAGAACATCCACACTGTGCTTTGTAAAACTTGAAGTGCTAGAGAATGCTAGCTATCGTTAGAATTAGTGTTTTATTTGTGTAATGAAGTAATGGTGCTAGCAAAACTGAGCTTCCTTCTGTCTCTGGGATTGTAATTTATGACACTGTGATTGTAAGGTCTCTTTTCTGTGGCTGTCTGAATTTGGAACATGTGCTATGTTGTGGGGCTGAACTTACACTGAGAATCTTTGCAGCTTTGTGGGACCTCCAGAGGTTATGTTTCCCTGGCAGTAGCATTTGTGAGTCCATCACCTCTTTTATTCCCTAATGAGCCATCAAAAGAGGCCATTAGTGGAGGGATCTTAAACCCCAAATTGCCCTGCATGTATTCCTGAGGAAGATCCCCATGTCTGTCTGTCTTTCTTTTTCTTTCTTTCTTTCTTTTTCCTTCTTTCTCTCTTTCTTTCTTTCTTTCTTTCTTTCTTTCTTTCTTTCTTTCTTTCTTTCTTTCTTTCTTTCTTTCTTTCTTTCTTTCTTTCTTTCTTTTTCCTTCTTTCTCTCTTTCTTTCTTTCTTTTTCCTTCTTTCTCTCTTTCTTTCTTTCTTTCTCTCTCTCTTTCTTTCTTTCTTCCTTCCTTCCTTCCTTCCTTCCTTCCTTCCTTCCTTCCTTCCTTCCTTCCTTTCTTTCTTTCTCTCTCTTTCTCTCTCTCTTTCTTTCTTTATTTCTCTCTCTTTCTTTCTTTCTTTCTCTCTCTTTCTTCCTTTCTCTCTTTCTTTCTCTCTCTTTCTTCCTTTCTCTCTTTCTTTCTCTCTTTCTCTCTCTTTCTTTCTTTCTTTCTTTCTTTCTTTCTTTCTTTCTTTCTTTCTTTCTTTCTTCCTTCCTTCCTTCCTTCCTTCCTTCCTTCCTTGCTTTCTATCTTATATTGAATAATGATGCTGCTAGCTAAATATGTTCACAAACATAATTTCGTACCTGTGCTAATACCCTAACAATCTCTTGCCTATCACTAACCCTCCTGCACATGATGGGCTGCACTGTCAGTTAAGAGTTCTAGTTTCTAATACTTCAATACATACCCATGTGTTTGTCTCTCAGACTCAGATCTAGAGCTGTAAGACATCTTAGAGGCTTTCCTGTTCAACCTACTTGTTTTGCAGTTGAGGAAACTGATGCCCAGTGAGGTTAACTGATGTTGACCAAGATCACGAGTCTTTGTTCTCCTCTCCTCTAGTGCTTCGCTAAACAGGCAGAAAGCAAGAATGTGGTAGACTTAGGCAGGTCCTAAGTGACTCTGAGTTGGAAGGGTTCTTAATGATTGATCATTTATTCAGCCTCCTACACAAAGCAGAATTCTCCTCTACAGTGTCTTGGACTTGTTTGTCCAGTTGCAAACATCCCCAGTACATCTCAGGATGTGGGTCTTTTACAGAAGTCTTTTATTGGTGATCTCCAGTGATGAGAAAGCAATGACACATACCATTTAATCATTTTTAGTTGTATCTCACTAATCTAGACACTGTTTGGAGTTTTCTTGGCAGAGATAGTGGAATGGTTTGCCATTTCCTTCTCTAGCTCATTTTACAGATGAAGAAACTGAGGCAGACAGGGTTAAGTGATTTGCCCAGGTTCATGCAGCCAGTAAATATCTAAAGCCAGATTTGAACTCAGGAAGATGTGTCTTCCTGACTCTAAGCCAGGAACATTCTATGCACTGTGTCACCTAGCTGTCCCACAGTGATTACCTATGTTGAACTACAATTTGTACTTCCTCTGGATTTGGACCAAAGGGTTTTCACTCTAGGTTTTAAAGCTGCACATAAATATAATCTCTTTTTCTCATGACAGATCTTCAGATTCTTGGGAGTCATACTGTGCCACCTGACAGCTACTCCCTGCCTCTCTTCTATTTTCTCCTCTTTCACAGTGTTAACGCCCCAGTTTCAGTCCAATCTAACAAGCATTTATTAAGCACCTAAATGTGCAAGGGTATCGTGCTAGGTCCTGGAGATACAAAGGCAGAATCTTAAAAAGATTTTCTTCGAAAGAGGTCTCATTCCACTGGGGGAACTACAACATATAAGCAGATAAGTGTTGTTCAGACATTTCATTTGTGTCCAGCTTTTTGTTTACTCTATTTGGGGTTTTGTTGGCAAAGATACAGGAGTAATTTCCCATTTCCTTCTCCAGTTCATTTTACAGATGAACTGCAGCAAATAGGGTTAAGTGACTTACCCAGAGTCACACAGCTAGTAAGAGTCTAGACCAGATCTGGACTCAGGAAGATGAGTCTGCAGAGTTATTTCCTAGAAGCAGGTCTCTCCATACCACAGTAAGAAATAAAAGCCCCCATATTCAAGTGATTCAGCAATGACAAAGAGAAGACAACGGAAAGCAACCTACCACAAAAGAATTCATAGATAAAGAAATAAATGAAAAGCAATTCACTAGGCTGTTACTCCAGATACTCTTATGGCAACAATTATCCCTACCCTATTCCTACAACCATCACTCTTGGTTCCTGCTGTCTTAGACACCTGGCGTTTGGAGGGAATTACTTTGCATTTTCCCAACAGGAAACTGCACTCCAAGTTAGTGCCCATGAATTAGATGAATTCTTGTTTTGTTTTTAAATAGTTCTTTTTTATTATTATGAATTTGACAAACCTTTTTTGAAAATGACCATTTCCCATGCAAAGAACAGAAAGAGAGGATCGAATATAAAAAAATTTTGGCTCTCCACTAGGTAGTTTATTCTTTAAAGTGTATATTTGAAATTTAACATGTTAGCTCTAACACTGCCCAGCTTATGCGTGTCCTCTTCTGAACTTCTACTCTCTTCTGTGTATTTTTAATGATTCATTGATGCTTTTTTCGTTCTTCCTCCTTTTTTGATATCACTATAACCAGCCTGTCTCCCTCCCCCTTCACTACACCCCCACCAAAGTCCTCTCTTGTAACAAATAAGGATAGTTAAGGAAAACAGAGTCATGCATTGTCTGTGTCTGAAAATGTATTTTTCTCTCTGTACCAATTCTTTTCCATTTGCTAGCCAAGAGGTGGGAAGAATGATTCATCATTAGTCTATTGGCATCATGATTTGTCATTGCATTAATCATGATTATTAAGTCTTCCACAGTTGTTTTTCTTTACAGGGCTGTCTTTGTATAAATTGTTCTTCTGGTTCTGCTTCTTTGTTGTACATTGGTTCTATGGGTCCTTCAAGGTTTCTCTGAATCTGCCTTATTCATCATTAGTTATAGCACAACAATATTCTATTACATTACTGTCCTACAGTTTATTCAGCCATTCCCCAACTGATGGGCACCTACTTTGTTTTCAGTTCCTTGCTACAACAGAAAAGTACTGGTATAAATATTTTTGCACATAGAGATCTTTTCCTTCTCTCTGCTTTTTATCTCTTTGGGTGATATGCCTAGTAGTCGTATTGTTCCATCAAGGTGGAGGCAGTTTGGCTGTTCTTTGGTATAGTTCCAAAATGCTTTCCATGGTGCTTATACCATGGTGTGCCTATCTTCCCATACACCTTCCAATAATTGTTATTTTCCTTTCTCTGATGGTTTCTTATTAGTGATTTGGAATTTTTGTCTTTCTCCTATTAAGAGCTACCTTATATCCTTTGACTACATACTATACCTCTTAGTGAATGCTTGTTATGTATTGACTGCAATTCTCTACATGTCTTGGTTATTAGTCCTTTATCAGAAAAATGTGATTTCCTCCTGTTCATTGTTTCCCTTCTAATTCTGATTGCATTTTGGCTTTTCAATTTTATGTAATCACTATTGTTCATTTTTCCCCTTTGATCCTTTTTATCTGTTGTTTTGTCAAAAACACTTCTATTCCTAGGTGGAAAAGGTATCTACTTTTTCTCTAATTTTTTTTTTACTGTATGATGAATTTTTTTATTTTTCTTTTTTCTTCTTTTTTTTTTTTTTTGGTGAGGCAATCAGGGTTAAGTGACTTGCCTAGGGTCACACAGCTAGTAAATGTCAAGTGTCTGAGACCAGTAGTCAGGTCCTCCTGACTCCAGGCCAGTGGTCTGTCCACTGTGTCCCCTAGCTGCCCCCCAGCTTTTCTATTTTTCAACCAGTACTGAAGAGTTTGGATGATTACTGCTGTGTAATTTAGCTTGACATCTGGTATTGTTACTTCCTTTATACTTATTTCCTTTTAGAGTCTTAACTTTCATGAATTTTATTATTTTTACAATCTTATAATAACTTTTTGGTAGTTTGATTGGAATGGTATTGATTTTGTAAATTCATTTAGGAAGTATTGTAATTTCTGTGATATTGGCCCGACCACACCATGAGCAATTTAATATCTCTTCAATCATCTGCCTTTATGTCTGGAAAGAATTCTTTGTAGTAGTTGTTTTCATATAATTCTTGTATTTATCTTGGTAGGTAGATGTTCCAGGATTGTAGGTGCTTTACAGGGTCCCCTGAGGTCAGAGTCTTGCTTCAATATTCAGGGGTATTTACCCAAGCAAGTGTTGTCTTCCTTGGCAGAACTCAGCTTCTAGGACCTGGAGATTTTGGCTGTCTTTGTACAGTCCTGGGATATTTGAAGTAGGTCATTGTGTTTCTTTTTGGGTTTCTTGGTCACTATTTGAACTGATATCCTTTTTAATCTTTGTTGGAGTGGGAACACTAGGCTCCTCTTCGATCTTTCAAATTTTTATCTTAACTGAAAATCTAAGTGTCTACACTTTATTATACCATGTTTATCTTACCTGTGTGGACAGCTTTCTCCATCTTACTCTTTTTTTCAATTTCAACCCAGCTTAAATAGAGACTCTGGGCAAATATATCATTTTTCTTTCTTTTCTTAGGTGTATTTCTGCCCTTTCCAAGAGCACATTGGTGCTTTAAGCTATGGTCCAGAAATCTGAATTTCATTCTCAGATTCCCTCTTAGTCAGTTATTAACTTATAATATCATTCTTTCTTTTCTGTATCCTTGATGTTAAATTGGCAATAATGGGGGGAAATCCCCACCATTTATAGCCTTTATGTCTCCAGGTTTCTTGTTCAGGGTTTTCATAATCTTTGACAGCGCTTCCTAGATTGCATCATTCATTCTCGCATGAATTACCAGAAACAGGTAGCAGTTGTCTGGTCTGGTAAAACTTGAAGGTTCTCCGTCTCATTCCTGGATATACTTTCGCAGAAGGTAGCAAATTTGTCTATTTGTCAGGTTGACAAATGACTGCTTCAGTATCTCATGAAGGAGTGACTAACCATTACTACGTATCTATGACCTTTGATGGGATTATCTCTTCATTGATAGTACCTGTGGAATAGGGACTGAGTTACATAGCTCATTAAAGTTTATGAATCACTTTGCCTATTTTTTCTTATTTGCCTTATTAAATGCTATACATTGAATTACAGTGCTATACATCATTATTCCCATTTTACAGATGAATGAAGTCAAACTGAGAATTTACTTAGTCACACGTAGTAAGTGTTTGAGGGGTAAGTGTCTGAAGGAGAGTTTAAATCTAGGTCTTCCTGATACCAAGTCTTATCCATTATTCCACGAACATTTCCTTATAATAAAAATGGAGAAAGGGCACCTTAACAGGACCTCAGAAAGCTTTCCTCTATGAAGAAATTCAACTTCATCTCCTCAATTGCCATGGGTGCCTTAGCAGATTTTTGCCTTTTTAGTTCAAATTGAAACACTTACTTAAGTCTTAATGGTTCTTTTATTGTAGCAAATTTATAAATTTAAAAAATAAATAATTTTATCTTTTGCTGTTTTGTGACATAATTACCTTTTTTATTTTGCATATTTAAAATAATTTTATTTTAGTCTTTTGTATAGGGAATAGAAAGTCAATGTAAGTGAACAAATCTGGTGTATAGGTTATGTCCTAAAGAAAAAGATTTTGCTGAAGCCCTGAAATGGATCAACTCTTCCAAATCCCTGACATTGCTCTTGATTTATTTTATTTTTATTTTTTATTTTTGAACTTAGCAAATGCTATAAAAAAGCATTACTATAAAAAGGAGAATATAAAAAAGACTATAAATGAAACTATGAATCTCTGTTCTATACAGCTTGCTTTTAAAAGACTGTGTACGTTCAACATGTTACTTTCAAAGCAGCCCAGCTTTATCTGCAATTCTCTCCTTTGCAATTGAAAAAAATGTTTGATTGGCCTTTTTGGGTATCACAATCCCTAGCTCCCTTTCTCCTTGCCTCCCATTAAAAAAAAATAGTGGCAGGGGAAATCTTTGTAAGAAATAAGCATTGTAAAGCAAAATAAATCTATACTGTGTCTTAAACTGAATATATATGTCTCTTTCTGGGTTACGAGTCCAGCGAGTTAACATTCTTTATCACATGTCTTCTGGAAACAAGATCTACTATTGTACTGATGAGAGTTCTTAAATCTTTTAAAGTTGTTTTTCTTTATATAGTCATTGGCCTTGCACCAATTATTCTCTTGGTTCTGTTTACTTTACTCTGCATCAAATCTTATTTGTCTATTTATTTATTCAAATCTTCTTTGGTCATTTCTTATTGCACAGCAATATTTCATTCTATTCATATACCATTGAACTGGGCAGTTTTCATGTATGATTTCTTGAACTATTGTAGGTTTTTTGTTTTTCATCATGTTTTTCAGGAAATCTGATGATTTAAATTTTCTTTAATGTTCCATGTTTTCTTTCTATTCTGGTATTAACTAAACTATGGAGTCATTGATTTCTACTTAATGTATTCTAATTTTGAGAGAGTTACTTGGGTAAGGTTAAATATTTCCTGTTCTAAGCTATTTATTCTCCTTCTAATTATTTCCTCAAGAGTTTTTATTTTATTGTTATATTCATTGCTTCATTTTTTTTTACCAGCAGTTTTTTCCTTTTTTTATGGAAAATTAATATTTTCTTTGAGTGTCTGTCTTCCAATTGTTATGGAGTTACTTTCTTCTTCTAGGTTGTATTTTGGGTACCTTTTATTTATAGTTTTTTTTTATAGTAGTTTGTTGTTCTGTTGTTTCTGACTCTTCATATGACCCCTTTTGGTGCTTTCTTGGTAAAGATACTGATAACAATTTTTCATTTCCTTCTCCAACTCATTTTATAGATGAAGAATCTAAGGAAATAGGGTTAAGTAACTTGCTCAGGATCACACAAATACTAAGTATCTGAGGCCGAATTTGAACTCAGGTCTTCCTGATTCTAGGCCTGGTGTTCTATCCATTGAGCCACCTAACTGCCCATTTTATAATGGTAGGTGTCTTCTATTTATTCATCAGTCTTCCTGAAAGGAAGATTTGGAAGTGCTTGGTCTCAGCCTGGGTCACCTGGGTTCCTGTTCTGGTCCTCATACCCCATTTGAGTGCTACTATGCCTAGAGTGGCTTCTTGTCACTTTGGTTAGCTTCTAAGATCCATGCTGTGGATTCTCAGTTTCTCTACAGCTGTCCCATGGGAGCCCTCTGCTTTTGCTACCTTCAAGTAGAGAACCTTGAAAGCTATAGATAGATATCTTTCATTCATCTCTGGTCATGCTATCAAGCTTCCATCTTCTATGTCTGTGATGGTGCTGGCTTTTCTAGTGGGCCATCTTCTCTATTCCTCATGGGCTTCTAGCTAGTATTTTGTGCTTTTCTGACATAGATGAAGTTGCTGTAGTTTCTCCTTGGATTTCTTGATCATTATTTAGTCTGTGACTATTTTTAGGTTTTTTACTGGAATATCCAGTTTGTGGGAGCTGGGCTGCCTGCTTCAACTCAAGCTAGCCATCTTAGACAGAAGGCTGATTTAAAGATAGCCATTTAAGGGAAGTTGATAGCACCATGTTCTAAAAAGAAAAAAAAAATCAGACTTCATTAAGGAAGTCAGTGCTGCCATCTAACTAATTCACTTCTGTGAATATGAGTTAAGTGAAAGTGCTAAATAGACCAGAATGTGAAACAACAGTCCTCATCATCAAAGAGCACAGATGCTCCCCTTCCCCAATAAACCCAATCTGAAAGACAGCAAATATTTATTAAGTAATTACTGTGTACTAGGCACTA
The DNA here is from genome assembly GCA_023548195.1 of Bettongia penicillata ogilbyi. Taxonomy (NCBI): domain Eukaryota; kingdom Metazoa; phylum Chordata; class Mammalia; order Diprotodontia; family Potoroidae; genus Bettongia; species Bettongia penicillata. The sequence continues at coordinate 1,020,425 of JAJHZJ010000160.1, forward strand.
TACTAAGTCTTGGTCATGCAAAAAAGTAAAAAACAGAAACCAAACATGGCTTCTGCCCTCAAGGAGGTCTCCTTCAAATGGATAGCTCACGTAACTGAGAGAATTGTTTTCTTCAATCTGGGTCCATTTGATTGCTACATAAGGATGACTGAAAACTAAAATCTGTGGTAACTTCATGTCTAAACTTTCCAAGTAAGGTAATAATTGCTATGAACTGAGAAGGAAGTAGTTAGGAAATCACTCTTAGTGGAATCCCTCTAAGAAATAATTGAAATGCTCTTTGAAGGGGGAGATACACTGACAATTCACAATTTATGTTTGTATAGTGTTTTAAGATTTGCAAAGGTTTTCTCTCTGTGGAATAGAGTTGGAAAGGAACTTGGAGGCCATCTTGTCAAATCCCTCTTTTACATGAGGACATTTGACCTTATGGAAGTAAGTGACTTATCCAACATGACACAGGAAGTAAGTATGAGAGGTAGGATTTTTTACCCATATTCTTCGACTCCAAAACCAGTGCTTTTCCCATTGTAACATTGATTTCAAGTTAAAAGAATCCTAATTCCCTTAGGGACATGAAGAATATGTTTGTCAATGAATGGTTACATCAAAAACTTTATTCTTAAGACATCTGGATTAGAGAGATTGCTTCCCAGTGGGTGATTTCTCAAGGAGTAGCTACCAGAATCAAAGGTTGATCAAATTCTAATTAATTTAAGCATTTAAAAATTCATGATCATAATCTGAAAATTATCAAACAGGAGTCTAAGGGATGAGTCTAGGGGGATCTCATCTGCATTTCTAAAAGGCAATGTTAATAATTATTTAATGATCATCTCTTCTTTGCTTATATCTACCCTTGAGATGAATATTTTATTTTTTCCTTTAAGTAATATTTTTTCCAAATATATGTAAAGACAATTTTAAGATTCATTTTTTTATATAAAATTTTGAGTCCCAAATTTTTTCCATCCCTCTTTCCTCTCTCTCCCCCCAAGATAGTAAGCAATTTAATATAGGTTATAAATGTGCAATCATGTAAAACATATATCCATAATAGTCATATTGTGAAAGAAGAAGTAGAACAAAAGGAAAAAAAAACCAAAAAAGTGAAAATAATATGCTTCAATCTATATTCAGACCTTATCAGTTCTTTCTCTGGATGTGGATAGCATTTGAGATGAATATTTTAGATTAGAATGCAAGTAATCATTTCCCCCTAAAAATGCTTCCACATAAAAAACTGACATGATTTTATTAATGGAAATGACACCAAATAAGATATGTTCCTATCTGCCTTGCTTCTCCAACCTAAGGACCACTGGGTTTTCCATTTAACCTGCAGTTGAAACTTCCAATATGACCTATCTTCCCCTAGTGAGAATACGAGCTCCTTGAGACCAAATAGTTTTCTCTCTTTGCATCCTCGGAACTTAGCACATAAGTGCTCAATAAATGCTTGTTCTTGACTTTTACCCTAAATTTCTTTCAAGTGAGGAATTGGACTAAAAATCGCTAAATAATCCTTTTTAGCACTAATGTTCAATTCAATTAAATTATATTCCTTTTAGTGCAACATCTACTTATTACTGATACATACCATGTCATGTTCTTTGCAAGATAAGTATAAAAAAAAAAGAAAACACCAGCTTTGAGGCTACTGAGTGTTATTTGGAAGGGACCTCAGAGGCCACTAGTCCAATTTACATCTTAAGAATTCTTTCTCTCCTCTAAAGTATACCTGACAAATCCACCAAATGTTCATCCAGCTTTAGATTGAAGATCTCAAGGTAAGGGGACCCCACTGTTTTCTGAGACAGTTCATTTCAGTTTGGATAGCTTTCATTCTTATGAAAATTTTCCATACCTTAAGCTGACATGTCTTCACCACCATAGTCCTTGGGCCAACTAGAACAAATTAATTCCTCTTCCATATGACTGCCCTTAAGATTAAGTGCTCTTAGTGCTTTTGACTGCTTAGTGGATCTTGACTCATGTTGATCTTGGAATTCACCAAACCCCTCAATTCTTTTTTTCACATTAATTGTTGTCTAGCCATGCCATCATCTTTGATTCAGGAGTTCTTAGTCTTTCTAATGTCATAGATTCACTTCGATAGTCTATGAAGCCAATGAATCCTTTCTCAGAATGTTTTAAAAGCATTAAAGTATTCCAGAAGAAACCAACTATATTGAAAAATATTTTTCATATTTTTTTTTTAAATCATGGACTTAGGTTCAAAACTTGGTTCTGTTAACTAACAACTTTTGTGACTTTAGGTAAAATCATTTATTGTTTTTGGGACATAGATTAATTCTGAATGATGGAAAGAGTTGAGCTAGTGATCCGTGAATTCTCTTGTATCTCTGAATTCCTATATAAAAATAAATAAGACTTCATGTTTTCCCTTTTTGACCCCTTTCCATCCTTCGTAATCCCCCAAATGCTTAGAAATCTGAAGTTTCCCAACAGACTCTCCAGCCTCTTAGCCTGTCCCCAAGCTAGCAGTACCCTAATTTATAATTATTTCCATATAATGATTCATATTTGAATTGAGGTGAGTGAAAAATCACCAACCCCAACTGGATCTCAGAGCATTCTCTTGCTTAGGTACAATTTACAACCATCTTCCCTTCATATTTTCCCTTTGTCTTACCTTCTCTAGGCTAATCACCTCCAGTTCTTTCAACCATTGCTTGCAGAGGCGACTAATTGGCACAGTGGATAGAGTGCTAGGCTTGGAGTCAGAAAGATCTGAGTCAAAATCTGGCCTCAGACATTTATTAACTGTGTATCTTTGGGCAAGCACTTTACCTCTCTTTTCCTCTGCCACCTCACCTGTCAAATGGGGATGATAATAGCATCTTGAGTAAGATAATATTTGTGAAGCTCTTTGCATAGTAGCATATAATAGGGGCTATATAAACACTAGGTATTATTATGCTTATTATTATTTTTTCAAACTCTTCATCACCCTGGTTGTTTTTTGGGTGGATTCCATGTCCATCAACAATAATAACAATAGCAGATATAGCTTAGCATATGTTTACAGAATATTTTACAGTTTATAAAGCATACTTTTCCATCCATTACTTAAACTGATTCTTATAGTAGTTGCAGGAAGGTTGGAAGGGTAGAGCAAAATTCTCATTTTCCAATTTTGCAGTTAAGAAGATAGAGTCTCACAAAACTCATGATTTTGCCAAAATTATTATTAACTGAGCTAGGACTGTTATGCAGATCGGTATTCTAATTCCAAACCTGCATTATTCCCAATATATCCTTTGGGTCAGGCAATATGACTGAGGGCCAAACAATTTAGGTGGCTAAAATCATGGCCGTATAACTAAATAGTAGAGGAGTGGGTACTTGTGCCAAGCCTTGAGAGGCAACATGGCAACATAGTACTGTGGAGAGTACCAGAGTAGGAACAAGAAAGCCCAGGTCCTAGTCCCATTTGGGGGTATTATCTCTCTGAGAGACTATCAATATAAAATCAAGGGTTTTTTGTCAGTCCCCCTTCACCTGTGCATCCTTTAATACTTGCCCATCTCTGTGCCTATGTGTCAACTTAACCCCAAGTCTAAAATGCACTCCCTCTTTACCTCTCCTAGAGTCCTGAATTATCCTCCAGGCTCAGCTCAAATGCTGCCTTTTACACCAAGCCTTGCCTAACCTCACATCTCTTGGTCCCTTCCTTCCAAAATTTCCTTATATCTTATTTTGTACTATTTATATATATATATATCTTGGCTAGATATAAAGTCCTAAAGGGCAGGAACTGTTTGACTTGTCTCCATGTCCCCAGTATCCAGTACAGTGCCTAGTACATAGGAGGTCTTTAATAAAATCCTTGTTGATCAGTTGACTGTCCCTTCCAGCTAGATATTCTTTTCTGCCTTGGCTTCAAAGATTCCACATGCTCGTTTCTCTTTCTCCATCTCTAACGGTTCCCCTCTCTCTCCTTCACTGGTCATCATCCTCACCCCTTAATGGGGGTGATTCCTGAATAGCCATTCTTAGACTTCCTTCCTTGTCTTTCTCTGCTCTCTACTGTTACCAATGAAAATCTGAGAGTCGCTTTCTGAATAATCAGTTAGGCTAATTAATAATAAATTGGTGGTAAATAGTTTCTCTCAAAGACCCCCTCCTCCAATGGAGGCATTGAATGCCCTAAATGCCCCTGACAAATGAAAATCACCCTGATTGGCAGACATTTAATGAGGAGGTGGGCTCTTCCATTGCTGACTCCAGCAATCTGGACAAGAGAATCCAGAACACTGGTTGGTTTTCTTCTTCATGAGCTGGGTCACCCTAAACTCTAATGGAGGGGTTCAAGAATAGGGGTTCATTTTCTTTGGGTGACAACTCATCTAGGCTGGATTCTGTTTACATTCTAAAGTTCCAGAGGTTCCTAAACTTATTTGTCTTACCACCCCCTTTTCAATAAAAAAATAAAAATTATTCAGTGCCCCTTTGGAATTCTACTGTCTTTTTAGTCCTTTAACTTTTTAAAAAAATATATGTCATTTCAAACTATTACTGCCCCCCGGATCATTCCAGTGGCTGTCAGGGGACAGTATGGCCCATTTTGGGAAGCTATGTGAGTCTAAAGAGAAGTAAGGTCTCCTAGTTGGGTGGAAAGCATGTTCCCTGAGGGTTACAGGTAATCTTAATTAGCCATGTCCTTTGGAAGTTGACCTTCCACGGGAGCTGGGTGTCAGTGAAGAAACAGAGGAGAAAAAACTTGAATCCTTATTAATAAGCAGTTATTAATATAATAGAACAATAAGTTATCCCACTACCTTCTCTTTTTTTATTTATTTCATTTTTAATTTATGGAATAAAAAAAGCATTTCCATAGCATACTATATATAATTTTTTAAAAAGATGAGTAAATATGAAGCTGCAAATCTCTTATGTACAACTTGGTATTCCTTTTAAATATATAATAACGTTATCATGTTTTCCTTCGGCCTCCTCCGTCACTCCCACCCTAGAGATGTCCTTTGTAGTTAATTTGGGTATTGGTAATATTCAAAATGACTTACTCGCTAAAAGTTGTTCTTAAAACAATATTGCTTTTACTGTATACGATGTTCTCATGGTTCTGCTCATTTTGCATTTCATTGTTTTGTACAAGTCTATCCAGGTTTTTCCAAGATCACTGAGCTCATCATTTCTTGTAGCACAGGATAGTTCTATCTCAGTCATACACCACAACTTGTTCAGCCATTCCATAATTAGCGGGCATCCCTGCATTTTCCAGTTCTTTGCCACCATAAAAAGAGTTGCTATAAATATTTTAAAACATACAGGTGCTTTTTCTTTTTCCCTAATCATCTTTGGAAATATACCTAGTAGTGCTATTACTAAGTCAGAGGGTATAGACAGTTTAAAAACTCTTTGGGTAGTGGTGGGAGGGAGATAGATCTTTTGTATTTACCATTTTTCTACCATTATTTTAGTCTCACTAAAGACAAGACATCAGGAGACTTGGTTTTTTCTGCCACTAATATTTTTCTCATCAACTAGTGAGTCTCAAGAAAGTTAGCCACCTTTTGTCTCTCTCTCTCTCTCTCTCTCTCTCTTTTTAAGGCATTTAACTTGTGTAAACACTATTAATAAAATTACATACCTTGGTGATTTTAAATCTCTTCCCAGTGTGTGACCATACTCTGTCCCTTTCTAGGTAACAAGCCGCTACATCCGGTCAAGGAGCTGTCTTCAGGTAGAGGCATGCTGTGTTTGGAGCTCTGGACTGCAGTGTCTGGGGTTCAGGCGAGGGAGGTGTGCAGTGTTTTGGTGATCAGTGTGTCTTCTGGGTGCTATCTTATTGAGTGATTCCTTTTTCCTTCTGCCAATTTCCTTTGTTTCCTCAGTATGATAAATCACTAGCTTCCAGTTTTTCCTAAATGTCTTTCCTTTTTTTGGTTCTGCTTTTAAACATGCAGAGGTAAGCAGTCTGATCTTATTCTCTTGACATCTGCATGAGGAAGCAAGGCAGGGGTTGTGGTCCCCATTCTATGTTTGAAGAAACTAAAGCCCAGGAAAGTGATTCCCTTAATAATACTAATGATCACTCACATTTATCCAGCTCTTTACAGTTTGCAGAGTATCTTGTGGACCTCCCTTGTCACAATAGCTTTGGGAGATAGTAATGAGCAGTATTATCACCATTTTAGAGAGGAGGAAATGGGAAAGTTAAGTGACTTGCTCATGCTCACCAAAACAGCAGGCAGAGTTGGGATTGGAATCCAGGCCTTCCTAACTCCAGCCCACTGACCATTTCTAGGGACACACACACACACACACACACACACACACACACCACACACACACCCTTACTTGAGGTGGGAGCGGTGAAATCAATTAACGATTAAACTTTGAATAGCACTTTATAGTTACAATATACTTTAGACCTATTGTTTCATCTGATACTAAATGATACTATTTTGATTTCCTACAAGATAAAGCTAGTATAAGTATCATTAGCCCCATTTTACAGATGAGGAAACAGTTGCATGGAGGTCAAGTGATTTCTTTGAAGTCGAATAAAAACTTAGTGGCAAAGGAAGAGCTTGAACCCAAGTCTCCTGATGCACAGCCTTGGGCGTGACTAAAATGGGCCCTTCAGAGAAGATCCTTCTTCTGTCTTCAGAGTTTTCTGACTTCCAGTCCAGTGCTGCTTTCTCATGGGATCACAGACTCTCAGATTAGATAGGGATCTCGTAGACCACGTAGTCCAACCTATGTCCCCAAAAGCACCCCCTTGCCGACATATCCAAAAGATGATTGAATTTAGTGTCAGAAAGGGCTGTGAAGGATGTCCAACCTCCTCATTTCACTATAGCAAACAGGATCCCTGAGAAGGGAAATGACTTGACCAGAGTCATATGGCTAATACAAAGTAGATTCAGGTCTGACACAAAGAACTGGTATGCAGGGCTCTCCACTACAGCACTTTTTCTACTATTCTGTCTATCAATAAACATTTACTAAGTACCTATGCTAAGCTGTCCTCTTTCCCTTCACCTTCCTTTCCCTCACTTGCCTTGGGCCAGACCCATGTCGACTTTGAATACCTTTAGGTAGAAGAAAACTGATGATGCTATCTAGTTGAGTTTCCTATTTCCAAATTAAATGGGATGATTAAGCAGTGATATGGACAACTCTTGAGTCTATCTGTCAAAATGTCTGGGACCAGGAATGTCACAGCCTCCTTTATTGTAATGTCCAGGAGTTTAATTATCACCTTAACTATGTAATTGACACTTATGGCAGAGTTTTTCCATGTTGTAGGGACAGAAGCACCAGGTCACTCAGATAAGGCTGAGATAGAGCTTGTGTCTTTCTGTTCAGTGTAGCCTCTCAGGTAAGGTAGGGGTCTGAAATGACTGTTTGCCTAGTTAAATACTTTCTTTGTCTTCTGTGGAACTAGAACAGGGTTTTCTAGACTTAGGGAATCAGCATGATATAAGGGAAATAGCCCTGGGATTGGAATTTGGCATGTATCTGAATCCTGACTGCCTCTTTTTGGCCCTTATCTGGGCCTCAGTTTCATCAACTATAAAATGAAGATAATAATACCTACATTAGCTCCTATTCTGGTTGTGTGAAAAGGCATTACAAATGGTAAATGTCAATGTGAGTTATTATTATATCTCATCATTTGTTTAATTTTGTGACACCTCACTCTCACCCTGACCCTCTCCCAAAAAAAAAAGTTGTTTTTAAAATTCAAATGTATGAAATTTAGCTTTTGTTTAGGGAGGAGGGGGAAGTATTTGGATATTTCTTAAAACATTTGAAGACACAATGGAAGTGCTAATAAATGCAGGCTTAGAGCTGTTGAACTAAAGGAAATAGAATCTTAGACTCTTTGACTCTTAGAAACTCAAGAATCTTTGACTCTTAGAAACTTGTCCTAATCATCATCCTTACTTCATCTCTCTGGATCTCTCTATGTCTCTCACCTATATTATTATATAGGTAATATATAACATGTAATCTTTGCTCTCTACATGCATTGTTCTTTGATGTTCAGTCATTTTCCGTCGTGTCTGACTCTCCGTGACTCCACTGGCAAAGATACTGGAGTGGTTTGCCATTTCCTTCTCCAACTCATTTTATAGGTGAAGAAACTGAGCCACAGGATTAAGTGACTTGCCCAGAGTCACACTGCTAGTAAATGTCTGAGGCCATATAACCAAGACTATTCTTTCCGAAGTTGTATATAATCTCTTAATTGCAAAGTTTGATGCCTTTTTCCCAATCCTTATCTTTTTTCACCTCTCTGCAGCATGAATACTTTGTCTCCTCTGGCTTTTTGTGCCCCTGTTCTTATTTGGTCCTTCTCCTTCCTCTTCTTTGCTAGTTCACCATCCCTGTCATATTCACTCACTTTGGGAGGACCCCAAGGCTCTGTCCTTTTATATTCATACTCTGTCATTTGATGATCTCATTAAGTCCCTAGGTTCATTTTTCTATCTGAAGATGACTCCAAGTTCTCTATATCCACTCCAAGTTTCTCTCCTGAGTGTCAGTCCTACGTCATGACTGTTTTTTGGATACTTTAAATTGGATATGCTGTAGGGACCTGAAGCTCAACAGGTTCAAAGCAACTTACCGTCTTTCCTCCCAAACCTATCTTTCTTGTGACCTCTCCTAATATTGTCAGGGATACTGCCAGCCTTGCAGTCCCTCAGGTTTATAATCTCTCAAGAAGAGGAATAGTGTAGGGCAAATATATATGTAAAACACCTTCCATGACATAGTATATTGGATTTCAATAAAACATTTTACAATGACTTTCACAAAATAGAATACACTGCCTTCAGAGCTATAGTAGGTTCTCCAAGGCAGCCTTCAGGTGGTGGCTGGATAACCACACTTTAGGGCCTTTTTGGAAGTGCATTTATCAATCATTAAAAGGGCCTACTATGTGCCAGGCACTTATGGCACTTATGTTTCAATTGCAGTAGCTCAAAAGAAACAAAAGATTTGCCAGTTCAGAGATATCACCACTCCAAATGTTTGTGCCTGACCTGCGGTAGAGCCTTCAGAACTTGGATAGATAGGGTCTGATCAGCCACAGTTGGACAACACTGTATTGACCCACTGTATATGACATAGTGACGCCATTTTGGTCCTCTTCAAGAATGAAGGGCAACAATTAATCTGCTAATGTGCCAGACATTTATGAGTTGGGATAGATATCCTTCCAAACCCTTGAGATCCTGTGACTAGAAACCAGATCTTCTGAAGTCTCTTAGGTAAGTGCTATTTCCCCCCTTTAGTTAAGTAATTTTCCTAATTTCAGCAACTGCCGTTACCAACAGATGGAAATTGTTCAGATTTTTTTTTTTTTGAAGCATCTCCACAAGATGAACTCAAATCTAATGAATATGTTCATTCCTTTCCACTCCCTCTTCTTCCTGTCCTCAATTATGGGCCTTATGATGGATGATTAAAGGCCTGGAGTTAATTAGGGCTGGTAGGGCTCGGCCCCAAGTACTCTGCTTCTCATGCAGCAGGCTTTTGTTGGATGCCTGGATTTTACCTTGGTGACCTTTCTGTGTAAGCATTTCCCTGGGGATGTTAAGTCTCCGTGTTGTGATGACATATGTGAATTATCCAGAGACTGCAGGGCATCCTTATCTCTCTTGACATTCCTAGAAAGCCTGGACCCTAAATCCTACCTTTGGCTCTCATTCTCATTCTTCTCACACTACTTTTTTCGTAGAAAAACCCACTTGAATGACAGAGTCTCAGAGAGTTCATGGCCAGTTACCTTAGATTAATTTAGCTTACATTTACCATGCACTTCATATTCTTTATCTTAGGAGACCCCCATCAAACAATGATATTGTCTCGTGTGGATCATGAGCCAGCTTGGGCATTAGCATGACCAGGGGTCTAATATAGTCTACCTATGTGATGCTGAGCCTCAGGATAAGTCACTTTATTTGTCCTACTGAAACAGTACTCATAAGTTTTAGACAGTGCAGAGCTCCTCTGATAGAGGGCATTCCCTCACTGAAGGATTTTTACATCACTGAAATCCCAGGTCCTGACAGTATTCTCATTTTATAGGTGAAGAAATTGAGATTCAGAGAAAGCAATTGACTTGTTCAAGGCCAGTAGGTGAAAGAAGTGAGGATCTAGTCCCCAGACCTTCCTTAGCACTTTCTACGATACTGCCCTGTCTCTTGTGATTCTGTTGCTAGTGAAATCATTACTGGATCTCTTACCACGCTGATGAAGCCAGAGAAGGCAGGGATCATTCCATCATAGGTACAGAGGTAGGAGGGACCTTGGTGTGGTTCAGTCATTTTTCATTCATGTTTGATTCTTTCTATTTAAGTTTTCTTGGTAAATATACTGGAGCGGTTTGCCGTTTCCTTCTCCAGCTCATTTTACAGATGAGGAAACTGAGGCAAATGAGGTTAAGTGACTTGCTCAAGGTCATGCAAGTGTCTGGAAGTGTCTGAGGCCAGATTTTAACTCAAGAAAATGAGTCTTCCTAACTTCAAGTCCAGTGCTCTATCCACTGCGCCACCTAGCTGCCCTAGGAGGGACTTTGTAGGCTATTCAATCCTTTGCCCTAATTTTGCAGATGAAAAAACTCAAGAAGTTAAGTAACTTGTTCAATTTTACACAGCTTGTAAGTATATGGGGCAGGATTTGATCTCCGATCTTTTCTGTCCCTAAGTCCAGTGGCCTACCCACCATACCACTGAGCCAAGCCATGGGGAAGCAAGTGGAAACTGAAGCAAAGAGTACCACCTTCTTTCCACTCATCCAAACAGAATGTTTAGGTTGGTGGTTACTATAGAGTGTCCCTTTCCACTATTTCCATAGGGCTGTTTGCCTTGGGAAAAGTAAGATGCAATAAAAGCCAGATGAGCCTTCTTTCTGGCACAGCAGTGCTGGTCTGGGGAGGTGGGGGGCAGGGGGAGCATAGATGCTCCTTTCCCTCTTTGTCTTTGTATGTCACTGGTGAAGGCTTGTGATTCAAGCCATGTGGTGAGCTTCCTGCAGTCTTGGAGAAAGGAAGCACTGAAGGCTACGGGGAGAGTGATGGCTCTGTATCCATGACAGAGTCCACGTCAGATGCATCTGTGACACATCCTTCTGAGTCTATCCTTCTTGTCTTAATTGAGCCTGTGTTGAGGACATAGGTTTGTTTTGGTGAAGCATAAGGGAAAGAATATTGATTGGCCTAGGAGCTATAAGATCTGGGATCTAATTTTGACTTGGTTGACTTTGGGTAAGTCACTTTAGCCCTTGAGGGCCAGTTTTTTCCTCAGTAAAAGAACTCAGATTATTTCTAAAGTCCTTTTGAGCTCTTCTTTCTGTGTTCTATGATTCAAATAATCATGTGACTTTTCTAGGGACTCTCTAGGGTGAGAAAGGTATCTTCCAGGGTTTTTGTTAGCTTAGGTTTTCTACACTACAGATGAGGAAAAAGGAGCTGAATGAGATAGACAAGTGTGGGTTAATTGTTAGGTGGGTTAATTGGATTAAATAACATCTGGATATATGAGTCAGTAACAAAAATCTTTTTACAAGTTATTCTTCATTTCTTAGCATGCTATGCTACGCCCCTCCCCCCATCTCTGCTGTTTGAAAGACATCTTTTTTGTCATTATGGAAGATAAAATGTTAACAATCAATCACTCAATCAGCAAGCATTTGTACTAAGCAATGTGCTGCAGCACAGATACAAAGAATAAAAGAATCCCTGCGGACAAAGCTCTTGCCTTCTAATGATGGAGGCAAGCATATATAAAAATACCTAAAGTTAAGTAAAAATATACTCCAAGTAATTAAATACAAGGTAGCTTGGGAGGGAGGGCACTAACAAGTGAGGAATCTGGAAAGACTTTCTAAAAATATTGTTTTTATTTAATTTTATTCAGTTTTGTTTTTATTTTCAGTTCCAAGCTGTCCCCTTCCCTCTTCTTTTCCCTATCCCATTGAAAAGGCAAGAATTACAGTATCCATTATAGATATAAAGTCAAGCAAAATTTCACATTTAGCCATATTCTGGGAGGTGGGGGTGAGGGTGGGAGTCAGAGGGAGAACAAGAAAAAGAAAGAAAAATATTCCTGGTCTATCAGTTCCCCATCTGGAGGTGTAGAACATTTTTCATCATGAGTCCTTTTGAGTTGTGGTGGATCATTGTACTGATCGGAGTTACACAGTCTTTCACAGTTGATTATCCTTATAATATTGCTCCTGCTGTGTAGACTGTTTTCCTGGTTCTGCTTACTTCACTTTGCATCAGCTCATAAGTCTTCCCCAGGAAAACAATTTTTTATAGCCAGTGTCTCTGATAAAGGCTTCCTCTCTAAAATGAGCTGAATTTTTAACAATACAAGTCATTCCCCAATTGAGAAATGGTTAAAAGATATGAATAAGCAGTTTTCAGAGGAAGAAATTAAAGCTATCTATAGTCATATGAAAAAATGCTCTAAATCACTATTGATTAGAGAAATGCAAATCAAAATGACTCTGAGATACCACATCATACCTATCAGAGTAGCTAACATGATAAAATAGGAAAATGGTAAATGTTGGAGAAGATGTGGGAAAATTGGAAAAGTAATGCATTGATGGTGGAGTTGTGAATTGATCCAACCATTCTGGAGAGCAATTTGGAAGTATCCCCAAAAGGTTATAAAGCTGTGACCTATATACCCTTTGATCTAGCAATACTGCTTCTAAGTCTGTATCCCAAATAGATCATAAAAACAGGAAAAAGACCCACATGTACAAAAATATTTATAGCAGTTCTCTTTATGTTGGCAAAGAATTGGAAAATGGGGGGATGTACATCAATTGGGGAATGGCTGAACAAATTGTGGTATATGAATGTAATGGAATACTATTACGCCATAAAAAATGATGAGCAGGTGGAATTCAGAAAAACCTGGAAAGACTTACATAAACTGATGCTGAGTGAAGTGAGCAGAATCAGGAGATATACACATCAACAGCCACATTGTGCAGTGACTGACCTGAAGGACTTAGCACTTCTCAGCAATGCAAGGATCTAAGACAACTCCAAAAGACTAATGGAAAATGCTGTCTAGAGAAAGAATTCTGGAGTCTGAATGCAGATGGAAGTGTACTATTTGCTCCCCCTTTTCTTGTTTTGTTTCTTCTTCTCATAGTTCCTCCCATTGGCTCTAATTCTTCTTTACATTATAACTAATGTGAAAATGTTTAATATGAATGTATAAGTAGAGCCTATATCAGATTTCCTGCCATCTTGGGGAAGGGGGAAGGAAAAGGTGGGGAAGAAAATTCAAAACTCAAAATGCTGTGGAAGTGACTGCACCAAAAAATAAATAAATAACTGGAAAAAACCTTTTCTGAAACTCTGTGCTTCATCATTTCTTATAGCATAATAGTATGCCATCACATTCATATTCTATAGCCTGTTCAGTCATTTCCTAGTTGATGGACATTTAATTTCCAGTTTTTTTGGTTTTATTTTTTTGCCATCACAAAAAGAGCTGCTATCAGTATTTTTGTACATATTCTTTTTCCCACAAAGGCTTTTTGGAGAAGATGGTGCTTGAGTTGCATGTTAGAGAATGAGAGGGATTCTATGAAGCCTAAGTGAGGAAGGAGTGCACTCCATGTAGGGGGAAGAGCTAGTGCCAAGGCATGGAAAATGAGATGGAGAATTATGAGTGGAGAACAGTTTGACGAGATGCCACAGTGTGGGAGAGGGAATAATGCCTGTTAGATCTGGAAAGACACGTTGGGGCTTAGCTATATGGGGCTTTATTAGCTAAACAGAGGACTTACCTTTTATCCTAGAGGCAGTAGGGAGCCACTAGAGTCTCTTCTATATCTGTGTTCCCCTTGTTTGTGTATGCCAGCTATTCTTTAGGGGCTGCAGAAGAAATGAGAGACATAACCCTTGCCAGTTACTTACTACCTTCTATGACTTTGAACGAGTTAGTTAACTTTCCTGAGACTCAGTTTTTGCCATCTAACTTTGTTTGACTAGAAAATCTGCAAGGTCTTTTCTGGTCCTAAACTCTGTTACCTAGGAATAAGAAACTCATTGATCAACTGGCAGCATTGATGGCCTTATTTAATGTTTTTATTGTTCGTCAGTCATTGTCGAAGAGGACTCTGACATCGGGAAGGTGATGGCATGACTTGTAAGTGAATTGGATTTAAGTGAGGGAGGGCTGCAAAGTCATCAGCCTCACTCACTCCTCTGGAGCCCTCTGGGTCCAGTATTAGATCAGGATGACTGGAGATGGCCCCAGATGCAGTGGGAGACCTTGGCCTTTTTAAGCTAAGTTCTTTTCCAGGTTTCAGTTTGACTGAGGCAATGCTCATTCAGTGATTCCCTTCCTTTCCATCTCCCTCTCCTTCTCGCCTCTCCCTCTCCTTTTCCTTCTTCTTTTCTCTTTCCCTCTCCCTCTCCTCTCCTTTCTCCTCTGTCCACTTGGGTATCATACTCCTTACCTTCAGATGCTCTGTCCAAAGGAATATAAATTTTGATCACTGAAACTTTGAAAGATATCTTGGGGTTTAAGGGCTAGATTTCTTTCTTAAGGACCATGCCTTAAACCCAAATCACTCTGGCTCTCATTGATTGGCCAACAGTTCGTCCCAGCCCAAGCCTACAAGGTCATTGTTTGGGCCCTCATTGCTCAGAGTGATTTATTTAATATAGTATTGCCTGTTATGGGCAAGATCCTGTGCCTGGTACTGTGGGAGATTTAAAGACAAAGACAACAGAGAAGCAGCTAGCTTAAAGGGTCTCTGTCTAGTGGGTAGTATAAGACTTGTGTGTAAATAACTGTAACTGTTGGTGTAAATCGCATCTAAGACCAGTGTAAACAAAAGCATTTAAAGCTCTTAGCTCGGAGAGGATCATCAGCTGATGTGTGGATCATGAACCAGCTTCAGGTGGAGAGTGCACTTGAGCTTGGTCTTAAGGGACGTTTGACAGCTAGAGACTGAAGCTGGGAGGGAGTAGATGTGCAAGGCTGACCGAATGGCACAGACAGAGTTGCAGAGAGAGGGAGTAGGAAGTCCATTGTGAAGAGAGAGTAGTGTGTGTGTGTGTGTAAAAGAGTAACAAGGAGGTAAATCAGGAAAAGTAAGGTGGGATAAGAGGGGATCAGGATAAGTAATTTTGGTTTAATTAGGCTTAATAAAGGAACTTCACCTGGTTAAGCAGCGGCAGAGTTCACATTAATGACTTGTATTTATGTGATGCTTTAAGATGTGCAAAGCATTTAACATGCATTGATTCATTTGATCCTTACAAAAGCCTTGTGAGGTGGGTGCTGTCTATCTCAGTTTTATAGATGAAGAAATCAACTTGTCCAGAGTCACACCATGAATAAGCATCTGAAACAAGATTTGAATTCAAGTCTTCCTGACTCCGATACTTTATTCACTGTACTACATTGCCTTTTACTACAGAGTTTGAATTAGAACCTAGGTCTCCTAGCTCCCTGACCTGTGACCTTTCCATAGTTCGTGAAATGAGATAGATACTAGAAATGAGTGGTTTGGGAAAATGAGAGTCTCCTAGCACTAGGCAGGCATTGGCCTTGGTTTAGCTACATAGCCCAGTAGAATGTTAAACTTGGAGTTGGAGGTGGCTCTGCCATTGGCTTTCTAAGTGACCTTGGATAAGTCACTTAATATCATTTTTCTCTCTAAATTGAGGAAATTGAACTAGATGGCCTAAAATCCCTCCAGTTCTAAATCTGTGATCTTCCATAACTTCTTGGTATTTAGCAAGCAGATGGCTGCTTCATGCTTCAGTGATCTTTCATCTCATTGACAAGGGCATTTCCTTCTCCTGGTGCAGATCAGAATCCGTACAGACCTTCTCATCCTGTGTGATTCTTGTCCAAGTCTCTCCTTAAATCCTGCAAAGTGCTCTTACCCAAGGCCCTGGAGGCCTTCTGCTGGTTCTCTTTTAAATCTTGATGGTACCAATGTAACATTTTAGCTATCTTTCTTCCATCTATCTTTCTTGATTCATAACCAGCCCACCATTCCTTTGGCCATACAAGTTCTTGATAATATCTTTCACAGCATTACTTGTATATTCTTGTGTAGTGTTTTCCCACCTCTACCAGTACCAGAGTTGCCAATTATCGCATCCTATTTACATCTATCATGCCTTTTTCCATCATTCTTTGAATCCACCTGCTTTTGTGACACTCTTGAAATTGCATTATTTCTTAATTCTCAGCTATGTTGTATTGGTGGTGAGTACCAAATAGACTTGTGCAGTAGCAAGCAGCTCAGGATCTGTAAGAGCTTTTGTTTGCTGTACCCACCCAAATGTCAATGTGTGTGTGTGTGTGTGTGTGTGTGTGTGTGTGTGTGTGTGTGTGTATGTGGGCAGTTAGGTGACACAGTGGATAGAACGTTGGGCCTGGTGTCAGGAAGACTCATTTTCCTGAGTTCAAATCTGGCCTTAGACATTTATCAGGTGTAAGTCATTTAACCCTGTTTTGTCTCAGTTTCCTCATGTGTTAAATGAGCTGGAGAAGGAAATGGTGAACCACTCCTGTATCTTTGTCAAGAAAACTCAAACAGGGTCACAAAGAGTTGGACATGACTGGAAAATGACTGAACAATGATGTGTGTATATGTGTGTGTATACATATGCATGTATATATGCAGATATATTCATATGTATGTGTTTATGTATATATATATGTGAATATGTGTTTCGTGCATTGCATATGTAGTGTGTATGCATATATAATTACAGATATCTGTGTACACATATACACACATATACGTATGGACTATTTTTTAAAAAAGTCTAGTGTTTGGTAATGAAAGATCCATGAATGCAAGCTAGTCTCCATGTTACCTTGTTTGATAAGAACTACTTCTATATCTCCTGGCCAAGATTTTTTTCATTTATGGAGAGACACAGAATATTTTTACCCAAAGAATGCATATTTCCAGAAATCTGTGCATTTACTTAAATGATGTTACTACTGAGAAATGATACCTTACGTATAATTGGAGCAAGTCAAGCAATTTCATCTCCTGCCTCATTTCAGGGATGAAAATGAAGCAAAGTAATTTCATTTTGTGGCTGAAGTGATAATGCAAATACCAGGGGGTTTTAATTCAAGTCTAAGTAGAATAATGGTTAATCATTTTTGCGCATCATTAGTTATATTGCCAGTTAATGAGAGACTTCACATTTTTCCTATCTGGATTTAGGACTTCATAAATCCTAGGATTTGTGATTTTGGATTTAGAAGTGGATTTAAAAGTGGAAGGGACCTTAGTAGATCATCTAGTCAGATGTTCTTATTTTACAGATGAGGAAACTGAGGACTGTGGAAATCAAATAACTTAATCTAGCTCATGTAGCCAGAAGTAGTGGAACCAGGATTGAAATCCAGGCCCTCTGATGCCAAATATCTTGTCCTTTTCACTGTACCATACTGATAAGTTCTAGTCATATGTAAGTGTTTATAAATGAACATCGTGCACATGGGAAATAATTAATTGTAGCTTGTTAATTAAAAAGCTTCTATTCCTTAAGAAATAGGAGGTTTTCAGGATTTAACCACGTGAATACTGCTTAATGAAGCCATTTCATTAAGGATTTGACAGTGTCCTGTCAGGGGGGATGAATCCAAGGAAGAAAAAATGAGAGTTGGTATGTCAAAGGGGAAAATGATGTTAGTACTTACACCCAGGAAATGGGGATCAGCTCGCCTAAGTAATGAACAGCTCTACCATTTTCTCTTCCATGCTTCCATGCTTGTTTTTGGAGGATGCAGCCCTACGAAGCTGGATAGCATTTAGATCGAGCTGGGAATATGATAGGTGCTAAGGATTTTTAACCTTAAAGTCACAGGGAAGACAGATTATTAAGAAATACCTAAAAGGGTGTGTTTGTCAATGGAAGGGGCTGCCTTGGGAGGTAGTGAGATCACTGTTAGTGGGAGGATATTTATTTGGAAGCTCAATGTTGAAAAATAAAATGTTGAAGATTATTCATGCTTAAATTAAGGATTGAACTAAGTGATCTCCAAATGTCTCTCTAATGTCCCTTATGTTATATTATCTATGGTCCTTTCTAGTTCAATCATTCATCTTATAAATCTAACAGTAGGCAGCACCCTGTTACTCTAGGGTGTTCTTTGCATGTTGTGCCTTTTAAGATGATGTGATCATTCAAGCGGGAAAAATATCCTGTTTTAATGGATAGTTGGAAGACCTAGTTTCTGTAGAGTCATAAAATCTTAAGAGTTGGGAAGAATTTTGTGACTGATTTAGTTCAGCCCCTACCCAAATCATGAATCCCCTACAACACCCACAGCTCTGCCATTAACTGGCTCTGCTATTCTTGAACAAGCTCCTCTCTGGGCCTCGGTTTTCTTATCTATAAAATGAAGAGCTTGTTCTCTAATATTATACCATTCAATAGGTCTGCAAGTCTGTGTGATCTAAGAAGGCATCTCATCCAGCCTCTCATGTCTAAATGAATACACGTGAACCTTTCCTGACAGGTGAACAGCTAGCCTCTGCTGTAACACATCTAGCCAGTGACAGGGAACTGAACTAAATACTCCATGAATCAGCCCACTCTGCTGCTACTCAGCTCTGATTGTTAGGGAGGTTCTTACTGTATTGATCTGAAATCTACCTTCTTGTAACTTCCTTTTCCGGGCTATGGTTCTGTACTCTAGAGGTAGAGAGGGTAAATCTAATCATTTTATCCCATGACAGCCCTTCACATACTTGAAAACAGCCATTTTGTCCCCTTAAGCTTATTTTGCTTCATGCTAACCCTAAATCTTCTTGGTTTCTTCAGCCATTCCTTATATGACATGATTTCCTAACCCTCTTACCATCCTGGTCCCCCTCCCTGCTCCTTCATTTAGAGGTCCAAAGCTTTTTCCAGCCAGGTGCTCCATATTAACCTCCTGAAGATCCATCCTCAACATATGGCAAATACATGTGCTGCTAGGGCCCTCTAGCCTTAGCTTGTCCTACATAGGCAAGCCGTTGCCACCTCCAAGTGAACCAGTTACTTACAATTCCTCTTCTCAACAGGAGCTCTTGGCAGCTCTGAATCTTAGGAGTTTAGGGTTACTTTCCCTTTCACGCTTTCTAGCTTCCCAGCTGAGAGACCATCCTTCTCTCTCCTTTCCTCCCCCTTCTCCCCACATACCAATGAGAAAAATGTTTCAAGATTGGCCACCCCTTCCCTCCTTCCCTTCCCCTCCCAGGTCTGGTCCCTTGTCTTAATGGTTTTTTTTAAACATGTAGTCAAGCTGTATTTATGAAACATTCCATTTAATTTTATTACCCTGATGGTTTCCCCTCTGCTCCTTTGAAGTGTAAGATAGCATTTTGTTCAGAAAGATAGCTTAAAGGTTGAAATGAAGCAAAAGAAATGGAAAAGGTCATGTGTTTCGTATCAGTCAAAATCTGAGGACAGTGCTTGCTGTACCCTGAAGGAACAATGAAACTTAATGAAGAATTTTATTGGAATTTCACTGCTTTTCTTCTTATGTCTCAGATCTTTGCTTTCTTTTCCTTAAACTTATAGCCCTCTCTTTTCCATCCCTTTCCCCTACTCATCCCCTCTCCCCCCACCTATCTCTACTGTCTTCCAGGAAAATTTCCCAATCCTTTCTTTTTTCCTTGCAACCATGAGCTATAATGCTGGGAGAGTTCAGTGCTAAAATGAGCACCTTCTCATCCTCAGAAGCCTTACTGGGATCTCACTGAACACCTCCAGCCTCCTTTCAGTGGGAGAACTGTGTCACATCTGGGTACATATTCAGTGATTGAGTGAAGTCGCTTAACCCTGCTTTGGACATGGAGCAAATTCTTATCTGGGGTGTTTGTCTTTGACGGCATGTTGAGGCTCAAACATCATTCCCTGCAGTGCCTAATGTTTGTTATTGTTTTGTGAGGTGAGGGGTGATGAAGGATTTGGAGAGAAGGAGGGAAAATACAGCTTTGGTCAAAAGAGAAACTGCCACTGTTTGCCCAGACAAGATGTATCAGGATTGCCAAAGACTCTAAATGGAAAAGTCAATATTTAAAGTCTCCATCATTACCACAGTTCCTTCAGGTTGGGATGGCAGGGAGGGAATTAACAACTGGAGAAGAGATCAGGAAAGACTTTGTGTAGAAGGTCATGTTTAATCTGTGTTTTGAAGGAAGCAAGAGATTCTGTAAAATGGAGGTAAAGAAGGGAGTGCATTCCAGACATGAGAGATGGCCAATGCAAAAAGTGCAGAGTTGGGAGATTGAGTTCTATATGGGATGAACAGAGAGAAAGCCACTGGCTGGATTATAGAGTATAGGAAGGAGAAAAGGGTATGCTGAAAATGGAAAGACAGAGTGGGGCCAGATTATGAAAGGCTTTGAAGGTCAAACAGAGTAATTTATTTTATCCTAAAGGCAACAGGGAGTTCATTAGCTAGAGAAGTGCCACAGTCACATCTAAACTTAAGGAAAATCACTTGAGTAGAGAATTGATAGTACAGAAAGACTTGAGGAAACCAATTAGAGGCCACTGCTGTAGTCAAGACCAGTGGTGATAAGGGCCTAATCAGGGCCTGTGTGAGTAGTGTGGAGACAAAAGTTAGAGACAGTGTGAACAGAAATGGCAAGATTTGCAAACTGATAGGATATTGAGAGATAGTGTATCACAGTGGATAGAGAAGTGGGCTTGAAATCAGAAAGGCCAGGGTTTAATTCCTACCTCTGACATTTAGTAATTGTATGATCCTGGGCAAGTCCTTTGACCTGTCTATACCTCAGTCTCCTCATTTTAAAACAGAAAAGTTGAATGAAATGACCTCTTTCAGCTCCAAATCCATGATCTTGTATGTGGAATACGAGGAAAGGTAAGCATGTGAGGATGATACCAAGGTCATGAACTAGAAGGATTAGAAATGATGACGGTACCTTCAACAAATGGGGGAGTTCAGTGGAGAAAAAGGTGAAAAGAGCTTTTGCTTTGGATATATTAGGTTGGAGAGATCTATGGCGTGTTGTTGTTCATTTAATCACATGTGATTCTTCATGACCCTATGGACTGACTGAACATGTGGCTTTCTTGGCAAAGATACTGCATTTCCCTGTCCGATTTTATGCAGGCAGAGTTAAGGGACTTGCCCAGGGTAACACTAGTAAGTGTTTGATGTCAGATTTGAATGCTGGTATTTCTGACTCCAAGCCCAGTGTTTTAACCACTGCACCATCTAGCTGCTCCTGTCTATAGCATATCCAGTTTGAAATGTCCAAAAGGCATTACGTGATATGAGATTACAGCTCAAGCCAGAGATTGGGCCCTATGGGAGGAACAGCTTCTTTTTTAGGTTGACTGCCTCCTTTGAGGAGGCAATGAGATTATCCTCTGGATTTGTCTTTAAAAAGCCCTAAATGACGTTCCTGGCTTTTATCTGAATTCCTGCTCTCCAGCAGAGGTCTTTCTGACTCAGCTGGTTGTCCTGGAAAATGCCCAGGAGAATCCTCCCTCTGGGGAGAGAGGATCAGAGTCTATTTGTACTGAATTATATCCTTTTAATCTTTTTGTGAGTAAATTTATTTTAATTGAATTTTAAGGTCCCTAAGTGTTTTTTCTTGCATTCTCTGAATTAATGAACCAGTCTGAGTTAGGTCAGGCCCAGAACATAGTGGCCATATAGATCTGTGAGTCATTTTTAGTGAGATGATCAATCGACAAACACAGAACAACGGCAGGGAACTAGGCATGGTGCTAAGAGCTGGAGATATAAAGAAAGGCAAAAATCAGCTCCTGCTCTCATGTCTCTTGGGGGGAGATAACATGCAAGCAACTATACAAACAAGATCCATGTACAGGGTCAATGGGGGGCTAATCTCTAAGTGAAGTTTCGGAAGGAAGATGGAGTACTGTTCTGACAAAGGTGGAAATATAGCTTACTTGAAGGAAGCTTGGACGTCCGGATGAAGTGGGAGTGCATTCCAGGCATGGGGTACAGCGAGTGAAAATGCTAGGAGTTAGGAGATGGAGTGTAGTATGCCAGGAACATCGAGGAGGTCAGCGCCACAGGATGTGGAGGGGAGGAAGGTGTGAGAAGACTGACAAGGGAAGAAGGGGTTTACAATTGCAAAGGGCTTTGAAAGCCAAGTAGAGAAGGGTTTCGTTGGATTTTTTTGTTTTGTTTTGTTTTTCTGATCCTTGAGGTAATAAAGTGCCATTGGATTTTATTGAAAAGGGGAGAAGATATAGTCAGTTTTGTGTTCCAGGATGATTTATTTGACAGTTGAGCAGAGGGTGGATCAGAGTGGGAAACGATTTGAAGCAGGGATATCAACCAGCAGGTTATTATAATAGTTCAGGTGGGATTTGTTAGGGGCTTATACCAAGGTAGTGACAAGTGTCAGAGGAAAGAAGGACATGGTAGGCTCTAGTGAGGGGCAGCTAGGTGGCATAGTGAATAGAGAGCGAGTCCTGGAGTCAGGAGCACCTGAGTTCAAATCCAACCTCAGGTATTTACTAGTTGTGACCGTTTCTTCATCTGTAAAATGAGCTGGATAAGGAAATGGCAAACTACACCAGTATCTTTGCCAAGACGACCCTAAATGGGATTGGACATGATTGACTCCTCCCTCGCCCCCACAAAAGGGGATCTAGTGAAGTTTTTTTTGAGGGTATATTTGAAAACAGTAAGGAAGGAAAGCAGTTGCTAGGGATAGATCAAAGAACCAGGACTAGGATCTTTGTCTCTTTACTCTGCCAAGGCAGTGTTCTTTCCTTTGAACTTGTATTTATTTCCAATTTAGTTAAAGCACTTATATGATTTTTACATGTATGTTTTACTGAACCATTCTCAGCTACTTCCACTAAAGTCTTCTTTAAGTGTGTGGAGGTTCTTGAAGCCTTTGCCAGCAGAAAACAAGCAAGAGATCAGACCAGATTAGAAAAGTTTCAAGTTAGGACCTGCTGGTCTGTTATCTGAGTACTAACTTAATATAATGAGAGGAGTTTGTCACTGTAGGGTTGACCACTAAGCAGGGAACTTTTTTCAAGCCACAGCAACTCATGTGAAGCTGCTACCGAGGCATGGAGGGGTTGTTAACCTTCACAGAAGGGGAAGGAGAGAGAAGCAGCAAAACTGATGGAGTCAGTGACCCTTGAAGAACTGTAATTATTTCTTGGGTATTAGATTTTTCTCCCAAGATAGGATCGTGGAAGGCTGAAGTTATATCATCTTGCATTTTTTTTTTTATCTTTTTAATCTCTTACAGGGCATGATGGAAACACTCAATTTATTGATTATTTCTAGAATCATAGAATTTCAGTTCTGGAGGAGATCTTAGAAGAAGGGTTCCTTAACATCTGTTTCAAGTATATAAATACCCATTTTAAAAGGAAAAAAAAATTTAGAAGGATCCTAACATGATAATTGTTATATCATTCATATTCGTCGATTGAGATAATAGATGATGACCAGAAGTTACTAAGAATTCAAGGCATTTAAAAATATTAAGCATAATAACATTTTTACCTATTTGAAGATACTGATTATATATTTTGTAAACTGAGGCTCAAAGAGTTTGTAATGTATTAGAGGTGAGATTTGTACCCAGGTCTTTCCCGATTCCAATTTCATTGTCCTTTTTACTATACAATGCTACTTTTTATGGATTTATAGACCTTTTGTGTTACCTCTTTGTTTGCCTTTCCACTCAACCCTCCAAGTTCCATGGGCCACAGGTTAGGAAGCACTGTCTTAGTCCAGCCTCATTTTTCAGAGAATTAACTTTCTCAAGGGAGCATCCAGTTAATGGCAAGATCTAAACTAGAATCCAGATAAATGGAAAGGTATTGCCCGTGATGCAGTTCACCTGATTTTTCCTTTTTTTCTTCTTTCTCATGTAGCAGACCAGTTCTGGAGACTTCAGAACTCTTCGGAAGGGACTATCCCCATATCACTCAGAGTCACAGCTCTCATCATTGCCGCAGTACCAGGATGCTCTGCAGAACGTAAGAGCCCTCTGTGCTGGCCATCTGGGTGGGGGTGATCGGTGGACCTGCGGTGAAGCTTAGATGTGAAGTAGAAATACACTGGAACTCTGCGACTTAGAACCGTAGGATGTTTAGATCTTCCCATTTTGCCACATGCCTGCTGTGTGACCCCTGGCAAGTCACTTCTCTGAGTCTCCTTTTGTTCACCCCTATTATGAGGGGGCTTGGGGACCTCGAAGGTTAATAGAATTATGGTGCTCTCAGGCTAATGGAAACTTTTTGCAAACAGACAGAACACTTTATTCTGAATCAAGGAAGTATTATTATAACACATGACATGGCATAGTCAAATGATTTCTGGATTGAGGTCACAAGATTTCCTGTGAGGTTCAAATCCTTATGTGACCTTAGGAAAGTCATATCACCTCCATGAATTTCCATTTTGTCATCTGAAAAATGAGAGGATTGAACTAGATGACCTCTAAGATCCCTTCCAGGTTGAGTACATGAGGCAGTTATGTGCCATAAGGATGGTGTGCTAGACATGGATTCAGAAAAACCTGAGTTCAAATCCAGCCTCAGACACTTACTCTGGACAAGTCACTTAGCCTCTATCTACCTCAGTTTAATCATTTACAAAATAGGAATTCTTATAGCATCGAATTCATAGGATTGTTGTGAGGTTAAAATGAGGTAATATTTATAAAGCACTTTGTAAACCTTAAAGCCCTATATAAATATCATCGTAAGGGATAGCTAGGTGGCTCAGTGGATAGAGCACTGAACCTGGAGTCAGGAAAACCTGAAATCAAATCTAGCTTCAGACTAGCTGTGTGATCCTGGGCACTTAACCCTGCTTGCCTCAGTTTCCTCATCTGTAAAATGAGCTGGAGAAAGAAATGGCAAACCACTCCAGTATCTTTACCAAGAAAACTCCAAATGGGGTCACGAAGAGTTGGACACAACTGAACAACACCAAATCATCATTTTCCTCTTCATCATCATCATCATCTGTAATCTCTCCCTCAAGTACTATTGGTTGCAGTCTAGCTGGGAAGCAAAATGTAATAAGTGCATTGTAATATACCAGCCTGGTGGAGTTGCCAGGCCTGGGTTGCTGCTTTTCCATAACCTAGACTAGGGGTGGGGAACCTGCAGCCTTGAGGCCACGTGTGGCCCTCTAGTTTCTCAGATATGGACCTTTGATTGAATTTAAACTTCACAGAGCAAAGGCCCATACCTGAGGATGTAGAGGGCTACATGTGGCCTCGAGGCCGCAGGTTCCCCACCTCTGGACCATGACAGGATCTACACTCTGAGGTTTGGGGAATGCCCTCATATTTCATTTTAAGAAAGGTTTCTCTTGTTTTTGTTGTTAGTACTAAAAATGAATGTCTAGTGTCTGTTTGCTTACTTTCCTATAAAGAAGGCCAAGCTCAGTTAAACACAGGCCTTGCATGCTAGATAAAAAGAGTGGGATAAATGGGTCTTGGGCTTGCCTTGGGAGGCTTCAGATTCTGTATCACTAGCTCCTTGTTATATGTGACAGATGTGACCTTCAGCTTCCCCTCCTGTGTATTTAGGAACATTAAGACTTTGGGCTAGCTCCTTTCCTTTCCTTCTCCCTCCATCCCCTCCAAATTAAGGGAGTTTTTATGTTCAACATAGACATTGAACTTTGAGTTAAAATCTGACTCTTGTGTGACCCCAGGCAAGTCACTTAACTTGTTTGCCTCAGTTTCCTCAAATGGGGATGATAATAGCACCTACCTCCCTGGGATTAGATAATTGTAAAGTACTTATGACTCAGTGCCTGGGATATAATAAGCACTATATAAATGTCAGTTATTTTTATTATACTAGGCATAGGATTCTCTAGACAGCTGCAGGGTTCAGTGGATAGAGTACTGGGCCCAGAATCAGGAAGATCTGAATTCAAATGTAGCCTCAGACACTTACTAGCTGTGTGAGCCTGGGCAAGTCACTTAGCCTCTGCTTTTCCTATCTACAAAATGGGAACAATAATGGTACCTACCTCACAGGCTTTTTGTGAGGATAAAATGAGATATTTATAAAGTGTTTTGCAACCCTTAACATGCTATATAAATCTTAACTATTACTACTATGACTGCAACTACAACTTCTACTACTATTAACCAAGAGATATCCGGGATATGATGTAGTGGTCATTGCTGTGGTGCAACAGATTGGATACTGCATTTGACATTAAAAGAGCTGGATTAAGGGCTTAGTTCTGTTTCTTATGGACCTTTGTGACCTTGAGTAAAAACCTTGCCTTCCCTGGCTCTTCTTTTTCTCCTATAAACAAGGATGTTGAACTAGATGACCTCCAGTGTCTCCTTCAATTCAGTAAACTCTCATTCAGGATCTGTTATATTCAGAGCAAGGGTGTCCAGAAGCAGCGATAGAGCATTGGGCATGGAGTTGGAAAGAAGTGGGTTCTAATCTAGCCTCAGACACTTACTAACAGTGTGACCCTGGGCAAGTCACTTAGCTTTGTTTTCCTCAGTTTTCTCATCTGTAAAATGAGTCGGAGAAGGAAATGGAAAACCGTTCGAGTATATTTGCCAAGAAAATCCCAAATGGGGTCCCAAAGAGTTGGTCACAACTGAAAAACAGCTGCAGAACAACAGTCCTGATGTGAAGTTGCGTGTACTATTATCAGTTATGATAGAACATTTATTAAGTGCTTACTGTGTGCCAGGCATTCTGCTAAACTTTGTGTGTGTACAGACATATGTATGTTGTTTGTATATAAACATGTGTGTATGTTTGTATATACACATATGCATGTGTATATGTACTTTTGTGTGTATGTATTCCTATGCTAGGAAAGGGAAAAAGGTTTGTCTTTAGCTTATCACTTCTCTATTTCTTTCATGCACGTATAGACTTTTAGAAGTGGAAGGGATCTGACAGGTCACCGAGTCCAAATCCTTGACCCGAGGGGCTTGGATTGCTCTGTGTGTGTGTTCACATGCATGCATATGTGCACTGTATATACACATACCTGTATGGGCAGGGATAATCTTGTTAGTGTGTATGTAAATATGTACATACGTACAAATATGTTACAGACATACCATATAGACACACATATAGCATGTGTACAATATGCATGAGCAGGGACTATCTTGTTCACATGTGGCAGACACATGATGCTCTGTGTGTACATGTGTTTGCATCACACATATATGGACACATACACATGTATGTTGTAACACATGGATGTATACAAATGCACATACATATTCAAGCAAGGTGGTGCCCCTTAAAGGGTTCACTTTCTAATGGGAAAAGATAATACTTATGACAAGGTGCTTAAGGGGTAGGAAAGAGCAGGAAGGAGGGCAGAGGGAATGCGTGTCCATGAGAAGGTGTGGTGCCAGGCTGTAGGTAGTGGTGTGGTGGCCTGGTTCCCAGCTAGACAAAGCAAAAAGTTCACCTATTAGAACCAGAGTGGATTTCTAGTTTCTGAAGGCAATTAATTGGAGGCAGTTGCTCATATATGCTGTTAATTTTTTTGGTGGGAAGGGATATACACCCAGTGGATATAACTGGGAGTGCTCCAGGGTACAGTGTGTTTAAACAACATTTGTCAATAAGAATTCAAAAAGATAACACATTTCCCATAAAGGATCCATTCAGTGGTTTAGAGGCCTTTGTAGAAATTAGAATAACAACAGCTGCAACTTATGCTTATAGAGCAACGTGTAATTCTAACCATTTCACGTGTATTCGCTTATTTGATCCTTATAATGCCCCAGTGGGGTTTGGGGGCAGTGCGATCCTCATTTCATAGCTGAGCAAATGGAGACTCAGAGGTGACACAGTTTGCAGGAGGTGAGGATACAGCTGGTGAGTAGCAGGAGGAAGGCCTCCTATATGGGCCCCCTGCCTCCTGCCACATCCAGTTGCCTACCATAATCTCCAGGTGCTGGGCACGTAGCCCTTGCTTGGCTCAAGAGAATGACTCTCTGGTTGGGGAAGACCAGCCTTAAACCCATGCAATAGCCAGGGAACTGGGACTAATACCTCACACGCCCTCCAAACCCTCCCGTGTGA
Source organism: Bettongia penicillata ogilbyi (assembly GCA_023548195.1). Taxonomy (NCBI): domain Eukaryota; kingdom Metazoa; phylum Chordata; class Mammalia; order Diprotodontia; family Potoroidae; genus Bettongia; species Bettongia penicillata. The sequence goes on from JAJHZJ010000160.1 coordinate 1,048,527, forward strand.
ACGAGCATGCCAAGTCACTCATCTGTGAGAGGACGCATGTTGCCTTTGGGTGGGTGGGGGGGCAGAAGGTGGGGTTGAACACTTGGCAAGGGCAGGGGAGAGTGTCTGGGGGATACTGTGGCTTTGCAGAAGGCTATGGTGAGCATTGGATAAATAAAAGTGGGTGGCTCAAGGAACACGATACTGGAGAAAGCTCTGGGTAAGGAGTGAGGAGGCCTGGGTTTAATTCAATTCAAATATTTTCAAAGTACTTCCATGTGGAAGGCATAGGAACAACACAATTTGTGCTATTAAGGGATTTATATTCTTGCTAGTGGGTATAAGGACTGTGTATGCAAGTAAATGCTGAGGACATATAAAAATAATCCAAAGAGAAAGACAGTGCTTACACCTGGAGGGATCAGGAAATGCCCCTGAGCTGGGCTTTGAAGGGAACCAGGGATTCTCTGAGTCAGAGGGGCTAGAACAGAGGATCTTGCGGGCCCCTTCCAGCTTTTTTTGTTCTGGATTCTAACTTTTATTATTCTACGGTTCCTCCTATCGCTTGCATTTGTGAGTCTAAGTGATGTCTCTAAAATAGAAACTGTGATTGACGATTGCTGTTTCATGTCACTTACAAATCCATTTTGGGGAAAGCTTCTTATTTCAGTTGATCTCCATTTTTTGACGAGCTAGACAAAGATTTCCCATCCTTTTGGATGGGATGTGCTGTGGCTGGGGGTAATGGGGATGGATATGCATTTAAATAAGCCTTCTGCTTCTTGTGACATATGGCAGGTGACTGGGATGAGGGGTGGCATGACTGCAAGTGACAAATGGACTCTGGGCAGTGTTTTTTACAAAGATAGTCTGCCATAGCTATCCTTAACCTCTGACCCATAGGGCAGCTTCATTATCTTTCACTGTTGGAAGAGTCTCCTCCGACAGTACTTGGAAGGACTCAAGGGCAAACCCTTTTCATTAAATTTAAGAAAGCAGTAATTTTTCTTTCTTTTTTTCCCCCCTTTGGGAGGCAATGAATGGGGTTAAGGGACTTTTCCAGTGTCACACAGCTAGTAAGTGTCCGAGGACAGATTTGAACTCAGTTTTTGACTCTATGGTCTGTGCTCTTTCTACTACACTACCTAGCTTCCCCTAGTAACTTTTCTGATGAGAGTACGAGAAAATGTGAGGAGGAGGAGGAGGAGGAGGAGGATGATGAGGAGGTGGCATGGACTAGTAAATAGAGAACAGGCCTGGAAGCCAGGAAGACCTGAGTTCAAATTCTACTTCTGACATATATTGGTTATAGGTTCCTGGGCAAATCCCTTAACATCTCAGTGCTCTGGGCCAGTGGTATCAAATTCAAATAGAAATGAATCAGCTGCATATTGATTTATTTACATTATCTATGTTGTATTGTATTTTTATTTAATTTTTTAAAAAATCTCTCAATTACTTTTTTAATCTGGTTTTAATCTGAGTTTGGGTTTGACACCTCTGCTACAGGACATTTTCTAGGACTACAAATTGCCTATAAGATGCTGACCTGCATTAGCAGAGGAAGTTTTTTCATTTGGGATGTCTCTAAGTCAGTGAAATTATAGATCCACTCTATACCATTATAATTGTTATCACTACTGCTGCTGCTGCTACTATTTCCATAATTTTACCTTTCCACATCACTTTTTATCATGTAGGGGCAGTTAGGTACTGTACTGGATAGACTGCTGGGCCTGGAGTCAGGAAGACCTATGTTCAAATCTGGCCTCAGACACTTACTAGCCATGTGACCCTGGATAAATCACTTAACCCTGTTGGCCCCAGTTCCTCATCTGTAAAGTGAACTGGAGAAGAAGATGACAAACCACTCCAGTAAATTTTTAAAGAAAACCTCAAATGAGGTCACAGACATTTGGATATGATTTAACATCACTTTCTAGTTTTCCAATAACTTTCTCATCTGTTATCCCCATTCGATTTTTACAAATGTTGGCAGACTAGGTATGATCATCCCATTTGATTGATGAGACATTGAGGCCCAGAAGGAAGAAATGACCTACTCCAATAAGTAGTGGAGCTGGGATTCTTCTTAGTTCCCCAGCTTGGCGCTTCCAACTAGAGCTGGCACTTTGCAGAACCAGAGTGTGGTCTGTGTCAAGGAGAGGAAATTCTTGGATCTTCAGCAAGCTTCAACTTAAGTTTCTGTCCATGAACTTCTCTCTTGCTGTCCTGGAATGAGATGGGTAGTTTCCCTGGTTGACTCCTAGGACAAAGCTGCATTTGAATTGTCCATCCTGTTCATGAGAAGAAAGTTGGTCTGCATGGCAATCATCTTGCTTTACTTATAATTGTTTCTCCCTTGAAGAGCTAGGAGCAGAATTCAGGCAAGCTTGGTATGAAAAATAACTTCTGGAAGTGCACTATCATGCATCTCTATAAAGGAATTTGTCCAGAATGGAAGGAAAAGAAGCAGAGTTGTAGATACATTGTGACAAGCTGAGTCTGGGTGGGGAGAAATGATGGAATACTTTCAGGTAGGATGCTGGGCAGGGGGCTGGAACTTGGGCTATGTGAGAATGGGCCAAAGGAATTGGAGATGTTTTGCCTGGAAATGAGAAGGATTAGGGAAGCCATGATCCTTTTATTAAAACTATTTAATAGGTCATCCCTTGAGGAAAGGTTAGTGAAAAAATGCTGAATTTGTTTGAATATCAGTTCTACTGCCATTTATTATCCGAGTAACCCCTTGGGTAAGTCAAGTCACTTAACCTGCCTCAATTGCCTTATCTAAAAAAATGGAGAGGTTGGTCTAGACTATTAATATTCCTTCTAGATGCTCTATATCCCTACTGCTTTTATCTCTTTTCTACTTGTAGAACAAGGACTAGTGTTGTTCAGCTCAGGTTCCGGAGCCCACATCCTGATAGAGGATTGTCTTTGTCCTCTAGGGAGGTGGTTATTTGTATGTTATCTTCTTCATTAGAATGTGATCTCCTTGAGGGCCTGGATCATGTAATCGCTGTTTTGTTTTTATTTTGATCCCTGATAATTAGCCCAAGGCCTGACACATAATAAGCGCTCGCCTAATAAATCCTTGCACAGATGAGCACCGGGCAAATGCAATGAAACCACACAGTGGCCACTTCGAAAAAGGATTGTCCTTTTCCGTGTCCTATATCCACCGCCCCTCTATCAGGAGGTGGGTAACATGCTTCACCATAGGTCCTCTAGAGATCTGGTTGATTGGTCAGGTTTTTGTAATTGTTACATTGTAACAATTTTACATTGTAATTGTCCGCCAAATTGTTGCTTTGATTCTGCAACCTTTCACTCTGCATCAGTTTAGAGTTCCTAAGATTCTCTTATCTTTTGTCATTTCTTGGGCAATAATATTCTGTTACATTTGGACACCATATTTTGTTTAGTCATTCTAAATATCTTAAGAAAAAAAATTAGGGCATCCCCCGATCCCCACCTAAACCTTTAGTCCTCATTTTAGTATCAGAAAGTTGGTTGTTAATCTCTCCCCTGGTATTTATTAGCTTTCCCAATCCCTGCTCATTTCCCTGTTGAGTTAATGTGTCTCTCCATTGTATTTCGTGTGTGTGTGTTTTGGGGGAGGCATTCCCCTTTGTCCATTTCAGGTAAGAGGTTCATCTGATGCCCGCTTCTTCCGACCCTCCCTGCATATTTGCGTACTGTTCCCATACACTCCAATTATGAGAAATAGTAAGTTCCACTTCTTTCCTCTTTTCAGTACCAATGTATTCCTCTTAATTTTCCATCACTTTCCTCTATTTAGAACCCTCAGAACAGAAAAATCTACCCCTCTGTCATTCCATTTTTTTATTTAACTTCTTCAACATCCTTTGGAGATATTACGGTTCTAAAAGACATTTTCTACTATGTTAGCACTATATCATCACATAGCTCATTCCAATTGCTCACACACATTTACTGTTGGTAGGTTTCTCTGGACTCTTGAGTGTGTATTTTCAAGTTCCTGCTCAGTTCTGGGAATTTTATTTTGTTAAATCAGAAATGTTTGAAAGTATCTTCTTTCAGTAAATAACGATTTTTCTATCTGAAAGATTGTCTGCAGCTTTGAGAGGTAAGTTATTTTTGGTTGCAGGCCTATCTTTTTGCCTTTTGAAATACATTCCAAGATCTCTCCTCATTTGTAGTAGAAGCTGCCAGTCCTTGAGTTGTTTCTTTCAGTAATTTTTTTCCTGTATTTTCTAGAATTTTCAGTACTATTTTTCAGTATTTGGAAAGACTAGATTTTGGCTTTGACATTCCTGGGACTTTTCCTTTTGGGGATTTCTTTCAGGAAGTGATAGGCAGATTATTTTCATTTTTTGCTTTGCCTTCTGGTTCTAATATATCTAGAAAGTTTTCACATATGTTTCTTGAAATATAGTATCCAGGCTTTTTTTTTTAAATTAGGAAGTCCAATGCCTTTCTCTTTATTTTTATTTCTTTTATTTTCCAGATTTGTTTGACTTATTTCCAACTTGTTTTTTTATCTCAGTTATCTTTTTCAGTTTTTCAATCATTTAAATTTGTTCTAATATTATTTATGTCACGGAGTCACTAATTTCTGTTTGGCATATTCTAATTTTCAGAAAGTCTATTACTTGGGTAAAGAGGAATACTTTCTGTTCTAAGTATCTGTTCTTCCAATTCTTTCCTCAAACTTTTATTTTTTTTAAATCTCTTCCTTCATTTCTTCCAAATAGTCTTGTAATCCTTATGGAAAATTCATTTTTCCATTGAGTTTCTGCTCCCAGTTGTTACTAAGTTACTTTGGGAGAGATTTCTAGATTTATGGTAAATTTTTGTACTATTTAAGGATCTTTTTCATTTATTGATCTATCTAGATTTAATCCTTGAATTGGGGCTTTGTGCCAGAGCTAGCCTCTGCCCCACAGTATTATTGGCTAGGGTGATTGGCTCTGCTTGTTGGCTTTGGGTCACCTGGGTTACTGTGTTGACTTAAATCTCCTGGGGGTTAGCCCCTTCTAGATCTTTGAAGTTCAAAGTGCTAGATCTTAGGGTCCCTCTGTGACTTCTCAGGAAAGAGTACTGGGAACCTTAGAGTCCCTGGACCTGGGATATATTGGTCTAAATGCTACTACTATGCCTCACTGGTTGCTGTAGCTTGTTGCAACTTCCAAGGTCTCTCTATCTTAGGGATTTTTCAGAAATCCCTTTGCTCTCAACAAAGGCTACATGTGTTTCTTGCCCATTTGGGGCACACTTTGAGACTCCTCAGAGTCCTGTGCCAGCACTGACCGCTTTTGCTGTTGAGGGGCCCCCTTTCCTGTCCCCTGTAGGTTTATGATTTGCTTTTGGGCAGTCCTGTGGTGGCGGAAGGAGGCATTTATGTTAATTTCTCATTGGCTCTCTTGATTTCTCTGTGAGTTTTAATTTTTCTCAAGCAGGTATGTGGGGGTAGTTGGTTGGTTGGACTCTGTTTAGGCAGCCATCCTGGCCAACAGTTGTCCCTTCTTTGCTTTCCTGCAGCAGCATCACTTGGGAAAGGTATTTCAGGAACAAGGAAAGGAAAAATATTCTGTGGGCCTAGGAAAGATTTTAGAATCCTTATGATTCAGCCTCCCCATTTTGTAAAGGAGACAGTTGAAGGGAATGAAATTCAGGCCAGAACAGCCTTAGAAATTCTCCTTGGATGTCAGTTGTCTTCAGGTGTTCTCTTTATCTTCTTTTTCTTCTGCTGTGGCCCTAACCTCCATCGTCTTCCTTCCTGTAATCACATAGGTTCAAACAGTGATGTGACATTGGCTTCCAAGGTTCCTAGAGCTGTGATCCCATGATCTTATGAAGATGATCTCTGTAGTTCTTTGTAAGTCTAACATTCCATGACTGTGAGGTCCCTCCTGGTTTGACAGTTTCTGGTTTGTTGATTCCAATGTCCCATTCTTCTCTTGCATTATCAAAGACTCATAGAATGAGTTAGAAAGTCAGCAGAGGTCATCTAGTCCAAACTCTTACTTATCCGTGTCATGAATTCTGTTGATGACGTCTTCAACAAATAGTTCCTACTGTAAGATTCTAAGACCTCTTCTAGTTCTCAGGGTCTAAGTCTCCATAATTGTTGCCTTGACGTGCCAGTTTCAGGAGCCATGCTGCCCAGCAGAGACACTTGGATGATTCAGACTTTCACTGAGGAATCAAAGACAAGCTAAAAGGTATAATTACTTCTCCACAGGGTCCTGCTCACATGACAGCCGAGCTTTCTTCCTCCCCTGCAGTGGGCTATATCCCTATGGGACAGAAACCTGAGGCAGTAGTGCATGCCATGAAGGTACGTTTCTGTGTCCCCTTCTCCACTCCTACCCTTCTCTCTGTTGTACGCATACATGCTCAGAGAGCACCCTAGACCACAGGAGCCTAGGACTCTATGTCCTTGAGATGCCATCAAAGGTCTGAACATTTAACTTCTTTTGATTTTTCAGCCATTGAAGAATCTCTTGTCATTTTATTTTTGTGGGGGATGGGGAAAGAAACAGAGAGAGAGAGAGAGAGAGAGAGAGAATGTGTGTGTGTGTGTGTGTAATGAGAATAATAGAAACAGACTCTTAAAAGTCTTGGATATGATATTCTTTTGAGTTTCATTTCCTTCTTCCAGATAGGACTACCTCCAAACCTATCAGGAACCTAAGAGTCTACCTTTGGTTATTATGGATATATATATATATATATATATATGTATACACACACATCCATCAATATATACACATATACATAAATGCATATATGTATGTGTATTTGGTTATATATACATATACATACAAGTAATATAGTTTTATATTATTTGTATCATTTAAATATAGTATGTCTAATATATAAAAATACACACATATGCATGCATACACACACACAGTTCAGAGTAGATTTCTAGAAGATCTTTAGATAACAGTATCCAAGCTTTTAAGAGTAAGAATTTTTTTTTTATGCAGTCTCCCTTTATTTTGTTTTTCTGTAGTTTCAGAACCTAAGCACCAATGTAACCTCCTCGAAGGAGTAGGCAGGGGACCCCGATCCCGGGCCTGGTTCTTCCACTCTACAACTTTGCATAAATCACTTAACCTCATTTGATTTCTACAAAATAGGAAGATAGAAGTGCTTCCTTATCTTCCTTGCAGGAAAATTATGCAAATTATGCAAAGCAATGAGAATATTGATAACTGATAACTCACCTTTATCTGGTCTTTTGAGGTTTAAAACAACCTCCCTCACAAGAACCCCAAATCATTTTGGCAATGTGCAGGTTTTACACCAACAGCAGTGGCTATTAGAGTCATAGATCATAGCATGGCAGAGCCAGAGGGGCGGAAGAGTCATAAAAATGTAGTATATTAGAGCTGGAAGAAATCTTAAGAATCATCCAATCCAACCCCCTCACTCGATACATGATGAGACAGACCCATAGAGGAGAGAAATCACTTGCCCCAGGTCACATACCTAACAAGAAGTGGAGACTAAAAGATCTCTCTTCTTAGAGCAGAGCATGGTGTAAATGGTGAGCAACAAGTGTAGATGGAATATGAAGGGGAAGTAGGATATCAGCATCAGGAGGATCTTGAATGCTAAAATAGCAAGCTTGAATTTTATATAGAAACAGTGTAGAGTCTCATGGTGAATTCTGAATTATAACTGGTCAAGGAACAGTGACTGGACATTATTAAGAGTCCATCAAATATAGATTACTCAATCTTCAAGGGCTCATGTATCTAATTATGAGATGAAAAGGGAAGGAAGATATTTTCAGTTTATTCCAGTTTATCCAGTTGTGACAAAATCTAGGACTGGAAGGTTAAGTTTAAACCAATCTAAGTGTAAAACTCAACTGGAGGAAAGAAATATGCCCTAATAACCTTTGTGCATCCATTTGCCTCTAGGTCTTGGAAGTTCATGAAAACCTGGACAGACAAATACAGGACAGTTATGAGGAGGACCTGAGCGAAAAGGAGAAAGCAATCGTCCGTGAAATGTGCAACGTAATGACCTTAAATTCTGTGGGATCTTGGAGAAATTTTTCTTGTGGCTCTTGCCGTGCTCTCTAGAAATGTTTGGGCACTTGGACATGTGCTCAAATGAGAGGCAGCATGGGGGAAACCTACCAATTGTAGACAAGTCACTTGACCACTCTGGGCCTCAGTTTCCTCAAATATGAAATGAGGATGAAAAATCCTTACCTCATCTCCCTTGCAAGGTTGTTAATAATGAATGGGAATGGATTTTGACAAGCAAAAGCTTGATTGAGAAATGTTTTGTTTTTTTTTTCTGGGATGTTGGAAACATTCATAGATTTTTAGAATGTTGGTATTGCTAAAGGCCTTAGAGACTGTATTCTGGATTAAGACTCTCAGTTTACAGAGAAGAGAATTAAGGGCCAGCAGTAAGTAGCAACACATTTTAAGCTGTCTCCTGTAAGCTAACTGTTGTGTGACCCCTCCTGTCCTCAAAAACACAGCAAGTTCACAGGATTACATATGGTTTTAGAGCCAGAAGAGACCTTAAAGGCCAGCTAGTCTAACTCTATTTTATAGAGGAGGAAACATAGGCCCAGCAAGGTAGTGACTACTTACCAAGGCCACATAGTTGCATGTAACAAAGGCATGATTTGAACTCAGGTCCTCTGATTCAAAAGCGAGTGTTCTTTCCCTTTTACCATGTTACTTCTGAATTAATACAAAAGTCCAGATCTGATTGGTTTCCAGGGGCCCACTGACTAAATGATCCTACTTCCCTCTTCTTGTGGGCAATGATGTTGGTAAGTGACTTGTCTAAGGTCATACATGTAGACTCAGACCCATATCTCTTAACCAGAGCTCTTTCTACCACACCGAGGGTTGGCAAATGACCACCTGCTTCTGTAAGGCCTAGGAGTTAAGAATTTTTTTTTATATTTTAAAATACAAACCTTATTTTAAGATGCAAAAAGCATTTTTAGCTTGCAGGCTATACAAAAGGAGGTAGCAAGCCAGATTAAGCCTCCGTGCTATAGTCTATTGCGTCATATGACTCTCTCTGTTCATCCTTAGTCCCTTGAGCCCATAGGTAGCATTGATCTCATCTACTTTGGGAGGAGGGTGTTTCTGGGTTCCCAGGGTTTGTGGCTTCTACTATTTATCCAAAAAATAAATTCTGCCTGTATAGGGAAATTTGGGGGGGCCACCACTTTCTTGGGGGAAAAGTACATTATGTAGTGTTCAAAGGAGGCAGTGAACCATAATAAAGACCTGAGTTCATCTCCAGCCTTTGACCACAGTGACTGTGTTACCCTGGTGCGGTCACAAATCTCCATTTCTAGAGGGTTTTTTTTTTTTTAATTGAAAATGTCCTACACTGATGAAAAAAAAACTGAATAAATATGGTCCCTGGGCACAGATGACTCTTGTAACAAGGTACGTGCTGCCCTCTACCGACCAACGCGTGGAAGAGGTTTTGTGTCCTTGGAGTTCCGCTTCTCCTTAGTCACAGACGTTAGGCTGTGTGCCCCTGGGCAAATCATTTCACCATTCTAGGCCACACTTTCCCCATGTGAAACAACTTTCACTTGTTGTTAGTTAGTTATTTTTAGTGGTGTCTGACTTTTCATGACCCTTCTGGCAAAGATATTGGAGTAGTTTGCCATTTCCTCCTCCAGGTCATTTTACTGGTGAGGAAACTGAGGCAAACAAGTTTAAGTGACTTGCCCAGGGTCACACAACAAGTAAGTGCCTGAGGATACATTTGAACTCAGGTCCTCCTGATTCCAGGTCTGGCATGCCATGGTACCACCTAGCTAACCTTGACTTGTGCTTTACAGTTTATAAAGCCCTTTACATTCATTTTTATCTTAAGACAAAGTGGTGAGGTCAGTAGCATAAGTATCATTGCCTCTGTTTTATAGGTGACCAAACTGTGGCCTAGAGTTTAAGTGATTTAACCAAGGCCACACAGATGGTAGAACTAAGATGGACACTTAGATCTCCAGATTCCCAAAGCCAGTGACCTTTTATCAGGCAGCATCTATTTAGTGCCTTTCTGGGCATAATGGCTAAGTGTGGGCACTGCTCACAGTGACTGTGATAATAGCAACATCTTCACCCCCAAGGAGTATTCTAGTTTAATTTTATTTACAAGTTTGTGCAGAGCTGTATACGTACAAGTTTAGACTTTGATGAAATCTATTCTGTCTGAGTTTCACCTTCCTCACCTAGAAAATGATAAGACCAGAAATACATGGTCTCTGTTTTCTTTTGGCTCTATCATTCTGTGGTTTCTACTCCTCTGAACTTAGAACACAAACATTCCCTTGATTCTGTCTACTTGTCCTCATGGAGTGAATTGAGGGGTCCATAGAGGAAAAGAGGACATCAGGGCAAAATATATAATTAAAAGATCCCTTGCTTTGAACACCAGAAGACTTGGGTTCGAGGCCCACCTCTAACTTAGGGGCTATTTTAAACCCCGTGAGTCTCAATTCCTTTATCTGAATAATGAGGATAATAATTGCTACTGTGTTTCCCTCCCAGGATTATAGTGAGGACAGGGGAGATAGTGATGAATGTTATTGCTTTGTAAACTCTAAAGTGCTTTACAAATTTTGATTGTTATAGGGGAAATTGAGGAGAGCAGGGAAGCGACTTGTCCAAAATCACACAGTGGGAATTAGTGAAGGAGGTAGGAAATTTGTATTTGGCTATCGGAGTCTGACTGTTAGGCTAGTGTTCATTCTACTCCACTAACCTGTTGATTGATTTGACCTGTTCACATCCTGCTGTCTCCTTGTCTGAGGCCAATGAGCCAGAGAAACTATTATTTACTAAGAAAGAGCCCTCCCTGTAACCCAGACATAGTAGAATACTACAGGGCTTAATCGCTAAAGATTTGACCAGTGGATGTCTAGGTCTGGAGGGAGATCTTAGTGTCTAGTTCTGCTGAGTGCCCATTCATCTCCACTCTCCCCCAACCTCCCCCAGAAGTGTCCTGCTCAGACTGGTTGCAGTTTTTTAGCCAGATTGATTCCTAGGCTTGGGATTAGTAAAACCAGAAAGCTCTTGGTTCCTTATGAATTAGTTTGCATTTTGGGTCAATGTTGCCATCTAGTGACCTTTGCTAACAGTGCATGCATAGAGACCTCATCTTAGAACAGAAATTAGTAATAACTAGGGTAAGGCCAGCAGCTAAGTAGCCATCTAGGGGTGGTGGGTGGGATGGGGGATGTCTTCTGAGAGATACAAAATCATAGAATTTTGAGATGTATGAGACCATCAAGTTATATTCCTTCTCCGGGCTTCAGTTTTCCCATCTGAAAACAAATGAAGGGGGAGGATAGAGGGCCAGGGTTCCTAAGTCTCCTTGCTGCTCTAACCTCCTCTGCTAAATCATATTCTGTGTATTAAAGTAATGTGAACAGTTGAAAACTAAGTCTCACTTCTCCCTCCTCTCCCCCACTCAATTCCCACTACATATCACATGGACAAGTTCCTCTCTCTGGGGTTTAGCATCCTCTTCATTAAAACAAGGAAGCCAGACTTCAGTGATCTCCAAGTTCTTTACAGATTTGCCATTCCATTACTATATGAGACAATCAGAAGGCCATACAAGGCATTCAGTGATTGTGTGGTAAACGAATGAGAAAGCAACTATGGTCGTTTTGGACAACTGAATAGCAGGTTGCGCTGGGTTGGTAGGCATGGGTCTTTATTCATGGACTTGTCTCTGTCTCCCACAGGTTGTATGGAGAAAGCTTGGAGATGCAGCAAGTTCCAAACCTTCCATCCGACAGCACCTTTCAGGAAACCAGTTCAAGGGGCCCTTGTAGGAACTTTGCTCTGAAGACTGGGGATGAGTGTGTATAGGGGAATGCCTTCTTAAGAATGGGACAATGGGAGATGTACAAGAGGGCAAGAGGGAGGGACCTCTCACTCTCTGGCTGCCAGAATTATTTTTGTGGTGTTCTTGTAAATATGGCAGCTTTGGCCTAGGGGTACTCTTAAGATCCTGGGATAACTTTTCACTGGGGAAGCAGCCATTTTCCACATACTGCAAATGGAGTCCTGATCATCCTGTTTCAGAAATACCCAAATGGAGAATTTTGGGTGGCCCAGTGGAGCCCCTCTCACATGCTTGAATATATGGACAGCTTTTCCCATCTTTGATACTGAAATGGTTTTTTCAAGAGTGAGTGAAAGTGCAAGTTCCTGGTTGTGCTGTTCAAAACCTAGCCTAGAAGTTCCACTTTCCTTTTTTGGGTTGCCAGCCATATAGTTCCTGGGATCATGGTGGTATGGGGTGGGGGAATGGGCAATTTCTGATAAACCTTGTTTGTGTTCTAAGGGAAAAGGCCTTTTGCAATATCTGAAGATTCATCTCATCCTGTCCCATACTTAATCCCAGAAAGAGCCTAATGAGATGCTGGGCTTCTTTTGTTCACTTAGCCCAGAACAAAGGCTACCATGTGGTTTTTTTCCTTGTGAATAACTTTCCTCATGATACTGTAAATCAGAACACCAGTTCATGCTTACCATTTACGTTTTGATAAGTTTGGTAGCCGGTCCCCACAATCCACCAGCCTCCTTTTCACATTTCAAGTCCTTTTTGCCAGCTAAAGTTTCCTTTGAACTCTAAGGTTGAGACCTGTTAGGCAACTATCACAGCCTGGAGTGTTCTGTGAAAATACTGGGGAACTGGTCTACAGCTGACCATTAGTATTAGTTAATTCAAAGACAAAAATGAATCTACCCTTTTTCTATAGCCTACTTTCTCCATTGAGTCTTGCTGAGAATTTCACATCTCCAAGGATTTTCACAGTGTAGGTTTTCTCCTTCCTACATTTTCCACCATAGGAGTTCATTAGTTTGCTGTGGTCCATTCCTAGTGATGAGTCTCTCCAGGTAGTGGATGATCTTCAGATGAAATAAAATTCCTTTGTTGGGCCCTTAGTGGAAGCTTTTCTAGCTTGAAATGACTAGGCAAGTCTTATAGTCTGCTGACATAGGACTTGGAGAATCTAGGAGTTTCTTATCAGTGGATCATAAATTGATGTTTATAATACCTCAAGAGTTTTTATTCTCCATAGAATTGTTCCTCGCTAGACTTCTTAATCATTTTGCATCACAGCCTGCCATCTTTCCAATTCAGGGATGTTTTAATCCAATGTAATAGAAAGAAAGGAAAACAAAGGAATCTGCAGAGCAGACATTGCCATCTCAGAAAGTATCCTCTGTTTATGCACACTCTCTCTCTCTCTCTCTCACACACACACACACATAAAAATTTTAGATTTCAATTGCTATCTAGTCCAACCCACACCACCTGACAAGTGGTAATTTGGACTTTGCTTAAAGACCTCCAGTGAGGGAGGGGGGACCTACTGATTCCCAAGGCAGCCTATATCCACTTTGGAGCAGGTAAATAGCCCTAATTATTAAGAAGTTTCCCTCTCATAGTGAGCCTAAATTGACCTCTATTTACAATTTTTACCCATCATTCTTAGTAATGTTCTCTGTGGCCAAACATAGTGAATCTAATTTTTCTTATACATTGTATAACCTTTTAAGTATTTGAAGGCAGCTGTCATAACATATCTCTTCTTCCAGTCCCTTAGACCCATCCTCATATGGAATGGACATAAGGACTTTTACCTTTCTAGTTGCCCAACTCCCCCTCTCCCCCAGTTTATTCATGTCCTTTCTAAAATGTAGTAAACAGAATTGAACACCATTCTTCAGGTATGGTCTAACAAGGGCCAGATACAAAGAAACTATCACTTTATTCCCATTAAGCTATGCTTCTCTTAATATATAGCCTAAGAAAACTTTTTCTTGGCTGCCATGTACTGTCAACTCATATTGAGCTTGGATTTTAATAAAATCCCCCGACCTTTTCTGAGGAGCTGCTGTCTAACCCTATCTTGTATTTGTGACTTTTTGGAACTTGTGTAAGCCTTTACACTTACCTTAATAAGTAGCATCTCATTAGATTCAGCCCAATTTTCTAACCTATCAACACTTGTGTCATCTAGCCTCTACTGTGCTTGGCTTGCAAAGTTGCTAAAGATGCCATCTTTTCATTTATCTAAATTTTTGATAAAAACTTCCTAGTCCAAGCATATATCCCTGAAGCACTCTCAGACCTATGAAGTACATATGAACTACTAGTGACACAGTGACCATGAACCACTTATCCAGTTCTGAATCAATTTAATTGTACTAGCATCTATTCAACATTTCTCCAGAGATACTTTGTTGCTTTGCTAAAATCTAGGGAAACCATATGTGTTTCCCCAATATATCATTTAATAACTATGTTGCAAAACAAATACGTTTAGTCTGGAATGGTTTGTTCTTGGCCTTTTAATTAGGAATGAATTTTGTTTGGAATCAGTAGCCTCCAAGCCTCTATTTGAGACCCAGAAGTAGCTGGAAGCCCTCCCTCTCAGCAACTTAGCTGGGGCTACATAAGGGCTCTTGCACTATTTCCAATTCTTTTACTCAGTAAATAGTAATTAATGGATTTGTAAGCAGAGCCAGTGACCTGAGCTGACTAGAAGCCAGGAAGGAATTTTCCAAAGTCAAAGAGAATTAAGGCACTGCTCAAGAAGGGAGTGGATAGGAAATCCAGCACTTAACTATTGGGATACCTAGCCTCTAGTGAGGTAGAGTGAAAAGAGCACTGTGTTCTAGTCTTCCCTCAGTTATTATGTGGCCCTAGCTAAGTTTCCTCTTTCTAGGGCTATTTCCTCATGAAAAATGTCTCCTGCATGTATCATGAGAATCAAGTGAAATAATGGACATAAAAGGGCTTTGCAAAATTGAAGGTTCTACAAGGTGAGAAATATTACTATTCTAGGTGGTGAAAATGTTAGAATTTAGTCATGTCAAACTCAGTTTCCTCCTCTGTACAGTGAGGGGATTGGACTGTACCTCAGCTCTAATATTTTACATTTCTGAATCTACGGTCCTGATTCATTGATGGCCTACCAGTGTTTTTGAGTTCATAATGTCATTTCCAATAAATTGTAGGTGGACAAGTGATGCTATTTTCTTGCCCTCCTAAGCTTCTTTTTTTTGGTCTCCTTTTGTTAGTTTACTTAAGGTGAAGAGGAAATAGAACTCTCCTCAAGTCACTTTTACCTTCTGACATACTGTGGTGATTTGAATTCCCTTCCTTAAAAAGTGAGGCAGCATAGCATAGTAGTTGGATTTGCCCTTAAAGCCAGCAAGATGTAATCCTGAACAAATCCAGTCACTTTCCAGTGCTCTAGGCAATTTTCTAAGGCTATAAAAGTTGCAGAGAAGTCTCAAGTTGGTAGAGGAAGTTTCCTACACCAAAGAAATCATAGGTCCTGTTTCTGTACTGTCTTTAAAAGTTCACATTTTTAAAATGCTGAATCCAAACCTTCATTTTTCATAGAATTCATGATTGGGAGAGGTTACCCCCTTCCACTTCTCAATGATTTCCCTCATCTGTGTGACACTGCTGCTGACTTCTCTCAATCATCTTGGAACTTTTGAGTGAAAAATGACTTTATCAACTGAATCTTGAAATACAAATAAGAGTTTGCAAGTTAAGAAACACATTTTTGTAATAGTTGTAAAAGTTACAGGGAGGCAGATTTCATATCATTATAAGCAAGAACTTCTGAACATAGTGGCCTTGAAGAGATTCCTTCATTGGATGGGTGGCCCATTCTAATAATGTTCAGTTTTTCTCTCAACACTGCAGCCCTGTAAATGAGATGACAAATTCAGTTTGATAAAAGACAACAGACATCTTTGATGTCTATTTGGAAATGCATTGGCTAAGACAACTCCACAAAGAGGTAATAACTAACACTGATTTGACCCATAAATCCAAAAAAGAATAGTGACCCTTGCAAGTATCTTTTAGTTCTCACTTTGTTTTGCTAACACTTGCTTCCAAATTGGAGTACAAGGTATGAAGCATTTTTCCCATACACCTTTTTGGCAGCACCTTAGTATGTAATAAAAGTCTTTGTTAATTTGTATTTCTCTGCCAGAAACAGTTTCCAGCTTGAAGACGGGCCCCTAATAACGTTCCCAAGTGACAAGGCTAGTGTTTCCTCTATGGACTTTTGCGTTTCAAGTTTTATTTGGGGGACGTAGGAAACTTAATGAGAAGTACCTAATAAGATATACCTCTACCAAAGTATATGGTGATATAGTCTATCTAGATATAGAAACACCTGAATGCTAACTTATGAATCCTTAAGCCTAGATTCTGGTTGTCCTTAAGCCTAAATCTTTGCTGTCTTCCAGAGCAACTGAACAGCATTTCTGGTTTCATTAAAACAGCTGTACTGCAGTGTTTACTACCAAGCTGTGCTGGGGTGACCCACTGTACCTCAGATTCCAAACTCCTTGTGCACAAGAAGGCACATTTTTAATTCAAATGTCATTAGCATTATGTCAGTGTTTAAACAAAAGGAAAAGTGACCTTTCATCTTTTTTGAATGGGGGAGGGCAAGAATGCTACTACTGATCTTTTAAAACAAAGCGTGTGACTATAGAGTGGTAAAATTGTATATTTTTCATAAAATGGGGCATGTCTCTTTGTGCTGCTCTGTGGAAATCTGCTGGAAAGTGTATGATTTCTGTATAGCCTGTGACCTGACAGTGCCCCATCTACCCCTCCCCACCATTTTCCGTAGACTGTGATTTACATGAGAACTGGAACAAGTATGTTCCTGCTGTTTGTGTACAGAGCAAAAAGCCCTTTAGACTTTAGCACGAATTTTTACCTTTTATTGAAACCACTTTGATTTTCTTGGGAGGAAAATAGATTTTTTTGGATAATGTGTGGTTAAAAACATTGATTTGAAATATTTTAGTAAAATGAAGTCAGAGATATGATTGTGATAGTGTATACTTGCAGTTAAAATGAAATAAAGTAACTTCTTTGTAAACAAGCTGTGACGACTCCAAACTTTGTGAGTAACACTGGCTTCACTGTTGGTTTTAAATTGCCTCTGCACCTAAGCAGCTATCAGGAGTCCCCTTACCCATACATCTCCCCCACAGATGTCTAAAGATCCTTCTGGGAGGCAAACACACAACTTTCCAGGGTAATCCATTAGTGTTCCAATTAAGATCTTCAGTTTTACAACGTCCCTCATGGGTCTGGAAAGTACTTCAGTGTGACTCCTGGTCATTCGGAGAACAGAAATATGAAGACGTTGAAGTTAGTCTAACTTACGATGAATTTCTTCCCCCTCAAGTTCAGTCAGTTGTTAGATCTCATAAAAACAGTGGCAGTTTAGTCCCCACAGGCTAGCCCATAAGATTCAAGGGGGAAAGCGGTGGGATTCAGTCAGTAGCTGACTGATTTGGGGCTATGAAAAGGCATGAGAGAGCAGGGAGAGGGTGGAACAGTGAGGTTTTAAGTCATAAATCTCCATACCCTCCCACCCCCAACAAACCATTCTTATATTTTCAAACTGATTTTATTTGGGTAGGTAACTGACTGAGGGAGTCTCATTTGTAACCAAGATGGAATTCACAGTATGATGTTACATTCACACTTTAAAAATATATCTATGTACAGGAATTTGTAAATAGATGTAAACATACATTACTTTCCGGTTTCCATTCCCTTGTCTCCCCCCACCAAAAGAACAAACAAAAAAACAGCCCCAAATTCAGCAAGGCCAACCTGTCCAAAACAATTTGAAAATTAAAGGACTGATAATACCAGTTTAAACCAAGAAACTCTGACGACAGCATCATGTATCACTGGAGAGTATTACTGAAGGAAAACAGTTTTGACTTTAGATGATACTGGATTATTTAAAACTTATTTTTCAGTAAAAGTAGGCACTGATTTTTAAAAGGAAATTTGCTCCTTACAGATAACTATTGAGCCAATATGGCTGGTTAACATGTTCACTAGTATAAAGTAATCCAGTGCAGCAACAACTGATTTTAAATTAATCAAGTGTATAAAGTTAGATTATAATTGGCTTTGCAATAGCTATACAAGAACCATACTGTAGAAGGCTCACTGGAGTTCACCATTCCATTCCCTTTCTGTATTGCAGCTGTGTAGCATTATACAAAGTACCCTGCTGTTCAACTATTTTGCCATTTAAACTATACTTCAAAGGTAAGTGATTAAAAAAACAAAACAAAACAAAAAACTGGTTTCTGAGTTTTAAAAAAAGGGGTGAAGGGGAGAAGAGGCACCATGTTATCTCATCCAAGCTGCGCGTCCCAATCCTCCCACAGGAGGCATGCCAGGTGGAGGGATGGGAGGTGGCACTGGGGGTTGCCCACCTGGGGGCACAGCTGGAGGAGGGTAACTGGCAGGTGGCATCCCAAGCCCTGGAGGAGGGTGGGGAGGAACAGCATGAGTTGGAGGCAATCGTGGAGGTGGAAAGTTGGGGTTGTATGTTGGTGGGGGAGGATATCCAGGAGTTGGTGGGGGAATGTTGGGTGGTGGAAATGATGCTGGGGGAGGTGGGACTGGTGGTGGAGGATTAGGAGGATATACATGAGGATGGTATGGCAAGTGAGTGGGTGGTCCATATGCTGGAGGCAGAGCCCCATAGGCTGGTCCTTCTGTCTTCATCATGGATTGCAGACTCTGATAACCCTCTCCTGACATGTAGGAATTTGTAGTTGACATTCCAGTAATGTAGCTGGAAGGTGGTGGTGGTGGTGGGCGGTGAGGAAGAGGAGGTGGCTGATGTACGGGGGCAGGATGACTGGGAGGAGGAATCTGGACTTTTGGTAGATCTCCAGCCTCCACTGTGCCGGTCTGCTCGCCCTCTCCCATTGAAACTGCAGCTGTGAGGGTTGGCTTACGTTCTGAAGAGGAGAGAAAAGGCCAAAACAAAGAGTTATTACTTCATTTACACTAGATAATAAATCCACTGTAGTTACAGTGAACCTCTGGGGTCATTTATTTCAATCTATATGTAGCTATGCATTCCTCAAAAATGGTCACCCAGCATTGCTTAAAGACTTCACATTGAGAGAGAAAGCAACTACCTCTTGAGGTTGGCCATTTTACTTTTAGATAGCTCCAATTATTAGGAAGTTTTTCTTATGCTTTTTCACTCTAGGTAAAAGTTCCAGTACTTTCACATGAGAAAGGCTGGCGGGAATGATCATAAATCATTCAACTCAGAATCTATTTTTTAAGAAATTTTGTCACTGGGTAGACAAGTCCTTTAAAGACTAAATCACTGACAAGGGACACGCAGTTTGACATGCAGTTTTCTCTCTCTCACAGAAGCTCAGTTTTGTATGTAAGTGGGATAAAAAAACAAAACAAAAAAGTGAAGGAAACAGTTATGAATCTGCTGCTCAATTATTTACATTTCCATTTTCTGCTATATTCCCAGTTTTCTACTCAAAGAAAATGCATTTACAAAATGATGTAAATACTATCCAAATGCTCTGATTTGGGGGGTCTGAATATCTGTTTTTTACAACTAAGATTACTTTCTGAAAAGAAAAAGCCTTCTCTTCTCACTGCCCCAAACAATCATTCAAGTCTTGTAACATATTTCACATTCCAGCAATCTAAGCTTCAGGAAATGTTCTAATAATACACAAAAATGATGGCAATATACTGAGGAAAAGTAGGGAATCCACACATGGAAATATCATTGGACTTTAATTCTGTTAAGAATTTGTAAAATGTGGAGGATCAAGAGATATTTAATGTAAAAGGCTTTGTAAATAATAAAGTACAGCAGAAATGTTGACTATTATTATTAGTTCTGTTAAAATACCATCTATATCTCACTCAACAAAATAGAAATGTTTCTAAAAAGCTGTTTAATATTTCATCAACAACAGTTCCAGAAAACTGATAATAATGAAATATGCCTACTATACCTCTTATATGACTGAGGTGGGGACTACTCTAGCAGAATGTTGTATACATTTTTAGATAAAGTAATCTGGTGTTTTTATTTAATGGTGTGAGTTACAAAGAAAGGTTGAGGATGGGGAGAAAGCCTTTCTAGAAATTACTGTAACAAAAATAAGAGGCATTCATAAAACGTTAAAAAAAAACAAACTTTAAACCAAAATATTTATATTGGGGAAAAATTCCAGACATAAAGACATTGGGTCATCTTACTGCACATACAATCCCTTCAGTGTGACACAGGTTTACTCACCAATATCTGTAAAGTGACCTATTCAAACAAGTTACTGATGCTGAGAAATGGATTATGAATAAAGAGTCCCAGAGACTATGCACCATCCTTTATAAAAAAAACACTGATTGATGTAAACAATGAGAATGAGGACAAGGGAGTTCAGAAACTCAAAAACGTCCTGATCTTGATCTATGAGAGAGAGATGCACAAGGATTGTCCCATTTTATAGTATTAACTGTTCTACAGATTATTCCAGAGGAAGACAGAAAATTATAAGCAATATCACCTTATAAAACAGCAAGAAATGGTGAAGAGAAAAATGAGATGGAAGAAAGCACGGTGTGAGATACATCACAACATAACACGGCAATTTCTCTAACATGTATCAATTTAAGTTGGACCACTGAATTTGGACTCTGGACAGCTCAGTCCCTAGATATGCCATATAAGAAAACAGAAATGGTGTCAGAGGTAGCAAACAGAGGTGAAACAGTTGGGCTAGAAAAAGAAAGGCAGAGGAAACGCACGTTGCAGGCAATATGATTTTGAGGGCACTTAAGAGCAGGTAATATTTCTTACTGGAAAAAAAAAGGATGAAGAGAACACAGATAAGTACAAACACTCTATCTGTCTATTTTCCCATTTCCAGAAAAATCTCTCAAGGAATGATCTATGCAAGAATCAGAGGTATCTAAAGAAAATAAGAGATCAGGCAGATTTTCACAAGTAGTATTTTACTATAGACTTTATCTTCAGTGTAACAACTGACTTACGATGTACAGTGAATACAAAACTACACTGTGTTCACTGTCAGTCATTTGAAAGCATAAGATTTGGCTGAGCAAAATTCATCCTTAAGAGACTTTCCTCCAACAAATCTTTCCATCCATAAATTCAAATCTCAAGAAAACTAAGCAAGGGACAATTATTCAACAATCCTGATTATCAAAGAGGACACATATGCTTGCTCATGTCTCTCACTGCGATGGTGGATGTATAACACACAGTTCAAATGGAATAGGAAGTCTCTGTAGAGGATAAGGCCCTCCATCTGCTCCTAAATGCAGATGCAATCAGCATGTCATCAAGTTCCATAATGTAAGAGTACATGATGACTAAAGTAAGTCTGGCCTAACGATTCCCCTGCCAATGGACGAAGGACTAATGCCAAGACACTGATATTCAACAAGGATAGACAACTGCTATCTGTCTCTCCCTCTCTCAAGAATCAAAATTGTGAGTAAAATATATGGCATGTATAAACAGCACATCACCAAGGTGTAAAAGGTCTCAGATAGGTGATGCACATCCTAGTCAAGTGTTATCATATTACAAGACCTAGGCCATAGCCTCCACCTCACTGAATGGGTTTCCCATGGAAGGGCACATGAATAAGGAGACATACAAGGATATGAATGAGTTATGCAGGATGAGAAGGGATAGGGTGGCTTGCTACCTACACCATTAGGAGTATACACATGAATGAGATGATGGAGTCACTGAAGTACATCTATCTGTAGAGCGCATAGAGGGCTCACTTTCCATCCCATATTAGGAAGAAACAGAGAATGTGTGCTGAAGCATCAGGCTGCATAGAATGCCCTCTTCTCTTCCAGTATTCCAGCCCATCTTCGTGTCTTTGAATAAATTCCAACCAACTCCCTCCCCCTCCCCTTTCCCCAGCAGACTGCAACCTCTCTTCCCTAGCTCCAACCTCCTTCTGTGTAGTGGTTCCTTCCCTACTGCCTTTGAGCAGGCCGAAGTGTAACCTATCTTAAAAACAAAACAAAGCCAAACATCTTCACAAGAGCCCCTCATGCTATCATCCCTCTTCCCTTCTCAGTCAAACTGCTAGAAAAAATGTTCACACTGATCACCTCGACTTCCTCTCTCCTTAAGTCTTTGTGGTTTGGCTTCTGACATGACTCAAACGAAACTGTTCTCTCCAAAATTACTAATGATCTTGATGGAAAAACCTATAGTATTTTCTCAATCATTCTTGATCTCTCCACAACATCTGACTCCGATAACCACCCTCTCCTTGTGCAAACCACATCCTCTTTGAGTGGTTAAAAATAACACCACACTCATCATTTATATTTTGACCCCTAACTGCAGGTGTATCAAAAGTTTTTGTCTTGGAACCTCTTCTCTCTCTCTACACACTATCCTTTGTTGACCTCAGTAACTCCTCCCATGGTCTAATGATCACCATGGCCCCATTTTTTCTAGTCTGCAACATCTGTAACTTCAGTGTTAGCCTCAGCTCCTCACTCCACATATCCAATTAGTTTCTACATCTTGCTGTTTCTAGCTCCCCAACATCCCTCACATCTGACTCTTCCTTTCTGTTGTACTTGCATAGTCACAACCTTAGTTCAGACCCTGGTTTCCCATTTTCAGGTTTCCTCACCACTCCACTCCATTCTCCACACCTTTTCCTTAAGTGCAGATCTGATAATGCTTACAATAGTACTCAAATTCCAGAAGCTCCTTATTGACTAGATTCCAATCAAATCAATTTTCTGTTATTCACACAACATTCCATTTCCTGTCACTATGTATGCTTGCTGTCCTCCAGACCTAGAATGCATTCCCTTTCTAACCATACAATTCCTTCTTTCATCATCAGAAGTCTTTCCTACTACTCCTGATTCCTAGTGACCTCCCTAACTACCCTGTATTTTTTCTATATTTATTTATATAAGTGCATGTACATTCTAAAAGAGTGTACTACTTGGGGGCAGATTATTTTCATTATTTTTTGTTATTATATATCCAGTACCTGGAACAGCTCTTTGCACAGAGCAGGTACAATAATCTATGGAAGCCCCAAATAGCTGCCATGATCTTAAGCCACCTTAAAAGGCATAGTTTCCAGGGTCTGGTAACTTCTCATTATACTCTGCCACAATCAGATCATGTTATGTTCAATCTGGGGTGCCATAGTTTAGAAACTGATAAAATATAAAATAACAGAAATAGGCAAACAGTATGATAAAGGATATAATACCTTCTGAGGAATGTTTAAGAGCTAGGGATGGTTAGCCCGAAGGAAATACTTATTAATACTTAATATGATAACTATCTTCAAGTATTAGTCATGTGGAAGAGGGATTAGACTTATTCTGCTTGGCTGCAGAGAGAAGAACCCTGAGCAACTGAGAAGGTATGAATATGAGCCTGATGTCAGGAAAAACTTCCTTAACAACAAGAATTATTGAAAAGTGAATTCCCGAGGGAGGTAGTAGGTTTCCCCCTTAAATTTCAAAATTGAAGCAAGATGACCACTTGTTAGGTATGTTGTAGAAAATATGCTGGGATAACAGCATGGGTTGGGTCAAACTGTTATATTTCTTTCAACTGGAAACTCATTTCTATTGTTTACTAAATGAAGTATACCATGGTTTCCTTCCTGTTGCTTACCTTCCAAGATTGTTCACATCCTGGCTTTACTATCTAAAGCTGGCCTTTTAAAAAGAACAATTTAAAGACTGACAGATCACTTGTCAGGGGTCCTGATACAGATGACATTCCTCTTCTCAGAAGGAGATTGGTCTAAATCTCTTTCAAGGTTACCCTCTACTCTTAAATTTCTAGTATTCTATTTCCATATACTTCCTAACATATACCCCTGGCTTTAGTCTTCACATATTTGCACATTCTATTCGCCACTGAAGAATGCACTCTCCCTTCTAATTATTCAGGTTCCACTGATGTTCCAAGGCCCAGATGAGGTATCATGTTCTCCATTAAGTTTTTTCTGATGACTACAGCACATACTAGGTACTTTTCTTTGAAATCCATTAGCATTTATAGTTCACACCACAATTAACATTGGTTACATCTTTTTAACTAGAATATAAGTCCGTGGACTATGTTTTAACCTCCTTTCATGGTTCCTATAATTCAAATTTAAGCACATAGTGGATACACAATTCATACTTCTTTCTTGATTGTGGAGATTATTTTTTAAAATCGTAAGTTAACTTATATTAGAGTAACCATGGGAATTTACAAGTAAAAAAAGAAGTGATTCTACCTCCAAGAAGTGATTATAAGCCCCAGTGGGATAAATTAGAAGCATGGGTATTACATATCCAAAATAAATTTTAAACACACACTATATGAAACAGGCACTGTACAAATGCACAGATGAACTATGCAACACAGGAGATGGAAGTAGTGAGTGTCATTACAAAATTAAGAAGTTTTCTCAGACATGCACAGAAAGTTTAGCGCTGCAATGATTCTTCTCCAGCATTAATATGGCTCCAATTGTCTTTTTAAAAAACTATACAGATTTCTGTCCCAAGTTTAGCAATGCATCTAATATTACCTCAATGCAGAGTAAGAGATTCCCTAATAAAGAAGTCTAAAAATTACAGCTACCTTGTACTAATTTGGAAAAATGGGTCATAAGCTCTATAAGGATTTCTCTTTAAAATTTACAATATTCAATTCATTGTTATCTGAAATTTCAGAATGGGAGAACTTGAGGAGTAGACTGGTAGTTAATATTACTGTAAGGCCTTGTGTTCTACACAGTTACTAGGCAAGCCCATCAATAAGAACTAAAAGATTATTCTAACTTGGAACTTCACCTATGGGGTGGTTTTCATTACAAATGTCCTTGAAAATAATTTTAAGGAAATTAATGGTAATTATTATCCCTTTCCTTTTTCTGATACACAATGATTCAAATATTCATAAATTTAGAGCTGGAGGTGACCACAGAGGCTATTTAATCCAATCTCATTTTAAAGATGAAGAAATAGGAACCTAAAGAGAATAAGAGACTTGCTCAGGATCTTATAGGTAGTAAAAAAGGTGGGATTTGAACCCAGGTCCTTTGATTCCAAATCCAGGACTCTCTCCACAGTAATCAATCTGTCTGAATCTTTCTTAACAAAATAAAGAAAAAAACCTGGTTGCCAATGAGCTAATCTCAAAGGAAAACTTACCTGGAGGTGGATGTACAGGTAGTATTGGTGGGTGTGTGGTCTCAATTTTGGGGATTTTAGATGGTGGTGGTTCTAAAAAGAAAAACTGCATTAAAAAGCCACCCATACTTCTGCATAAGAATAAAAAAAATTTTTATACTGATCTGGGCTTTTAGAAAAAATAACTGAAAAGTAACCACATATGGCTTGCAAGGAAACTTTAGAAAGGATCCATTTAAACCATTTTACATTATCTTTTGGTTAAAAGGACAAATTACTGCTTGTCAAAAAGTTCTAATTTTCTTCCAACCACTATTTTTTAATTTTTAGCTGAGATGAAAAAAAAAATCACAAATCTACTTGAGAAAAACCCTTCAAGTAATTTTTGGGATGTATCATTAACACTTCAAAAAGATCCACAGTTCACTTATAAAGCCACCTCAACTATCTGGCACACAGCTGAGACTAGGGAAGTAAATAAGGAACTAAACAGTCAAAAGAAATTTCAAAGTCCATTCAACTAAAGCTAATACAGTTCTGTTCACAGGAGAACTCCCCAAAGGTCTCACTCAGAACCAAATTACTCTTATTTATGCCACAGTGCATTCAACAATATTTTATTTTCAAGTCACAACATATCAAAACAATGTGGAAGGGAGGGATGGAAGTTGGTACCTGAGAAACAGGCACACTGATAATAGCAAGAAACGATTACTCTCAGCAAGGGAAGAGACAGAAAAAGTAAGATCAAGAATTAAAAAAGCACACTGGTCCAGGGTCATTTAGTATAAGAGAGAATAATTCTGCTTTAACTGCCCTGACAATATCAGTGTATGTATACTAGTTATTATGTATACAGTGAAAGCCTATGGTTATTTAATAATGATGACCTTTCATCATCAAGGTAAATTTTAATAGCCTTGTTTATGATTGTTAAGAAGCATATTATTTATTTTAGAAAGATTTTCAACCCAAATATCAAAAATTTTAAATAGTTTTGAAGGCAAAAGGAGTACAACTCTCTCCAATTTTTACTCATTATGGGGCACTTCGTTCCGTGACAAAGTGGAACAAATTACTTCAAACACTTTTCAGTCTTTTTGTAATTTTAGAGATTTCCTCTATGAACTCTTAACAAAAACTTCACATCCTAAAGAAATTAGAGCTGGAATCAAGAGTTTAATAAAAGGCCTGGCCTGTTGAGCTCACAATGGGAGGATTGCTAAACAATTTTGTTAAACAATACTATTTATTGTATATACATCCTACTTTCCCAGTTCACCCTATCTCTGAGATTTAGGTGGCTCACTTTTAATACTTTGAAGCCCTTAACTTGTCTTTTATTAGTTAATGAAATGGAGTTCACACACAAAAAATTTGGGTACAAAAATATTTAAGCATTTTTAATGTGACTTTTATTAGCTAGTTTATTACTACCTGTCCCCCATTACAGAACCCTGTACTTTTCTTATTATGTGTCTTCATTAGGAGAAGGCAAAAAAGGGAAAAAGAAATCACTTCAGGCCTCTTGTATTCAAAGTTTAGGGCTACTGCTGTCCTGGAAAGAAAAAATGTTTTCTAAAAGAAGCAATATATTTGGGACATAGGCATTATAATTAAACTAAAAATAAATATTAAAACAAATGAGATTACCTGCTGTCTTGTTGTCTTCCTTAGGAGAAACAACCTAATAAAACAAAAGTTTTTAAATGTTAATTACGACCCTGCCTTATGGATGGGGAAAAAAGGATTTAATTCTTACTAGCAAGGCAGTAGTAAACAAAATCAAAACCATAGAGATAAGATCATAGATACATTCTTTCCCCCAGACTAGTCTACTGGAAAAACCTACTGTGTGAGACCAACATCTGGTTGATGATGGATTCTAGCAGATAACTATGTTCTTTCTTATTTCAATCTTCCATCTCAATTTGGATATCAGACCAAATTTTTACATGAAAGAACAAAATTTTGCTCAACTCTCATTCAATATACTTACCTACATGTTGTTCAAAGATATTTACTTCACTAGTGATTATTTTAGAAGCTACATTAAATAAATTTAAGGAAATATTTTAAATATCAAATTACACAGATTTCTACACTGGAAGTTATATGCTACTACCATTTTTTGAATTAGTATGATGAATTAAGTGTCAGAAAATCTGGTAGGGACTTCTGAAGACAAGCAAATACAGTATGGCACAGTGGAAAAAGCACGACTCTTGAAGTTAAGAGATTTGGGTTTGAGTTTCAGCTCTGACCAAATCATTTAACTTCTTTGAGCCTCACTTTTCTCATCTGCACAACAGGGATGACACTTGCCAACGTTCTCACAAGAATGCAATAAATAAATAAAGCACTCATTAAACCACACGGTTTTATGTAAAAAGCATTAATTCTTTAGTCCATCCTTCTTCCCAATTCGGGAAGTACCTTTACAAGTAACAGGAGAAAACATTTGCTTAAACTAGCCACAAAAATGTAAAAACTGTAGGTGAGCAGTCAGTTTCTCTAGCTTTATAAATTCAGGAAATCTGATCGCAAGTACATCGGCTACAAAGAAGAAACATGGTAAGTATCACCTGGGTAATGTTTACTTTTCCCCGTATTACAACCTGTAAAAGGATTGATATTGGAACTTTTAATCTCTAAAATAGCCATGGAAAACAGCTGTCATATTACATTTTTTTTCTCAGACCTCAGTGGGAAAACCAAACACCACAGGAATACAAGCTTGATTCCAAAGAAGAGATATGAGGAGGCACTTCCTCTGATTTCTTTGTAGAGAGGTAGGGACTAAAAACGTGGAGCCCTGAAAATGTCAAACTTTGACATGTTGGCTAGTTTTGGTAAGCTGATGTTTTCTTCTCTTTTAAATTTTTTGTTATAAGGGACAGTTCTCTGGGAAGGAAGAACATGGAGAAGTGTAGATGTAAAAATAAAGTATTAATATTTATTTTTAAATATCTAACTGTAAATACTGATTTGGGGGTAGTTATTTTCAGAATGAAAAACTGAAGGGAGTATAACCTGATTTTAAGTTATATAATCTCTCTCAGGCTTTGTTAACACATATAAAATTAAGGGGTTGAGACTAGATCAGACCTACAGTCCCTTCCAACTTTTATAATTTAATACATCTCTGATTAAATTGTGAAAATTTATCTTTTACTCCAACAATCTTATTGTTATTATTATTATGTGTCAATTTATGCCTAAGAATGTTTTCAGCAGAAGCCAGATAATCAGTTGTGATGGATGCTGAGTTGAGTAGATGGGACGGCCTCTGAGGTCTTAGAACTAGGAAATTCTGTGAAACATCCAACAGGTGCTTATCTATATTGTCCATGAACATTCTGAGCTTAATACTATATGGGGCAGCTTCACTTTAATTGGTTAAAATAAACTTTCCTAAACTAAGCCAAAATCTACCACACAATGCTTCTAGTTCCTAAAACTATAAAGAAAGTAAAGAAGACCAAAATCTCTATCTAAGACATCTACTAGGTATATAACTCTCTGGTTGTGGTGTGATAAATATAGAAAACAATGATATCACACTGATTACTTTCCTTACTCTGCAAAGTACATTTTTACTAACGTATACTACGCTAGCTGTTTCTAGCCACCTCTACACACTATCACCTCACAGGTCAACTACCAATTCCCGTTATAATCAGTTTGCTTC
Organism: Bettongia penicillata ogilbyi; assembly: GCA_023548195.1. Lineage (NCBI taxonomy): Eukaryota > Metazoa > Chordata > Mammalia > Diprotodontia > Potoroidae > Bettongia > Bettongia penicillata. The sequence goes on from JAJHZJ010000160.1 coordinate 1,077,292, forward strand.
TCTTTATTTGCAAATTTTGTGTTGGTAGTTGTTTTTCTGTGGAATAAAAAATGCATGACTTCATTTATCCCTGTTAAGTATGAAGGGAACAATAACTAACGGACATTTCATATGCTTCACTAGTTATCTTCAAAATGGCAACAGAATGGGAACATACTGTTGAGTCCTTAGTGGAGAACTTATGGAGGGACATAGTCATGAAGTCACATAGGATGGGCAGGTATAAATAAATTGCAAACTGAATCAATGGAAGGAGTATCTACAATAAGATCAGAATTAAATGGAGAAAATTTTATTTTACCCTGTAATTTTCAGCCTACATGACCTTTTGTCCAGGTTCATGTCACTGGAAAATCTGGTAAGTATGCTTCTGGTATTTTAATATTTAATCACTTAACTGATTAAAACTGAATGTGAGGAAATTAGGTGGTGCAGTAGATAAGAGATAAATAAGAGCACTGAACTCAGTCAGTGAGGTCTGAGTTCAAATACAGCCTCAGACGCTTAACAGCTGTGTGACCCTGAGTCATTTAGTTGATCTGCCTTAGTTTCCTCAACTGAAAAATGGGGATGACAACATCTACCTTTGTGAGGATCTAACAAGATAATATTCGTAAAGTGCTTTACACAGTTCCTGGCACCTAGCACTATTCTTATTCTCTTCCTCTTTTCCTTTACTCTCCCACCTTCAATAAATGTTTGAAATATATAGGGTACTATCCTAAGCATTACAGAGGGAAAAAAAATGGTAACTGATCAGTTATTATAGTTAATTACATTAAAATATAATATTATTACAGTGAGAGACAACTTATTAGTTTCTGTGTAGTAACAGAGGTACAGGTGCTAAAATCCTTTACATCTTTCATATTCCTTGGTTCTATGAAAAAGTTTTCCTTCTCAAAATAAGGTGATGGTAAAGGAGAATAAATGCTGGATAGGAAAAAGGACATAATGATGATCTGAGAGTAGAGATTTCTTCTAGGATAATATCAGTATGTTTGTCATCTGGTATGTTTGGGATTGTTCTTCAATCCATCTAACTCTTCTAGTATTCAATTACATTTTTCCATTTTGTCCACAAAACTGCCCTAAGAGACTGTCAAATGGCTTGCTGGAATACAAACATAAAATATACGGAACCTAAATTTGATCACTGCCTGGAAATTCCCAAAAGAAATAGGTTTGTTTTAATATGAATGGCTTATTCTCATGTTAATTTCTAGCAATCATATCTCTTGTAAATGCTCATAAGCTTTACTTTATTATCCATTTAAAGGTACTAGAACCCATAGCTTTCAGGACTGTTCCCATTTCTCCTCAATTCTGAAAATAGAGTCAATAATACTATCTAGTGTTTTGGCATCTTTCTCTCTTCTGGATTTCTTAAAGAATAATGACAATGTTTTTTCACTCACATCAGTCATTACTCTAGGAATTAAGTAGTCTGTCTGGGCAGGTAAACCTGAATGAATCTGGAATGGTTAGGTGCTCTTTCACAATGGAAGGAACAATGGCTCAGGAATTCGGGTTCAAGTCCTGCCTCTCTCATTATCTATGTGACCTTGGGCAAGTTACCTAATCTTTCTGGGTTTCAATTTACTCATCTATAAAATGAGACGCTTGGACTATATAGCTTTTAAGGTTCCTTACAATTCTTACATCTGTAATCCTAATATCTACTTCCCCATGAGCTTTAGGTCCCTAAATTCACATCAAGTAAGATAATGATTTTAAGACTGTCACCATCACTTTAGTATACATTAAAAATTTTAAATGGCAACGAAGATGGATCTGGGGGAATAGGAAAGGTGAAAGGATTTCTCCATTTTCACAATATCCAGAAAAACTTACCACTGATCGTTTAACCTGCCTGGGAGGGCTAGGCTGAGGAGATGGTTTCTTAGACTGTTGTGCTTGCTGCTGTTGCTGCTGCTGTGCTGTCTGCTGGGACTCTTTCTGTTGTGGCTGTGACTGTTCAGAACTTTGAGACTGCTGTGACTGTTGTACTGAGGGCACTTGAGGTGTTGACTGAAGAGATGGTGGTTGCTGCAACTGATGAGGGGTATGATGAGGCATCTGCTGTTTTCCTTGTGAATAGAGATCGAGGATCTGGTGGCAAATGTCTAAATAAAGTACAAAGACTAAGTTCATCTTAAAATGATATCTCAAATAAAGATATAAAATTTATTTTTTTAAAAGCTATAAAATCTAGACCATTTTCTTTTCGAGTGCCTTTTAACAATTATGGATTTCATTTTCTTCTCAACCCCACATACTACTGTCCTTATATAGGGAGGTAAGGAACCCTTCCAGTTCTAACATTATCTTGCTTCCTTTTAAGTTCACAGTAGAAATGTATATGCACGTGGTGGGTGGGGGCGTGTGTGTGTGAGTGAAAGAGACAGAAAGGGAAAAAGATGACAATTAGGCTAATTCAACTTAAGCCTTTTAAAAGAAAAGGTAAAGTTTTGTCAAGTTTGAGACCAAGTTCACAGTACCTTCTAGTACATCAACAGGCACATCTTGAACAAACTGTTCCCACCATCTCCTGTACATTGGTTTTGATGTCCATTCCTGTATTTCAAATTTGCATAAACGGCCTGCCAAATACATGACTGCTACTGCTATGATCTCAGGTTCCCATTGCAGTGATAATGTAGTACATAAGCTAGAATAATAAAGAAAAAGAACCATTTTAAATGCAGTTAAGTCAGCTATATATATTCAAAGTTCACAGGATACCTCCAGTGGTAAAACTTGTGTAACCACTTAGAAGCAATTATATTCATGTTAATTTTTTTAAACATTTTTATCTTATCTTTATCAATGAACTATTTTTACATTGCACTCATTTCCAAATAGAACCCTAATCCATCACCTACTCATTTAGATAGTCCTTGTAATAATGATTAAAAAGTCACTCATCAAAACCAAGCAATATATCAACTATGTCTGACAGCATATGTAATAGTAAATAAACCAGAGTCCCCCCACCACTACAGAAGAGCTAGGATTCATGTTGTCTTACTAAAATGAATTTAAAACCAAGATAAATAAAATGCAAAAACTACAGGAAGTGAGATAAGCATAAGGGGGAAAATAATCTTGATTTTAGAGCTATGTTTTAGCTTCCTAAATTTATTAATATATACAACTTTAAATAATTATAATAAAGCACAGCTAACATTTATAAAAATGTCCTTTTATGAAAAGGTAAACAGAATGAATTTTTAACCTACCATGGCTCTGAAACAGGAGTTTTTAATCTATTTAGTGTTATGGAACCCCTGCTTTATGGAAGTCAAGTTAAGAACCTTTGCTCTAAAACCACTATCAAGAATGATCTAGTTGCTAAGAGTTCTTAAATATGTAGTTCTAGATGACAAACCAATTATTAAAAATTTAAGATTATATATCACATCTGTTTCACATTTTAAAATATACTCGTAAAATTTACCTGTCATTTACAAATGTCCATGCCATTTGAACCAATTTTTGAATTTTATTTTTGTCACCTAATAAAAGAAAAGGAATAAGTTAATAAAAATTTGGGGAAAAAAGTTCTAAGTGCTCAGTGAGTGTCTCAACAGAAGTGAAATATTGTTCAAATAGGGAATAGCATATTCAAAAAATCCCTAACTGCCAGACAGGCAAGGAATAATTAAAAATTTAAATAGGACCAATTCCTATTTATGATTTCATCTTTTCCTCTTACCATACTGAACATATTAGGAAAAAAAACCCTGTGGAAGATTAATGTACTTATGTAATGTAATTATCGTGGACTCTTTTTCCATTTTCCCTGCCACTAAAAAATCTCCAATAAAGTTTATGAAAGAAACGGAGTCTCTATAAATTCAAGGTACTATCAAAAATTTTACAAAGCAACTGTCATATTTGGAGGCAGACAGACAATCTTCCTCTAGCCTTACCATCAAACAGAAACAAATTTCATTTATATGATGCTGAGCAGAAAGAGCAATGGATTTCCAGTTAGAAGACCTGTCTTCCAAAAGTCTCATTTTTAATATGAGGCTACTACTATCTCTCCCCAGTTTAGTCCATTCTCTCGTCACCTGGTGAAATTATCTAACTAAAAGCACAAGTCTCATGATGGTTACTTCTCAGTAAAGTTCAGTGGTTCCCTATTACCTACAAGATCAAATTATAAAATTCTGTTTCGTTTTTAAGACCAGTGCACAACCTGATCTATTCTTTACCTTTTCAGTCTTACACTTTCCTCTCCTCCTTATCTAGCGGCGTACTATCCTCTATCTCCTGACTCAGTACCTTGTTACCGAGTGCACACTCTATGCTTGAGATGCTCTGCCTACTTGTCTCTGCCACCTTTAAGTCTCAGCTCAAATCCCATCTTTTGTGAGAAGCCTTTCCTGGTCCTCTTCAATGTTACTTCCTTCTTTCTGACACTGCCTCCAATACAGACTATGTCTTGCATGAACACAGCTCTTTATATGTTGTCTCCCTCACTAGAAAGTAAGTTCCTTGAGGGCAGGGCCTGTTTCCCCATTTTTTTTTTTTTGCTCACCTGGAACTTAGCCTGGCACATGATATGCACTTTGATGATTTGAATTTACTATAGTACTTAAAAAATTATTTTTAGAAAACCCTTTGTAAACTTTAAAGTAGGATATAAGAAGCAGCACTGGATAGTGAATAGATAGCTGGCTTCCAAGGTAGGAAGACCTGGATTCATTTTCAAGTCCTATCCCTGACAAACAGTGGCTGAGTGATCCTAGGAAAATCACTTAATCTCTCAGCATACAGGCAACTCTCTAAAACTCTTAAATTGCGGGGGATTCCCACACCCATAAAATCACAAGTCTGCACCAAAAAAAAAAAAAGATATTCACTTAGTAGTATTGTTGCGAGAAAAACAATATAAATTGTTGAATGCTGTCTAAATGTGATCCACTACTATTACAGCACCAAGTATTTCAAACATATTAGTCCATATGATCCTTACAACCCTAGTGAGGTCAATAAGGTAAATATTATCACTTCTATTTTATAAACAATGAAACTGAGGTCTAGATAGGGGAAGTCACTTAGCCACAGTTATTCAAGTAGTTAGTGACAGATCTGAGAATATAAGTGGTTTCTTAACACCAAATCCACAACGTTTCCACTATATTCCATTTCTTTTACTTCTATGGTTTTAATTTGAGAAACAGAAAATGAAAATGTCACTAAGTGCTAATCCAATTAAGCCCAGGAGGTCAAAAGGGCTGTACTTGAATTCTGAATTATAAAATTCTACTTAGCAAAAACAATGATTCTTTTACCTTTGAGTTGTTTGGCATATTTGAGGAGGAATTGGTAGGGATGTTCCACTTGCAAATCAAACTTTATGGTCTGTAATAAGATCCTCTCCAGAACCATAACCTCTTCCTAAGACAAAACACACAAAAAAACCCAGGACATTATGATGCTCTTTACAATTACATCTAATATAGCTTGAAAATTAAGTTTTCTATTGTAATAGGCTCCATGTACATTTTAACAGATTATCTCTAGTCATGCTTTTAACATCTGAATTCTGACCACAGATAATTTATGTGCCTTCTAAAAAAATGGACAGGAAAAATACATTAGCTGAATACATTAGCTTACATACTGGACTAGAAAGATTTTATACATTAATAGGTGGAAAGAAATACAGATTGCAGCTATTTAAATAAGCAAATATTTCTGGAGCACCCTTCATACACACGCACACACACATATGAAAGACATTTTTAAGATACATCAAGTAAGATAAAAGTCATGATTACTAAGTGTAGGAAATCACTAATTTAGCACCAGTTATATCTATAAGCTAAGTTTCACTTCAGATTCTATTTAAATTATTCCAAACACTAAGCTCCATGCTTCAAGTTTCTAATTTGAAGCTTAAAAACAAATGAGAATCTTCAATAGTTGGTATAAAAAATGTTATGCTAAGATTTTATTTTATTGCTTGGTCACCACTTGTTTCTGCTGGCTTCAAAATTCCTCTAAGTTTAGAAACTGCCTCCTATTACTAAGTGTCCTGATCTTATAATCTATCATCAGTCACCTGCAAACTAGATAGAATTACAAGATGTTAGTGTCTGACTTCTTTGTATATTATGAATGTTAGCAGGTGCAACATTTTGCCTATAACTGGCGAAGTATCCAGTGTCTTACAACTCTTTAAAAATAAGTCACATACACCATGTTCTTAAAGCTTAAAATTGTCATAATAAAACTGTATACTCATTATTACCCTTTAACCCAGCAAGGATCAACATTTCATAGAGTTGACTATTTCTGTTTATAATTAATATAAGAACAAGGAACACATTTAGTTACTTTCAAAAGTATACATAACTGATAACTACAAAAACTACCATTATATGTTGTTTTCTAACATTCTCGTAGATTAAAGCATTTGCTGGATTTCTTTTTTTTTCAACCTTTTCTATTTTTACAAGCATTTATTATCACCACCACCCCTTTCCCTGTGACAATTAAAAACGACAGTAGCAGCAACAACTAAAAAACCTCATAACAAACACGCATACTCCAGCAAAACAAATTCCCACACTAGCCATGTCCCAAAATGCAAACATCTCATTTTGTATTTCAAGTCTTAAAGTAGGGAGCACTCTTCATTGGACTTGTGGTTCACCACAGCACTGACTAGTTCTAAAAATTTTTTGTCTATAATGTTGCTGTCAGTGCATAAATTGTTCTCCTCATTCTGCATCATTTGATAACGGTCTTCCCAGTTTTCTTTGAAACTATCCATTTCATCATGTCTTATGGTACAATAATATCTATTACACTAATATGCCCAATTTGTTTAGTCATTTCCTCAAAGGTAGGTAATCCTTCAGTTTCTAGTTTGGGGTTACCATGAAAAGAGCTGTTATAAAGCTTTTTGTGTCTATAAGACCTTTAATTTTTACTTTGATCTCTTTGGGGTAGATTCCTAGCTTTCTATGTTTTAAATTAAATCTGAATTGTTACATACTTAGTGAGGCATTAATGGCTTAGTGAGGACAAAGTATTGTCATTTAAAGAAGTAGGTAGAGAGGTGAGGTTGATTCACTAGAAGTTACAAGATTGAAAGTCATGTTCTAGACAACAGACCCTTAAAAACGGATACTTCAATGTCTCATCTCTTAGTAGTCCCTTAGAGTAGAGGTGTCAAACTCAGCAACCCAAAAAAGCAGATTAAAATGTAAGTGAGAAATGTTTAACAAAATAAAAATAATACAAGAGAGATAATGTTATAATTAGTGATTTTCTAAGTCAGTATGCCAAAAGCAGGGAGTGCCTCAGGTCAGAAAAAAGTCCTATCATATAATTATAATTAAATTGCTTATAAAAACTAAGTGATCCATGTTAATACAGGTGACAGAAGAATTGCCATAGCTGATGCTACCTGTTATCTACAGGAGAATCACTTCTCATCAAAGTCTGTTAGCCTGATCTCAGGGTATGGCTCTATCTGTCGTTTCTGAAAATCACCTATGGATGATGAAAACCTCAGATATTAGACTCTACATTCCTGGATTCTGCCCCAACATACAGATATAGTAGTATGGTAAGAGAATTTTTCTGGTTTGCCTCTATTGCCCCCATTTGCTGGAGACAGTAAGGAACATCACTAGCTGGAGAGTGAAGAATTTAGCTTGACATCAAACTTTTAGCTCCAGTAATTTGGAGACAGTGATTAACTGGTTAGTGACAGAATTTCTAGCTTGGTTTTATTACTTCTATTTACTTGAGATAAGCATGTCAAATAAGTAGGCACAGTTATAACCAAAGTTAATGGTTAGTCTGCAAATTCCAGTTATGTTCCCTAATGTTTACTAACTAGTTTATGATTTTAATTGATGAAAAGCTTCCTCTTCTGCTATCTTTTGATATGTACATGTCTTCTGCCCCTTGTAAAATTCCACTGGATGTGTTCCTTATGTAACTAAGGTCTATATAAAGTTGCAGAAACTGAGGCTCAAAACCCATTGTTTTTTGTATATCATGGATCTATGTTCCCAGTATATAATAAATCAGTTGCTAAAACATTTCTCTGTGTTGATAAATGTGACTGGCAGCAGTACCTATGGACAAATCCTTGGATCTTTTTAATGTCAAAATGGCGACCATTCTAAGGCAGCAGACAGATTAGATCAAAGACTGAATTTTCCAGACCTGATGCCATCTAGTGTGCACAAGACAAAATTTACCTAGGGAGATTCCTGGGCAGGAAAAATTGACTATCTGGTAAAGCTGTTGTTTCTTCTAGGAAATTTACAGAGACAAAATAAGTGTTCTATGTACTTGTCTTTATCTCTTACTCCTGAATAACCAATCCAACATAAACTGTTAAATTCTGGAATGCTCAAATTGGCAACCACATCAATTTCTCTGAAGAACAGGTCATTGTGATTCAGGAGTTGAAAATAATGGGCTGAGAAATTCTGAGGTCTTAAGAATCTATTCTCTCATTTCTTTCTCTTGGCAATTATCTGGGGTAGGACTAGGAATTTTCCAAGTCCTGTGACCTTTCACCTAATTTACTCACAGGCAAATAAGCAAGAGACCTGTCTGATTGTCATGCTAGTACTCTACTGTCTTGGCTAACCTCCCTGTCTAAATTCGTAAGTAGTCCTGGTTAGGTCTAGGTAAAAATCTGACATTAATCTCATCTCTGCCTAAAGTAGCCAGATTTCAATTTTGGGGTCTCTTACAGTCTGGTCTGGTTAAAGAATACAAATCTGAAATAAACCTTGGTTCTACATTGAGGGGGAGGTCAGAAATTGTTTTGGGGGGATGTCAGGTTGACTTGACTGTTTGATTGGGTGTCATTTAAATAATGCAATGTCTTGACTACTGGTAGTCTTGATCTGGTCTGAAGTAATCCTCAAGTGGAAGGAAGGATTTGTCACTAATGATATAAATTTCAATTCTGCCTTGAGTGGTCCGTGATCATTATGGGACCCCTCAGGTTAACTCTGGTCAAATTTCAGTTTTTGGCAATTGCTCATGGATTCACAAGTAAAACTATTCCTGGTCAAATCTACTCTGACACAGGAGCTCTACTATGGTTAAATTCTGAAAAGAAATATTAATTATAGAAATGACCTAAACATAGCATCCCTGACTGGAGCAAATTTGAAATTGAAATATTGCTTATGTTTAAGTTAATCGTTAAAGCTTCAACTTAAACTAGATCTAAGTGTCTTAGGTTACTGCAATTCTAATGCTGACCTCACTTTCTTGCAAAACAGGGACCTGCACTGACCCTTTAGTTTAACTTTTAATGGGAAGTAAGTTTCAAGAAACTGAAGGAAAAAGACAGGGAATCTTTTCTCATCTTTCTACTCCTAATTCTGTACAGGCTGGAAGTGTAAAAAGGGAGAAAATAAAGAGAAAGATTTCCCCTTTGTGGAAATTAGCTCAAAGGAAAACTGTTAAGTATGCATTAAATATTCATGAAAATGTGGTTTGAAAACATTGGTATATCCTAGTGGGTTTTTAGAATAAGGACACTTTTTGGGGCACTATCACCCCTCTTTATTCCCTGAAGAGTGAAAGAAAGTGCTCAGTTCTTAAACAAATCTGAAGCTAGTCTTGAGAGACTTTAGTAGATAGTTTTTCTAGAAGACTCTAATGAGATAGGTGGGTAGGAGAGAGAAGAGAAAGAATTTGTTATCTGGTACTTAGGATTATCTCAAATGAAAATGCAAAAGGCAAAATTTAATTCTAGGAGAATTCTGCCTCATCACTTTTCTGTAAATGTAATTTTCTGTAAAGAAAATTAAAATATCTAGGTAAATTAGAGGGTAAAGTCACCTAAAAGGAATTAGAATGGACTTTTAAGTAGAAAAATTTCTAACAAGCTGTAAAGATTTGAGGCACAAGGCCTTTCCTTAATTCATTAAAATATGCAGGTGGGGGGGTGGAGCCAAGATGGCGGAGTAGAAAGACTCACGTATGCTGGCTCCGAACCCACAGCCCATATATTTCTTGCAAGAAGAACTCCCCACAAATTCTGGATCACTGCAAGGCACGCAGAAACACAGTGGAAAAGATTTCCGTTCCAGAGAGCCCTGGAGAGCGGTCCCCAGGGTCTGTCACGCCCCGGAAAGTGGAGTCCACCCCTGCGCTGCCCTGGCTGTGCAGCCCCAGAGGAGCTGATCCGAGCAAGCTTCAGGGACGGAACCTCCTGCGGCCGGGAAGGTCCCTCCACCCACAGACGCTAAAGGTCAGTGAGAGAGACGTGTGGGCTGGCCGAGAGGGGAGCGGGGTGTCTCTGTGACTCGGGCCCCCTTGGGAGGGAGGCAGTGGTGGAGGGAGAGGCAGAGGCAGCGCAGCAGCCTGGGACTCCCCGAGCAGGCAGGATCTTCATTACTGAAGGTCTCGGCATAAAGCCCCTGAGAAAACTGAGCCTGGGAGATGGCCCTGTCCCCACCCGCTCCATTACTGAAGGTCTGTGCATAAAGCCTCTCAGGGAACTGAGCCTGGGAGGCGGCCCTGCCCCCACCCAAGCACCAGAACTTAAGCTCACATCGAATAGCAGCCGCACCTGCCATGGAAAGCCCATTTGAATCTCAGACCCCAAGTAACTGGCTGGGAAAATGCCCAGAAAAAGGAAGCAAAATAAGACCATAGCGAGCTATTTTGATGGGGTGCAGATGTTCCCGCCTTTCAATTCTGATGACCAGGAAATATTCTTACCATCAGGGAAAGACATGGAGGGTGGGGCCTCTCTATCCCAGACACCCCAGGTGGATGTCTGGTGGACTCAGGCCATGGAAGAGCTCAAAAAGGATTTTGAAAAGCAAAGTTAGACAGGTGGAGGAAAAACTGGGAAGAGAAATGAGAGAGATGCAAGAAAAGCATGAAAAACAGGTCAATACCTTGGTAAAGGAGACCCAAAAAAATGCTGAAGAAAATAACACCTTGAAAAATAGGCTAACTCAATTGGCAAAAGAGGTTCAAAAAGCCAATGAGGAGAAGAATGCTTTCAAAAGCAGAATTAGCCAAATGGAAAAAGAGGTTCAAATGTTCACTGAAGATAATAGTTCTCTCAAAATGAGAATGGAACAGATGGAGTCTAATGACTTTCTGAGAAACCAAGAAATCACCAAACAAAACCAAAAGAATGAAAACATGGAAGAAAATGTGAAATATCTCATGGGAAAAACAACTGACCTGGAAATAGATCCAGGAGAGACAATTTAAAAATTATGGGACTACCTGAAAGCCATGATCAAAAAAAGAGCCTAGACATCATCTTCCATGAAATTATCAAGGAAAACTGCCCTGACATTCTACAACCAGAGGGCAAAATAAGTAGTGAAAGAATCCATCGATCACCACCTGAAAGAGATCCAAAAAGAGAAACTCCTAGGAACATTGTGGCCAAATTCCAGAACTCCCAGGTCAAGGAGAAAATATTGCAAGCAGCTAGAAAGAAACAATTCCAGTATTGTGGAAATACAATCAGGATAATACAAGATCTAGCAGCTTCTACATTAAGGGATCAAAGGGTGTGGAATAGGATATTCCAAAAGTCAAAGGAACTAGGGCTCAAACCAAGAATCACCTACCCAGCAAAACTGAGTATGATACTTCAGGGGAAAATATGGTCTTTCAATGAAACAGAGGACTTTCAAGCATTCTTGATGAAAAGACCAGAGCTGAAAAGAAAATCTGACTTTCAAACACAAGAATGAGAAGAAGCATGAAAAAGTAAGCAGCAAAGAGAAGTCATAAGGGGCTTACCAAAAGTGAACCGTTTACATTCCTACATGGAAAGACAATATTTGTAACTCTTAAAACTTTTCAGTATCTGGGTAGTTGGTGGGATTATACACACACACATATACACACGTACACGTGTGCACGCACACACACATGCACATACAGAGACAGAGAGCACAGAGTGAATTGAATAGGATGGGACCATATCTCAAAAGAAATTAAGGTAAATGGTGAGAGAAATGTAGTGGGAGGAAAGAGGATGAAATGGAATGGGGTAAATTATATCTCATTCAAGAGGCAAGCAGGAGACTTTTTAGTGGAGGGAAAAAGAGGAGAACTGAGAAAAAACAACAAGAAGTTTACCCTCATCACATTCGACTAAAGGAAGGAATAAAATGCACACTCATTTTGGTATGAAAACCTATCTTACCATACAGGAAAGTGGGGGAGAAGGAGATAAGCAGGGTGGGGGGGATGACGGAAGGGAGGGCAATGGGAGGAGGGAGCAATTTGAAGTCAACACTCGGGGAGGGACAGGATCAAAAGACAGAATAGAAACAATGGGGGGCAGGATAGGATGGAGGGAAATACAGTTAGTCTTACACAACACGACTATTATGGAAGTCATTTGCAAAACTACACAGATAGGGCCTATATTGAATTGCCTGCCTTCCCAAAGGGAATGGGTGGGGAGGGAGGGATGGGGAGAATTTGGAACTCAAAGTTTTAGGAACAACTCTTGAGTATTGTTCTTGTTACTAGGAAATAAGAAATACAGTTAATAGGGAATAGAAAGTCATCTGGCCCTACAGGACAAAAGAGAAGATGGGGACAAGAGAAGGGAGGGATGATAGAAGAGAGGGCAGATTGGTGATAGGGAAAATTAGATTGCTAGGTGTATTGGGGTGGGGGGGAGGGGATAAAAGGGGAGAAAATTTGGAACCCAAAATTTTGTGAAAATGAATGTAAAAAGTTAAATAAATAAAAAAAAATATTCAGGTAGGGCAGAACTAAGAGATACTGGAGACCTGGTGGATCAGTGGAAGAGAAGATACACAACATATAATAGTAAACGATTATAGTCACTAACCTTGTGCTTGAAAATGTAAAGATTTAGGTTTTGGGGATAAGAATTCACTACCTGGTAAAACTTGTTGGGAAAACGAGAAAGCAAATCTGGCAAAAATGAAGCATAGATCAATTATCTTACACCATTTATCAAGATATGGTCAAAATGGATGCGTGACCTAGATATAAAGGGAAATAGCATAAGAAAATTAGGACATGCACTTCTATACGTGACTAACAAAACTCAACAACAAGAGACAGAAAGAGAAATTCCATTTAAAGCTATGGTAGACACTATAGAATATCTGGGAGTCTACTTGCCAAAACAAATCCAGGGACTATATGAACACAATTACAAAACACTTTTCTCACAAATAAAGACATCTAATTAAGTGGAAAAACATCAGTTGCTCATGACTAGGTCAAGCTACCGCAAAAAAACCGACAATTCTGCCTCAACTAATTTACTTATTCAGTGCCATACCAATCAAACTACCAGACAATTATTTTCTAGAGCTACAAAAAATAAAAAATAAAAATTCACCTGGAAGAACAAAAGGTCCAGAATATCCAGGGAACTAATGAAAAGAAATCCTAGGGAAGGTGGCTTACCCCTACCAGATCTCAAATTGTATTATAAAGCCGCAATCATCAAAAACATTTGGTACTGGCTAAGAAACAGAGGGGTAGATCAGTGGAATAGGCTAGGTTCCTCAAGACACAGTAGTCAATGAATACAGCAATCTACTGTTTGACCCAAGAACTCCAGTGTCTAGGATAAGAACTCACTGACTGACAAAAATTGGTAGGAAAACTGGGTAACAGTGTGGTGGAAACTGGGCATAGACCAATGCCTGACACTGTACACAAGAATAAAGTTCAAATGGATACATGATCAAGGTATAAAGACTAACATTATAAACAAATTAGGGGAGCAAGGAATAGTGTATTTGTAAGATTTATGGGGAAATTTTTGACCAAACAAGAGATAGAGAACATTATGAAGTGCAAAATGGACAATTTTGATTACATTAAACTGTAAAGTTTTTGCATGAACAAACCCAATGTAACCAAGATTAGGAGGGAATCAGAAAACTGGGAAAGAATTTTTGTAACCAGTGTCTGTGCTAAAGGCCTTATTTCTAAAATATATAGAGAACGGAGTCAAATGTACAATAATACAAGTCATTCCCCAATTGATAAATGGTCAAAGGATATAAACAGGCAGTTTTCAGAGGAAGAAATTAGTCACAAGAAAAAATGCTCTAAATCACTATGGATTAGAGAGAAGCAAATTAAAACAACTCTGAGGTACCATATCAAACCTACCAGATTGGCTAACAACAAAATAGGAAGACGAAAAATGTTGGAGAAGATGTGGAAGAGTTGGAACACTAATTCGTTGTTGGTAGAGCTGTGAGCTGATCCAACCATTCTGGAGAGCAATTTGGAACTATACCCAAAGGGCTACAAAAGCATGCATTCCCTTTGACCCAGCTATATATATACTTCTGGGACTGTATCCCAAAGAGATCAATGAAATGGGAAAGAGTGCCACATGTACAAAAATATTTATAGCAGCTCTCTTTGTGGTGGCCAAAAACTGGAAAACGAGGGGATGCCCATCAACTGGGGAATGGTTGAACACATTGTGGTATATGAACGCAATGAAAAACTATTGTGCTATAAAGAAATGATGAAACTGTACCTGGAAAGATTCATATGAACTGATGCTGAGTGAAAGCAGCAGAACCAGGAGAACATAGAAACAACCACGGTGTGCGAGGAATTTCTCTGCTAGGCTTAGTATTTCATTGTAATGCAAGGACTTAAAAAATTACCAACGGACTCGAGGAAAAATGCCTTCCACATTCAGAGAAAGCACTATGGAACTGGATTGCAGAATGAAGCCGACCATTTTCTTTTGTATTATGTTTTTGTTTTATGGTTTTTCCCATTCATTTTAATTCTTCCATGCAACATGACTAAGGTGAAAATATATTTAATAGGAATGTACGTGTAGAACCTATATAAAATTGTACGCCGCCTCAGGGAGGGGAAAAAATTCCAAGATATACGGAAGTGATTGTAGAACACTCAAAACAAATAAAATAATTTAATAATTAAAAAAGAAAATTAGGACACGGTATATATTATCTATTATATAATATACTGGACAGGAGAAGAATTTATCAATAAATAAGACTGTATAACACTGTGAGACATCTCATCAAATCAAAAAGTTTCTGTACAAATAAAACATAGCCAAAATTAGAAGGAAAGTAGAAAATTGGGGAAAAAAAAATTTATAAACTATTTCTTGGATAAAGGCTTCATATCTCAAATATATAAAGAACTCTGTCAAATTTATAAGATGAGTCATCCCTAAATGGCAAATAGTCAAAGGATATGAACAAGCAGTTTTTCAATGAAGAACTCAAAACTGAACTTAATCGTATGAAAAAATACTCTAAATCATTATTGATTAGAAAAATGCAAATTAAAACATCTTTGAGATATCCATCTTATACCTATCAGATTGGCTAAAATGACAGACTGGGAAAATGAAAAATGTTGGAGCAGATGTGGCAAAATTGGAACATGAACACAATGGTGGTGGAACTGTGAACTGATACAACCATTTTGCAGAACAATCAGTAATTATGCCCAAAGAGTTATGAAGCTGTACATACCTTTTGACCCAGCAATACCACTATTTAGTCTATTTGTATATGTTATAAAATATTTATAGCAGTTTTCTTTGGGGTGGCAAAGAGCTGGAAATTGTGGGGATGCCCATCAATTGGGGAATGGCTAAACAAGTTTTGGCATATGACTGTGATGTCATACTATTCTGCTCTAGGAAATACTCAGTTGAATGATCTTAGAAAAACATGGGAAGACTTGCATGAAATAATGAAGACTGAAATGAGCAGAACCAAGAAAATGTTGTATATAATAAATGGGGCTATTATTTGAAGAACTGTGAAAAACTAAGTTATTTTAGGTAATATAAATATTCAAATCAACTACAAAGGAAGGTTCTAGCCACCCCCAGAGAAAGAAATGATAAAAAAAACAAAGCATAGTTATGTGTGTACATGTGCATGAAATGGTGGTCTTCTCTGGTGCAAGGTACAGGGAGGGACAGCTTGGAATTTAAAATGTAACAAACAAATAAATATGAAAAAAAATATAGTGGAAATTTCCTTCAAGATGATTAGTAGTCCATTCTGTTGTTGAGTAACATGTACACTAAAGATGGTCTCTATTTGCACAGGTGCTCCTTTGATTGCTAAGATCTCCAAAAATCATAGAAGCTTCAATTTTGATCAGGTAAAAGGTCTGTAA
The DNA here is from genome assembly GCA_023548195.1 of Bettongia penicillata ogilbyi. NCBI lineage: Eukaryota > Metazoa > Chordata > Mammalia > Diprotodontia > Potoroidae > Bettongia > Bettongia penicillata. The sequence goes on from JAJHZJ010000160.1 coordinate 1,093,471, forward strand.
ATGTTGCTTTAATTGGCACGGTGCTAATTTGCAAAGAAAAGATTCAGTGGAATTATGAAAACTAGCTAAGATGGGTTCAATACAAACCCAGGGATAGTCAGAATTGTGATATAAGGACCATTAGGGATGACAGGCTTATCACCATAAAACTGGGCATTCAGTTAATCAATTTTTTGATCAAGGCAACTTAAGAAATTATCCAATAAAGCACTATAAGTTGCAGTCTATATCAGTGGAAGGTTGAATGACACTAATGTAATTACAATGCTTTTTAAGGGTTAAGGTGGGGAGGGAGGATGAGATTATGTTAACCTTACCTTTGGGTCATCTCCAAACTGACCAAACTGCACATCATTTAATAAGCTACGAGCTGTTTTGATAATATCTTTACATTTTTTAGGAGTTTCTTCTACTTTCCCTGCCAAAAAGAGACAGCATGCTCCTGTCACCTACAGACAAAACACACACACACATACACACACCAAAAAACACACAAACAAAAAAAAAAAAACCAAGTGTAAGACTATTACATTGTAATTAAGGGAACAAAAGCAAATGGTTTTCTTTAGACCTAATTCTCTTATTCAGAGACCAAAGATGTAAATAATATTTTACATGTTCCTCACAGATGGATTAGTTTCAAGAACTGTTTCAAATTTGTGATGAATTTTATTGGACTAATCTGCTTAAATAAATGCCAAATTTATAGCTTTTTCCTTGTACTAAAAGGATGGTTCTATTAAGAAAATGTATTGTTTGTCACAAAAGAGCTGATTTTAAAAGCTCATTTAACATAGTTTTCTTAATTATTTTCTGGGTTTCATGCACAAATCCAAATGTCTATTTTCAAAAGGCAGACAAGTAGCGATAGCTTTTATATAACCTAAAGTATAATCTAAATTTTACTTTCATTGGGGTAATTTTTAACTATAAAAATACCCTAATCACACTAAAATTTAAAATGAGGATACTACTACTTACCTGACTTCTGTTATGCTGTTTAAAAGGAAGCATTAATAAAAGCTATCTTCAGCAATACACATACAAAAAACCTTTTTCTGCCCCCAGGCAAATTTGACCATAACTTGTACCACAGTATAATAGTGATCTATTAGGGGAAGGAATGTTAAAATACCACACAACCTACATTGTAAGAGTTTTTATCCTTACTTTTAGGAAAACAAAGTTACAAAACACAGAATCATTCATCAAGTAAACATTGCAGGAAAACAATACAAGAAACATCAAATTAAAATAATAGAGACACTTACATATCTTGGGAATTGTTTAAAGGAATGAAACATATAGAAGCGATGAAAATAAATTATTCCAGTAGCCAGGGTATCATAGTGTCTGATGTTCTAGTTAAGGACATTAGTGAAAAACATTTCAAAATCAAAATTTTATTTAAATAGTCAACTTGGAAAATAAAAGACCTTCCATAGCAAAAGTTTAACACAGACAGGAGCTATAATTAAATATTAGAATTATAAAATAAGAATTACAAAGTTATAGGCTTTTAACAAAAGGTAAGCTTACATTTACTTCAGAAATCAATCAACTATGATTTTAATGCTAGATCACCTTGCTATTTATGTAGTCATTGGACTGAAAAGTTAAGCCTACAGATTTAATTGATAAACTTGCAGTTAAAGGAAAAATCTGCATATAGCCAAGAAAACAATGAACTAATCACCTATTTTACTGCAATAAAATTTAAAGTAGGCTTCAAAGAGATTTCTTGAGAACATATCCAAGAAGTTACCACACGATGTTGTCCAGAGTTGTAATTTAGTACCAGGAAGAGGAAGTGTGTGTGGGGAAGCTTACTCAAATAAAAAACTCTTGAGAAATAGGATACAATCCCAAACGTGTTCCTACATCAAAGATGAACCTGGCACCCTCTCGGCGGTACCGGGCTTCAGTAGCTGGATCCAGTCCTTCTAACTGTGAAGGTGTATGAGCCAAGTCTTTTTTATCCCAGTACCAGCATGGTTTTGTGTGGTCCAGGTTTGCTGAAGTTACTGAAGGGCTGGAATTTTCTTTATTCTCCTTCATTTATTGAAATAAACTTGTTCTTACTCAAAAAGTTTCCTGAGAAAGTCAGAATCCTGGGGGGAAAAGTCACAATTATTACAATTCAACATTACTTATCAAACAGCGCTATTAGACCTATTTTAGACTTGGAAATAGGGAAAGAACAACTCAGGTTCCCAAATCACTCAGTAAAGATAAATCTGACAGTAGTAGTTCCAGATTGGCGGTAGCAAGAATGTGGGGAGGGGCAGTAGTGAATGGCCTTAAACACTTGTTAGCCATTTTACCTGACCCCATTTATAGGTTTTCTCATATTTCCCACATTCCAACAGGAATCAAAAGGTTTTGAGGAAATTTTAAAAACAGCTTCTCCTAAAGAAAGGCTGAGAACCAATCCTACTCCATACCTTCTGACAGTCTACTTACTATGGGTAGGAAGAATCAATTAAATATAAAGAGCTCCAATTCAGATTAATCTAATCTTCCACTTCCCAATGATGTTAAGTCCTCAGTAGCAGAGAAATATTTTAGATTTATATAAGGCTTTTAAGTTTTCAAAGTTCTTTGACATGCATGGATTATTACGTCAGATTCCATGAACCTTATTTTGCATATAAGGATCAAATTGCATAGAATGATTTTCAAAGCCACCTACCCAGTTTGGAATATGTATACTTACTGACTTTCTCTCTAGTGTTTTCTCCATTACAGCACACAATATGTTCTAGCAGAAAAAGTCTTGGGTTCTAAGTCAGGAAATACTAATTCAGGCTAAATCACTAATTAGCTGGATTATCAATTAGCTTAGATATAAATCCCACAAGTCTAAATTTTCTCCACCGTAAAGGATTGGTGATATGATCTGTCTCTGAGGTCTCTTTCAGTTCTAAAATACTGTGAGGAAAGGAGGGTACCATCTATATTATTATTCCATCACAATGCATCCCTAAGAGCCATAATTTCTCATTACTGAAAGCTCCACATATCACTGCTACAGCTGCTCTTCTGTGACTTCCTACCCATCCATTCTGAACCCTTTTCCTTCTAGGGGAATGAAAAGCACAGCTGCAATACAAAGATCCATGGTCTAACCTTTCTGATTAAACGGATTCTTTTTTTTGTATAAGCACAAAACTGGTCAAGAGTTAGTTATCAAAGTTGCTAAGAATCCTGGGGAAGCACGGAAGGAGAGAGACCATGTTTATCTTGTCATGTCTGAGTGTCTCATTTTCTGTTAACTCTCTTTTTTCTGCGTAGGTTATTATAAAAACTTTATTTTTCAACACTTAGTGTGGATATAATTGCTGAAGATGCCTAAATCATAGAAAGTTAGGAGATGTAAAACCACTTACAGATCATTCCCATAGTCCCAACTGATTTTGTCTCTACAAATTAATTTCTCTAGAATTGTGCAAGTCATGTGTGCACTTTGGAAATGTAAAAGGACTGCCCCCAAAAGGAGACCAAGCAAATGCCCTAGTACAGTATCAGAGACTTAGCTGTACTGCTTAGTCGATTTTGCAAGTGAAATATATATCTGATGATGTTGTTATGTTGTTTTCAGTTGTGTCTGACTCTGTTGGGGTTTCCTTAGCAAAGATACTGGAGTGGTTTGCTGTTTAACTTCTCTAGCTCATTTTACAGATACAAGGAAACTAAAGTAAACAAGGTTAAGTGACTTACCTAAGCTCCCACTGCCAGGAAGTATCTGAGGTCTGAGTTGAACTCAGGAAGAGGAGTCTTCCTGCCTCCAAGCCTAGCAGTCTATCCACTGTGCTGTCAAGCTGCTCATTTGTTTGATAGCACTACTATTTTTAAAAAATAATTTATATACTTGACTATAAAAATATGTGACAAGGCAAGGCTCCTAGCTACAGAAAAGTAACTACTTCTTTGATGTTAAAACAGAAATTAAATTCATTTTTCTTTTTTTAAAAAAAGCACAATTTCAACATTCTTTTAACTTATGTTTAAGGTGAATTCCAACTGCCCACAGGATATATCTAATTCAGTAGTAACCTTACTCCTCAAATTCAACTTAAACTGAAGTCATTCTTCTTTTTCACAAATCAGCTCCTCTTACCAAATATCCTGGGACCCATGACTAGAATATGACTCTGGAAGAGTATAAGATATGTTAATAAAAAAAGAGAAGGAGTTCCTAGAATCATCGATATTAAGAAGATACACAAATTTAAGGAAATCAAGAATGAGTTGAGGGGGAGAGGAGCACATTTGGGTGAACATCAGTGGAGCCAGAAGCAAAAGTGATAGTTACCTAGTAAATACAGGCTCAATGCAGAAAGAAGGGAAATAAATAGATGTGGATATCAGGAATAGATCAAAAGTCCTGCCTAAGACAGAGGAATGACAGTAGACATGGCCAACTTCAATCATATAGATATTTGCTAGAACTATCTTTTCCCAAAAAGTGAGTACTAATAATTTGTAAGCTTTGTTGTTCAATTGTTTTCAGTTATGTTTGATTCTACGATCCCATTTGGGGTTTTCTTGGCAAAGATACTGGAGGTTTTGCCATTTCTTTCTCCAGTTCATTTACCAGAAGAGGAAACTGAGGCAAACAAGGTTCAAGTGACTTGCTCAGGGTTGGTTAATATCTCAGGCCAGATTTGAATTTAGGTCTTCATGACTCCAGGGTCAGCACTCTACCCACTGAGATACCTAAGAGCTTTAATGATAATTATATCCTTCATAAGTTCAAGTACTCAACAAGGAAAAATTCTATCATGGCCTTGATTCATACCAATAAAGATGCTGGGGGCAGAAATGTTGGGAGGCTTGGAAGAAGGTGGGCATAGTTGGATCTACCCTCCAGAATTCAAAGGTTTCACTGGAAGGTGGCATGGTATAATGGAGAGAACACTGGCTCTAGGATCAAAGAACCTAGGTTCAAAACCCACATTTATTCCTTACTGCTTTAAATGATATTAGGCCACAACCTCTGTAGGTCTCATTTTTTTACCTGTAAAATGAGGCTGGATTCAACAGACTTTGAGGTCCCTTCCACCTTTAGATCTATGAGCCTAAAAAAATAAGCAGGATACTATGTGAACAAATTCTACAAGGAAATTCAGCCCAGAAGGATATGGGGAACTGGGGAAAATGAAATCCTGAAAAGAATTTCAAAGAAAATCAAAAGGGGAAAGAGAAATGGTCTAAAAAGACTGATGAAACATACAACACACATATCGATGAACTTTTAAAGAGTATCAGAGAATAAGGAAGCTAAGGACAACAAGAAAGGTGGTTTAATTTTTTTTAAGCCCAGAGAAGAATCAAGAAAAGACAGGAATTGCTGCTTGGAGTGGATAAAATGACAATGAACACAATGAAGAAAAAAGGAGTTCTGCTTTACTCTTTAGCTTTACCAACTAGAACCATCTTGAGCTAGAAAAGAAAAATGGCTAACATAGTATTCATTATAGGTAAAGAAACAAAAAAAGAGCTCCTACCTGCTTTTTGATAAATTCTGATCACCAGGCCCATGTCAACAACATTTCAAGGAAATAAAAAAGAACTAGGAGATGTGCTAGCTCCACTGTTAGTGATTTTCAGACAAAGGTGGAGAAGAGTTGCAGGGTTGGAGAGAGGTAAATGTACTCATTTTCCAAGAAGGGAAAAGAATAGAGTCTGAAAACCACAGGCCAGTGAGCTTGACCTTGATTCCTGAAAAAATTCTGATTTTTATTTCTTAAAAGGATGGTCAGTTAAAATCTGGAAAAAAAATTGTACTCTCAAAGAGATAATAAGCTGAACTAAGAACAGTTCATACCAGGTAGCTTCAAGGCTATATGTGATCTTTTAGGTCCTCAAGTACAGCCCTTTGACTGATTTATTCTGCAAAACTTGGACTCAGTCAAAAGGCCATTCCAAGGACCTAGAAGACAATACGTGGCCTCAAAGCTGCAGGTTCCCCACCCCATTAGACTGACTTTATTTTCTTTCTGAAAAGATTACTGGACTGCTAGACTGGGGAATGCTAAAATTACAGTTTACTTAAAGAATTTCAGAAAATCTCACATTATTCTCGTGGACAAGATGGAATAATGTGAACTAAACAGGACAATAAGGCAATTTAAAAGCTGGATGAAATGGTCAGACCCAAAGAATAGTGATTAATGATTATCAACTTGGAAGAATGCAGCAGGGACCTACAATCGGCCCTATACTATTTAATATTTCTATCAATAACTTAGGTAGAAATGCATAGCTGGCAGGCTTATAAAATATGCAGATGACCCAAAGCTGTGAGGGACACTTAACATGTTGTATGATTGAGTCAAGACCGCACCCCCTCCACTCCCAAATCTTTATAGGCTAAATGCTGAATCAAATTCAAATACATGAAATTTACTAGGGACAAATAGGTTTCAAAAATCAATTTCACAAGTGTAATGTGAGATATTATCAGGAAATGGTTCAACACTATAAACAATATGATTCAGTGGTATGTGATATGGCAGTGAGAGGCCAAATATCCAGAACCAGAGAAAGTCTCCTCACAACTACGAATCAGACAATATCTTGAATGTTGTGCTCAGTTTAGCATTAATTTTACCAAGGACAAAAATAACCTGAAACACAGAGAATATGGATAATGACCAACATGGTGAAAAGCCTAAAGATTATGCTATATGCATGAATACTGGTTGAAGAAAAAGGGTATATTTATCCTGAAGAATATGTAAAAGGAACATAACAGCTATTCTGTATTTTAAGGGCTCTCACCTGGAAGGCAGATTAAACTTATTCAGCTTGAGTGCAGAAGACAGAGCTAGGAACATGAGAGTGGATGTTATGGAGGAGGACATTTTAGCATGATTTAAGGAAAAACTTCCTGATCACAGATACCCCAAAGCAGAAAATACCCCTCTCAGAGACAACTGGTTCACTACTACTAGAGATTTTTAAGCAATAATCAGATAATCACTACTTGGGGGTATATTCAATAGCTACACAAACAAGCATTTATTATGTATGTACCAAATACTGTGTTAGGCAATGGGGATACACGAAAGATGAAAAAGATCCCTACTAGCAAGAAACTTACATTCTAAAGGTGGAGATAAGTACAGGCAATTCTGCTATAATACAACCTATGTGTTCCTAAAAATTACCAAGTTATGCAAAATAGAAACCAAAGGGCTTATAGGGAAAATAAGATTAGGAATACAGCATTCAAATTCAGTCCCAGGGGACACAGCAGCTTCAACATGAGGAACCACAGTGTGGGAGCTGCATAACCAACAAAATTGAAGCAAGATATCTCCTTTTCCCACAGGCTCCACAACATGTCAGCAGCACCCCATTATGTCTACAGAGGTCACCTCCCCACCTCCAACCATTCATACTGTGACACTATGGTGCAGTTTTCTTACATGTTCTACTCTGAAACAGAACTCGAATTATCAATGAAACATTTTTAAAAATGCAGAGAAGTTCACACAAGCAGCACAACACTGGAAGTAACATTTGTATTTCTTAGATACTTTTAAAAAAGTAAGCTATATGCCATGGAGATTCATGGTTTTACATATAAGCCTTTTTTCCCCTATTCTTTGAATATGTAAAATTTTTCTTGTTGGTGAGTACTTTAAATTCAGGAAAAAATGTAAAAAAAAAGATTTGCTATTTTCACTTTATTTTCTCTATACTTTATACTAGACTATGTATCGTAAAAGGGCTTTTAGATGGCATAGTAGATGGAACATTGGTTTTGGAATCAGGAAGACTCATCTTCTTGAGTTCAAATACGGCCTCAGATACTTACTAGCTATATGACCGTGGGAAAATCACTTAATCCCTGGTTGCCTCAGTTTCCTCATCTCTAAAATGAACTGAAGAAAATAGTAAAAACTACTCCAGCATCTTTGCTAAGAAAACACCAAATGAGGTCACAGTTGGACATAACAAATAACTGAACATATACCCTCAAACCTGGCTTATTATAATCTCCTAATTGGTATCCTTGCTTTCATACAATCCAATTTAAAAAACAAAAACAAAAAATGAAACCCTTGTTCCCTCAAAAGTAATTTCAGACAGGGAACAAGATTAATCAAACTCATTTATAAGATATAAGATTACATAAGCACATTGAGCTCTCTGATTCCATTAATTAGTGGCAAAGCAACGGGAATGGATTAGTTTGAGGACTAGCCTGTTTGACTGGAGAGATAAATCACTGGAAAGTTAGGTGAATGATGAATATTTTTGCCTGCAGCAACTCATGAAACCATTTGCTAAGATGACAATGTGGAACTTGCCCCCAAATGACTAAACTTTACATACCCTTTGACTGAGTCATACCACCAATAAGCCTATATCCTAAAAAAATTAGAAGAGGAAAAGTACCTACATGTACAAAAATATTTATGGAAGGTCTTTTCATGGTAGTCAAAAATTTGAAAGGCAGGGAGTATCTTCCTTTTAGGGAACAGTTAAATAAATTGTGGTAGATGAATATGATGCCACAAGAAATGAAAGGTTTCAGGAGAACAGAAAAGATCTTTATAAAACGACACAGCGAAGTAAAGTAATGAAAAACAATTTTGAAAGACTTTAGAAGAACTATGATCAATGTAATGATAAACCATAAATCCAAAAGAATATAGATGAAACACATTGCTCACCACTCGAGAGAAAGGTGATAAAATAATATGCAGAAAGAGACATATATTTTCAGACACAGCCAATGTGGAAATGTGTTTTCCAGGCCATGCCTTAGGTTTCGAGGACTTTATTTTCTCTAGAATAGATCTGTTCAAGAGAAGGGAGAGGAAGGAAGGAACAGGTTAATGAAAAAAAAAATTTTTTAAATGTCTCTCAGATTCATTACTTACATTCCATTTTTCCTCTCAAGCCAGTCTACACTGTACTCCAAATCTGTATTATTATATGAGTCGTACAGTGTCAATCAATAATCCAAAGTCTTCCGAAATATCTGGCTATCCTTAGGAAAGTTCTGTAACAGTCTTGAACTTGAAACAAGCAACACAGCATCATATACAAACTAAAGCATGTGGAAGATGAACTTTGTGATAGACATCACTATGGCAGTGACTCTTTTTCTGCCTCAACTGATGTTGATAATCAGAAGATCTAAATAATTATCTATTTTATTGTACCTATCAGTTAAAACCCCCAGGCTTTCATGAAGGTATCAAGTGAGATGGTATAAAAGCAAGAAGTAAACAGGGTTTAGGACAGAGCCTTGCGAATACCCAGTTAAGAAAGGTAATATGTATGATGATCCAGCAAATGAAATTGAGTTGCCAGAAAGGTATATGGCAAATGAGTAGAAAGTAGCGTCATGAAAGCCTAGTGTTATATATAGTACTAAATATGCTACTATAAACTCTATTTCCAAAATATTGAAACAATAAAATTGTGGCATATGAATTTAATGATTATTGCACGGTAGGGAAAATATACGACCAATTACTGAGGAAAAGACCAAATATAATTATAGTATATGAATGTAACAGAATAATACTGTGTTTAAAAGACAAATGTGAAGATTAAAAGCCAAATTAAGAGAATAAGTACAGGGACTATGTCAATGAAGGCAACATCAAAAAAAACTCATGGGTAATACAACTAATGCTTGTAATACAACTTGGTGCTACCTTATTGATGAAAAACTGTTCACATAGGTGGCATTCTTGGCAATGGAAAAATATTGGAAATTATGTGTCTAATAACTAAAAAGTGAATTAAATTACTATTACACTGTAGGTAATGACTAATATAGAAAATATATGATATGATACAGAATAAAAAAAAGCAGAACCAAAAGAACAAGACAAAGGTTGGTCATTTTCATCTGCTGTCCCCCACGCCTGGATTCTGTCCTGTCTACCCTGCCCTCTGGCTTATTTCAGGTCTCAGTTAAAATTACATCTTCTAAGAAAAACCTTTTCTGCTTCCCTTTAATGCAAGTACTTTTCCTCTGATGAAGACCTTCAAATCGTCCTGTATATACATGGTTTTGTATGTACTGTTTATATGTTGCCTATGCCATTAGACTTTTGCTTTTCTTGGTATCTTTAGCTTTTAGTACTTGTGTCTGCCACAGAGTAGGCACTTAATAAATTCTTACTAACTTGACCCATATATCCAATTAGTTGTTAAATTCTGTCATTTCCCTCACCACAACAACTCTCATCCATGAGCCTGTGTTTCCACAGCCACTACCTTAGTTCAGGCCTTCATTACCTCACATCTGGACTACTGCTAATAACCTTCTAATTGTTCTCTCTGCCTCAAGTCTTTTCCCTACTTCAATCCATTCTCTCTCCTTTCAGCTGTCGAAGCAATTTTTACTAAAGCAGAGGTCTGATGACAGCTTCAATAAACTCCAATGGTTTGTTACTACTTCAAATATAAATGCCTATTTAGTATTTAAAATTTGCCCACAATCTGATTCCTTCTTCTATCGTTCCAGTTTTCTTACACAATATTCCCTTTCACTCACTCTAAAGTCCAGTTATACTGGCTTATTTTTGCTGTTCCTCATAAACAACAATCCATTTGCCATTCCTGTACCTTTCAAGAGCTGTTCCTCTTACCTACCTCTTAGAATCCCTGGCTTCAAGTCTCAGTTCAAATGCTGCCATCTGCATTAAACACTGTCCAGTCTCCCCCCTGCCTTCTCTTCTGAAGTTACCTTATCTGTGTGTCACATATATGGCTACGTACAGACTTGCTGTCTCCCCCGTTTGACTACAAGTACCTAGAGTAAGTGTGTATAACGTGTGTGTACCTAATGACAAGTTTGAGTCGCAATCAAAAAACGTTGTACAAAGTTTCATTAAAGATTTTCTTAAGGATTAAGGAATCCAACACTCTCATTCTACATGCAGGTAAATTGAGCTCCAGAGAAGGGAAGTGCCTATACAAGGATGTGTATGATGAGAGGGTGGAAAGGAATAAAATCCAGGTCCTCCAACTCCTAACCCAGCACCGAATATTAATTTCTCTCTTCCAGAGTATTTTTTTAATCAAGAAAAAAGACCACCGCCGCAAATACAAGGAACCTTCTTGTCTGTTATTTTCTCAAGAAAGAGGATGACTTAGCTGAAGCTGTGTTGAACTGGCCAAGGTTGTAACTCATCATGCTGTCTGACCAGAGAAATTTAAGAACTTATGGTCAATCCTTGAAAACCCTTCCCTATCATTTGGATAAATTATTCTTCTAGGCGAAACCAAACCAAACCCCAAGGCACCGTTTAAAAAATAAACAAACCCCCGCCCCCCAACCCCAAACATTTAGTTCTGTAAAGAATCGCCCTTGACTGAGGGGATCGGCGAGAATTCCCCAGGAGTGTATCTTAGGGATTACTCACCCCGCTGGGCCTAGCCCGGGGCTCGGGACTCCGGGAAAAGCACGAGCTGGGGCAGGCTTGGGGAGAGCGGGGAAGCTGCCAGATCCCGCCCCGAAGCCGACCCCGGCCGCCTTGGGGCTTCCCCAGGTCCGCGCCTCCGGCGGGAGGCCCCCCCCCGCTCCCCGCGGTCACTCTTCCTCCTCCAAAACGTCTTCCATCTCAGGGAGAGGAGGCGCCCCGGCCCCGAGGGTCTCCAGGAAGCCAAGCCCGGGCCCTTCTCTCTCAGAGGTGTCGGCGCGCCCCGAGCCCACACCCGAGGCCCGCTCTTTTTACCAACCGAACCGCGCCGCACAGGCCGAGCCCGCGTCTTCCCCGTTAACTGTTATCAGGGCTCTGCCGTTGCTGGACTGGGGAGGCGCCCTCACTGCCGCCCCCAACACGCGGGCACGCGGGGCTCCAGGTCCCGCGCGACGCTTTCTCCCACCCGCACTCACCCGCCACCTCACGAAGTCCTACTTAGCGACGTCTCTCATCGCTGACGGCGGCCATTTTGGACGCGGGGCGCTAGGGAGCAGACGTCATTACGCGGCGTCCTCTATTAGGGGAACGTGAAAAGCGGAGGAGGCAGAAGAAGAGGAGGCGGAAAGGACTGGGATAGAGGGGCAGGGCGAAGAACACACCTTTTACCCAATCAGAAGGGAGAAGAAGGCTTAAAAAGGAAAGAGCTGAGGCTTGGGGCGGAGCGATGCTAAGTGGGTTTGGTAGTGTTAGAGGAGGAGTAAAAAAGCTTAACGGTCCCGCCCCTCTCTTGGAAGATGAGATTTTGGGACCAACCTAGCCTGCTAACGGAACCCCGAGCGTCAGGGGCGTGACCAGGCACGGCAGTTCACCAATTAAATGGCCGAAGGGGCCAGTGCAAGGGTCCTTTTCCTCCAGTCGCTCTTATGGAGTTGGCGAGGGCTTAGCCAGCTATCCAGGCCTCCGGGAGCCTACCGGCTCAAAGGGCTGGGGAGAGAACGGTTGGAGTGACAGCTGGATGGCGTGGGGGGATGAGGGAGGTGCAACCGACCAATGAGCTCCAGCTGGGCCGCTCCCGCGCCTCGCGGGAGGGGGGGGGGCTGGGGGGGGGAGCTCCGTCGACCAATGAGCGGCGGGGGTGGTGGTCAGGGGGTGGGGCTCCCGGGGGGCTGGAGGAGCGGGGTTGGGTGTGTGGCTGCAGCGCTCTCTCGGCTGCCTCCGCCCCCGGCCTCCCCCGCCTCCCCGGCCGCCGCCGCGTCCGCGGGGTTGGTTGAGGCGGACTGTGGGGTGCTGACTGAAGTGGAGGCGCCGCTGCCGCCGCCGCTGTTGCTGTTGCTGTTGCTGCCGCCGCTGCCGCTACCGTAGCCCCCGCCTCCGCCGCCGCGGGAAGGAGAGGAGACGAAAGGTGAGCGGTGTGGGTGGCAGCGTGTGGTGGCAGCCCCCGCCCCACGAGTCGAGGAGGGAAGCCCGGTTGCCCTCTCGGCCCCTGGAGCCGGGATTCGGTCATTCCCGCGCCACCCTGCCCTTCGGCCCTGCGCCTCCCACTGCCTCCCCTGGCCTGTCTTCTCTCGGGCCGAGCGCGAAGGGCGCTGCCCCCGGGGACGGGTCCCTGCGTCCCCTGCTCTCGGAGACGGGCGGTCTGGGGGAGGGGGAGGCGGGGAATGGCCGCTCGGCCCCCTCTGCTCTGACTGCTCCTGGGGAGGGGGCTTGGGGGGAGAACGAAGAGAGCCTCGTTTCTCGTTCCTGCGCTTCCTTCTCTGTGGCGCTGTGGCTGTCCTCCCACCTCTGTGTCACCATGTGTCTGTCCCCACGTCACGGCGTGTGCTGGTCTCTTCCTCCGTCACCTTGGGCTATTTTCTCTCCCTCTTCGTCCCCCCGCGCCGTGTCGGCCCCCTCAAATTACCCCCACCCCCTGTCACGGTGTCGGCCTCTCTTTCCCCCCCTACCTCCACCCCCGTCACGGTGTCTGGCCCCACATGTGTTTGTCTCCAACCCCTCCTCACCTCGTCTGTCTGTCTCTCCCTCTTACCTTCCAGTCTGTCTTCTCTCCCCTCCCCCCACATCGTATTTCTAGCTCCCTCAACCTGTGGATCTCCATTCCCCCTCACCCTGTCGGGCTCTACTCCTGCTCCCCCTCCCCAACATCCACCCTGTGGGCCTGTCTGTTTCCTGTCTGTGTCATCGTGTGTTCTGTCACTGTCTGTGTCTTGTCCCCCTTTCTTTCAGGTCACTGCTTGTGTCACTGCGTGTGTCTCCGTTTTTTCTTCCCGATTTTTCCCTGGGTCCCTATGTATGTGTTGCTCCCCCTTCCTCTGGGACCCTCTTGTGTCAAAATACCTCATTTTGGGTAGAGCCAACTTATTTTCTTTCTTCTCCTACTGGTCTTCCTTGTGCTACTCCTGGGAGTAAAATCTAAGGCCTAACCCTAGATTTCATACTCCATCCGCACCCCCCCTCCCCAACTGTTTCCTTATTGTGTTTCAGTGGAAGTAGCACTGTTTCCTTCCTTTGTCTCAATACCAACTCTTTAGTAAGAAAGGAAAATAATAGCATTTTCTCGTCTACTAGTTCCTACTACTTTAAACAAGGCTCTTAGAGGAATGTTCTCTTTCCTCCCCACTAAGTCTTTTCAGCTAAAGGAAAGTGGTAGAAAATATGTCCTATTTTTTCTTAGATGCAAGTCTTTTTATTCCATAGGTATGTGCTTACTGGGAAGGAAAATAATTTACTTGATTATGGTAAGAGTTTACCTTGGATTTAGCAATGTGACCCTGGGCTTAGACATCCATCCTCATCTATAAAGCGAGGGGGACCTGGACTGTGACCTCCAAGATCCCTTCTAGCTCTAAAACTATGAATCTATTTCCTACCCTCTTAATCTTACTGCTTCACTCAGTGCTGTCTGCTTCCTCAAATTTATCCCTTGGTAGAAAGGAGTAGCTATTGATTTGTGAGTCCTCACCCCCTCCACTCCTAATCAGAAAACACCTTAGTGAGATATGTGAATATTTTTCTGTTTCATATTTGTATTTCCTCAAATTTCTGAGCATGATCTAGAAACTTAATGCAAAGTGAATGATTTTAGTGGAACAACTTCACTGTCATCCCTCCTACTAATTAGTGATTTTTTTTTGGTTTTTAAATGAAAACACATTTATGTGATTCCTTTCATGTTCTTTTTTTTTTTAATGAAGTCCTCCTATAAGGGTTTATTTTTAAAAAGAGGAATCTGTACCCATATTTTCCCGAAACTTTTGATCAGAAATGACAATTTTAGTATTTGAAAAGCAAAGTGAGTTAGTTGTCAGTAACTTATCCTTAGTATTTTATATATCTAATTGATACAGATGCTCCCTCCAGTGGTACAGGTTGCAATTCATCCACACCTTCTCATTCTGTGTGACTTTTGTCTGTGTTCTGTATATGCTCTATGAGGGAGTCCACTAGCTTACAGGGACCTTCTGTAGGTACTTTGACCATATATGAGTACCAAAAACAGCGGCCCAACTGTTATTCATCACTATTGATATATGATTAATTCCTCTCTTTTTCTAATTGTACCTCAGTTGATATCTTTTGTGCTGCTTGTTCATTAGAAATGTGCTGCAGTTTATTGATGTCCACCATGCTTTGTGCTGACTTTTGGCATGCCTTCAGAGATTGTGGTATTCCTTGATTCATATCTGTAAAGTATCACCAAAAGACTATTAGCATATAAAAAGTTGTTTTTGTTTTATTAAGAAAGTTGGAGTTGTTAAAAAGCACCTTTAATCTTTCTCACATTTCATTCCGCCTTCTTTTTTACCTTAGTTGTGGCTGTATGTGTACATAGGTAGTGGGTAAGTACTTCAAATTAGTACTAAATAGCCTGGTGAAGTACTCCAATTTTCTGAAGTTCTTTTTCTTTGTAAAGAAGGTTGAGTTAGAATAGGGTTTTTCAAAGAACATTTTTTTCAGGGAACTACCCAGAGTATATAATTCATTAACAAACTTTTCAGGTTACCCTAGTGAACCCTCTGTAGTGCCCTCTTTCCCCCTCTTTTTTTTTTGTCTTCTCCATTTCATTCTCTGATCCCAATTTAAAATTGTTAATCCAGTTCTTTACTGAAATGATAATCTAAACTGGAAAAAGAAAGATATATACTATACTTTTCCTTTCTCAAAAAATTTTGTTATGCTTATCTTTTATTGGTTTTTTGTGTCAGTAATTTGTGATGGAAGGGGGATATATATGATATGAATAGTTTGCTAATTTCAGTTAATAAAATGTCAGCATCTATCATTCTTTTAGCATTAGATTTCTCGTGCCTTTCTGTTGTCAATGACATTTAGACCAGTCTGAAATTATGACCAATATTACATTTTAGTGGTAACTGGAAAGTAAAGAGAAATGTTTGGAGGTTCTATATAAGGAGGCTTTTTCTTGCTTATATCTAACCAATGGTATGTAAAAATTCTACTTCTTAACATCTAAGTCTGAGGTGTGATGAGTAACTCCATGCCTTTATCTTTAAAGCATCTTGTCTTTTAATTGGAGGATCATGAGGTTTAACTAAAAGAGTTACATTTAACCAACCTCTTAACAGCAAATACTACCATAAGTGTTTGCTAAATATGAGTCAGTCTATGCGATCTACATCCTATCTTATAGCTTCCTTGAATTACTTTTTATTAGATAGGATCTTCATATGAAAAAGTGTCATACCAAGTCAAGAAACTTTTATTTAGTGCCTGCTATGTTCTAGGGTACAAAAAAAAAGTGAAAAGCAATACTTGCCTTCAAGGACCTCACAGTCTAACCAGAAAGACAACATGCAAACAACTTTGTTCAAAAAAGATACATGAATAAATTGGATATATCTCAGAGAGAAGACTTAAAGATTGTGGAGGACTGGGAAAGGTTTCTTGAAGAAGGTAGAACTTTAGCTGAGATGTGAAGGAAACCAGGGAAGCCAGGAAATGAAGATGGAGAAAATTCTAGGCATGGGAAATAGACAGTAAAAACACTGGGTCTTGCAGGTTGAACCAGGAGGCTGTTCTCTGATGTCTAGGTTTGTGAGTCTTTTTTCCCAAGTGTTTGCTTTACTATCTTTTAATAGAAAGTCTTTCAGTTTCAAAAACTGACTGGGTCAGCTCTAGCTCCTCTGTAAGGTGTCTGTCTGTGGGTGGCAGGAGGAAGTTTAAAGTAAAAGGTCCTTTTATTCTGTTAAGCCCAGACCTGTGATTTCCCCTGGTATAGGGAACTCCCTTTGAGACAGTCTCCACCAATGTAGGTCAGCCAGTGCTCTGAAATTTATAGTCTTACCCTTGAGAAGAAGGACTAGACAACTTCCTTCCCAGCTCTAGAACTGTGAACTGACCTCAAAGTAATTGAGAAGTTAAGAGTTAAATGGCTAGCAAGTGTCTGAAGCTGGACCTGGGTCTTCCTGACTGAATCATGCTCTTTACCTCCTGTACCATACTGTAGCCTATCACTCCCACTTGTATTAACTACTTAAATCCAGGTATATTTTGCCCCGTATTAGAATTATGAATAATTTTGCTAATTTTTGCATAAGCATATTGCACTAATTAACTTTTTTTCATTTTTGCCTGCTATGAAATCTGATGCTTTTCTAGCAAAATAGCTACTTCTGATGTGTATTAAACCAGGAGAGCCAGCAAATCTTGCATTAATTTCTATAGAGAAACTTATTTCAACTGATTGCTTATTTTCTTGGGCCAGAGAGTGGGTACATGAGAGAGAATCAATATGCCAATTGGTGAACAAGTATTGAACACTTATTATGTGTTCACGAATATAAATGTTCATTTTTCATAAGTATTCATTACTTTGCTTAGAGAGCCTCTGAGCCTGGAAGCCTTAAGTTTAAGTTTACCAACTGACTAGTACTATGTGTTGCCCTGGGCAGGTTACTTTCACTTCTCTGTTCTCTAGCAGGCAACTCTCCAAGACTTAAGTTGCCAATTAGGTGCTACTTGCATTGATAGTGGGAATTTCCTGACCTATACCAAATGAAATCACATGTCCATCTCCTATCCTTGTCACTATTTAATATTTCTCTGTTTCTTTAGTAGAAAAGTTAGCAACAGTTTTGTTTTCGTAATAAATGGATTTTGAAGACCTGTTAAAAATGTGCCTTCCTTTTGGACTTAGGAGGTCCCACACAGAAGAATAAATTTATATTATTTCCTCTGCTTTCATCACATTGTTACTTTCTTGTTTCTAAACAGAGTTTATGTTCATTTATACTTAATATTGGAGGTGCATTTTATTATTTGTGTAAATGTGAGTTCTAGACCAGTAACACCTTGCTTTTTATATTTTTAAAGTTATACTTTGACTTTTTTGTTACATTTATTGATGTAGAATAAGTATATTCAGTTCAAGAAACATTTATTTGCCTACCAAGTGCAGAGCTCTATGGCTTATTATTTGAAAGGATCTCTGAATTGGTTTTCTTTATGTTTTTATATTTCTCCTTGCCATATAGATGTAAAAATGTGCCAAAAATGCAACAAAATTTGAAAAACTTAGTTAAAATCAATAGAAAAATATTTTTTTAATATGCAGTTACAATCTAAATTCAAAGCAGTTAGAATTTTTTTTCCTTTTTGTTCTCTCAAGTTTTGAAAAAAATTGACTGCCTAAATGAAAAGAACCCACTATGTTTAAAGCCAAATGTCTTCTTTTTAAACCTCCCAATATTCTACATTGAAAGATATGTGGTTATCCAAATCATATTTCCATTTGGTGGAAAAGCTTTGTTAGCATTTTGGTATAGTAGAAAGAATCTTGACCTTAGATTTTGGAAAGATGTGGGTATAATATTTAACTATGTGACTGTTTATTTAACTATAAACTTTTCTTAGCTTCAATTTCCTCATTAAAATTCATGTAAAATTGGAATTATCCTTCCCATGTCACAGAATTGTTCTGGGGAAAATACTTGGTAAACTTTAAAACATTAAGTAAATGTGAGTTTATTATTATTTTTTTGTCCCCACTTGTGATTTCTTCAATGATCAGGTTGATCTAGGTCAGTGGTTCTCAATTTTTTTGATTTCAGGACCCCTTTACACTTTTATTTATTTATTTTTTATTTATTTATTTATTTAGCTTTTTACATTCATTTTCACAAATTTTTGGGTTCCAAATTTTCTCCCCTTTTCTCCCCTCCCCCCACCCCAATACCCCAAGCAATCTAATTTTCCCTATCTTCAATCTGTCCTCTCTTCTGTCATCCCTCCCTTCCCTTGTCTCTATCTTCTCTTTTCTCCTGTAGGGCCAGATGACTTTCTATTCCTCATTAACTGTATGTCTTCTTTCCTAGTTGCAACAACAATACTAAACAATTGTTCCTGAAACTTTGAGTTCCAAATTCTCCCCATCCTTCCCTCCCCATCCATTCCCTTTGGTACGGCAGGCAATTCATTATAGGCCATATCTGTGTAGCTTTGCAAGTGACCTTCCTGATAGTCGTGTTGTGTAAGACTAACTGAATTGCCATCCCTCTTAACCTGCCCCTCATTGTTTCTCTTCTGTCCTTTGATCCTGTCCCTCCCCAAGTGTTGACTTTCAATTACTCCCTCCTCCCTTTGCCCTCCCTTCCATCATCCCCCCCCCAATATCTCCTTCTCCCCCGCTTTCTTATACTGTAAGATAGGTTTTCATACCAAAATGAGTGTGCATTTCACTCCTTCGTTTAGTCAAATGTGATGAGGGTAAACTTTTGTTTGTTTGTTTGTTTGTTTGTTTGTTTTTCCCTCAGCTGTCCTCTTTTTCCCTCCACTAAAAATATCTCCTACTTGCCTCTTAAATGACATATAGTTACCCCCTTCCATTTCCCCCTCTTTCCTCTCACTACATTTCTCTCTCACCATTTACCTTAATTTCTTTTAAGGCATGGTCCCATCCTATTCAGTTCAATCTGTGCTCTCTGTCTCTGCATGTGAATGCATGTGTGTATGTGTGTGCATGCGTGTACATGTGTATGTGTGATCCCACCAACCACCCAGATACTGAAAAGTTTTAAGAGTTAGAAATATTGTCCTTCCCTGTATGAATGCAAACAGTTCGTTTCTGGTAAGTCCCTTAATACTTCTCCTTGCTGTTTACTTTTGCATGCTTCCTCTCATTCTTGTGTTTGAAAGTCAAATTTTCTTTTCAGCTCTGGTCTTTTCATTAAGAATGATTGAAAGTCCTCTGTTTCATTGAAAGACCATATTTTCCCTTGAAGTATTATACTCAGTTTAGCTGGGTAGGTGATTCTTGGTTTCAGTCCTAGTTCCTTTGCCTTTTGGAATATCCTATTCCACGCCCTTCGATCCCTTAATGTAGAAGCTGCTAGATCTTGGGTTATCCTGATTGTATTTCCACAGTACTGGAATTGTTTGTTTCTGGCTGCTTGCAAGATTTTTTCCTTGAGCTGGGAGTTCTGGAATTTGGCCACAATGTTCCTAGGAGTTTCTCTTTTTGGATCTCTTTCAGGTGGTGATCGATGGATTCTTTCAATACTTATTTTGCCCTCTGGTCCTAGAATGTCAGGGCAATTTTCCTTGATAATTTCATGCAAGACGATGTCTAGGCTCTTTTTTTGATCATGGCTTTCAGGAAGTCCCATAATTTTTAAGTTGTCTCTCCTTGATCTGTTTTCCAGGTCAGTTGTTTTTCCCATGAGATATTTCACATTCTCTTCCATTTTATCATTCTTTTGGTTTTGTTTGGTGATTTCTTGGTTTCTCATAAAGTCATTAGACTCCATCTGTTCCATTCTAATTTTGAGAGAACTATTAAATTCAGTGAGCTTTTGAGCCTCTTTTTCCATTTGGCTCATTCTGCTTTTGAATGCATTCTTCTCCTCATTGGCTTTTTGAACCTCTTTTGCCAATTGAGTGAGCCTATTTTTCAAGGTGTTAATTTCCTCAGCATTTTTTTGGGACTCCTTTACCAAGATATTGACCTTTTTTTCATACTCTTCTTGCATCTTTGTCATTTCTCTTCCCAGTCTTTCCTCCACCTGTCTAGCTTGCTTTTCAAAATCCTTTTTAAGCTCTTCCAAGGCCTGAGCCCACCCAACACCCCCCTGGGGTGTCTGGGGTACTGAGGCCCCGCCCTCCACATCTTTCCCTGATGGGAAAAATACGTCCTCGTCCTCCCCATCAGATCCGAAGGTCGGAATCATTTGCATTTGTTGGAAAAAACTCTCTAAAGTCTTATTTTTCTTTCCCTTTCTAGGCATTTTCCCAGCCAGTTACTTGACTTCTGAGATCCTTTCCACCTCCGCCTGGATCCGCCCAGCTAGTACTTGGCCTCTGAGATTCAAATGCGCTTTCCCGCGGCAAGCTTTAGTTCTGGCGCAGGGTGGGGGCAGGGCCGCCTCTTAAGTTGGGCCCTCAGGGGCTTTCTGAAGAGACTTTCAGGAACGGAGAGAGTGGGGGCGGGGTGGGGGGCCCCGCCTGCTGTGCTCAGCTCCCTTGGGGGTTTTATTCAGAGGCGTTCAGCAGTAGAGCAGGGTGGGGGCAGGGCCGTCTCCCCTGCTCGGCTCCCTCAGGTTGGAAAGACCTTCAGTATTGAAGATCCTACCTGCTGCTGGGGGATTCCTGAGTCCCGGCCGTTGCCGCCTCAGCCGCCCGCCCACGCCTCTGCCTCCGCCGCTTCCTGCCCCCGTCTCTGCCTCCGCCGCTTCCTGCCCCGTCTCTACCGCCGCCACTTCCTCCCGAGGGGGCCCGCTCCCCTCCCCTAGCGCAGGCTTCTTTTTAACTGACCTTTAGCTTCTGTGGGCAGAGGGACTTTCCCGGCTGCTGGAGATTCTCCCGGAGCTTTCCTCTCTGAAGTCTGCTCAGGTCAGCTTCTCTGGGTCGCGGCCAGGGGTGTGGGTGGGGTCCGCTTTCCGGAGTGCGATGGACCCCGGGGACGGCTCTCCAGGGTTCAGTGGAACGGAAATCTCTTCCCCTACGTTTGTGCACCCCCTGCAGAGATTCAGAATTTATGGGGCTCTCCTTTTACCTCAATTCCATGGGTTGTGGGCTCGGAGCTCGTGAATGTGCGTCCTTCTACTCCGCCATCTTGGCTCCGCCCTTCCCCTTTACACTTTTAAAAGTTAATGAAGACTTCATTAACCCCCTCCCCAAAGACCTTCTGTTTATGTGGCTATATCCAGGAGTATGCTATTAAACATTTAACAACTGGCTCTCTGAGGAAGATAAACGTACACACACAGCTCACAAGTTTAATCTGTGTTATTAATATTTTTTCCCTCACTGTCTTATGTGTAGACTATCACCAAAACAACAAATAGGTTATTTCTAAGATTAAATAAATACTCATACTAAAAATTTAACAATTGGCAAAGTTGGTACAAGCTGGATGTAGCACACCTCTGATTGTATTTATCAATATTTGCTGTATTAGAAATTATAATTCTTAGTATTATTATGAAAAAAAAGTCTTGACCTTTTGGACCCCCAGAGAGGGTCTCAGAAATCCCTGGAGTTCTCAGGCCATACTTAAGAACCATTGTTCTAGGATGAAAAGAAGATATATAGTAATAGAAACAACAACAATAATAGCATTTATTTAGTACTTCATGGGTAGTAAAGCCCTTTACATGTAACACTGTGAGCCTCACAGTAACCCTGGAAAAGAGGTGCTGTTATCCCCATCGCACAGAGGAAGACTTGTCTGGGGTCACATGTGAGAGAGTATTAAAACTCAGGTCTTCCTGATTCCAGGCTTAGGACTCATATCTACTGTGTGACTTAGCTGTCTCTGTGGTAGAGGTGCCAATTCAAAAAGTAATGAAATAGAGGGGAAATTTACCAAAATCAGACATAAAGAAATAGAAAATTTAGAGGAGTTATCAATTTCCCCTGCTTTAGAAAATTCAATAAGAATGTACGTGTAGAACCCATGTAAGATTGCATGCTGTCTTGGGGAGGGAAGGGGAGAAAATTTAAGACTTATGGAAGTGATTATAGAAAACTGAAAACAAATTTTAAAAAAATTAAAAAAAATAAACCAACAGCCCAGAGGTACCAAAAAAAAAAGAAAAAGAAAAAGAAAGAAAATTCAGCAAGACTGAATTTATGTTCTTTAAACTTCTCTAATTAAAGAGTGAACATTCTAGGTGTCACCGTTATTAGACTTTTTGTTTTTCTCCCCTTTCTAATCACATATTTGAAATTTTAGTCTTTGAAATAGCTGTTAACATAGTTTTGTGATTCAGCCTTGATTGAGGATCTTGATATCCATGTAGAACTACTAAACAACTAAAGACTATAGGAATACAGTTTTTAAATATATTTTCACTAAAAACAGTCAGTCAATAAGCATTTATTAAGTGCCTGCTATGTGCCAGGCACTCTGTTAAGTTCTGGTGATGCAAAGGCAAAAGACAATTCTTTTCCTCAAGAAACAGTCTAACAATGATTCAGTTTACAGTAAAAAAAAATGAAGTATCCATTGTCCCCTAATTTATTTTAAATAATTCAATTTTTAAAAATCTGAATTACATGCAGCATTTGAGTAATATATTTATATTTCGCTGGTTAAAATAAGATGTACAGCTACAGTAAATAATATACATTTCAGGTAGGAGAAATTATGACCTATATTGTATGACTTTCTTATCAATGTTATCTTTTTAAAAAGTTAAATAGTAAAGAAACATAACAAATATTATCATAGACTTATCACATTTGCTGAAGTGACCAGTGGCTTTTTCATACCGTTTCAAGTGCTTATCTATTGTGTACCATTGATAATTGATTTCCATCTTTCTAAGTGTGTTTAGAAATAGAAGATATTCTTTGGGATCCTGAAGAACCAAATAACATTGCTATTTTCTCTTAAGTATGAAATAATACAACTCAATTTAGGTTAAATTTTTCAAAAATCTAAAACATTTTTACTTTTCATGCATAACACATTTTACTATTTAACTGTAATTTCACTTTGTCTACCTCTTTCTCATGCCTTATTTTGTAAACTAATAATGTCAAAGTTCCCACCTAAAAGATAGTTGCAGTAGATTTCTCTAATGATATTCCTTTTGTTTTCAAATGTCATATATGAAATAAACTGAATTTTTATACAAAAAAAAAAAGAAAATCTAACAGGGGAGATAACAAGCTATGTAGTGGATAAATAGGAAATCATTTACAGAAGAAAGGCACTAAAATTCAGAGGGATTAGAAAAGACTTCCTGTACCAAAGGGAATTTTAGTTGGGATTTGAAGGAAGCCAAGGGAGGGAAATGAGAGAGGGCTTTCCAGAGAAAATGCCAGGATCTGAGAGATAGAGTGTCTTGTTCTTGGAACAAGGAAGTCAGTTACTGGATCAAAGGGTACATATGTTGGGGGATAAGGTTTAAGAAGACTGGAAAGGTGATGAAGTGCTATGTTACATAGGGCTTTGAAAACCAAACAGGATTTTGTAATTGATCTGGAGGTGATAGGGAGCCGCTGGAGTTGAATATTGAGTATGAAGGTGACATGGTTGGACCTGTACTGGATTCTCTAAATTTGTGCATCCTGTGTTATTTTTGAGCACTTTCAATTTTGCTTTGCTCACAGAGCACAACGCCCTCTCTGATGTGGGCACGCCATGCTAAGTGGTCTTGTGCCAGTGTTTCCCATGTCACACAATCAATTCCAGAGTTCTTAAGATAGACCTTGAGAGTGTTCTTGTATAACTTCTTCTGACCACCATGTGAGCACTTGTCCTCTGTGAGTTCTCCATAAAAGTCTTTTTTGGCAAGTGTGTATTTGCGTTCAAAAACTTGAACATCCTATTAGCTGCGCTCTCTGAAGAAGTGTTTAATGCTTGGCAGTATAGTTTGAGAAAGGACCACTACCAAGTGGTCTTCAGAATCTTCCTAAGACAATTCAAATGGAAACGATTCAGTTTCCTGGCATGGTGCTGGTGTACTTGTGCAGGTTTCACAGTCATACACACAGATAATGAAATGGATGCAAGCATTGACAGAGCTTGCTCAGGGTTTGGGAGGCTCTGAAGGAAGGAAGGAAGGAAAGTATGGGAGAGAAGAGGTATTAAACAATCAAAATCAAAGTCTACTGAGCCATTGTGCTGACCTCATTTATATGCCTAAGTGAACCCTTGTTGTATGCTCTAGCCTATTTGCATATACATTATATTTCTCCATTGCCCTTTCAACTGCAATTTAAGTCATTCTGAAGGTCATAGTAACTTTCATTTTGACTTTTTTAAACATTGCATCTTCATCTTTTCATTTACATGGTCCATGTCCTATTTATAAATCCTAAAAACCTTAATAGAGTATTGTCAAGTCTTGACCTGTGTGAGCTTCCTGTGAAGCCAATCTAGGGGAAGAAGGAATGACTGGGTGGGATTTTCCCATTGGCCTGAATATTTGGATATTCATTAGTATGGCAGCAACAAAATACATAGTAAGTGTTGCCTACCTCAAACCTGTTCAGTTCACATTTTCAGTTTGATGGGCTGTATAGTTAGATGGATTTCTAGATAACTAAATAACTGCATCCATTGAATCTTGATTAATGCATTATCTTCCTGGAGGAAAGTTTGTGGTAGTCTAGCACAGAATTTAGCCCACCTAAATGTGGGCTTGTTTCATTGTGTTTCATTGGGTTCATCAACACATTTGATCATTTAGAAGGTATATTTTACAAAATTTGTGGATGACAGATTTAGAGGAATAGCAATTATATTGGATAAGAAAATGAGGATTTGAAACTTAAGGCTAAAAAGATAGGCTAAAACTTACAAGATGAAATTTAATTGGTTCAAATGGTAAATTTCCCCTTTAGCTTCAAAAAACCAGTTGTACAAGTATGAGATAGAAGAGGCCCAGACTGATGCAGTAGTTCATTTGAAAAAAAATTTAGAGGCTCATTATCTGTGAACTCAATAAAAAAAGGTAATGTAAACTGACTGAATTTACAGAAATGTTGGTTGTTGTCCTTTGTTTTTGAAGAGAACCAAAATGACATCTCCATGATAAAGTGAAGTTTCAGTGTGTCTGACTGTGGCTGATCAGACCAATATGAGCTCGGAATGCTGTACCACAGCTTGGGCACAGATAGTCCATGTAAACTTTTGGAATGAGTACTCCAAATTTGCGGATCCCACATTTACTTTGTGCTGTCTCAATTCTGCTTTGCTCGTGGAGCACAGCACCCTTTCTGATGTGAGTTTGCCATGCTTAGTGATTCTGAGCCAATGTCTCCCATGTTGCACAGTCAAATCCAAAGTTCTTGAGAGTGTCCTTGTATCACTTCTTCTGACCACCATGTGATCACCTGCTCCATATGAGTTCTCCATAAAATAGTCTTTTTGGCAAGCGCATATTTTGCATTCAAACAATGTGGCCAGCCCATCCCATTGGCGTTGCGCTTCTCTGAAGCATAGTTTGAATACTTGGCAGTTCAACTAGATTAAGAACTTTAGTGTGTGGCACCTTCTCCTGCCAGGTGATCCTCAGAATCTTCCTAAGACAGTTCAAATGGAAGCGATTCAGTTTCCTGGCAGGGCACTGGTAGACTATCCATGTTTCACAGGCATATAACAATGAGGTCAACACAACAGCTCTGTAGACCTTCATTTTGGTAGTCAATTTAATAACCTCTTTTCTCCCAGACTTTTCTTTGGAGCCTCCTAAATACTTGAGCTAGCTCTGGCAATACATGCATCAACCGTCAATGTGTACACTGCCAAGGTCAGTGAACTTATCCACAGCATTCAGAACTTCTCCATTTGTTGTAATAGATGGTTCCATGTATGGATGGTGTGGTGGTGGCTGATGGAGCACCTGTGTTTTCTTGGTATTAATTATTAGGCCAAAATTAGCACAGGCAGCAGAGCATTGATTCATACTTTGTTGCATCTCAGCTTCAGAGGCTGCATTGAGTGCACAATCATCTGCAAACAGAAAATCATGCACCAACATTCCTTCCACTTTGGTCTTGGCTTGTAGCCTTTTCAAATTGAAGAACTTACCATCAGTACAGTAGTTGACCTTGGTGCCATGTTCATCCTCATTGAAAGCATTTGACAACATGGCTGAAAACATCATGCTAAAAAAGCATGGGAGCAAGCACACAGTCCTGTTTCCCTCCATTGTTGACTGGGAAGGCATGAGAACATTGTCCACTATCTGAAACCCAGGCAAACATGCCATCATGAAATTGGTATACAACATTGATGAACTTCTCTGGGCACTAAATTTTGACGTAATTTTCCATAAGCCCTCATGACTAACAGTGTCAAAGACCTTAGATCTATAAACATTGTGTACAGACCTCTGTTCTGCTCCTGGCATTTCTCCTGGAGTTGTCAGGCAGCAAACACCATATCAACTGTTCCTCAGCCCTTTCTGAAGCCACATTGGCTCTCAGGTATATGACCATCTTCCAGGTGAAGTATCAGCTTATTAAGGAGGACTCTAGCAAGGATTTTGCCAGCAGTGACTAAGAAAAAGACCCCCCTGTGATTGTTGTAGGACAGTCTATTTCCTTTACCTTTATAGAGATGGACAGTGGAGGCATTGTTGAACTCCTGGGGGATAACTTCCTTTTGCCATATAACCTGGAAAATTTCAATCGACTTTTGTATGAGCAGTGCTCCTCCTACCTTGTAAATCTCAACTGGAATAGCATCAGCACCAGGTGCTTTGCCACATGAAAGGAGCCTAATAGCCATCAAAACCTCTTCTTCAGTAGGCAGTTGAGCTAAGGAGGGATTGACTTCAACCTGAGGTAAATGGTCAGTGGCCTCAGCATTGATTGATGGTGGTCTATTGAGAACACTATGAAAGTGTTCAGCCCATCTCTCTAGGATTAGAGAGTATCCTTATCACTAATCAATGTGGCTCCATCAGCACTGAATAGTTTTGATGCACCATAGGTTTTTGGTCCATAAATCGTTTTCAGGGAATTGTAAAAACACTTTGAATTGTTACTATCAGCATAAAACTGAATTTCATCTACCTTCTTAGTGAGCCAGGAATCCTGCATCTTTCTAAACTTTGCTTGTACTTTGCTTTTGATGGAATTAAATGCTGCCTTCTTAGAGGTGGATGAACTATCCTGCAGGTAATCCTGTGGAGCTCTCGTTTTTCATTTAGCAGCTTCTGAATTTCCCCATTGTTTTCACCAAGCCAGTCTTGGTGTTTGCCAGTGTTCTGACCCAGATAAGCAAATGTTCATGAAGTGTAGTAATTAGTTCTTTGTACTCTGCCCTAGTCAAATCAATTCTTGAAGCTACTTTTTGTAAGGGAACACTGATATTCTAAATGAAGTAAGGAGGAAGAATATTATAAGTGAGCATTCAAGATGCTACTATGTGCCAGGCAGTATACTTGGAGCTGAGGGTACAAATAAAAAAAATGAAATCACTTTTCCAAGGAGAGATGATATACTAGCTCTCTCTTCAACTATCTGAAAAGTCAGTTATGGGGAAGATTGCTCAGGAAGGATGAACTAGGACCAAAGAGTAGAAGTTGCAGCAAGGATTATTTTATTATGTAAGGAAGACTGGTCCAGAAGATTGTGATGCTTTGAATGCTTTTGCTCAGAGGTCTTATTCAACTCTGCTTCTTCACAGATCACTTAGTGAACCCAGAAGAGATAGGGCACCAACTGTGTGCTCATCCTTCATTGCCTGAAGAAGACCATGCCATCAGAGAAATAATGACATGACTTGCACTTGACTTTGTTTTGAGTGAGGGAGGGCTGTGCAGGTCACCAGCCGCACTTCTCTACCAGAGCCATCTGAATCCAGTGGCTAGATATTTATCAGGATGATTGGAGATGACCCAGAATGAGGCAATTGGGGTTAAGTGACTTGTCCAAGGTCACACAACTAGTGAGTGTCAAGTGTCTGAGGTGAGATTTGAACTCAGGTCCTCCTGACTTCTGCACTGGTGCTCTATCTGCTGCACCACCTAGCTGCCCAGGGCACCAACTAGTTGGACCAGAGATAGGTAATCCATTCAGATCTTTAAAGTTTTTGTTTGTCATGTCACTAGAAAGGATGTTAATGAACTATATGATTTATTGTACTCTATCTGCTGTAGTGTCTGTCTTTGTTTTCTCTTTAAAAACTGATGATGTAATAAGAGGTTGGTTGGCCCTGCTGCTATCTGAAATTGGGCCACTTGAAGTTTCTTAAACTGACAAGCCTTTTTGTTTGTTGCTTTTGTTTTTTGTTGGGAGGTAAGGGAGGACTTTACCCAAGGACAGGGCTAAACCTAGAGGAGGTGCTCTAGAGTACTCATCTCTAGAGTATTTGAGAGAGAGTGCATATCCTGTGCTGTTAGTGTGTATCAGCTGCAGGAATCCCTTGAATCCCTTTTCCCCCCAAAAGTATGAAAAAAACTTGTATTGATATAGCTTAAAGCATTTACTATATCTCCAATTCATGGAGAGTAAAGCCAGTTTTATTAAGATTAAGAGAGATTTGGTATTTTGCCCAAGATGACACAGCAAGTTCATATAGCAGTGTGGGAATATGTCATTAATTTCCTTATTTCCTGTGTGACCTGAGATCCATTGCTAATGTTCTTAATGTAGCTATGAGTTACTAAAAGGTAATAAAGTCACAATGCATATTATTATGTATTAGGAATGAATGTCTGATTGGAACATTGTATCATGTCCTGAAGGGTGTTGTAATTAATATGGCGGAACTCTGTCTTTCGCTTTAGAAGACAAGGAAAAAAGAATACATCCAAAGTAGGCAAGACCTCCACTTCCCTCATTGATTAGAACAGAGTTATGAAGACTACATCTCTTTTCTGTGTTACTTAAATATTTTATTTGGCAATAGGTTTGTTTTGGTGCAGTTTGGTGGCTCAGTGGATGGAGTGCTGATGATCTTGGAGTCTAGAAGCCTTCATCTTTTTGAGTTCAAATCCTGCCTCAGACACTTATTAGTTGTGTGACCCTGGGCACCACACTTAATCCTATTTGCCTCAGTTTTCTCATCTGTAAAATGAGCTGGAGAATGAAACAGCAAACAACTCTAGTATGTTTGGCACGAAAACCCTAAATGGGGTCACGAGTTCAGACATGGCTGAACAACAATAACAGGTTTTTTTGTATAGGCATCATGAGTATCGGGGGAGCTACCGTACTACACCTTAAATAATCCAGGAAAGAGGCTTATATTATAACTGGGCTGATAGGAAAACCTGGGAATTCTGATGCTTAACCCAGAGCTGCCTAAATAGGACAGTATCACCTTTTATTATTTGCTGAATTACCCACTGTCCTACTAGGGTACTTAGACAGTGGTTAGCAGTGACTGACCAAAATGTAGATGAGCTACTTTAGATCAGCAGATATTCAGAATCTGTGCGCTTTAACTTGGATCTATGTACAGGTATGTGGAACATAAGCAGATTAGAACGTGTGAGGAAGGTTCTTGGGGAAGATCTAGGAAAGATCATTCAGTTATTATGTGTTTTTTTACTTGTCATATATATAGTTTTTCTTCCATTCTTCCTCATTTCCTTGCCCTAATCTAGGAGTCTGTCAAGTACAATAGGAAAATCGTTGCTTTGCTACCCTTCCCCAACTATTTAAATGAAACTAATTTCTTAGCAACTATTTTCTGTACACTACAGAGACAAAAATATAACTCTGGGACATCTATTTCATGGAACACCTGCCTTTAGATAGTACGACTTTTTCTAACTATGGGACCAATCATAATGTGGGTGAAAATCTTCTTTAAGAATGTTGATGAGCAATGTTTAGTTAAACCAGAGTTCCATATCCAAATCAGAAAATTTTTAAAATCTTGAAAGCAATTTCTTGTTTTCTGAAGATAGGTTGGTGATAGCGTAGAGAATGGCAATTCATTGGAAAGAATACTGAATTTGCAATTAAAGAAGCCAGATTTGCATCCTGGTCTTGCTCCTTAATACCTGTGGAGTATGGACAAATCACCGCCCTTCTCTGAGCTTTAGTTTCATAGTGTGAAATGACGGGGTTGAACTAGATAATTTCTGAGATCCTCTCTAACTGTAAATCCTGTGGTCCTTTGACTTTAATTAGAGCTGTTTTATACTGTCACTAGGGATTACCCTAAGTCAAAGTTACTGAAGAGAAAATTCTTGATTTTTGGGTGAGAAATTGCTCTCCAAGATATTGAACATTTGTTTGGTGAAATGTATGCTTTGAAGTTTACTTCTTGGGCAGAAGGATTATAGGTGTGCACTCAGACTTAAGAAAATTCAATTTTAGAAGCACTTAAATCAGGAATTAATTAGATGATTGTTTTACCAAAAAAAAAAATGTCTGCAAGTTTCTTTTTAAATGAGTTTGCTTAGTACATTTGAGTTTCTTTAAAGATTGTAGACTAATGAGAAATTTTAAGATTAAAACCATTGTATATTCTATAATCATTTATTAAGAATCTGATGTATGGAGAATACTATGCTAGAAAAATTAGATATGACTGGGTACCTGCCCTCATAGAGTCTTTTTTACTCTAGTAGAATTGAAAGTTAATTAGAAATTATATGTAAAGATATCAGAAATTATGAAATAAGAGAAAGAAAAGCTTTTTTTGTTTTGCATAAAGCAAGATTAGCTGTTTGGAGTTTATCTCAAGCTTTTTTTAAAGCATTTATTAAACACCTACCATTTGCAAGACAGTGTGCCAGAAACACAGAGGCAAAGTAAAAACAACATTCTTCCCCTCAAAGAACTTACATTCTTTTAACAAGTAAGTATGTAAATTGACTTGATGTTAAAGTAAAAATAGTTTTTTTCTGCATGAAAAGTCAAATTTTTATTTACTTAAAACCTTTTGTTCAATCCTCACCTTTCAAGCATATCTAGAAAAAAATTCTTTCCTAAAGACTTATATCTATGTCAATGACACATTTTTTCAGGCAAGAAAAATATATGGTATAATATGTTCACTGTTAGCTTACATTTGGAAAATATTTGATTTGCTTTAACTTATGATTTATATAATGTATATATTTAACACAATTTAATGGGACAGTAGGGCCCAACAAACTACTTCAATAATTTACGTTTTAGTGAAATTGGGTGAAGACTTCTTATTCTTTCTTTATAAAGGATTTTAGTAGGCTCCCACAGACTCCTCAAATAAATTTTATAGCTGGGTTACCTGAAGAAACCATATCACTATCCTGTTCTACAACTAAACCAACTGTAAAATTGGGTAAGTGTAAGACTACACTGAAAAACAGATACTCTGTTTGAGTTAAGGTTTCCTAGATAAATTGCCAAATGAATGTAATCAAAAATGTTCATTTGTGTTATGTTTAGTTGAAAGTAACATTTTCCAGAAAAAAAATACCAATGCACATCCTTTTTATTTTGATTTTTTTAGTAATGTGCAGCTGCAATGTATCACTATATGTATGAACCAAAATGTACTTCTGAAAACCAGAGTTTTTAAAAAGAAAACAGCTTTCTCCAAATGTTTTTTATCTTTGTTTGTAGCTGGAGGGTTTTCAATGTTCATTTTCTCCATGACCTACTTACTTTCTA
The DNA here is from genome assembly GCA_023548195.1 of Bettongia penicillata ogilbyi. Lineage (NCBI taxonomy): Eukaryota > Metazoa > Chordata > Mammalia > Diprotodontia > Potoroidae > Bettongia > Bettongia penicillata. The sequence continues at coordinate 1,125,408 of JAJHZJ010000160.1, forward strand.
CTAATGTGGATTCTAAAAGGGGCTCACTAGATTAGTCAGAAGTTACTGTTTTTCAGGAATGATACTTAGTCATTACTATATAATTTAAATTAATAAGTTGTCACAATTTGTTTATCTAAAGTTCTATCATCTGCCTTGCATTTTAAAACGGATACAGTATTAGTAAATATCTTGAAATAACCTCTCATGTTTTGGGTGCTGGAGCCATGGACTTTGTAAATGCTGTTGGCCTCTATTGCCTTAATATTGGAAAAATTACTTAAATATATGGTAAACCTCTTCTTCATTTTCTTTCTAAATTGGTGTTGTGGTTATTTTCTATATAATTTATCAATTAGGAACTGCCTCATGACATCTTTATTTTCTTGTTTGTTTAAATCTCTTTACTTTTTTCTCTTTTCCAATTTATTTTGTCTCTTTGAGTCCAAACTCCTTGAAATTTAGTATTTTGTACTTTTTCTTTATGCCTCAAACTGACTTGTTGATAGTGTCAGTGTTGTTAAAGGGCAAAGGAGAAAGCATAAACAGTTTTTTGACTACTGTCTCTGAAATAGCACAAAAAATATCACCTAAAGAAAGGATCTTCATTGCCTGAGTGTCATCTGTATAGAGATGCTAATAGAACCCAGGGGAATTGCTTACTTCTTGGGAGTGAATGTAGATCAGTCCAGAAAAGAGGACCCAGGACAGAATGTTTGGGAAAACCCACTCTTACTGAGTGAGAAGAAGAGGTTGATACATTAAAGGAGACAAAGTTGCAGTAAGCAGATGAGAAAAACCAAGAGAGCAATGCCCGCAGAAGTCAAGGGAATTAGAACATGTCCTGGGGCAAAGGGAGGGCCAACAGTGTTGAATTTAGCAGTCACTACTGGTAATTTTGTAGAGAGCTGTGGCATCAATTGAGTTATGGCATCTGAAGTGAGATTGCAGGGGATTGATAAGTGAGTGGTGGGTTAAGGAATGGAGACGGTGAATTTGGACAACTCTTTCTAGGAGCTTGGCAATGAAAAGAAGAAATGATATAGGACCCTTTCTTAAGTGGTTGGAAGGATCAAGCAAAATGTTTTTTGTTTTGTTTTGTTTGTTTTTCAAGGATGAGTCTGACTTCATTATGTTTGCAGGCAGTAGAAAAGGGGAAATTGAAAAGAAAGGGAATGGTTGGGAGTGAATGCTCCTGGAGAGAATGGGAGCCAAGAACACAGCTTTCAACACTTTGAGGAACCCTCTTCTTGCTCTTTGGGTCAGTTAAAGGAAAACTGGCAAGATTTATACAGGACATTTCACTGGAAGAAATACTTATATCAATATGATATAAAAAGACCTACAATTCCTTTGATAACATATAAAGAGAAGCTCTCAATTGATACTAAAGATCATATTTAAGCTACTGTTTTTTTGCTTTAGCGTATAAAATGGACAAAAGTCACTCAATTTTTATTAAGGACTCCTCTTATACAAAGTATTGCAAGAACCCCTTATCAACTCCAGGGATCACATAAAAAGTTTTCTGTTAAGCCTTTTAAGTTTTTCAAAATTTACCCTCTTCCTATCTTTCCAGTTTGCCTCTACTTTTTTCCACACACTCTTTAATTCAGCTACCTTGGCTTATTTACTGTTCTTCACACACAATCCTTCCTTACTTCTGCCTCTTGGTTTTCCTGAAGTCTCAATTCAAATTCAGCTTTCTGCAGGAGGTCTTTCTCATCCACCCTCTACTGCCTTCCATTCTGAGATTACCTTCCAGCTACAATGTATTTACCTTATATGTACCTAGTAGTTTACATGTTGTCTGTCCTATTAGAATGAAAATCTATCTTAGTGTGAATGTGTCTTGCCTCCCCAATCAAATTATAAACTCGTTAAGGGTAAGGAATATGTCTTAGACTTTATTGTGTCTTCTAGAATGTATTAGGTCATTCTGTGCTTTTTAGGTGCTTAAATAAATGTCCCAAAAGACTGCAGTTTAGGCTATCAAAGCTTAAAATGTTTTAAATATCGTTTTGAACTATTAAAGCTTACAACTGACCTAAGATTTTTGGGATGCTTTATATTTTAACATACCAGTAATTAACTTTTAGTATTAATGCATCCATCAAACAGTATTTTGCAATAATTTACTGTGTTCCAGAGCATGTGGTAAGTACTTAACAAAGAAAGGTAAAAAATTGCCTGTGGTCACAGAGCTAGTATACATCAAAGGCAGGACTTAAAAACTTAGGTTTTCCTGATTGCGAGGACTGGTTTTGTACTCCCATTACATCATATTTACTATCACTTCTGGAAAAACATTGCTGTTAAAAATATAGGGTTTTGGGGGGCAGCGAGGTGGCATAGTGAATAGAGCATCAGCCCTGAAGTTAGAAGGACCTGAGTTCAAATATGGTCTCAGACACTTGACATTTAATTGTGTGACCCTGGGTAAGTCACTTAATCCCAGTTGCCTCACAAAAAAAAAAATAAGAAGAAAAGGAAAAATTTATTTTTGCCTCTAGAGATTGGAATCACAAGTACCATACAGTTTCCCAAAACTATCCTTCTCTTTTCTTCTAAGAGTTCTTCCAAAGGACTTATCTTCGTTTTAAATTTTGAGCTATCTACAGTTATCTGTATTCTATTTATAGATATCTGTACACACACATACATACACTCGTGTGTGTGTGTGTGTGTGTGTGTATTTTTTGATGGACAAGCTCCCTACAACTATACTCTGAAAAAAGGGTTTTTTTTTTAAACTTGTTTGTCTTTCATCATTCTCATTTAGGAAACAGATTCATGACATCAAGTTGAGGGGACTTGATGTCGTCAGAACTTTATTATCAGTAAACAAGAGCATCATTGGGGCCTCTTTATCTATAGATGAATGAAAAATACCCTCTTCGTTTGAACTCAGTGCTGGACATCCTTCATTAAAATAGCAAATACCATTAATGAACCCATGCTTCCCTGTTTTATGCCTTGATAATAATTGGAAGGTTGTCAAATCAAGCCATCTTTGTTATGATGCAACCTGTGTTGCTCTAGAAGTCCTGTATAATTTCAACACACAATGGGAGACTCCCTGCTGCCGGAGAGTCCCTAAGGCACTATTCTGCTCCAGTGAATCAAATGTCCTTCTTTAGTCAACAAACAAGCACAATGAGGTCTTGTTTTATATCTGCCCTTCAGTCACCCACGTGACTTCACACACCAGGTCCATTATAGAACACAACTTAAAAAAAAACCTCTCTGTTTCACTCCCATGCATCCTCATTAAGAATGCCCTGAAATATGCAGGCTGTTCTTATAAAGATTCCTCAAAGATAGGTAATCAGGCGGTTGGCAGACACAGATATCTTCTGATTCGTCATTTCCTATTAGCAACAATTTCCATGATTTTTGCTAAGCACCAATATCCTTCTCTTTCCATCCTGAAAATTGATCCCTCCATTGTGTTGCTAAGTCATTATACCTAAATTGTGTTGTTTCCTGAACGGACCTCCCCATTGATCTATTTTGGTCCAGCTGCTTTTTCCATCATAGCTTTCTTTATTGTGATTTTTAAAAATTTAATTTTTATCTTTAAAACAGACTTTCTGATTCTTTTTTGTTCAATTCCAAATTTTCTTCTTCCTCCCCCTACAATTAGATGGCAAAAAAAACCCAAACAACTCTAAAATTGTTTAACGTGATTTGTACTTCCTCATGCAACCCACCCAGTGTTGATGTTAGAACCCAAGTGTGGGTTCTAAAGTTCCACTTTCATTGATAGAGAAAAAAGAAAATTTGAGAAGTTTTGACAAATATTTTCTCTTTTTCTTTATATGTCTTTCCCTCCCAGACTTCTTCCCTCACACCCCCATTTCATTTTTAAATTCTCTCGGGAGTTTTAGCTCAATCTTTCTCACCAAGCCATCTATAAATTTTGTGTTCTTTAACTGCATCTTGATATATTTTTATGAGGTGACATATTGCTTATAAACTTCTATCATGTTCCTTTGCAAGGTTTTATCAATTAGTTTATGTTCTAAATTGGTTGCTACCATTGGCTGTAATATTTCCTCACCATATCAAAGAAATTAGACATCCTTTGTCTCAGGACATCTCCAAGTTTTTCTGGCCTCCCCATTGTGGTTATTGATTTATATTGCTTAAGCTTTTTTAGGAAATGGTGATAATTTATTGATCTTTCTCCTACTCATTTCCCTTCTTTAGACATCAATAGCTTGCTTAGATTAGGTTGGAGTTAATTCAGTTGCAAACTAAATCTTATTTTTTTTCTTAATTTGGTTGGTTTTCAGTCCCCTTGGGAAGATTAATAACATACAAATCACATTGCTGTGTGGTGAATGTTCTCAGGTGAAACGTCCTTTTGCATGTGAATCTGACAGTTTCCCTTCTAGGAAGTGGATTACAATGACTATTCAAAAATATTCAGCAAACCCTGGATATTCTAACAACAACGATAAAAATTCCTAACATTTATATACCACCTACTGTTTTCTAAGCATTGTGCTATGTGCTTTACAAATATCATTTCATTTGAGCTTCACAACACTGGAAGGTAGGTGCTATTATTATCCCCATTTTTACAGTTGAGAAAACTGAGGCAAACAGGTTATGTCTTGTCTGAGTTCACACAGCTAGTAAGTGTCTGAGGCCAGATTTGAACTTAGTCTTCTTTTTTTTTCTCCGTTTACAGTATTTTATTTTTTTCCAATTACATACAAAGATAGTTTTCAACCTTCACTTACAAAATTTTGAGTTCCATATTTTTTCTTCTTCCTTCCACTCTCCCCTCCCCAAGACAGAATGTAATCTCATATGAGCTACATATGTAAAATCGCATTAAACTTATTTCCACATTAGTAATGTTGTGAAAGAAGAATCAGAACAAAAGATAAAAACCACTAGAAAGAAAAAACAGAACAAAAAGAGAAAATAGTATGCTTCAATCTGCATTCAGACTCCATAGTTCTTTCTTTGGATGTGGACAGCATTTTCCATTATTAGTCCCTTGAAATTGTCTTAAATCATTATAATGCATTGCTGAGAAGAGCAAAGTCTATCAAAGTCGGTCATCGCACAATGTTGTTACTTTGTTCAGTGTTCTCTTGTTTCTGCTCACTTCACTTACCAGCAGTTCATGTAAGTCTTTCCAGGTTTTTCTGAAATCTCCCTGCTCATCATTTCTTATAGAACAGTAGTATTGCATTACATTCATATAACACAACTTGGTCAGCCATTCTCCAATTGATGGGCATCCCCTCAATTTCCAATTCTTTGCCACTACAAAAAGAACTGCTATAAATAATTTTGTACATATAAGAAAAATAAATTTTCTTAATTTCTTTGGGTTGCAGAGATAGTAGTGGTATTGCAGGACCAAAAGATGCACAGTTTGATAGTCTTTTGTGTATCGTTCCAAATTGTTCCCTCCAGTGTTTTGACCATTTCACAATTCCACCGTTTATTAATTTTCCCTCATCCCCACCAGCATTTGTCATTTCTTTAAGGTGTGAAGTGGTACCCCAGAGTTGTTTTAATTTACATTTCTCTTATTTAGTATTTTATTTTTCCCCAGTTATACACAAAAACAATTTTTAACATTCATTTTTAAAACTTCGAATTCCAAATTCTCTCCCTTCCTCCCCACCCCAACCCCCCTATTGAGAAGGCAATATAAAAAACTGTTGCAAATCTAGAGATTTAAAAAAAAGACAATGTGAGATATCTGACATTAAAAATAATTGACCAGGAAAAGAGATCAAGGAGAGGCAATATAAGAATCCTTGGACTACTTGAAAAATAAGATTCAAAAAAACCAACCTATACAGTATTTAAAAAAAAAAAACAACCTGTAAATTAAAACTGCCCATATCTATTAGAACCGGAGAGCAAAAGATAGAAGGAACTTAGAGTCCAGAAAGAAGCAGTTCAAGTACCAAAGACCAGTCATCAGAATTACATAAGATGCAGTAGCTTCTACTGTAAATAAAAGATCTTAGAATATAATATTCCAAAATGCAAAAGAGAAAGACTTACAACCAATAATAATTTACCCTAAAAAGCTGCATATAATTCTCTAGGGAAAATAGAACTTTCATGAAGTAACTACCAAGCATTTGAGATGAAGAGGCCAGAGCTGAGTAGGAACTTTGAAATACAAAACCCAAGAGTCCAGGGAAACCTAAAAAGGTAAGTTTATTTGAGTACCTCGAAGTGGCTATATGCTGATTTATTAACTTTTGAGGGAGGAAAAACACGTGTATTTCAGAACTTGTATCTCCAAAGGGTTTTGAGATAGTTAAATAAGAAAAAAAAAAAGTAGCATTACTGCAAGCAGATTAGTTTAAGAGGGGAAAGATAAAGTAGGATAAAAGGAATACACCTATGTAGACAGGAAAAGAATGGAATGGAACTTGCATTTCTCTTAATTGGAATACTTCAGAAGAATATATAAATATGTAATATGGGATGGTGAGAAGTGAGCATCAGATGAGCCTCACTTTATCTGAAATGGACATAGTCGAGTTGAACACACACAATTTAGTGTAGAAATACATCAGACTCAACAGGGAAACAAATGAGGATGGAGGAATGGGATGGGAAGGAGGTTGTTCATCAGTAGGGAAGATAATATTGGAAAGTCACAATCAAAACAAACTTTCTGATCCTGATGTGAGAATTAAGAAAACAGGAATGGGAGGAAGAAAAGGAAATCTGAGGGGTGAATGCCTTAGATCACTTCTGGGGTAATTGGAAAATGGATAAATTGTGGTATAGGAAGTTAATACTATATTGTATTATAGATTAAGGAAAGATGATTTCAGAAAATCATGTATAGTATGAACTGAACAGAATCCCAGCAGTTTATACAAAGGCAGCAACATTGTACAGAAAAACAGTTTTGAAAAACTTGAGCTCTGATCAGCATAGTGACCAACTAACTATGTCTGCAGAGGACTATCGTGAAACATGCTCCCCACCTTCTGACAAAGAGATACAGAAAGATAAATATTTTTATACACAATCACTGTGTGCATTCATTTTACTTTCTGTTTTTAATTGGGAGTATCAGTTGTGAGGAGGAGGAAATAGCAAAAGAGATTTAAAAAAAGAGGACCAAAGTATTTTAAAAAAATGAAAAGAGGATAGAAGGAAGTTCATAAGGAAGTATAGACAAGCAGAACAGTTTTGGAAAATATGTATGAAATTGTATACTTTTTTTTTTAAAAGATAGTATGAAATAGAGATTCATTATTTCATCTAGAATCTTTTATGTTCAGCCATGTGTCTGGAAATTCTCTGTTTCTTTGTCTCTATTTCTCTCTCCCTCTCCTACTCCCTCTTCTTCTCCCCCTCCTCCTCCTTCCTCTTTTCCCCTTTCTCTCTTTCCCTGTCTTTCTCTGTCTCCCTCTCTCCCTACCTTTTTCTTTCTCTATTTCTATAGCTTTGTATCCCTACATACAGAATATTAAAAATTTCCCCTCCACAAAATACCCCCAAACCTGTGAATTAGTTTATGTCTGAAAATGTGTGTAGTTCATATTTCTCAAAATTCAAGTCTATTTATGGATCTAAGTTTAAAGGTATTTAAGGTTTATAATAAAAGTATAAACATGCATTTGATTAGTAGAAAAAGGTAGAGAGACCATGGAACAACAGCACTTTAAGAATTTTTTCAGAATCTCCAACTGCTCAGTTGAAAGTTTTTAATTGTCACTTGTCTTGGTAGTAAGAGATTTATCTAGTACTGGGGGAGAAAGGTTGAAAAGGGGGTAGGGTTGGATGGCGCTAGGGGAGAATAGAAAATAAGAACTTATTGCTGGAAATGGAATTCTAAGGAAAATAGTCTTTCCTTGGTTTCACGGATACCAAAGACTGAACTCTGTTGGAAGGCTTCTAGTATGACATTTTCCAGATTCCATGTAATTTTAGGTCATTTCGGGGGTGGGAAATCCAGATTCATTCTATAAGCTATCTGGTAAATCATGACCACTAGTGACAATTGTTAAGTTTTTTTAAGTACCACCTCACCATCATAATTATTAATAATAATAGTTTAATACATTTAAGATCCAACTGTGTTGAAGGCCATGAATATTATGGTAACAGCTAGTGGTCTAGTTTGACTGTCACTTGGAGTGTGTGAAAGAGAGTAATGTGAATTAAGACTGAAAGGTAGGATGGAACCAGAATGTGGAAGGCCTTAAAGGCCAGGCTAGGGAATTTGAATTTATCTGTCATTAGTGACCCATCAAAGTTTTAATAATTTATCACAGCTCCTCACATTTATATGTGCGTATTTTGCATTTGGTTACTGCTGTAGTAGGGGATTTGAATTTTTTTCCCCCATGATAAACATAAACAGTAATTCCACAAGTATTGTCAGCATTTTACAGATGAAGAAACTGAAGCTCTGAGAGATCAAGGGACCTTCCCAAGATAGTATTTCAACTCAACTCGATGACTATTTTTTTCCCATTTACTTTGTTGCCTCCCTATGCTTTTATTTCTGTTGTAATTTTATAACCAAAATAGCAAATATAGAAATACATTTCTGTAGTGCTTCATAGTCACAAAAGGGTTTTATTACATTTATCTCAGTTACAGAATCTCAGAGTTAGAAGAGACATTAGGGAGTTAGTCAACTCCCCCCTACCCTCACTCCCCAAACCTGATTTAAAAATCCATTCTACAGCATAATCTATCTCACAGCCCTGGAAGCCAGGCAATGCAAGTATTATCACCTCTATTTTAATAAGAAATAACCTCAGAGAGGCTAGGGTTTGAACCTGTGTCTTCTGATTTCCACATGCAATGCTCTTTTCCTTTATTTCTCAAAACTGATAAAAGAAGCATGGAAAAGGGAAGAGATTATTCTTAAAGCGGGCATGCATCTATTTAGTGGCAGATCTGGGACACTGGTATGGCCCAGGACTGAATTCTCATTGGATATTTTGGCACTGTTCTCCCAATTCCCAATATTATACTTGGTATTGGAACAGGAAACCTTTTTTTAAAGTGGTCCCAGTGGAAACCAAGTAGTATAGGACTATTTTTTTCTAAAACTTCAATTGTAGTTCCATCCTAGGAAAGGTAGTTTATACCCAAGGCACTGGCCAGGATAACTGGGTCAATACAAAGTCCAGAAAGTGTCAGTAAGAACACCAATTAACCATTTCCAGTGGCAGTTTCAGACACAGCTTCTATCTTAGCAAGATTTCAGTGAATGAGGATAATCACAACTGTAATTGTAATGATAATCCATTTACTATAGCACCTGTCAGTTTTCCTTATAAAACTTGGGAGATAGGTATTGTACGCATTATTATTCTCATTTTGCAAATAATTTACTTTACAGTAAGTTTTACAAAGTGCTTTTCCCACGACACTATATGAGGTAGGTTGTGCAAATGTTATTAAAAATTTTTTTGTTTTTGTTCTAACCTTCACAAACACTCAAATGAACATTTCCATATGTAAAGCAGAACAGAAAATGAGTATTATAGACAAAAACTGAATTTTGATTACGTAAACTTAATTTTTTTAAAAAGTAAAATTCAACACCTTACATTGAAAATTATCTTGCTTGTCTCCTTCGATACTTTTTTTGCATGTGTAAAATGCTTTGACTTCTTTTTTCTTTCCTTCCTTCCTCCCTTCCTTCTTTCCTTCTTTGTTTTTCTTCGCTCACAGAGAAGTTCCCCTGTCTCCTCCAGATTCCTAATACAAAAAAGAGAAATATAGCCCTTGTAACAAATAAGTATAGTCAAGCAAAAAAGAAATACATATACATACATTTGCCATGTCTAGAAATGTATGTCTGATTTTGTATCTTGAAGTCCAATCTCCTCTCTTAGGAGGTGGGTAGTATGCTTCATTATTCTTTCACAGTTGGTCATTGCATCAGACTGAGTTCCTAAGTCCTTCAGAGTTGTTTTAAACGTATATGTATATGTGTTTAAAACATATTCCTTGTGCTCACTGTACTCTGCATCATTTCATATAAGACTTCCCAGGTTTCTCTAAAAGAATCTCTTTTTGTTCATTTTTCGCACAGTAATATTCCTTAATATTCATATAATTTATTCAGCCTCTACCAAATCAATGGACACCCTCCTTGTTTCAAGAATTTTGCTGTGGCAAAAAGAGCTGCAATAAATATTTTGGTTAATTTGTTTTTTCATGTCTTTGGATATTAGACTGAATAGTGGTAGTGCTAGATCAAAGGCTATAGTTTAGTGATGTTTGAAGCACATTTTAACATTGCTTTCCAGAATGGCTGAACCATTTCAGAGCTCCAGCAGTACACTGATATACCTACATTCCCCCCAGCATTTATCATTTTCCATTTTTGTCAACTTTGACAGTCTGAAGAGTATGAGTGGAATGTATTTGCATTTCCTCTAATTATTAGTGATTTGAAAATTTTTTTCATATGACTATTGATAGATTAGATTTCTTCTTTTGAGAATTGCCTATGTATATTCTTTCATTATTTAACAGAGAATTCCTTTCATTATAATAGGTACATATATACATAAATAATATATAAAATTATACTACATATGTATAATATATTTTTGAACCAGTTATGTAGATAGTTTGGATATGAGATCTTTATCAGAGATACTTGCTGCAAAGTTTTTTTTCTCCAGATAACTTTGTCATCTAATTTTAACTGCCTTGATTTTGTTTGGCAAGAGCTTTTCAATTTCATGTGATCAAAACTATACGTTTTACCTTCTCTTATTTTCTCTGTCCTTTGTTTGGTCATGAATTCTTCCCCTATCGCTAGTTATAAAGGTGTTTTCTACCTTGTTCCTATATGTACATACATACATACATACATACACACACATATGTATATATGTAATACATACATACATACATACACATACATACATATACATACACACATATATGGCTATATCCATTTGAAACTTATTATGGCATATGTAATCATATCTTGATCTAAATCTGATTTTTGAGAGAAAGCTTTCCAGTTTTCCTAGCAGTTTTATCACATACTGAATGTTAGATACTATTTATTATCTCCATTTTATGAATAAGGAAACTGAATTTCAGAGAAGTAAAAAGATTGACCCAGGGTCATACTGATAAAATATAGGAACTAGAATTTTAACTGATTTTCTGACTAAATCTGGGCCTTTTTCCAGTGTTCTAGGAAGAATAATCCAGTTGCAGCTATGTATAATAAACTGAAGAGAAAAAGAGACTGGAGAGTCCAGTTAGACTTTTTGTTTAGCTTAGGAGAGCCTGGAGTAAAGAGAGACTTGTGGCAGGCAGAGCAGCATGTTACAATAATGGGACTGAAGTAATAGAGTGGAAGCAAAAAGACTGATAATAAAGAGGGTGTTAAAATAGTCTACATGAGAATAGGTAAACACCTGAAGTAGGGTAGCTGAAATAAAAATAAGAAAGGATGAATGAGAGTGATATTATAGAATTGACACATCTTGTTGAGGCTGCTTTCATATTTCATCCATCTCCTTTCGGTCTGTTCACAGCATCACCCTACTTTGGGCTCTTATTATCTCCTCTGGACTATTGTGGTGGCCTTCTAATTAGTTTTTCCCCTTTTCCTTTCTCATCTTTGCATAACCACCAAAGTGATCTTCCTAATATGTGGCTTACCATGTCATTCCTTTACTTAAAAAGCTTCAGGGGTTCCCTGTTGCCTCTACAATGAAATATAAATTCCTTAGTCTGACATTAAGTCCCTGCATTGTTTGGCTTCCATCTATGCTTTCAGCCTTATGCCATGGTATTGCCCTTCTCAAATTCTATGTTCCTGCCAATTTGTACTATGCCAAACTGGGTATTTTCCAAGACTTCATCCTGGGTTTCCTTATTTTCTGTTCTTTAGAAAGATAGATACTCCCTCAGTGACTTTATCAGTCCTTTAATTTTCTCTCTTTGGGTCATTCAATGATCTGTACTCTCTTCTGAGCTCCAATATTGTATCACCAACTTCCTATTCAGACATTTCAAACTGGATTTCTCTGAGACATCTCATAACATGTCCAAAACACAACTTATATTTTTTCCAAAAATTTTTCGCATTTTCCTATTTCTATTGAAGGCACCATTTTCCTTCCAGTCACCTAGATTTGTAACCTCATTGTTACCTTCAACTCCTTGCTGTTTACCTCCATAATATCTCCCAGCAGACCTCTATGTAACTACATAAGCAAATACAAAGTAATTTTGGTGGGCAGAAAATGTAGTGGAATGATCAGAAATGCCTCATGTGAGAGATGACACAAGCTGAACCATAGGAGAACCGTAAAGGGAGTACAAATTTAGAAGACTCTTTAGCAGATGAAGTTTGCTTCCTGACTATTACATTTTAAAGGTTCTTCTCAGAATCTCTTTTCAAACATCTTTAAAGGTCGATAGTTTCAGATTGAATAGAATCAGGTGCTTCCATAAGTTGATTCACTAAAGTTTTCTGATTGAAGACAACTCATTAAATCATAGGCAACAACGTACAAATGAGCAGAGCCTGTTTTGTAGCAGTTGATGCATTGTATTTATAGTGTGAATATAAAATAATATCAGTGGCTTGATTTTTTTCCCCTCAGCACTATTAAGTGAAGGGGATTTATTTTTATTTTTATAGCTTACCATCAAAGTGATGTTCTTTATTTGTTTAGAGCCTCACACAGCAGAACATCTTGCCAACAGTGCTAAAGGGAGAATATCTGTTAAACCCATCATTGACAATGTTTTGGTACAGGGCTTTTTGCCAAGCTAGTTGATTTGCTATATTTGGGAATGTGGCTACACTCCTTAGACTAGACTTTCCTATAGTTTGAGGTTTTTGGTTTTTTTTTTTGTCAAATTCAGTAATTCTGTAGATATGAAGTGGGTCTGAATAAAAACCGGGAAAAATCCTACATGATTTCCTCTCTAAACATAACTATTTCCTCTAGATTTTAGAGTGTTTTGGTCAATGGAAAAAATAAGTGTTGGGATTTTGGGGTGGTTTTATATGTGTGTGTTTTTAATGAATGAAAAAGCATTTATTAAGTACTCCCTGTGTTCCAGACACTTCTAAATGACTGGGATAGCAATGCAAAAGTGAAAAAAAACAGTTCCTACCCTATAGGAGCTTGCTTGAGAGATACTACATTCATAGGAATATGGGGGCCATGAGGCATGTTTTACTTTTTTTTTTTGGAAAATTACAGGGTGTTTATGTGGAGCCTTAGGGAAGTAGTTTTTATGTTCTTGATGATTGTTTGCCAGCTATCCAAATGTATGTGTATTTAAAGAAGGGTACTTTGAAGCCAGTTTGTAGAAGACCATAAAAACAGTGCTCAGGAGTTTGTATTTTGTCAGAGAGGCAAAAAGGAGCTATTGGTCAGACCTTGAAGAAGAGAGAAAATGAAAGCAAGCAGACCAATTAGGAGGCAGTTTCAGTATTACTCTTCCTCCACATTCCCCAAATTCCAGTCAGTCTGGGCTGTTTCTTTAAAATGAGGGTATTAGGCTGCATGGCCTCTGGTAATGTGATCCCATATGATCTTCCACATTAGGCTGCCCTTTTTGCCTGGAATATACTCTTTCCTCAATGGCACCTGTCACAGTACTCCATTTTGGTTCAGTACTCAGCAAGGGTGTCATCTCTTCTATGACATTTTCCCTGAACTCCTCACACTGAGAAGAAGCGTGTGGTGGAAAGAGTCCCTAGATTTGTAATCAAGCAATATGGATTTAGATATGACCTTCATGTGATCTTTGGCATGTTACCTATCCAGTTACATTCTGTTTTCCTTCTGAGGAAGACTTGATGGATATGGTTGGACTAGATGGCATCCAAGGTCTCTTGGAGCTCTAAATCTTTGTTTCATTGCATCTGTGTATGTGGATAAAAAGACCATTTGTAGAAATCAAATGTTTTGCATGGTGCCTTTTCATTTTGTAGATTCTGTTTTCATATTTGTTTCTTTTTCTTCTTGTGATCTAATGTTTTTTAAAGAACCATCCCAATTCCCTGTTGTGCATTAGGCATCTCTTCTGTATCTATTGTTGCATAATGTTATGAATGAAGCTGGACCACTTGGTTTGGTTACTTTAGTTTGTCTTCAGAGCATTTCTTCTGGTTTCCCCTAACAGATGGTTGGCCCATTTGAGCTTATTATATCATCACTCTTTGACTGACTTGCTGTTTATTTTCTCCCTGTGACCAGCCTAATGAATTCTCATGTTGCACAATCTGGTAGAGTTACTTCATTCATTTAGCATGCCTTCCTACAATCTAAAACTTAATTTTGTAATCACTTCATCCCTGGATTTCTGTAGTGATCTTTTAGCTGGTAGTTTCTCCCATTCTTATTTCTTCCTTATGTTACACTCAAAAAAATTTTTTGATTGTTACTTTTTTGTTATATTTTGTTATTTTGATATTTATTTAACTTGATTTTGTCTGTGTAGGCATTTCTTGTTGAGGAAACATTTTCCACTAGTGCAATTTAAAACAGTTAGGAAGCTGTATGGATACTGAGAGGTTCAACCATTTGCCCAGCATTATGTATGTCTGTCTATGCCAGTATATGTCCGAGGCCTGATTGAAGTGGATGTCTGCTTCCCATTCACCATGCCACAGTGCCTCCTGGGCTCAGATTTGTTATTGTTCAGTCATTTCACTCATGTCTGACTCTCCATGACTCCACTGGGGATTTTCTTGACAGAGATACTGGAGTGGTTTGCCGTTTCCTTCTCTGGCTCATTTTACAGATGAGGAAATTGAGGCGAACAGGGTTAAGTGACTTGCCCAAAGTCACATAGGTAGTAAGTGTCTGAGGCCAGATTTGAACTTAGGAAGATGAGCCTTCTTGACTTTAGGCCTGGTGCTCTATCTACTATACCACCCAGCTTCCCTTAGTTCAGATTAGTTATCCTTTATAAAACATTGTTTTCTTTTAGTTCTCCTAAGAACTTTCAGCAGCTCAGATCAAATCAGATTCTCCAAGCTAGCATTTAAGATCTTTCTTTAGACCCACAAATATGTATTAAATGCTTCATGTGTGTGGAGGACATACTAGTTTTTGGGAGAGATCTCACTGTTCTGCCTGCTCTCATTTTCTCCCCTCTCTACAAGTTTAGCTAAGGTCTTTGTCCTAACGGAATTTTCACTGCTAATGTTTTGGTAGTACTGCTTTTCTTACCTAGCCTTTTATCCTAACCTATTCCCTGACACTACTCCCTAGTTTCAATTTCCTTTCTATACTTCCTTTGTACTGTCTAAACTTATTTCTAACTTTGCTTACATACCCTTTCACCAATCTAAATCCTTTATTTTCTTCAGGTTCACCTCCTGCATGGAGTTCTCAAGGTAGCACAGTCTCATCGTGGTCTTCACATGCCCCTCCTTATTGCTTTAGCATTTATTTTGCACAAGTTTGTGCATCCCCACCACCAAATGTATGTTTTGCTTTAGTTATTTCATTTATATATGAGAGCTGAAACTGCATTTTTGAAATCCGAAAAGAATTGAATCAAGAGGAAGTTCGATAAAATGAAAACCTATATTGGACTAGTGGGAGTAAAGAAAACTTGTCCTTGTGCCTGTATGCTTCTTTTCCCCTTCCTTTCCCTTCCCTCCCTACTTTTCCTCTCTGAGTTTTCCTTTTCTTTTCTGTCTATCTGTTTTTCTCTCTCTGTAAAAGAAAACTGGGTCCTAGTCCAGTTATTCCACTGACCAGCTGTGTGACTGAGCAAATCACTTCAACTTTATGTGTCTTCGTT
The DNA here is from genome assembly GCA_023548195.1 of Bettongia penicillata ogilbyi. Taxonomy (NCBI): domain Eukaryota; kingdom Metazoa; phylum Chordata; class Mammalia; order Diprotodontia; family Potoroidae; genus Bettongia; species Bettongia penicillata. The sequence continues at coordinate 1,141,167 of JAJHZJ010000160.1, forward strand.
TTCTCATCTGTCAGATTGGGGATTTTGTTTAATTGATGTTTCAGGTCCCTTCTAGTTCTAAAATTCTGCGATTATTTTCCTTTATTATATTTGTAATATGGGGTTGTGTTGTTTCCCCTGATAAAATGTAAGCTCCTTGAGAGTAGGGATTTCTTCACTTTCTGTATCTGTATCCCCACACCAGGCTTCGGATTGAACTTTTTTTCCTCATCTCTAAAATGAAGGAGATCATAAGATCATGATTTTTGAGATAGAAGATTATTTAGTCCAATTATTTATTTAGTCCAAACCCCTTATTTTCCAGATGAGGTTATAGAGACCCAACAACATTAAAGGGAATTGTTCCAAGTTCACACAGATGGTAAGGAGCAAAGCCAGGATTAGTACTTAGGTACTCTGACACCAAATCTCTAATATTCTTCCCACACCGCTCCTTCATCACTGAAGTACACCACTTTACTTTTCAATTTTCCCTCTTTCTCAGATTTACTGTTCCTTCTGTTGGTCCTCCTTCTGATGCTCAAACTCACAGTCTTTCTTATTTCTCTCAGTACCCTAATCCAATTATAGCTTTGGCTTATCTTCATATACAGCCTAGATCGCATCACTCTTGTCCTTCATGTTTGTGTTTCCACCTTGTGGAATTTCAACTCTGGTTAATCTCTACTGCCTAGTTTTTGGATCTAGTCTCATATTCATTTTTTATGCTAGATGATATCTGATGTCTCTTGTAGGTCTAAATCACATGAACCTGTCAGATAACTCTGTTAAAGCAAAGTAGGGGAAAGAAAATATTTCTGGGCTCATGGTCAGTTTGAGTACATGGGAACCACAGCTACATTTAGGGGGTAGGATGATCAGGGCATTATCTTAGACCACTGATATTTTGCAAGAACTGGAGTACTTATACTATTTCAGCAATATAGAGACCGTGCTTAGCCCCTAATTTACATGGATAATTAAACAGGAAGTTAGCAGATGGCCTATGTCCCTGGCCTCTTCTTCCCTCAATTCTAGTTCCAACTTTGGCTTATTGTGGGTCTCACCATCGCTGTCTTTCCCCTCCATGGCTATCTCACTTTCCCCTCCTTCTTGTATAGGATTCCAGGTCTAATTTTCCCTGAAACTGAATTTATCTTCAAAACTTGATCTGAGAAAATGCTTCTTTCTGCTTGCCTAGGTCACCAGTTTCTGTTTGCAGTTCTTTTGTGTATACTTTATCTCTGTAGCTACCTACTTATTAATTTTAGCCCATATGAATTTTATTTGTTAATTTAAAAAAAAATTCTCCAGTAAAATTTATTTTAACTGTAGTTTTTATAAGTGAAAAAGTAATGAGCTTTTCTTCCAGAGAGTGCAAAGCAGTCTTTCTTTCATTGAGATCCAAAATACTAACATTTGCTGCACACTTTTTTCTGGAAGGAAACTTCAGGATATGGCAACTTCTTGGTAAGAAATAGCTATTAATGTCCTCTTAAAGTCTAAGAGTAAGACATTGCCACCTCACATTTATATTATTTGATTTTGTTTCATGGTAACTGATCATAATTTATTACTTTTCATATTTATTTCCTTCTCATCTCACTAGTCAGAAGATGGGTAAGAAGAGCCGAGTGAAAACTCAGAAATCAGGCACTGGTGCTACAGCAACAGTGTCACCAAAGGAAATGCTGAACCTAATTAGTGAACTCTTGCAAAGTAAGTTTATTTTCCAAATGACAATAAATCTTTTTCTTTAAGTATGATATTTGAATTTTACTGCTTTCATCCTGACATGCAAAGTACTGTTTGATTTTTTTTCTTTTAGTAACTGTAAAAAAATGTGACCAGCTTTACAATATTTATGTGAGTTATCCATTTTATGGACTTTCCCATGACAAATTCTTATTCTCAACTTTGTTTATCCTTTGTTTACAAGATCCAGGGCCTTCTAAAGCTTAAAAAAAAGTATTTTTTGGAAAATAATGGAAATTAACAATTGAGAGTTAAGTACATATGAATTTGATGGAGAATGCTTTGTAATAAACACAAAACAAGTATTTGTGATTGTGGGGTGACTATTCAGATATAAAAGAGACAATGTAATATATACATACATACATGTATGTGTGTATATATATATATGTACTACATAGAGATCTAGCCTCAGTACCAGGAATACCTAGGTTCAAGTCCTGTGTCTGGCATCTACTACTTGTATGACTTGGACAGGTCACTTAGTGCCTCATTGCTCTAGACTAGAAGTTTACAGAGATGGTGCTGACCTGTGTCGGTAGTTGGAATTTCTGTGCCCTTAAATTCCCTATATAATGAAATCACAAGGCTAGTTTCTGTTCCTATTCAGATACAGAGACCTGGGTATAGGTGAAGAGAGGGAAGAGAAAAGGCTAATATATGAAAGGCAGTCAAAGAATGGACTTCATGTGGAAGAAGAAAGATAAAAATTAACCCCAGGATCAACACTCCAGCCCTGAGTCACATGTGACCCCTTGGTGGAGAAAACCACCTGTCATATTTTTTTCTTTCATAGTTAATATACTTCTAGAAGTACTACACTTCATACCCTGGGAGATTGTCTATTTTGACCACAGTATCTTAGAAAAATTCTTCCTTCAAAAAGTGAATTTCATCAAGAATGGGAAACTTGTTATTGCCTTTTTTTCTTTAAATTTTCAGAGTGCAGCAGCCCAACACCTGGCCCTGGAAAAGAATGGGAAGAATATGTACAGATTCGGGCTCTAGTTGAGAAAATCCGAAAAAAGCAAAAAGGTAAAGTTGAGAAAGTTAACATTGCTCTCCTAGGAATAATATAGTACGATATTATTTAAGGTTGTTAGAATACATGGTACTAAAATGTTAATGAATTTCTTGCTACATTTAAAAAGGTGGATGGGGGAGCAAAGCCAAAGTGGCAGAGTAAACGTAAGTATTTGCTTGGGCTCTCCCAAATCCTATAGAAACAACTGTAAAATAACATTTCAAAATGAATTCTGGATTGGCAAAACCAACAAAAGGAGTGGGTGGAACAACTTTCTAGCCTGAAATGACTTAGAAGGTTGGCAAGAAAGGTCTGTCTCACTGGAGTAAGAGTGGAGCAAAGGCCACACCCAGCAAGCCAGCAGCAAGCCTTGGAGGGAGACAGAATAAGCATCAGCAGCTTCCAGAGATCTTAGCCCAGCCCACAGATGGTAAGGGGATTGGACCCATGGTCAGAAGGAGATTGGATGGGGCTTTTTGCTGTCACTGGGTGCAGGACTCTGTTGCATTGCCCATGTGTAGTTTTGAGTTACAGTCTCAGTCACAAGTCATAGAGGAAGAACACTAAGTGCATACTAGAATGTGAGCCTGAAGGAAAACCAGGGCCCTTGTCACCATTCCAGGGTGGAAAAGATTACTTATGGTTGTTCACAGACCAGAACATAGGCCAGGACAGCAGTGACCACACCTCTCCTTATATCATACCATTTTGGGAGAACTGAAAACTTATAGATCCTTAGAACTAGCTCTGAAAATAGCAGCGCAAAAAGCCTGAAGCTTGGGATAGTACCCTCTCCACCCTGGGAGCAGAGTCAAATCTAACATAAAGTTAAAAGTCTAGATATAGGCTGGAAAAATGAGAAAAAAGCAAAACTTGATTATAGAAAGTTGTCATTTTATTAAGCAAAGCACTTTTGAGGAGGGATAGAGTGAAAAGAGAGAAGGATAAATGGGAAAAAATAGAATAGGGGGAAATACAGTAATCCTAACTGTGAAAAAATGTTTATAGCAAGTTTCTCTGATAAATGCCTCATTTCTCAAATATATGGAGAACCAAGTCAAATTTATAAGAATACAAGTCATTCCTCAATTGATAAATAGTCAAAAATATGAATGGGTAGTTTTTAGACAAAGAAATCAATATCTATAGTCATGTGAAAAAAAAGCTTTAAATTAATATTGGTTAGAGAAGTGCAAATTTAAAAAGCCCTAAAGATACCAACTCATACCTATCAGATTGACTAACATGACAGAAAAGGAAAATGACATATTTTGGAGGGGATATGGGAAAATTAATACACTAAGGCTCTACTGGTGGAGTTGTGAACTGATCCAAACATTCTAGAGAGCAATTTGGAACTATGCCCAAAGAAATGGCCATAGAACCATGCATATCTTTGGTCCAACAATACTACAACTAGGTCTGTAGGAAAAGGATGTGTATGTACACAAATATTTATAGCAGCTCTTTTTGTGGTGGCAAAGAACTGAAAATTGAAGGGATGTCCATCAGTTGAGATGAACAGATTTATATGATTTTGATGGAATACTATTGTACTATAAGAAATGAAGAGAAGGATGCTTTCAGAGAAATCTGGAGGAACTTACATGAACTGATGCAAAGTGAGGAGAGCAGAACCAGGAGAACATTGTACATAGTGATAGCAATATTTTATGATGATCAATTGTGAATAACCTAGCTATTCTCAGCAATGCAGTGATCCAAGACAATTATGAAAAACTTGAGATGAAAAATGCTGTCCACATCTAGAGAAAGAGCTGATAGAATCTGAATGAAGGTCGAAGAATTTTTTTTAGCTTTCTTTTTCTTGTTTTTTTTGGGGGTGAGGTTCTGTTTTCCTTCACAACATGACTGATATAAAAACATGTATGTTTTTCATAACTGCACATATATAACATCAAATTGCTTACCTCCTCAATGAGTGGGGAGTGGTGAGAGGAAGAGATTTGGAAAATATTTAAATAAAAAAGATAGATGGCCAGAAATGTTATAGAAGCAGTTTTTATATTAATACAGAGATTCTCCTAGGTAGCTATTATACAGTTTCTTCTACCTCTGAGGTGCTGTGACTTTATTTTGAAAGGCATAAAGGAATTCTGAATTCAGAGTATATATAGAGTCATAAATAATCCCTGAAAAACTAAATGTAACATTTTTTTCTTTATACTGATCCTCCTTGACTCCTGTAGCATTCAGCATTCTCATTTACTTCTTAGATACTCTCTCTTAGGCTTTGGTGACATTGCTTTCTCCTGGTTTCCCTCCTTCTGCCCCAATAGTGCTCATTAGTCTCTCTCGTTGATTCTTGCCCACTAACCATGGCTCTGGTCCTCAAGGGTTCTGCCTGAGCCCTAGGTTTTTCTCCTCTATCTCATTTAGTGATATCATCAGCTCCTGTGGGTTCAGTTACCATCTCTATGCAGAGGATTCCCAGATCTATATCCATAATCTCTCTCCTAATCTCTGCTCACTCATCACCAACTTATTCTTGGACATCTCAAACTTAACATGCCCAAAACAGAATTTGTAATTTTTCCCCTTAAACTTCCTGAACTTTCCTGTTGATGTTAAGGACCATCGTTCTCTCACTTATGCTACTTGAAACCTTTCAGTTTCTATTTGACTCATCCTGTATATCCATTCCATTGCCAGACCGTCACAGTATCTTAGGAGTATGAACCCATCTCTCCATTTGCACAAGTAACAGGATGAGTTTAGGTCCTCATCCCTTCTCACCTGGACTATTGCAATAACATTCTAACTACTGTTTCAAGTGTCTCCCTTTTTAGCTTCCAAGGTGATTTTTATAAAGAGTAGGTCTGAGTATATCACCCCTCTGATTAATGAGCTCTCATGGCTCCCTCTGATGTCTAGGATCAAATATAAAGTCCCTTGTTTGGCACTTAAAGCTCTTCATAACCTGGTGCTTTTGTACCTTTCCAATCTTATACTGTGATCTCTTTCATGTATTCTGTGTTCCAGATATACCTACCTGTTTATGGTTCCTTGAACATGACATATCATTTCTTGCCTTTGGCAAGACTGTTCGACTCCCAAACCTGGAATAATTTGCCCCTTATTTATTATTTTCCCTGACTTCCCTCACAATTCCACTTAAATCTCACCTTCTACGAGAGGACTTTCCTGGGCCTTGTAGCTGCTAATGCCTCACATTGTAGATTACCTTCACCAGCTCTGTATATGCAGTGCAGGGTATCCCAAAAGTCTGAGTGTAGTTTTAATCTATTAAAGCTTAAATATGTAAATATTAGCTATATAATAGCTTAAGACTGTGCTGTGTTTTGGGACACCCTGCATATGGTATATACCTAGTTATTTACATGTTATCTTCTCCATTAGAATTTAGGCTCCTTGAAGGCAGGGGCTGCTTTTTGCCTTTGTGTCTCTAGCACTTATTACAGTGCCTGGCACATAGTAAGCTATTAATAAATGCTTGTTAACTCACTTCCAGAACAGAGATATTTTAAAAGATAATTTTTTGTTGAGATTTGTTTTTCTTTGTAAAATGCTCTTTATGTTAAGGATCATCCCCAACCAGCGTAGTTGTTTATATTCATCTTCCAGCACTCAGACTTCTGCAGTAGGCACTCAATTATGATTGTTTCTAACATTCATAAATATTTTGTGAATAACTCAGATATCTCCTCATTAAGATCTATTAAGGGTATTTTATGTTAAGACTAATTTAAATCATAGCTCTTATTTATAAAAAGTTTGTATATAATAATTATAACTCACTTTAGTAAAACTCTCTTCCAAATAATGCTATGATGTAGGCTGATAGTCCCGTAGGCTACCTTAAGGTTTGCGAATGCTTTTACGTGTTTGATCTCATTTACTTGTCATCACAACAGTCCTGTGAGACGGTTGTCAGAATCCTTGTTTTACAGATGCGGAACCTGAGACTCAGAGAAGTTCAGTGACTTGCCAGGGTTACTTACACAGCTAGTGAATGTCTGAGGTGGGCTTGGAACCTAGGTTTTCCCGACTCCAGGTCCAGCGCCCGAAGTGCTTTTTTCACAACTCTGTATTGTAGGTAGTATAAATATTATGCCCATTTTGGTAGATGAGGAAACTGAGGCTCAGGAAAGCTCATTGAATTCCCTAGGATTACAGTAGGGAGTGGGAGAAGCAGGACTGAAATCAAATTCTTTTCACTCTGAGTTCAGTAAAACAAACAGTTAGTGAGATATAAGAATGGATATTGCGAAACAAAATATTTTTATGTTTATGAAGGTGATTAAGACAGATTTAACATTTTCATTCATTTGACTAATTCAGATAATTGCTTTAATTCTCCCTTTTGTTTGTATAGGCATATTAAAGTGTCTGCTTCAAGTGTTGACAAATCTCCAAATCTTTGATTAGCTTCCTGATGACTGCAGTATAATAATAACTTTTTATACATCCGGGGGCTCCTGGTGAACAAATAACTCTAGTATGTTAATTTGAAACTTCTTGAGGCCCAGGATTCTGTCTTATTTATTTTTATTTCCCCCAAGAGCCTTAAGATTAATCCCTATTGTAAATACTCAGTAATGTTTAAATTTAATTGAAAAGGTATTTACTGAAGTACACACCAAGGCAATTATCTGCCATTCAGTGATGATCGAGAAGTGAAAAGTAAATGTTCCCTCAAAAAAAGCCTAACTCATTTCAGGGGAGTAGCTGTGTGTATTATTTAAATTTAGCTTTTAGTTGCAGTCTAGTAACAAGTTGTTGACCTACCTTCAAGGCTCACCTCCTAACTCTTCATGGCTTGATGTAGACTCATCCTCTCAGCTCCTCCATTTCTCTCTATACAAATGATGAAAAAAATTTTATAAAATAAATTTAGAAATTTGAGAGACAGCACTTTGAGCCTTTAGGGAGAAAAGTTTTCTATGCATGCATTGTAACAGTGTAAAAAAGTGTTTAGATTTTTTTTTTGTACAGAGTATTCTTTTTAAGAGAATTTTTCTTCCCTCCTCCTCCTACTTCCTTTCCATCATTCTTTTAATGGGTAAAAAGTTTAGAATTTATATTTAATTTTTCTCTCCCAGGCTAAGTACTTGACAATTTTGTAAATTTTTAGTTTATGCCACAGTAGTTGTAATTTCCTTTTCTTAGGTTATAAACTCCATGAGGGCAAAGACTGTCATAATTAATCTTCATATATCTCCCAGCACCCAACTCAGTGCTTTTCACATAATAAGTATTTAATACGTGTTTGTTGAAGTTGCAGTGGACTTGTTTCTAAGCCAAATTGGAAAATAATTTTAACTGTTTCAGAGAGAAAAATGAGTTCTATTTCCAGTTTTGTCTACTAAAGATTAGTTTTGTTATTTGAGGAAGACCACGTCTACATGTCTAAAATGTTTACTTTATTTCTGTCTTAACTGGGTGAATTTAGGTCTATCAGTTACCTTTGATGGAAAAAGAGAAGATTATTTCCCTGATCTAATAAAATGGGCTTCTGCAAATGGAGCTTCCACCGATGGTTTTGAACTGGTTAACTTCAAAGAAGAGGGCTTTGGTTTGAGAGCAACAAGAGAGATCAAGGTGAGTTTAGAAATTGATGATACAAATGTACCAGAAATATGAAAGTTAGTGTAAAATTCCTTCTCTTAATTGCTTGTAAAATTATGGAGAAAACATCAGTTGCAATAATATCTGGTATGATTATGCCAGAAATAGAAAAATTAGTGTAAAAATTTCCCTTTTGCAAAGTTACTTATAAAATTATGATGGAAGTTCCAATTGTAGTGACATAAGGAATAAGAGACTTTCAAGAAGTTAACTTTTTTTATGAGGAAATTTTTTTTATTAAAGAATTGCAGATATTAGGATTTTGTTCAAAATAATTAATTTCATTAGGTTGCTTTTTTCCTATTTTAACATTACTAAACTTCCAGTATGTACAGCTAATCTTTTTACTCTTTTGCAAATATATATTAAGAGCGCCTGCACAAACACTGTAGTTTAGTATCCTGCACATAGTAAATATTAAACTATATTTTAATTAGGGAATCTATACAAGATTTTTAGGATGTCTAAGAAAATAGAGGAATATGAGATGAGGCATTGGTCTAGTTCAGAGGTATGCAAATTTTTTTGGTAGTGGGTAACATGATAAGAATGGTTAATTTCATTCAGTTAACCAGTTGAAGTCATGGGATGAATGTTTTTTTTCAGCTCCCGTAACAATTCTTTATTGATTTCATTCTACTTTTATAACATCTAGTTTCAGCCAGTAGTGTACTTATAGTAGTAGTAGGCTTTACAAACCTGTCAAATTACATTGATTAGCTAATTAGCTAAAGAATTATTTTTGCTAAAAATCTCAGATAGGCCATATTGAACTTGTTAGATACATGTTGGTTGCCTGGGATCTACTTGCAGATATAGCTATACGTTCACTTCATAGTTACTGAGCAGCAACTTAAGCATACCACTTTAAGCCCTGGGAAGGGTAAGTAGAAGGAAGGTATTAGACAGATAGCACATGGTTCCTGTCTTCCAAGATTGTATGAGCTAGCTAGGGAAAGATGATACATAAATAAAAGTCAAATAATAATAACTGTATAAGACATAAGATAGTATGTGCTTAAGTGTCATATGAATAGTACATTATCATTAAATAGTGTTGTGCCTTAGGCTAATCCCTAATCAAAAAGATCATCTTTTCCTTCACTGAACTTATGTTTTAAACCATGTAGATGTGTGTTTAAAGGCCTACTGAGAACTGGTACATGAGTGTCTTAAGACAAAGGAACAAAGTAAAAGAAGGAGGAGGGAGTAATAATAGCTTACATTTATTAAAACCTTTACTTATTAATAGTTTCTACTTATAAAGTATGTTATGTGCATCAATTTATTTGAATCTCACAATTACTTTGTAAAGTAGATTGTAGAAATTATTTCCACTTTATAGGTGAAGAAATAAGTACACAGAAATTTGTTGACTTTCCCCAGGTTTCCCACCTCCAAACTGAACTGTAATCTCAAAGAAAACAGGGGAATTGGATCGTATCTTCGTATCTTTAATGCCTAGCATAGTGCTTTGTCCATAGAAAATGCTTAATATTTTAACGGAATTAAAAATGATAAGTTTTACTGTTATTTGATATTTTGAACGTGTTTATATGTCTAAATGAGTGCATATATACACATGTATAAATATACGTGTATACATATAATAGATATATACATCCTCATATATACATATGTATGTGTGTATATCTGCAAATACACATATATGTTTGTGTATGTGTATGTGAGAAACTTGCGCTGTCTCGGCTTACATGATTTTTAAGTCAGTGTTGGGATAGGAAGATACACTGCTGACTATTAAAAATTGTATATGTGTGTTGAGATTTAGTTCTGGGTATTGTAATTATGAAGTATGAACGTATATATGACTTAACAACTAAAGTTGAATTATATACTATAAGATTATTTGTGGTGATGTGGCTTAATTTGCTAATTTTTTTCCTAGGCAGAAGAATTGTTTTTATGGGTTCCACGAAAATTGTTAATGACTGTTGAATCTGCTAAAAATTCAGTATTGGGTGAGAACCATTTTGAATTGTTTGAATGCATTTTATGATGGAATATTGAATAATTTGTATGGGTGTGTCTATTGGTCATCCTAATTTATTATTACTAAAGAATAAGATATTCTTTCAATCCATAATTATGTTCTCTGTAAAAGTTTACCAATAGTGTTAAGGACAATTTGGGACAGTGTTGGGAGTTAAAGCAACCTGGGTTCCTGTCTGATATATACCAGTTGTGTGACTGCAGGCAATTGCTTAACCTCTCAGTGCTTCAGGCTACTCTCTGAGTTGCAGATGAATTGAAGATGTACATAAGTGGAAGGAATTTTCTTGTCCAGAGTTCCCTACATAAATGAAAATGCAGCATCTGCAACAACAACAAAAAAGTGTTAAAAATATTCAGTTTATCTTAAGTTTTCAAATTTTTTTTAGGTAATGAATATTCTAGTTGGAACCATTCAGTCCTGTTGAATTCACATAGATTTTACTAAAAGTTTTTTTTAAATACATTCAACTAATAACTGTTAACATCTGGGTTAATTCAGGGGCATTATATTCTCAAGATCGAATTCTTCAAGCTATGGGAAACATCACACTGGCATTTCATCTTCTATGTGAACGAGCAAATCCTAGCTCTTTCTGGCTGCCATACATACAGACCCTCCCCAGTGAATATGATACCCCTCTCTATTTTGAAGAAGATGAAGTTCAACATCTTCAGTCAACACAGGCTATACACGATGTCTTCAGTCAATATAAAAATACAGCTCGGCAGTATGCTTATTTCTATAAAGTTATTCAGGTGAGTGATTATTTAATTGTTCAAAATAGTCAAAATTGTTCAAATGAGTGAATGAAAGAAGGTAGTGGTATAAAGAGGAATCTTTTTTAAGAAAGGTTAAAAACTAACTTCATATTTTATTTAAAGAAATTTCAAAATGACAGTCATTTGTTCATTTATTTCATAAGCATCATAAAATATTCCTTCAAGAGGAATATTATGGCTTATCGGTAATCACTATAAACAGGTAGTGTTTAATGTCATGAAATTTTTTTGCTAAAAAACAAAGATCGTCAGTAAATTCTGCATCACTTTTTTAAAAGCACAAACACAAAAAGGGGTTTCCCTGTTTTTCAAGGTCATGAAAAGGCCTTAGTGTTCATTTGAAAGTCTTTGTTGCATGTCAGTGGTGAAATTTGGCATTTAGTTTAATAAATAATAACATTTTGTTGTAACCAAATTAAATAATTATATGAGATAAGTATTTTTTAATTGTAAGTAGAATCTTACTATATGAAAGGTAGAATTCATTATAGGATTAGGAGCGTTTGAGTCAGAGTTGACCATTCTCCGTGTTTCACTCATCTGCTCCTCAGATTTCCTAAATTGGCATTTGAAAGATCATTGTTCCTTCATGAGTCAAGAAAAAAGAGAAGTGAAATGCCTTCTCAGCCTTCTCTTTCTTCCCTTTCTAAAGCTCTCAAAAGTCAGCTTCTAGGTTTTTATGCCAATTTAGCTCCCACCTATCTTCCTAACTTTATTTTTCTGTTAGCCTAATGGACTCCAGCTGAACTGGTGTTCCTTGAATTTGACATGTCATCTCCTGTCTCCATGTATTTGTAAAAGCTATCCCACATGACTAGAATGGGTTCTTTTCTCATCTGCATTTCTCAGATTCTTTATCTTCCTTCAAGTTAATGCAATGATGCCACTTCTTCTGGGAAGCCTTCCCCGCCATTACCTTATTAGTTTTCTCTGGTTTTCTGTTCATTTTCAAATTACTTCATATTGCCTTCTTTGTTAGACTGTCATTTGAACCAGATCTTTTTCATATGCCTATACTTTATGTCCCTGATGTAGTTTTATTGGCTGATGACTTTATATTATTCGTAATTTTTCAGATTTATTCTTATTGTCTGTTAATTATTACTTTTACCTCAAATCATATTTTAAACATTCTGTGTATTTATCCTAAATACATCAAGAGCTTTTTCTTCTCTCTACGCCATATGTATGGCTAGTGTATTACCCTAATAAAAATTGGTAACTGAAATGGCTTTTTTTAGGGGAAAACATTGAAGTCAAAGGAAGTACAACATATTTAACTGTTAAATTTGAAACTTTAGTAATTCAGGAAAACCTGCTGGTTTTTTTTTTAGACTTGCCATTTTGACTTTTTAAAATAGCAAAAGAAGCAAATAAAAATATGTGGGTTTTGTATTTAAGTATAGTTCTAAAATCACTTGTTTTAAACTTTGGTTTTAATGTTAATTACAAACACTAAAATCAAACTCTTAAAAGTTTTATTTAATTTCAAGTTTTCAATCATATGTTTTTGATGACTAAGCAATATCTACTTCTAGCAGCTCAAAGGCTTTCCAAACTTTCTAGCAGCTCAAAGGCTTTCCAAACTCTCTAGCACAACAAATGGAATGCAATTTCTTTTCAGTAATCTATAACAAAGATATTGCCAGAAACAGGATGACTTTCACTGAGTGAAATCGGTTCCGTTTTCAGATTAGAGATACTGAAATAGTGGCAAATAGACTGAAAATCTACTTGATGCTTCATTTTTGACATGTCACTTTCATTTGCAAAATTACTTATTGCATGATTTGTTTTTAGTTAAAAGTTAAAATTTTCCTTTTATAACATTGCATCAACAAGAAGTTATTAAGTGCCTACTCTGTTTTCTGTGCTAGGGATATAAATACAAAACCTTGCTAAAATGATGGTTTCATAGTCTGTGCCATGAAAATAACTAGCATTTATATAGGCTTTAAGATTTTCGAAGTTCTTTTCAGATATTATCTCATTTTATCCTTATAACAACCATAGGAGGTAGGTACTATTATCATCCCTAATTTATTGATAAGAATCTGAAACAGAAAGAAATTAAGTGATTTGCATAGAGTCATGCAGCAAGTGTATCTGAGGCCACATTTAAATTCAGTTTTTCCTAACTCTGGGTCCCTTTGCCATAAGAGTGCCTTAAAAGTAGAACATTAATTAACCTTATGGTAATGTTCTTGAAAGGATAAACCTTCCCAGAGTTTAAGATGAACTCACCTTACATCAAATAATAAGTAGTGGTATAATAAATTTCTCATTGTTTTCTATAATATAGGTATTTTCATACCTCATGAACTTGTTTTAAAAAATAACTTTTATTCTGACTTTTCTATATCATGGGAGTTTTTGGAAATACACTGTCATCCCACCCCACTTGGAAATTGAACTCTCCAGTATAACAACAAAATAACAAAGCAATTAAGAAAAAATTGATAAAGGGATTACTTGTTTATGACATTCCATCCTAATAATCCCCACCTCTGTACTAAAAGGAGGGAGGCATATTTTCCTAAATCTTCTCTAGAACCATTATTAGTTTTTAAAATTATTCAGTATTCAGATTCCTTTTAGTGGTGTTTTTTTCATTTACATTGCTATTATGGTCATTGTATACATTGCTCTATACCTTGTAGACTTGAAATATCTTCTCTAAATCTCGATTGTCTGCGAGAATAGTAGAAATTTTGTCACAGAAATTAAAAAGATTTGAAAAATGTTTTGTCTGACTTATTTTTATTTTTGAACATATTGAATATCAAAATATCAAAATCTCATATTTAGAGTATAGTTCAGAGAAATATCCACATCGCCAAATTAATCAGGGAAGATTTCAGAGGGAAGGAGAACATGAATACTAACCAGGAGAGAATTAAACCAGTTGTGAATGAGGTTTAAAGAGAGAAGGTCAGAAGTAACAATGAGCTCTATTAGAATTCCTTAAGAGAATATTCCCCAAAGGGGCAAATTAAAGTGATCATAAAATTAAGGCAGTAGACTATTACTTGAAACACAGGCAAAAATCTTGATTTTTACTCTTTTTTCTAGTTTAAAATACTTCCCAGTTAGCTTATTTTTTGGTTAGTCCGCATTGTTTTAAATACTCTCTCCTTATTTAAGTTTTATAATTTTCACTATTTGATTTAACAATGTATAATTCTTGTCTTATAAAGAAAATATAACCACCTAACATTCATGAAGAAGATGCAAGTTGAATAAAGTAAAATGACTTTTTATAGCAACTTTTCTTTGACTGTTATTTTACGAATGTATCTTTCATGGTATGGACCAGAAGTGACTTCAAAGTAGAAGTCCTGCTGTTGTTATTTGGAAAGTTAGGATTAGATTTATTGTAAGTTCATTTTAAATATAGATGGCAAATTGATGAGGAGTAAAAAATCTCTTTTTTAAAAACAATAGGATAGAATGAAATTAATTCAAAAAGAATCTGCAGTATTAAATATATTTTGCTACCCAGGTGCCCCAAATCATATTCTTCTAACTTCAGCATCAAGCAGTCTTTTCCACAGTGAGTTTTTTGATTTCTTAGACATCACTAAGAATTGATGAAATGGGACTTGTGCCTGGATTTTGATTCTAGAAAAGTGTACCTTTTTCAAAAGGAACATATTTGATAGGGATGGGAATTGCAGTATAGTAGCCTCATATATACTAACAAGACAGTTTGGTGAGGAAAGCCAGTCCCTGAATAGAGGAAACATAGTATATTACATTTGAATGAGAATCCATAAAAGGAGGAAAAGAAAAGCAGTGTTTTGTGGGGGATAAAAGGGAAGTAATATTCAGACCACCTAGAAAAGAAAAATTATCTGTGGAATTTGGAAATCAGATCATAAACTTGGCACGGAAACATAATATTGAGGCTATCTAGACATCTGTTGGAATTCTGTTTGTTTGTTCACACTCTCATTTTCCCTTTTTTCCATCCCTTTCCTTCTTAAAAGCAGAGGAGCTGATGCATTTGTGACTTGCTTTAATGATAATCTTATCCTTCAAAAGGTAGAGGAAGTAACAAGGGGAACTGCAGTTCTGGACCGGATTCTGATTTACAAGGAGGAACTGGTTGCTGAAGTAGAAATTACAGGAACCTTGGCGGCAAGGGCAAGTGACCACTTCCCTCAGAGTTCATGATAGAAGAGAGGAAGGCTGGGCATGATCTGTCTTGACATGCACCCTAGATTTTGGGGAGAGCACATTTCAGACAATACAAGGGAAGTATAGGTAGAATCCAAATGCCTCATATTTTTTAGAGGAAAGACTTCACAAGAGAGAAAACTCAAGAATGAAATTCCGAAGACTCAAGAAATAGATTCCATTGAAAGGAAAGTCAGTGCTGCCTAAAGAGACTAATGAATATGCACAGGAACCTCAATGATCAACTGAGATTTTTAAAAATATATAGAAGATGATGGAAGCAAGAGGAGGTAACGGGACGAATACAGAAGAGTACTACAGCCGAGTAAGAGTAGTATCAGCAGTACTAAAACTCCAGTGAGCCATTCCTGGCAATAAGTGCTTAGGACATGGTTTTTTGTTTGTGATGGTTCAGGCGAAAGGCAGGTGAAACAAATGATAGGACCACTGCTCATGGTGGATAGGATGATGATAATGGATGATAGTTAAATAGCTGAACTACTCAACTCTTATGTTCCTTCTGTTTTCTCTTAAAAGGAGAGTGATCTTTGGACTGGGGAGGAAAGAACAAAAATGGTTTTCAAGGAGTAGAAACCCAAGATCAATGAGGAGATGGTAAGACAGCATCTAGCTGCCCTCAAGTTCAAGTCACTAGCTCTAAATGAACTACATCCTAGGGTTCTAAAAAATGACAGATAAGATTACTGAGCTGCTGTCAGTAATCTTTTGAAAGTCTTAGAAAATGGGGGTAATGCCACAAGAGCGAAGGCAAATGTGTGTGATTTTGAAAACAAAAAGGGAAGAAGGTAGACTAACTACAGACCAGTGAATGTGACTTCTTTGATACTTCAAGACCAAGTTAAGTTGAAAAGTCCATCTCACTGCTCTATAGTTTGAAGATTCCAGAAGTCCTCTGATCATAGGATGGAGGTGACCCTGAGTTCTAGAAGATTATGCCAAGAGTATATAGGCTCTTACAAGTTCTGCCATGCTGGAAAGGCTTCAGATATGGTCCAGATTATAAGTTGTCAGCTTGCCAAGGACCATTCTAGCTAAGTATAAAGAGGCTTATTACTAGTAAGGTGGCCATAAGGTGATGAATTCATTGTTCATGGCCATTCACAAGTTTGCTTTCTATTCCTGGCAAAATTCTAGAACACATTTTAAAAGAAGTTTTATTGTTACCTTTTGTTTTTATGTCACAATCAAATATTTCCTTTTTAACATCTTTCTCTCTCTCAGAGAGCCACTTCACCTTCCAAATGCTAAGGGGAAAGAGTGTTTTGTATCAGTTTTCTAGGATGAAAATTTGTGCTTACAATTCCTTAGAGTTCATTTTGTTTTTTTTAGTGTTATCATAGACTTTAATGTTTGTCATTGTGTATTTTTATTAGAACACATTATTTGAAGATCATAGACTTACATCGGGAAGAGACTTTAGAGATCATCTAGTCCAACATCCTTTCTTTAGAGAGCCAGTGATCACTAAAATCCAGCATGGAATAATCAAGAGCAATCATGCCTATTAGAGTAATCTGATTTTCTTTTTTGATAAGGTTGATAGACTGGTAGCTTAGAGAATGCTGTGGATTCAGTTTTCCTAAATTTTAGCAAAGCATTTTACAAATTCTCTGCTGTTTTCCTTGTGGAAAAGAATCACAAATAACTTGGAGGAAAGCGTAAAATTTTGAATTGTTCATTTCAGTATTACCCCTAAAAACCTATGAGTTTTTAGTTTCCAAAGGAAAAATAGTGTAGGTGCTAAGCCCAAATGAATTTAAATTCCTCAGGGCAGGTTTTTAATGCATTTTGCAGAATTGGATGTTTTTGCATCTAAATCTATTTATCTATCAATTTTTCCTATGACTGTATTTACTATAGTTGTACGCACAAGGTGAGCATTTATTTGTACAGATTGCTTTCCAAAACTTCCCATTTTAAGTGAATCTATTTTGATATGCTTCATAAGGAGGGGAATTAAATTGTTTTAGATAATAAACTTTACACTCAAGGAATTTTTAGACTGAAATCACACAGAATCACAGAGCTGTGAGGGAGCTATGATCATTTAGTCTTTTACCAAATTTTACCAAAAATCCAGTGTTAACAAGTAACTATATGATCTCAGCTTGAAAACTTTAGTGAGAAGGGAGTCTATTAACTCCTCAAAGAGCTCTTTCCACTTTTGGACATTTCTAATTTTTTTGAAAATTTTTCCTTACATCATCATATCAATATCTATTTTTCTTTTCTTTTTCTGTCCCTCCTCTCCTGTGCAAGAAATCCCTTTTCTGAATTGTAGCCCTTCTGATAGATTAAGACAATTAGCATGTTCCACTTAAATATTTTCTCTTTAATGCTAAATATCACTAGTTCCTTTAATCAGTACTGTTATGGCATGGTCTCGAGTCCTCTCACCATTCAATTTATTTACATGCAATAGAGGTCATTAATATCCTTCCTAAAATGTGATGCCGAGAACTGAACACAGGCCAGCTTTGGCCAGATCCAGGCAGATTCAGTGGGATTATCACATCCTTCCTTCCATATATTTAGTGTAGTCTTCCATGATAATAGTGTCCTTTGCTTATAAAGTTTCTACTGCTTGTACTTCAACTAGTTCCCTCTTTTAAAGTGACCTTGACTAAGACACTTGGTTTCTTTGCCCATGTTCCCTCATCTGTAAAATGAGCACTTCTTAAGCTGCTGCTAATGCGACAGTCACTGTATTAGCAATTGTATTTTCTGAATGTTGAAATTATCATAGCCTGGTACTTAGAACTAGGAGTCAGTAAGGGGAGATAGCAGTATATCAGATTCAGTGCTTTTAATTGGATTGGATTTGTAACAGGTCTCTAGGTAAATGAGTCCTCTGTCACTCTGCTGTTTTGTTTCTGTGTCACTTTTGTAATTCATAGTAGGCAAGTATTGTCCATGTTCGCTGTCTGAATAGATATTACTACGATGATACTGTTGGACTGATTAGGGTAGGACCCCTGCTTTAGAGACTCCAGAATAAAGTTAGTGCTGGAGGGAGGATATGGCTATGTTGTTTGGATAGACATTCCCTTAGAGGCTCTGAGTCTGCTTATAGCCATGTTTCACAATATTTTGTTTTACAAAGTCCTTTCTATTAGGAGGAGGATTTGTCATACTCCTTACTACTATTATTCTAGACCATATTTTAATTACTCTACTGCATTGAATCAGAGAAGACTTATCATCAGTGTAGAATTTTATATTGTAAAACCAGTCAATCAGTTCATTTTGCTTTCTGTATGTTCTTTTTTGACATCATAGTCACTGTTAATTCTCTCCTTCCCTCAGTAGAACCCTTCCTTGTAAGAAATAAGTACATTCAAGCCAAACAAATTAAAATATGGGCTATGACTGAATTATGTGCCTTATACCATACGTTCCTGCTCAGAGATTGGAAATATACTTCATTGGCCGCACAATTCCTTGAGCAGATTTCTGTAGTTTTTCAGTGTTATTTTTCTTTACATCTTTAATGGTGTGTGTTTGTCCTTCATTGCCAAAGAAGCCCATGCCATCACAGAAATGATGACATGACTTGCATTTGACTTTGTTTTAAGTGAGGGAGGGCCGGGCAGGTCACCAGCCTCACCTCTCCTCCAGAGCCATCTGAATCCAGTGACCAGATATTCATCAGGATGACTGGAGATGATCCAGGATGAGGCAATTGGGTTTAACACAGCTAGTGAGTGTCAAGTATGTGAGGTGAGATTTGAACTCAGGTCCTCCTGACTCCTAGCACTGGTGCTCTATCCACTGCACCACCTAACTGCATTTACTGAATGCCTACTCAGTAAATATGTACTTAGCATCATACTGAAATATATTGCTGCTTTCAAAGAGTTTATTATCTTTTTTGTTTTTCAAGAAAACAGTTTTACTGAGTTTTATTTTCAGTTGTTTTACCTTTGTTTTTACAATCTGCAAAGCAGTTTATTGGGGACCATTTCAAACAATGGTATAGTCACTTCTTCCTGGCTTAACACTCCTATGAATTTGTCTCATACTGGGTTCCTACAAGTCCATCCTCTTGCATAATCTCATTAGTTGAAATTATCTTGCCTTCCTAACATGGTCGATTCTTAACTACCTTAACTACCTTTTGTTCTCTATCCCTCCGGGAATGTTATAATACAATTTACTAAATTTTAAAAATTTACGTAATTTATTTGTTTTCAGTTTTGAACAATCACTTCCATAAATCTTAAATTTTCTCCCCTTCCCTTTCTCTTGCCTCCCCAAGATGGCATGCAATCTTACATGGGTTGTACACGTACATTTTTATTAAACACATTTTTACATTACTCATGTTGCATAGAAGAATTAAAAGGAATGGAAGAAATCATGAGACAGACTAAAACAAAGCATAACACAAGAGAAAACAGCCTACTTCATTCTGCATTCTGATTCCATAGTTCTTTCTCTGAATGTGGATGGCATTTTGCCTCAAGAGTCCTCTTGGAATGTTTTAGGTCCTTGTATTGTTGTGAAGAGCTAAGTCTATTGGAAACACACACACTGTGTTTCCTCACACACTGTGTCTGCTACTGTGTGCAGTGTTCTCCTGGTTCTGCTCATTACATTCAGCATGGGTTCATAGAAATCTTTCCAGGTTTTTCTGAAGTCCTATTGTTTGTCATTTCTTAGAGCACTGCTATATGATGTATATGTATGTATGTATATGCCACAATTTGTCCAGCCATTCCCCAATTGATGGACATTCCCTTGATTTCCACTTCTTGGCCACCACAAAAAGATCTGCTATATTTTTATACATGTGGGATCGTTTCCCATTTTTCTGATCTCTTTGGGATACAATCCTAGAAGGGTTATTGCTGGGTCAAAGGGTATGCATATTTTTGTTCCCAAAGGGCATAGTTCTAAATTGCTCTCCAGAATGGTTGGATCAACTCACAGCTCCACCAACAATGAATTAATGTTCCAACTCAAAAAGCTTATTATCTTATTGAGAAAACAGGAGGTACACAAAATACAGAATAATGCAAACATATGCAACTGTCCAAAAGTCAATTTTTGGCAAAAGTCAGGAAGAGAAAATATCAGTAATGTATAGATCTTGAAATATTGATGGAATTCTGATACCTAGAGAGTCAGGGTAGGAAGGAAGTTAAACCCTGAAAGAGTGGAACTGAAGATAGATGTAAGAAAGAACCTGATAAATAAATACTGAGGGGAGAAAGAGATTAGATTAGTTAGATTAGAGGTTGTGAGGCTGGAGAAGAAAAAGCATTGGAAATTTTGAAGGAGTTGTGGGCAGAGCCAAGATGGTGGAATAGAAAGATGTATATACTCTAGTGTTTCCCCCACAGCCTACAAAATACCTGTAAAAAATGACTCTCAACAAATTCTAGAGCAGCAGAAGCCACAGAACGACAGAGTGAAAGAGATTTCCAGCCAGAGGTAACCTGGAAGGCTGACAGAAAAGGTCTATCCCACAGGATGCTGAGCAGAGCATAGCCCAGCCCAGGTCACATGGCACTGGGAGGAACAGGACCAGAATAGGCCTCTGAGGCAGAATCCCCAGCAGGGAGGGTCTCAGATCACTCAACCCACAAACGCCAAAGAAAGCTTCAAAGGTCAGTAAGAGGACCAACTGGGTGACAGGGGAGCAGGGTTCTCCTTAGCTCTGGCCCCAGGCAGTGGCAGTAGTAGTAGTGGTGGCAGCTGCAAACATAAGACCATGGAAGGTTACTTTCTTGGTGAACAGGTATTTCCTTCCATCCTTTTGGATGAGGAAGAACAATGCATACTGTTAGAGGAAGTCAAAGCTTCTACATCTAGTACCTCCAAAATGAATATGCATGGTTCAGGCCATGGAAGAGCTTGAAAAGCAGGTCAACACCTTGCTAAAGAAGATCCAAAAAAATGCTGAAGAAAATAACACCTTTAAAAATAGGCTAACTCAATTAGAAAAAGAGGTCCAAAAAGCCAATGAGGAGAAGGTTTTAAAAACCAGCATTAGCCAAATGGGAAAGGAGGTTCAAAAGCTCACTGAAGAAAATGGTTCTTTAAAAGGAGAGTGGAATGAGGGAAGCTTATGACTTTATGATAAACCAAGAAATTACAAAACAAAACCAAAAGAATGAAAAAATAGAAGATAATGTGATGTAGCTCATTGGAAAAATGACTGACCTGGAAAATAGATCCAGGAAAGACAATTTAAAAATTATGGGACTACTTGAGAGTCATGATCAAATAAAGAGCCTAAACATTATCTTTCATGAAATTATCAAGGAAAACTGCCCAGATATTCTAGATCCAAAGGGTAAAATAAATATTTAAAGAATCCACTGATCACCTCCTGAAAGAGACCCGAAAAGAGAAACTTCTGGCAATATTGTGGCTAAATTTCAAAGTACCCAGGACAAGGAGAAAATATTGCAAGCAGGTAGAAAGAAACAATTTGAGTATCATGGAAATACAATCAGGATAATACAGGATCTGGCAGCTTCTCCATTAAGGGATTGAAGGGCTTGGAATAGGATATTCCAGAAGTCAAAGGAATTGAGATTAAAACCAAGAATCATCTACCCAACAAAACTGAGTATAATACTTCAAGGGAAATAATGGTCATTCAACAATATAGAGGTCTTTCAAGCATTCTTGATGAAAACACCAGAACTGAAGATAAAATTTGACTTTCAAACACAAGAATCAAGAGAAGCATGAAAAGGTAAACAGGAAAGAAAACCATAAAGGACTTTCTAAGGCTGAATTGTTTACATTTCCTACATGGAAAGATAATATTTGTAACTCTTTAGACTTTTCTCAATATTTGGGTAGGTGGAGAGATTACACACACACACACACACACACACACACACACACACACACATATAGATAGAGAGCACAGGTTGAGTTGAGTCAGAAGAGATGATATCTATAAAAAAATAAAATTTAGGGGTGAGAGAGGAATATATTGGGAGGAGAAAGGGAGAAATGGAATGGGGCAAATTATCACTCATAAAAGAGGCAAGAAAAAGCTTTCTCAATGGAGGAAAAAAGGGAGGTGAGAGGGGAAAAGTGAAGCTTACTCTTCACATACGGCTTAAAGAGGGAATAACTTGCTCATGAAATTTGATATGAAAATCTATCTTACACTACAGGAAAGTAGGGGAGAAGGGGACAAGTGGGGTGAGGGGGATAATAGAAGTGAGGGCAAATGGGAGAAGGGAGTAACTAGAAGTAAACACATTTGGGAAGGGACAAGGTCAAATGAGAGAATAGAATAAAGGGGGGACAGGGTAGGATGGAGGACAATATAGTTAATCTTACACAACATGACTATTATGGAAGTCTTTTGCAAAATGACACATATATAGCCTGTATTGAATTGCTTGCCTTCTCAGTGGGGGTGGGTGGGGAGGGAGGAAGGGAGAGAAGTTGGAATTCAAAATATTAGAAACGAATGTTGATAATTGTTATTGCATGTAACTGGGAAGTAAGAAATACAGGTAATGGGGTATAGAAATCTATCTTGCCCTACAAGAAAAGGGAGAAGATGGGGATAAGGGAAGGGTGGGATGTGATAGAAGGGAGGGCACATTGAGGGGGGTAATCAGAATGCAAGGTGTTATGGGGTGGGGGGAGGGAAGAGATGGGGAGAAAAATTGGAACTCAAAATTTTGTGGAAATGAATGTTACCTAAAAATAAATAATAATGAAAAAATAAATTTTGAAGGAGTATATAGAATATCATAGCAAATATGGTATTTCATGCTTTGATAGAAGAGATTCTGAAAAGACTTAATTTGAAGGTCTTTTTTGTTTGTTTTGTAGTGAGAAAGGGAATCCATGACATATTCTAGGTACTGCAGTATTAGCAATGGTTTTATAAATGATCTTACAACTTTGATGGACAATTCTCCAACCTCATATATGTTACTATTATCTCATCTCTTTGTTCCTATTTTCCTCACATTTTTCCTGTGCTTGGTGATTCCCTTAATTACAAAATTATGTTATATATAATTTAATCCCCCTATCCCTTAAAGCTCCACAAATTATGATCTCCTTTAATTTGGGCATGAATTTCCTAAAAAAAAAAAGTTAGAATAGGTATCTTATTTCATCAGTGGATATGTCATTTAACTCAGGTTGTATCTGGATATCTCAGGGTGTTCTTAATAGTAGTTCTTTAAACAAAGACGAGATATGTACCAGTAGGTATATTGTGAAATAGGTCTCATTTAGATACAGTCTGGACTAGATTACCTTTGAGGTTCCTTCTGTTGCCAGTGGTCTGTGATTTTCACAAGGATGGTGATTAAGGCATGATCTAGAAATAACAGAAAGCAATATGCTAACCTCTCCCATCCATCTACTTCCTCCCTCTGTGCCGTTGCCCATTCTCTGTGTTTTTCCTTGTCTTCCCCTTTTTCAGCTCAAGTGCCACCTCCTGTAGGAAATCTTTCCTAATCTCCTAGTTGTTAGTACTCTCCTCCCTTGAAATGTTTTTGTATTTATTTTGTTTATGGTTTGTAGCTACTTAATGGTGTACATGTTTTTTTCCTCCCAAAAGAAACCTAAAGGTCAGAGACTATTTCCTTTTTGTCTTCCTATCCCCAGAGACCAGGGATCAGCTACTCTGTGTGCAATCAGGCTGTTGATTTGTCAGAGCAGTGGTCAAAATTAGTAAAACAGGAAGGAATAATGAAAAAAGATACAACATATTGTTGAAATAACTCAATCCTAAACTATTTAAGCAATTAATAATGAAAAATAGATAATGAACAGCTGAAACAATGACATTGTAATAGTTTCAAATTAATCTCTTTTTTGAACAATAGCAAATTTATTGACATATTAAAAGTCACTTTAATTATACACCTACCTGATAAGATTACATTTTACAGTCAGTAAAACGCTTTTTTTAAACTAATGCCTTTTGTCACCTGATTTCAGCACAGAGTAATTCTCTTTGCACAAGTGAAAGTGAGACTGACTTTATAATGCATGTTAAAGCATAAAGTGTGTTTTTGTTTTGTTTTGTTTTTTCTTCAAAGTAATAACTTCAAAGGCAGCTAGGTGGCACAGTGGACAGAGTTGCCATGCCTGGAATCAGTAAGACTCTTTCCCAAGTTTAGATATGGCCTCAGATATTTAGTGACTGTGTATCCCTGGGCAAGCCACTCAGCCGTGCCTGCCTCAATCTCCTCATCTGCAAAATGAACTGGAGTAGGAAATGTCAAAGCACTCCAGTAACCTTGCTAAGAAAATCCCAAATTGGCACATGAAGAATCTTAAATTTCTTTCCTGGAAGGTGCATTTGAAATTACTTCAGCTCAGTTGTTTTTCAGTTACGTAATAGAATTAAAAAATAATAATTTCTTATAAAATTTCACTAAAATATCTCAATTTTCCTAATAGTAAAACCTTTTCACTGGCAGTGAAATGAACTGGCAGTGTCATACTGGTTTTCTTTATTCTTCCTGAAGAAGTTAGATCATGATCCAAATATCTTACATATATATCATCACCAGGACCCAAACACTGGCGCTTCATTTGTGCATTTTGGCCCAGTCTCCTTGCTTTTCATTACTTTAATCACTAAGCATTCATAATTTTTAATTTATAATTTGTAAATTTATTTATAATTTTTAAATTTATAATTTGTATTATTTGTATATAATTTGTAAAATCTGAGGACATTTATACAGTGG
This sequence comes from Bettongia penicillata ogilbyi, assembly GCA_023548195.1. NCBI lineage: Eukaryota > Metazoa > Chordata > Mammalia > Diprotodontia > Potoroidae > Bettongia > Bettongia penicillata. The sequence goes on from JAJHZJ010000160.1 coordinate 1,166,229, forward strand.
TGAATATTTTCATGAAACTGTCTTAACAACTTGACAAGTGAATAAGTAGCAGACAACTCTATTATTGGGTAGTTACCTACTTTCACCAAGAGGTGTCAAGTTAATTAATCTTATGTAAGACAATTGCTGTCACAAGGAGACTAGAAGAACCCCCAAAGCATGTTAGTTAGTAAACACTTGACTTACTTGGCAAACAAGAATAAAAATTCATTATATCCTCATGGAATATAAAGTGATTCATAAAATCTTGTGGAGGAGGCTGATGGATGGGTTATGAGTAGTTTTGTAAAGCATAGAGAAACAATAACAAGTAAAACCAATTTAAAGAAAACTTAGCAAGAGAGCCAGCTATGCAAAGTCTCCCTGCAGTCGTTTGACACTGAACACAGTAAAAAGAAGAAAAATTGAAAATAGCCTTTTCCTTTTTTTGAACAAAACTTAATCAAGAACAGTAGCAACATCACACTAGGACTCTTAACATCATAGTCCCAAATGTGTGGTAGAAATGTCACTGAAGAGAAAAAAGTCTGGAAAAGTAACTGGATTAGCTGTAGGTTATGGAAGAAGTTATGTCATGTGCTGGACATGACATAATTGTGATGCTGCTGAGGGATCATTGGCTTATAATTTCTAGAGCCGGCAGGGACTTCAGAGTCCCTCTAGTTCAGCCTTCTTGTATGTGATGGAAGGAAGGATCCTAAAGGTGAGGAAAACATCTCTGGTGTAGCTAATATTGAGTGGAGGAAAAGTGACCAAGAGAACATTAAAAACTATCAGCCTATATATATGCCTACAAATTTTTTCATTGCAATAGCTTTGAAATTCTTCTAAACATTGACCTAAGATATTACTGTTAAAGTTAGTACAGAGTTTATCAAACAATATTAAACAGTAGACCACATCTTTACCATGTCACAGTCACCTCTAATATGTTGAGAATACACGTGTCCCTCTGTGCTTATTATTTGTTAATTATGAAAAACGTATTTGATCCAGTATAGAAAATGTTACCTTAAAGACTCTCTTCCAGCAAGGTATCTCTCATGCTATATATCAAAATAATTTAAAATCTGTTGTAAGATAAATTACAAAAATAACTCTTTATTGACCCTCCAACAGCAGGCTAGGCATAAAAACTGGGAAATGTGTGCTTGGCAAAAGTATTGGCACTTTGATGGAGGAGATGTAGTCCAGAATTGAAAAAGATTTTCTTGGATAGTTAGGTTATCCAGTTGCTTCTGTTTGCTGATGATATCACACTGGTTGCATCCATTCTGGGGACATTGCAGAGCCTTCTAGAGATCTATATAACCACTTGAGTTTTGTCTGACTTAATGAAAGACCAAGGGGTGAAGGTCTATTTTACAGACTGACGTTGGATGCACAAACTGTAGAGCCTGTCTTATTTGTGTGCATATTCATACATACATACATATGCACATATATATATATATATGTTCACACACATGTGTATCTGGGACATATGATACATGGATATTGAGTTGGGCTCAGAATCAAATATGAGGAGAACTGTATTGCATTTAGGAAATTGCAGAATTTCTCTGTTGACCCCATCCTACTCTTGGAACAAAGGTCGGTCTTTTTAATACTGATGTTGTGATATATTGCTTTTAGACAGGGGACACAGTAGTCTCTAGAGAACTGAAAATGAGTATTGGGGCAGTAGGCAGTGGGTAGTGAAGTGGTACATGGAGTAGGGGAAAAGATGTTATAAGGGAAATGTATACTAAGAAGAGAAGATAATTTGATCATATGGCAAGGACAAGGATTCATGGATGGATGGTGACATCCACTGGTATATTTGCAATATCAGGAATAGGCAAGGAAGAGTCTCAACACACTTGGCAGACCCATTATGATAAACTTAATGGGAGCACATGCATAGGAATCAAATGTAATGGGCTGGCATGGATAAACTGCAGTCTTTGTCGTTGTGGGGAGCATCCAAAAAATAAGATCATACATTTATTTGGGAATAATCCTAAGTGCAGAATAGACATTTAATAAATACTTACTAAATTTGTATAGGTGATGGTGCAGCCGAGTTTGTCAGTTTACACGAACTGCTTGTCTCTCAGGAATGTCTTTTCTAATTATTTAAAGATATACCATAGAGACGTAGGGACAAATTAGAATGGACAAATTTTAAAGATACTGTGAAAGCAAATGTCTTAGGTTTGGGCACAAGACTGGATTTTTGGAGTGAAGGTCAGTAATTAAAAAAGAAGTAGATCTGAGATATTTTTGCTTGAGACCTATGGCACAGTGAGCTTGCCTATCAAACAACATAATTGAAGAGAGATAGGAAGTGGGAATATGAAAGGAAGGTAAATATTTCTATTTTTAGTATATGATTTGAGTTGACTGTAAAACATTCAGTTAAACTCATATACATAGTATGTCAATAGAAGGTCATGTGGAAATAGACTCAAGAATAAAGTTCAGGATTAGACAGACATAGTTGTCATCTGTATATGTGATATTAGTATAAACCAAGGAAGTAGTTAGAAGAACAAAACCCTGGGGACGGACCTAATCTTAATAATAATAATAATAATTATCTGATGGTTATTTTCATTTTTAAAGCCTTTCTCCTTAATTGGTGATTACTGTGGGACAAAGTACTGTATTTGTTACAATCTGTATTCATGTGTCAGTGGGTATCCTTTCCAATGGAAGATCACAGATCCATCCAAGTATTGAAGATGAAAGATGCTTTTTTTAAAAAGAAAATACTTTCTTAGTTGGACACAAATACACTGGAAAGTAAAATAATTTGCAGAACCACTGGAAGAATGGTAAATAAGATGATTTGCGGAACTACTGTCAGAAGGATCTGAGTAAAGGATTTCCTGTTAGTTATTTTTATGTATTTGCAAATGAATAGTAACACTGATTCTTTTTGAAAATTATTTATTTACTTTTAGTTTACAACATTCAGTTCCACAAGCTTTTGAGTTTTAAATTTTCTCCCACTTTCCTTCCTAAGATGGCATGGAATCTGATATAGGCTGTACATATCCATTCATATTAAAAGTATTTTCACATCAGTCATGTTGTAAAGAAGAATTATAAGCAGTGGAATGAACCACGAGAAAGAGGTAAGAGAACAAAACAAAAAAGAGAGAGAGCAAATAGTATGCTTCAATCTGCATGCAGACTCTAATTTTTTCTTTGGATGTAGACAGCATTTTCCATCATGTCTCCTTTTTGGAGTTGTCTTAGGCATTGCCGAGAAGAGCCAAGTCTATCAAAGTTAATCATCACACAGTGTGACTGTGACTATGTACAATGTTCTCCTGGTTCTGCTCCCCTCACTCAACAGAATGATTCTTTAATATCTCTGTGTAGTTGAGTTGGGTGACATTCATTCCTAGAGGAAATAGTTTTTCTAAAGCCATTTTTTTTTTCCAAATTATGAAGACACTTCACTATAGTGAACTCTCTTTTTCATCGTTACTCCTAATTTAGTAAACCTAGCCTCAGTTTTATAATTCTTCCAGAGAATTGTGTAGCAAAATATAAAGTTTTATTAAAGCAGTGACTGTCTTGCCCAAATAGATTTGTTATTTGACTCACCTGTTCTTTAGGATCAAATCATTTAGTCTTCACTTAAGTTTTATGTTTGAATCCTTTTTTTAAAGCTCTTTTATTGATTATATGTTTTATTGTATTGTGCTCAGTAAAGGGTGTATTTAATATTCCTGTTTTCATTTATTCATGAAATTTTTATGCCCCATCACCTGATCAGTTTTTGTAAAGTTGCTGTGTAGTACATCTGAAAAATACATATGCTTCTATTTATCCCTTCCCATTCAGTAATTGCCAGAAATCTATCATATCTAGCTTTTCTAAAATATCATGCAATTCCTTAACTTCTTAATTGTTTGCATTTTTGTTAGATTTATCTAAGTCTCAAAGGTATATATTGCCATTCTCAACTATTACAGCTTTGTTGTCAATTTTCCCTTGTAGTTGGATTAATTTTTCTTTTAAAGTATTTGCCATTCAGTGTATATTAAATAGTGGTATTATTTCATGGTGTATGATATCTCTAGGCATAGTGTAATTTATCAGTTTTTCTCTTTTAATCATGTCTGTTTTTACTTTTGCTTTGTGTGCCTTGCTTGCTTCCCTGCCTTTTTGAGTTTCTCATGAATGAAATATATTCTATTGCAGCCTGTCTTTTTAACTGTAAGGAAAGCTTTCTTTTTTTTAAAAATTAATTTATTTGTTTTCAGTTTTCAGTAATCACTTCTATAAATTTTAAATTTTCTCCTCCCCCCCTCTCCCCAAGATAGCATGCAATCTTATGTGGATTCTACAAATGCATTCCTATTTAACATATTTTTGACATTAGTATGTTGCATAGAAGAATTGAAATGAATGGGAGAAACCATGAGAAAAAACAAAACAAAACACAACACAAGAGAAAATAGTCTGCTTTCATTCTGCATTCCAATTCCATAGTTCTCTCTCTGGATGTGGATGGCATTTTGCCTCAAGGGTCCTTTGGGGGTTAGGTCCCTGCATTTCTGTGAAGGGCTAAGTGTATCAGAAACAGTCCTCACACACTGTGACTGTTATTGTGTATAATCTTCTTCTGCTTCTGCTCATTTTACTCAGCATCAGTTCATTTAAGTCTTTCCAGGTTTTTCTGAAGTCCGACTGTTCGTCATTTCTTATAGCACAATAGTATTCTATTATATTCATATACCACAACTTGTTGGGTATTCTCTCTATTTCCAGTTCTTGGCCATCACACAGCAAACTGCTATAAATATTTTTGACATGTAGGACCCTTTCCCACTTTTATGATCTCTTTGGGATACAGCCATAGAAGTGATATTGCTGGGTCAAAGGGTATGCACATTTTTGAAGCCCTTTGAGCATAGTTCCAAATTACTCTCCAGAATGGTTGGATCAGCTCACAGCTCCACCAGCAATTAGTATTCCAACTCTCCTGCATCTCCAACATTTATCATCTTCCTGTTTTGTTATGTTAGCCTATGTGATAGGTGTGATGTGGTACCTCAGAGTTGTTTTGATGTGCATCACTAATCCATAGTGATTGAGAGCATTTTTTCATATGCTGATAGATAGCTTTAATTTCTTCCTCTGAAAACTGCCTGTTCATATCCTTTGACCATTTATCATTTGGGGAATGACTTGTATTCCCATAAATTTGACTCAGTTCTCTAAATGTTTAGAAATGAGGCCTTTATCACAGACACTAGTTGCAAAAATTCTTTCCCAGTTTTCTGCTTTCCTCCTAAGCTTCAGTGCATTGGCTTTGTTTGTGCAAAAACTTTTCGATTTAATGTAATCAAAATTATCCATTTTGCATTTCATAATGTTCTCTGTCTCTTGTTTGGTCAAAAAATTTCTACATTCTCCATAAATCTGACAAATAAACTATTCTTTTCTCCCCTGATTTGTTTATAGTATCAGCCATTATACCTAGATCGTGTACCCATTTGGACTTTATTCTTATGTACGGTGTCAGGCATTGGTATATGCCATGTTCCCTCCACACTATTAATCTGTTTTCCCAGTGGTTTTTGTGAGACAGTGAGTTCTTGTCCCAGAAGCTGGGATCCTTGGGTTTATCAAATAGTAGATTGCTATATTCATTAACTACTATGTCTTGTGAACGCAACTTATTCCACTGATCCACTCCTCTGTTTCTTAGCCAATACCAAGTGGTTTTGATGATTGCTGCTTTATAATACACTTAGTAGGGCTAAGCCACCTTCCCTAGCATTTCTTTTCACTAATTCCCTTGATATTCTGGACCTTTTGTTCTTCCAGATGAATTTTGATACTATTTTTTTTTAGCTCTAGAAAATAGTTTTCTGGTAGTTTGGTATGGCACTGAATAAGTAAATTAATTTAGGTAGAATTGTCATTTTTGCATATTAGCTTGGCCTACCCATGAGCAACTGACGTTTTTCCACTTACTTAGAGCTGACTTTATTTGTGCTAAGAGTGGGAAAACTTTCTATTTACATGTATTTCTTGACAACAGCACATTGTTGGATTCCGCTTTCTAATCCATTCTACTATTGTGTTCCACTTCATGTTTGAGTTCATCATGTTCATATTCATGATTGTGCTTGTTGATTGTGTGTTTCCCTGAATCATATATTTTTAAACTTTCCCTTTTCTTTGTCCCCATTCCTCTCTTTACCGAGAGGAAGGTGGTACAAAGAAGGAATATGATCAAGGCCAGTGATCTGTAATTGAAAGGACCTACTTCCACAACCTTGACTCTCCTCATGTCTCCTTGCAAACTGGTTCTTGAATGTTTTCTTTCCCTTTAGGCCCCACTGTATGAGCCAGACTCTCAAGTTGAAATTTATTTTGGCTGTGATTGAATAATCCCTTCCCAGCTCTACCTTCTCTTTGAAATGCTTTCTTCCTCCTTTCTGACCCCATTTGTTTTCTACAGAGTTTAATGGTACATTTCCACACGAAACTCTGTATGTGCATGCATGCATGTGTGTGTTTTCAATCTTTGTCTATTTGGTTTAGATAAGATTGAAGTTCACCTAATACATATAACCTCCCCTCCTACACCCTATCCCCCCACCTGACACACTCACATTTTCCTCCATGTTTTTATATTCTTTTGGAATACCCCAGTTATGAGAAACAGTAAGTTTTGTTCCTTTCTCATTTTTTTCCCTAATGTATTTGTTTTTCTCTTGCTTTTCTTTGCTCTTTTAAAATTATCAAAAAATTGCTGACTGCCTCATGGACATACTTCTTCCTGCTTCATAGAATTACTGTCTTCCATTAAGACAAAATTCAAGCATCAGTTTTTGTAAGAAGCTTTTCCTGATCCCTATCCCTACTAGTGCCCTTACCTCGAAACTATTTTCTGTATATATTTATATCTATTAACTTGATATTTATGCTGCCTATATTTTATATACTTAATGTCTCCTCATTTGATTGCAAGCTCTTTACAAGTAGTAATTATTTTGTTCTTTGTACACCTCTGTAGAGCTCAGCACATTGCTTATTGCCTGGTGGATCCTTAATAAATACTTGTTGATTGATTCTTTGATTGACTCAGTTCCCAGTCTATGGCCATACTGTCTTGATTGGTAAGAACTTGCTTTCTGGAGTTCACCTCAGGTACTGGACCATCCTTCTTTAGGATCATCTTCCTACCATACTGTCTTATCATAACCAGACCCTCTAAACTGAATCTTTCGTCCCTACCCTAGGGCTATGATCTGTTCTAAATTGGTCAGAATTCACAGTATTTATCTGGTCCCAGTCAATCAACTATGCTTTACTATCATATTCTTGACATACCCACAGCTTCCCAAGTTAACTTCTAGCCCTCTCCTCCCATCTGGGACCATGCTGTTCTCATTATAGTACTCACCATATCCAGCTGGTTCCAGCTGGCTTATCATATTTCACTGCCATCTTCCTGACATGCCAAGAGGCCTTTTGTTACAATCACTTATGCCCTTCCAGTTCTGGGCAAAGTAATCAAATCCATACTAATATCATTTCAGGAAGGGGTATGTCAGTGGTCTGACTGATCTCCAGATGCAAACTCCCTTTTCTGGTCACTACTCCTCTGTATGTGTTGTGTCCTCTATTACACTGAAAGGTCCTTAAGTATAAGAACTGTTTTTTGGTATTTGTCCCCAGTTCTTATCATAATGTCCAGTAAATACTAAATGCTTAATAAGTGTTTGTTCATCATTTATAGGGATTGTTCCTTTACTTTGATTTTATGCTGGATCCTTTTCATAACAGTGACAAATACCCTCTGGTGAGCGTATACTTCACTTGATATAATCAAAAGCTTGTCAAATAAGTTTTATCCTTTTTGTTATATCTTTCAAAAATTTTGTACACTTTTGATATTTGCCTAAGAAATGCCTTTATAGAATCCTACTCTGATCTTTATCATGTAATAGATGTGACCTGGGTTCTTAAAAGCTTTTTCAGTGGAGTGTGAGCTCTGGCAGGTTCTACCATGCAAAAAAGCTTTGAGTTAGCTCTGTGAAGGTCATCCTAGCTAAATACTGGGAGACTCACTAACTGACTACTTGAGGATGGTTTCTTTTCAAATAAAACTGTGCAAATTTCTTTATCAGCAGAACTAAATAGTTAATCCTCTTTATATACAAGGAACATTGGAAATGACATGTTTCCTTATGACTGACTTAGGAGTGTTCTGTTTCACCAGGATCAACTAAAAGTAGTCTTGGCTTCTTGGCCTATTCAGACTTGGGTATATGTGCTTTGTTAAGACTGTCAGTTAATGTTATTCATGATTGTGATTCTTAGAAAAAAGGATGGAATAGCTTGCAGCCTTTCTAAATTTACATCATATATTAAAACCAGTCATTGTTGACAATGATTGAAAACTGTTACCCTCTAGCTATTTGGTGTCTCATTCTAATACCTAGAATGCTTATAGTCCACTAGATGTAACTGTTCAAAACTTTGACATTAATGGAAATACACTATTGGTTTCTGTATTAGAAAAATTACAAAAATGTTCCTACATAATATAGTAGCTGTTTCATACTGTTTTTCTCTTAGTGATTGGAATGGGATCTATTAGCTTTTTTCTCTGCATAGTTATTAATGATGCCTTTTCCATCTCAATATTACTGAAATATGCCTTACTTCATCATAGTATTTAAAGGTAACTGAATTTTCAGTTAGTTCACAATTCAACAGCTCAGTTTTTGATTTCAGATACATGGAGCATGTTATTTTTTTCAGCCTGCCAGATTACTTCTGATTTGAAGTATATGACACTTATATACATGAACATACATGATTATAAATATTGATATTAGTACTTTGTATTTCCTTCTGGGTATATTTAAATCAGTTTTGTATTTACCATTTAAAAAAATTAATAATTTGCTTAAATAAGATCACCACCACCCCCAACTGTGTTTAACTATCCTATCTCAGTTTTGCTAAGTTTCAGCCTAAAATGAAAAAATCATAGTCTAAGAAGTAATAGGAACCTTAGAGAAATTGTAGCTCATTGTCTCAATGTAGATATCTGTTCTACAGTATCCCAGACAGATGGTTATCTTGCCTCTGCTCAAATACTCACAGTGATGGGGAGTGTTCCATTTTAATGACTAATGATGGCCAGAAAGTTATCATTTATATTGAGTTAGGAATCTGCTTGCCCCAGCCTACTATTCGTTACTCTTTGTCCTGCCCTCTATCTAGGACAACAAAGAATAACTCTAATTCAACATCCATATAAAATCCCTTCAGATAGTTGAAGACCAGTTATCATATATCATATATACATATCCACATCAAGTTTTCTCTAAGCTGCACATTCTCACGTCTCTCAGTGAGTACTCATAAGGCATATTCCTTACCTTTTACCATCCTGAACACTTTTCTTTAGACACTTATTGGTGAAGAATTCAACAGATATTAATTTAGCATCTACTCTCTACAAAGCATTCTCAATTTCTCAAAATCTAGTACGAAAATATATTTCAAATATATACCAATTCATACAAAACTGCTGATTAACTCAAACTCCAAGGTCTTTTTTATGGTAACTGGTGTCAAGTAAAAATTTCCTCATATGATACCTCATGCTATGGATTTTTGGAGCCTAGTTATAGGTCTTCTGTATTTTTACCCTATTATATTTTGTCTCATTGTTTGAGCCTATCAAGATAATTCAAAATACTGATTCTGTTTTATAGTACGTTAGTGATCCTTTTTAGTTTTGTATCATTTATGGCTTTGATAATATTGACTTTTGTATTTTCACTCAGATATTTGGTTTTGGAATAAGGCCAAAGACAGAGTCCTGTGGTTTACCCGTCTTTCAAGTTGACAACAGCTACATTAATCAGCATTTTTTGAATACAGTATGTGTGTCCTTGATGTTAGTTGTATCCTCTTCAGCATAGGGAAGTGACATCATGAAACTGGAGGTTTATATTAGCCATAATATATTCAGCGAATTGCAGAGGCAAAAGTTTGAACTCAGGAGTGACAACAAAGATGGTGATTTAGATGTGAGGGAATGAGAACCCAGATTACATTGATGGAGCTACTAATGGAGGGAACAGAGTGAAACAGAGGTATGTCAAAGGAAGAAGGGACAACATTTGATTCCAAATTGAACATCTATTTTTAAAATATGGAAAGGACTCTCTATTAAAATCCTATTTGGTTGCTTCATTGTGGCATAAAGTTGACAGTAGATTCTTGAAGCCTGTATAAGCAATTTACAAACTTTGGCAGATCTTACCAGCCTTCGGGTATCAGCTTGTGTTGGACTGTGGTTTATTCTCTGAGGACCAGTTAAGTTAAGAGAGAACCCTCATCATGGTAACTAAAGGAGGATTGATTTTTTTTGGCCATAGTAACTCTTAAAGACCTTCTGATTTGGATCAGGGCTGGAATCTGCATTAGTGGAAAAAATACCCACATAAATTACACTGTCTGACTTTGAAGAATTGCAGTAATTGAAGATTCAGAAAAGAAGTTGTATTTATCATTTCATATGTAACCATAAAAGTAATATAAAAACAAAAAGCCACACTAATAGGCAAAAAATCATCTTACCTATTTTTGCTAACATTAGGTGTTTTAGATTTAGTTTTGGACACCACATTTAAAAAAGAAATTAACAAATGAGAATTGTTTCAAAATATGATAAATAAATTAAGAGTTTGGAAAGCTGTATCATCTAAGAAATAGTTCAAGGAAATGACAGTGTTTAGCTCATAGATAAAACAATTTTAAGGAAAAGGACAAATGATAAGCTTTAAAATTTGAAGTCTTAACGTAAAGTCCATGTCACCCTTTATAGATCATTTCTTTGCTCACAGGGCCATTCTTCAGTGGAACCCCCTCCCACCGGAGCAATGCCTCCTTTCTTTCTCCCCTTTCTCAATTATTCCACATTCCTCTTCACTCATTCCCCATAGGCTCTTTTCTCTCTGAGAATGGGTCACCTTCCCATCATTGCTAGCCATTGGTTTCACCAAGTTCATCACCAGCTCCTCTCTAGTCCCCTGCTTCTTTCCTTCCTTTTCTTGTGTCCTTCCTTGTAGTGTAGTTCCACAAAAAAAATTCATTGATTCCCTTATAGACAGGGTGTTGCCTCGTTTTGTTCATAACATCCTACGTCTGCCTCTTCATTGTTAAACTTTACCAGATTTCTGCCTTCACCTTTGTCTCCATGTGTACATTTAGAAAGGGGTCACTAGTCTCTGTGGTTACTCTGTTGCTGTTCTTGGTCTCTGCATTTATTCACTTCTGTCACTTAGAGTGTTCAAAAAGCAAATAACCTTTTCAGTTCTGGTTTTCTTTCTAAAAATATTTCAAATACATCTTTACTATTGAACATCCATCTTTTTTCATATATGGTGAAGCTCAGATTTTCAGGTAATTCAGCCCTAGGCTACATCCTGAGTTTCACTGTTCTTCGGAACACAGTATTGCATTTCCTCTTATATTTTATAAGTGGATTCAAAATTTCATTATTCACATATCCTTTCCTTTGTATTTGAAAGTTTTTATTCTAATCACTTGCAGAACTTGTTTCTGAACTGAATTGCTTTTTTCCAATTTTTCAAACATTTTTATTTAAAGTTTTGAGTCCAAATAATATCCTTCTCTTCCTCCCCAGATATAATTGTAGCTATAGATATAGATAAATTATAGATATAGGTAGCAGATATAAATTATACATGTATAATTTTGTAAAACATTTCCATATTAGTCATTTTGTACAGAAAGACTCAAATGAAAGAAAAAGGGGTGAAAGTGAAAAATAGCATGTTTCAGTCTGTATTCAATCATTAGTTCTTTCTCTGGAGATGGATAGTGTGCTTCATAATTAGTCCTTTGGGATTGTCTTGGATCATTGTATTGCTGAGAATAAGTCATTCACAGTTTTTCATCAAACAAATATTGCTGTTGTTGTGTACAATGTTCTCCTAGTCCTGTTCATTTCACTATGCATCAGTTCATGTAAGTCTTTCAGATTTTCCTGAAATCATCCTGCTTGTCATTTCTTACAGCACAATAATTAAAGTTATATATCATGCTTTGCTTAGCCATTCCTCAATTGATGGCATTCTCAGTCACCATAAAAAGAGCTCCTATAAATATTTTTGTGCGACTAGGTCCTTTCCTCTTTTTTTGACTGTCTTTGGGATATAGACCTAGTAGTGGTATTACTGGATCATAGGATATATAGTTTTATAGCCTATTGGACATAGTTCCAAATTGTCTCCAGAATGGTTGGGTCAATTTACAACTCCATCAGCAGTGCATTAGTGTCTCATTTTCTCATATCCCCTCCAACATCCAACATTTTCCTTTTTTGTCACATTAGCCACTCAGATTAGTGTAAGGTGGCATCTCATAGTTATTTTAATTTGTTTTTCATATGACTATAGATAGCTTTGGTGTCTTTGGTTTTTTGTTGATTGCCTGTTCATATCCTTTGATCATTTATCAGTGGGGAAATGACTTGTATTCTTATAAATTTGACTTAGTTCTCTACATATTTGAGAAATGAGGCCTTTGTCAAAGATACTTCTTGTAATCCCCTCCCCCAGTTTTTTGCTTTCCTTATAATTTTGGTTGTATTGATTTTGTTTGTGCAAAAACTTGTAACTTTTATGTAATCAAAAGTATCTATTTTACATTTTGTAGTGTTCTTTCTATCTTCTTATGTCCTAAATTCTTCCCCTATCCATAAGTATGACAACTAAACTATTCCATGTTCTCTTAATTTGCTTATGGTATCACCCTTTATGTGTAAACCACGTTTGTATTTTGACCTTATCTTGGTATATGGTGTAGAATGTAGGTGTATACGTAGTTTCTGCCATTCTGTTTTCCAGATTTCCCAACATTTTTTGTCAAATAATGAGTTTTTATTCCAAAAGCTTGGTTCCTTGAGTTTATAATGTAATAGATTGCTATGATCATAATTTGTACTTGATCTGTTCCACTGATCCACTTCTTTTGTTTCTTAGCCAGTGCCAGATTGTTTTGATAATTGCTGCTTTATAATATAGCTTGAGATCTGGTATGGCTAGACCACCTTCCTTTGAAATTCTTTTTTCATCGATACCCTTGATATCTTGAGCTTTTGTTCTTCCAGATGACTTTTGTTACTATTTTTTCTAGCTCAATAAAAACTTTTTTGATAGTTTGATTGGCATGGCACTGAATAAACAGATTATTTAGAGTTATCATTTTTATTATATTGATTTGACCTGCTCCTAAGCAATTAATATTTTTCCGGTTGTTTCAGTCTGACTACTTGTGTGAGGTGTTTTATAGATACGTTCATATAGTTCCTGAGTTTGTCTTGACAGGTAGACTCCCAAGCATTTTGTATTGTCTACAGTTATTTTAAATGGAATTTCTCTTTCTATCTCTTGCAGCTGAGTTTTGCTGGTATATATAGAAATGCTGATGATTTATGTGGGTTTATTTTGTATCCTGCAACTTTGCTAAAATTAATTATTTCAAGTAGTTTTTTTAATTGTGATAGTTTTGTTTCTTCATTGCCTATTCTAATTCCTTTCTTTTTCTTCTCATTACAATAGCTAATGTTAAATATTAGTACTAAATACTAGAGGTGATAATGGGCATCCTTGCTTCATCTCTGATTGTGTTGGGAAGGCTTCTAGTTTATCCCCATTACAGATAATGCTTGCTGATGGATTTAGATAAATATTAATTGTCATTTTAAGGTAAGCTCCATTTATTCCTGTATTCTCTAGTGTTTTTAATAGGAATGAGTGCAGTATTTTGTCAAAAGCTCTTTCTGCATCTCTTGAGAAAAATTCTATGATTTCTATTCTTATTGATATGGTCAGTTATGCTACTAGTTTTCCTAATGTTGAACCAGCCTTGCAGTCTTAGTATAAATGCCAACTGATCATAGTACATGATTCTTGTGATATATTGATGCAGTCTCTTTGCTAGTATTTTATTTAAAATTTTTGCATCAATATTCATTATGGAAATTGGTTTATAATTTTCTTTGTCTGTTTTGGGTCTTCCTGCTTTGGATGTCAGCACCATATCTATGTTGTAAAAGGAATTTCTTATCTTTTCTCTATCTTGTTCCTTTTTTACCTTTTTATGTTACCTTTGAATCTTGTATTTGGAGGTTAAATTTTTTTATTCATTTCTGATCTTTAATTAGAAATGTTTGAAAGTCCTCTGTTTCATTACATGCCCATTTTTTTCCCCGTGAAAAGTTATAGTCAGTTTTTCTGGGTGGGTGATTCTGTTTGAAATCCTAACTCCTTTGCCTTTCAGTATATCATTCTAAATCCGCCAGTTTTTTTTAGTGTGGAGTCTGCCAAATTCTGTGTAATCCTGACTATAGTGTCACAGTATTTTAATTGTTTCTTTTTGAGTGCTTGTAATGCTTTCTCCTTGAGCTGTAAACTCTGGAATTTGGCTATGATGTTCCTGGGAGTTTTCATTTTGGGGATCTCTTTCAGGCAGTGACTGGTGGATTCTTTTATTTTTGATTTTGTCCTCCAGTTCTAATATATTAGGACAGTTTTCTTTGATAATTTCTTGAAAGATGCTTTCCAAGGCTTTTTTCTTATTATTTTTTTTATTTTTTTGAGCATGGCTTTCAAATAGTCTAGTAATTCTTATGTTGTCTCTCTTAGATCTATTTTCTAAGGCAATTGTTTTTCCAATGAGAAATTTCACATTTGTATTTTTTTTTTTGCTTTTTTGTTTTATTGTATTTTTATGTCTCACGGAGACATCAGTTTCCACTTGTTCAATTCTAATTTTTAAGCAATTATTTTCTTCAGTGAGCTTTTGTATTTCCTTTTCCCTTTGGTCAATTCCATTTTTTAGGGAGTTATTCTCCTCAGTAAATTTTTGTATATCTTTTCTCATGCTGTTGACTCTTTTTTCACAATTCTCTTGCATTACTCTCATTTCTCTTCTCAATTTTTCTTCTACTTCTCTAATTTATTTTCTAAAATCCTTTTTAAGCTCTTCCAGTCATTTTTCTTGGGCCTGAGACCAAATTACGTTTTTCTTTGAGCCTTTACATGTGGCCATTTTGACACTGTTGTCTTATTCTAAGTTTATGCCTTAATCTTCTGCATCCCCAAAATAACTTTCTATAGTTAAAGCTTTTTTTTTTTGTTTTTTTGCTTATTTTGTGTGTGTGTGTGTGTGTGTGTGTGTGTGTGTGTGTGTGTGAGAGAGAGAGAGAGAGAGAGAGAGAGACTTGGTGTTTTTAATGTGACAGTTGGGCTCTGGCCCTGCACTGTCCCAAGCTTTTTGTACTGGGGCTCTGGGTCTTCCTGCTGGCTTTCAATGCATTTTAGGGCTTAGCTACTTGCTATCTCTGAAGGATAGGTTTGCCTTCTGAATTGTATTGGGCAAGAGTGGGGTGTGTGTGTGGGAGGGCTCCCCTGGATGTGGAATTTAGCTGCTGGCCTGCTCCAGGAGTGAGACATTGCTGCCTTGCTGCACTTACTACTTTAAGCAGTCTTTCTGGTGGCTGGCCCTGAGGTAGGGATCTTGTTGCTGCTCAGTAAATGGGGCTCTGCTGCTAGATGGCTGTGGAAATAGGGCCTCTCTGCCAGAAGGCACCAGGAGCAGGGTCTTGCTATTGGCCAGCCACAGAGAGGGGCTTCACTACTAGTCATCAGTGAGGTTAAGGACTTGCTGGCCATTTGTGTTGGGGTGTGGTCTTGCTGAGCTATACAGACTGCTCACTTGCTTAGGGGGAGGAGAGGGCCTCGCTAGTGGATTGTTCCAGCCCTGGAGCCTTGCTGCAGGCAAGGCAGCTTGCTGCTGCTGTTGCTCTGCTACTCTTGCCCTTGGACCTCACTTCCTGCCCACCCCAGTGAGAGAAATTTTTTCTGCCTGGCTGGTAAGCTGCTGATCTAGATTCCTAGATCAATTCTGAGGCTATTTTCTAGTTGTTTTGAGGGGAATTTGCGAGTTCTTCAGAGGGTTCTTTCCTTACTCTTATTTTGGTATTGGAAACCAGAATTGTTAAATTTAACCACTTAAGTGTTTCAATCTTGGGTTCTTTGTTTTTATGGATATGATCTGTGAATTCTTTTAATGTGATATTTCATTTTGTGTGTTCAAGAGAACTGGGCAGTTCTCTTCTATTTCCTGCATTTTAGTATTAAGGTTTTTTGTCCTTTTGTGTTTTTCTGGAAGATCTATGATCCTTATGTTTGTCTATATGCATCTTGTCTTCAAGATTGATATGTTTTGCATGCATGGTGAGCAGATTTTCTTTTACTGCTGTTGTTTTTGCTTCTTTTCTTCTAGATTGCCCTTCATTTCTGTGTATTTGCTTTCCCAATCTATTGTTCTCTTTTTGTTCTTTTGGTGAGATTTGCCATGGCAGATTCCAGTTTTCTTATTCTGCCTGTTATTTTTCCTATACAGGCCCTAAATTTTACTTTCACAATTCTCATTTCTCTTTTGAATCCTTGGAACATCCCAAACAACATGGGACATTATGGTTCTGGTGTCACGATGCCTAGATCATCTGTGAAAGGAGACATGGATCTACTTGTAGAAAAGTCTATTTGTCGTGCATCCAGAAGTGGAGGAATTTGGAATTTCTGGGAGCAGTTGGCCTTGGGGGAGAAGAGGGAGAACATGGACATAGAGAGTAAATTTTAAGGCAAGTTTAGGGAGAAGAGGTGATCAGTGAAGAGTATAGATCAATGTTGGACTACATAATCAGGGATGTAATAGGGTTGAGGCCCTAGTAAGGGTCTTTTCTTACATTTGCAATAATTGACATTTTTCTGGGGGTGAGGAACAGTATAAATGGGGAATCCATGGAGCAAGCTCTACAAGGCAGTATTAGAAATTGGCCAAAGAGGAGAACCTAGAATGGAGAACCTTGAAAACTTTGATTGCAACAGAGAAAAAAAAGACACCAAATAATTACGGGGCCATGAATCAGAAAATGAGGATCTAGAGTAGTCAGAGAGGATGAAATAATTCTGATAGTAAGAGGAACTCAGGAAATAGGGACAGGATTAGGTAACACTTGACTACCACATCTAGGAGTGTAGGAGAAGAGGAACCTGACCCTAGCACAAAGTTCTAAATCAGAAACTGAGACTGGAGTTATAAGCAAACAGAAGAAAATGCTAAACACGGTGAAAAAATATTGTGGGTCATGAGATATCCAAGAAAACAACATGACGCCCAAAGTCACCATAGATAATAACACCATAATATTCAGTATTTATTTGGCACTTTAGATTTTCAGAGTTTTTACATATGTCAACTCATTTGATCTTTATAACAATCCTATGTGGTAGATACTATTATCATCTCCATTTATAGAAGAGGAAAGTGAGGCACATAGAGATAAAGTTATGTGCCCAAAATCACACAGTTAGTGTCTGAGGCATGATTCATACTTAAGTCTTCCTAACTCCCAAATCTGACATTCACTTTATGTCACTGTGATAAGTGTTATTTCATTTGATTCTCTGTCTTTTTCTCTATATAATGGGAATAATAGCCCCATCTCTGAAGATTGTTTGGAGGATAAAAATGAGGTAATATTTTATAGCACTTTGCAAGATATTATATATGGGGAAAAACAGCAAGTCATCCATTTATTTAGATCCTAGAGTGAGTAATGGGGAATAAAATGTAAGATTAATTGCAAAGGTATGAAAGGGCTGAGTTCTGAATAGATTTAAATACCAGATGAAGGGCTCCATAATCTCTAAGGTAATAGAGAAGCGTCAGCATTTATTGAGTACAGGTATGAAATAGGTAGATTGATGCTTGAGGAAGATCATGTTGGCAGCTCATTGAGGGATGAAGTTGAATAGGGAGAGTCTTAAGGCTAAAAGACCAATTAATAAACTGTTTCAATAGTCCAAGAAGTAATAATTTCTTAAATGAGGGTGGTGGTTGTGTTTCTGATCAATCAAAATTAATGCATTTTGAATTAAGAAGGGAAACAGTTAACTCTAAAATAGATTTTTATAGTAGATTTCTCTGATAAAGTTCTGATATCCAGGATATATATGGAAAATACAAACATCTTAGAACTAGAGCTATTTCCCAATAGATAAATGATTAAAGAGTATGAACAAGTAGAGTACAGAAATCAAAAAGCAAGCTATCAATGATTATTTTTAAAAAAACGATTCATATACCTAATATTAAGGGAAATGTAAAATAAAACTCTGAGGTTCCACCTCACACTCATCAGATTGGCAAAGAGAAAATGATAGTTATTGGTGAGGATGTGGGAAAAGAGGCACTTTAATGTGCTATTGGTAGAGTTGCAAAGTCATCTATCCATTCTTGAAAATAATTTGTATTGTAGCCAGAAAGTCACTAAGCTCCACATACCATTTGTTCTGCCACTGTTCTCACAATTCAAAGAAATAGGAAGAGCCATCAAAAATATTTGTAGCAGCACTTTTCATTGTGACAAAGACCTAGAAACAAGGTGAGTGCCCATTAATTGGGGAGTAGCTGGACCAATGATGGAATATGAATGTAAGAGGATATTATGATGCTTTCGGAAATGGTGAAAGGAGCAGATTAAGAGAAACCTGGGAGGACTTCTTACGAACTGATATACATTTAGTTGAGCAGAATCAGAAGAACAACTTAAGAAACACCAATATAATTATAAAGAAAATCAACTGTGAAAGGTTTAAGGACTGATCAGTAAATACAGATCTGGGAGCTTCTTACCTCCTGGAAGAGAAGTGACGAATTAGGTTTGCAAAATAATACATAGATTTTAGGACATGGCAATTTTGTGAACTTCGGTGGATCATTTAAAAAACAAATAGAACAGAAGGTAGTTCTGAAGAGAACAACAACCAGTGGGATCCATTGGAACTCCCATGTTAAATCTGAACAAGCTAAAAGTAGGAATGAAAAAAGACAGATGGCACATAATGGAAATTCAGAATTACATAATATGCTTTAAAAAATTTTGTGTGTGTATTGAAATATTATAAATATTAATAAGCTTATAATAAAAATTTATTAAATGGGGAAAGCAAACAATTATCGTTACTCCCTTTTGATTTCTCAAAGTATTTGCTTTTCTTGATTTCTTTTCACTTCTGTTTGGATTTTAAAGTTTCTGTTTATCTCTGATCTTTTCATGGGGAAAGCTTGAAAGTTCTCTTTTCTACTCAAGGTTCATATTTTTTTCTTTAACAGGATTATACTCAATCTTTCAGGGTAAGTTATTCCTTGTTACAGATTGGTATCCTTTGCCTTTTTAAATTTTGTGTTCCAGGATTTCTCTCATGTAATATTTGTACCATGACTTTGTGAGATCCTGACTGTGATTGCTTGGTTCTTGGATTCTTCCTTTTGGCTGCTTTCAATCCTATCTTTAATTCCTTGATGCAAAAGCTCAGGAGTTTGACTATGACACTCCTGAGAGTTTTCATTTGGAGGTTTCTTTCAGGATGTGATCAGTGGATTTTCTGTATTTTCACTTTGGCCTCTAGTTCTAATAGCTCTGGGTGGTTTTCTTTTGTGATTTCTTAAAATATCCAGATTTTTGTTTTGATCATGATTTTAGTGAGCCCAATGCCTTTATTGCTCCTTGACCTATTTTTCAGATGTATTTTTAATAATACTGTTACTTTTTTTTGTTCTAATATTTCTTGTTTTCTAGAGTCATTGAGGTTAGTTTGTTCCATTGTATTTTTCTGGTGCTACATTCAGTGTATCAGGTAATAATAAAATATTACAATTTTTCTTTCTAGTTTTTTCTTCCAGAGCTCTTTATATTAATTATAATTTAAAAAAAAAATTCCTTGCAGCATTTCTTCCAGCTGCTCTAAAGCTAAACTATTTCTTCCCCTGAGGTTCTACTTGTATTTTTATGCAGTTTCTCTTTTCTTCTGTGCTTACATAACTGGCATCTCTTAACCTGTAGTATTTTCTCACTTTGTTTAATGTTTTCTTCTGCAATTTGTACCTCTAGCCTCAGTTCTAGGTTTGAGATCTTGTGCTTGAACCAGGTTCCTTTCCCTTCATATTGGATGGGGTAGTCTGGCCCTATTTGTTCCTGTCTCCCATTTCCTGGCCTCCTACTGCTGGCTTCACCTTCTCTGACATGTTTACAATTTATGGTAGAAGAGAAAAAAACCAGTCTGACATACACCCTGGATTTGGAGAGAGAGTAGATTTGAAAAGGTTCAGAAGAAAGATATGTAGGATCTCATAAGTTCAAATTCTGTATGGGAATTCAGCCTAAGTGGGATGGAAGATTCTCAAGAATGAAATTTTGAAGACACAAAAAGAAATAGTTTTGATGGGAAGAAATAACAGAAATTGTCTGGCATGAATGCTGAGGATACATAGGCTATCCTACCAATTAATTTATGTTTTCGGAAGACATGGTCCCTTGCCAGGATACAAGAGAGAGCAGCAGTGATTAGATATAAGACCATGACACAGTCCTGTAAGAGTGATATTAGATAGACCAGTAAGCTAAGAGTAAACTTAGTCTGTCAAGATAAATGAGAACATCAAAAAGATTGTTTGGGTTTGCCTTTTTTTTTATCTGCCTTGGCTTAAAGAAGAACAAAGAAGGAATAATGTTGCTGTAAAGGGTGGATAGAACCCTAATAAAACTAGTAATGGAAAGGAGGCAGATTTGATATGATTGCTGAGCAAGTGTTAATGATATTTGAAATATGGAGAATGGTAGAGGAAGTATGTGATTGGAGAAGGGCAAGTGTAGTCCCATTTTCAAACAAGATCTATCATTTTCAGATGATAAATGGGCCTGGAATTGAGAAAATCTGAGTTCAAATCCAGTCTCAGATTCTTTGTACCTGTGTGATCCTGGGCAAGTTAGTTAACCTCTGTTTGCCTTAGTTTTTTGAACTGTGAAAGGGGATTAGAATAACATCTACCTTCTAGAACTGTTATGAGGATCGAATGAGATAATATTTGTAAAAAGCTCTTAGTGCAATGCCACATAATAATGTAAATGGTTATTCCTTTCTTTTCACTCCCATTCTTAAAACTGTAGTCACTGAGCCTTGTGGATTGTCTTTTTTAAAAAAAATAATCTTTTGATATGTGTGTTTTTCTTTGTCACCCTATATTTTTTATTGTATGCATTGAGAAAGGGTCCATAGACTTAAACGGATTGCCTATGGGCGTCCATGATACCAAAAAAGAACTCCTGGGCTAGAGCATTGGACTGAATCTTATAAGCCAAAATTTAATAAGGGTAATGTGAAGTTATACATTTAGGTTTAAAAAAAATCAACTTCATGAGTACTAGATAGGAGAAATAGTTAAATAGTGGTTTGTTTCAAAACGATCAAGGTTTTAGTGACCTGCAGTGTGAATAAGCTTTGTGGTACATATGGCAGTTGAAAAATCTAAGGAATTCTTGGGCTGCATTAAAAGGAGCATAATTTATAGAAAGCAGGTGATAGTTGCTTACTACTCTGCCCCATTCAAAACACATCTGAAACAATGTATTCATTTCTGGTACCACAGTTTAGTAGGGAGAGCAAACAGGGTGACAAGAGGGTACTAAGTCCATGTCGTACAAGGATCAGTTGAATAGTACTGCTTGGTCTGGAGAAAAAAAGAATACAAAGAACTGTGGTGTGGAAAAGGGATTTGACTTATTTTTTTTAGCATAAGAGGGCCAAACTAAGAACAGTGGGTAAAACTTGCAATGGGTAGAACTAGGTTTATAGTTGATGTTAAGGAAAAATATTTTAATCATTAGAGCTGTCCAAAAGGTGAAAGGGGTCCCGCAGGAAGTAGCAGGTTCCTTCTTTTTGGAGGCCTTCAAGCAGACATTTGTAAAGTAGGAGGTATAAATTGATGCAGATGGCTACTGCAGTCTCTTCCAACTCTACAATTTTGTGATTCTGTGATATGTTCTCATTATGTCAATTCTTGACTGTTTTTGGCTCATTCTGTTAGCCTTGCTATCCATTCTATACCTTTATATTCACCTACTCAACTGAGTCAAGTGTCCTGTTAAATGAATTTGTAACTCTGGCATGCATCCCCATTTTGGATTGTTAAATAGGTGGAAATTTCCAGATACTGTGTATGCTTCTTTTCATTGATTCTACTACCACACACCGATTTAGGTCCTCATCACTTCTCATTTGTAGTCTTTGAAATGGTTTTTCTGAAACTAGTCATCCCCTACTATAATCTTTTCTTCACATAGCTACCAAAATAATCTTACTTAGAAAACCTTCAGTTTCTTTCTTTTGCCAATAGGACAAAATACAGTTCTTAGCCTGGCATTTAAAGCTTTCTACAATCTGCCTCCCATCTACTTTGTCAGTCTTATTTCACATTACCCCTTTTCATGTACTTTGGGCTACAAGCTTTCTTCTCTTTCTATCCTTGAGCAGAATGTCTCTCATTCCTGGAATGTACTTCCTCCTCTTTTCCTTCAGATCTCAGCTCAGGGACTACATCCTTCACAAAACCTTTTCTAGACCCCCCCTTCCCCCACCCCACCCCCGTTAAATGTTCTCTCCTTCCTCAAATGTCTTAGCACAGTTTACTTGGATTTTTCTACTGTCCATCACATTTTTTACTTGTATTATACATATATACATAATGGCATCCTCCCCTAATATGATGTGTCAACTTCTCCAGATAATAGACGTGTTTATCTTTATATCTCTGTATTTAGCACGTTTTAAGCATAAAGTATATTATGTTTGTTGAATTAAATGTATGTGAAAATAAAATGAGAATTAATGGACTTAATATATACTTAATTTTTTAAAACTAGATTTAGAATGGTAGTAGAGATTGTATACTGAAATCTATAAGCAGCAATTTTTAAATTTCTTATAAATGAATAACCATTTTATTTGGTGAACCTGAGAGAATGTTAACTGTTATTTTTATAGTTCTTTCTGCTTGTGTCCCCTTCCCTCTGTTTTTCAGACATACTTACATCCCATGTTTACTTAAGGGCTTAAGTGGGTAGAAGTAGACATTGAGCTCCTGTTAACATCATATTTATTGCATATATCCTTTTTAAGAATGGATATGTGCTTTAATGGAATTGGAGCACTGAAAGGCATAGATTACTTTGGTCATTATAAAGAATGCTATATCTTTACCAGATCCCTTTGACCATTTTAGAATTGAACTTAGAAAGTTTTTGTTCCATAGATAAAAATGTATTTTTCAACTCATAATATAGTGGACATCTGGGTAAAGTAGGATACTATGGCTACTACTTATTAAAAATTCTACTTGTGTTGTCTTTTATTATTTATTTGCCCTGATAAATCTAGGAATGTGAGGTGTGTGTATATGTGTGTGTGTTTGTTTGTCTATGTGTGTGATCGTGTGTGTGTGTGTGTGATTCTAGTTCAGTAAGTAATATTTTAAATTTCTAGATCATTTTAAGGCTTGCAATTCGCTTTCCTCACAGCAGCCCTGTGAGGTGGGTAATGCAAGTATTATTATCCCCATTTTACAGATGAGAAAACTGAGGCTCAGAGAGATGGCGTGGCTTGCCTACAGTTCCACAGCTAAATGGCAGAACTTGGACCAGAACCCAGGTCTTCTGACTCTAAATCCAGTACATTTTCCACTACACCACTGGTAATCAGCAGCTTTCAAATTTTCTGCCATATTTTTCAGATTGAAAGATTAGTTTGTAGCAATCATCTTTTGTTGAGGTTTAAATATAACATAGTTATAGCAGAGGCGTAGTCAGAAAAAGGAAAACTCTGGATCTTTCTGCACTCTTAAAAAAATTTCAGAACTAAACTGTGGAGAAAATTACTTTCTTTCAACTTCCCTCTGTTGTCTCCCTAGACCCAACAAAAAATCCACCATATTTTTAATGAGTTAACCACATTTATTAAGTTCCCAGTGTATGCACATAAGTGGAATATGGAAGAGGATGCAAAGAAATTAAAGATCCTGTTCTTGTTCTCAAGAATTCCCAAAGAAATCACATAAGGATGGATGAATAGTTATAGGAAAGTGAGGGGTGGGTTTAGAGGGGAGAAAGAGGCTTAGCTAGTGACAGCCTTAGGCTTCTGTTTGTGGTTTTATTGGTGCAGTTGAACCCTTCCTTCAGGTTAGGTTTATCTTTCTACTTGTTTTCACAAGAAATTTATTTATAAGGCATAAGTATTTAGATTGATCTGCAATGTAGATGTAAGATAGCTTTCATTTTATTCTCCAGATTAAATTTGTAAATCAAGGAAGGTCAAGAGACTATGGGACTTCCTCCAATCACTTTGAATATGTCTTAATAACCCAGTGCATACATATGATTTGCTAATCATAAACCATAGTTTGTGCTCAATTCTGGTGGTAATTTCTGAGAGACATGAGAAAAGTGTAAGGACTGACTCCTGCCTTCAAAAATCTCATAATCTAGCTAAAATAACAGGACTAACATATATAAAAAACAATTAAAAAGAAATTTAAATGATAAGTTATTAATGCTCAGTGGTGTATTGCTGTCTATAAGTACACTAGAAGAACTGAGATGGAGAAGATCACTGGGGTAGAAGTCGTTGGGGAAAGCTTCAGGTGGAAGTGTCTTGGGAGATAAGGTAGGATTTAGAATTGGATCATGAATGAGGAGTGCAGAGACATTCCACTTGGGGTCGTAATCGCACGCAGTCATTTATTGAATGGTTACCATGTTTGACACTGTTCTAATAAGAGCAGAGAATATGAGCAATTGTATTCCAACTTAATTTTTTTTAGGAGAGGTTAAATAAATTGAAGAGTTGGCTCATTATTTCTCAATTTGATTGAGACATTAAATACTAACTAAGGAAATAATGTTCATTTAACTGAGAATAGAGTTTCTTAAGTGACAAAATCAATGATCTAGAAAAACCAATGTTGGAAGGAAAATGTTGCTATTTCATAGGTGTGTGAGATTCCAGATGGCAAAGCAAATTTTTTTTCATTTTTCAGGAGACTGAATGCTTAGATATAAATTTCCTTCTACAATGGCTTCTATAGCATAAGTAATCTTAGGTTTATCCTAAACTTTATTTTATCACTAAAGAGGTAGTATTATAGATATTTAATAAAATTTGATTAAAAAATCCTGTCTTTGCCACAAGCAAATTTATCAGCATATATCATATTTAGAGTAAGTTCTCTATTTTCCCTCTATATTTATAAATATGAGCAATCAGTGTGGTAAGAATTAAGAAAAAAATTTATAAAATGAAATGTTCATTCTACTCGCATTCAAAAAATTTTTTAGTGCCTACTTTAACAAACCCAATACTAGGAACTGTAGGTAATTTTTAAAAGAGTAAGATACGGTCCTTATCCCCACAAGATTCAAATGTCTGATCTTGAGCAAGTCCCTACCTTTCTTGCGCTCAGTTTCTGCATCTCTAAAATAAGACAATTGATCTGGAGCATCCCTAGATTCCTTCTAGGTCTAACTTTAAATGAGTCAGTGATTCATTGTATACAAATATACAACAGGGTATGGTGCGGAGGTATAGTAAGAAAGATATGAAGCACTTTGGTAGCCCCCCAAAAGGAAAGATTGATTACTTCTGTCTTGGAGGATCAGGGAAACTTCATGGTGAAGATGTTATATGAGCTGGACTTTTAATTATAGAGAAAAAGATCAAGTGGCAGGCAGGAATAGGGAGAGCAAAGGAATGATGATCGGAAAGTATTCTTAGAGAACTTGAAAAAAGGGGAATGTAAAATAAATCTGAGATGGTAACATTCATGAAGATCTTTAAAATTCAGGCAAAGTACCCTTGATAAAGTTTACCTTGAAAGGTCAGCATTTTCCGTACTAATTTGACTACAAAATATTGTTGCCTTTTAAATGAATTGACAAGGAATTATAAGACCAGAGATTGTCTTATATTTGTATTTTTATTCCCAGAACCTAAAATAATACGTTGTATGTAGTAGTCTCTTAGTTTTATTGTTATTATTAGCCATCAACTTAATGCAAAGCAGTAGGGATACAAAGACAAAAGGAAAGAAATCATAACCTATCTGTGTTTTCTATTAGATACAATTTTTATCCATGACCTCCCATAAATTCTTCACAAAAATCTACCCAATGTGCTGGATCTGTTGCTCTAGGACTTTCTTACATTTGTGTGTACTGGTATGTGTTTGTTAAAGTGTCTGTCTGGGTATGGTGGCCCCAGGATAAAATGACAAGCAAAACAGATGAACTTGAGCTTATTTTCTTATCTACATAACTTCTTATTAAGTACTTTAAATGAAAAATATCATTATCCTCTATATTTTCTCATGATACCAGTTCAAATCAAAAGAAACACAGTTTGAGAAAGAAGGTGGTGAATGATGGAGAGAGAGACGGGGGAGAGGGAAAGAGGAAGGGAGGGGGAGAGACAGAGGAGAGAGAGATATATAAAAATAATGGATGTTCAGGAAAGGGAATTAACTTCTAAAATCAAAATCAGAATGAGAAAGTGGGCTGGAAGAATGAACAAGGAAAAAAAAGTCCCACCATGAAAAACTGTTATGGTGACAGGGAGGCCCAAGACACAAACCTAAAAGAAGAAAATGACTTCAAAATATCTACAAAAAAAAGCCTAAAGAACAGTATGTAGGTGAAAATTCAACTGGAATCCTTGGAAGAAATAAAGCAAAAGTTTAAAAATGTTTCTGTTAATGAAATGAGAGCCCTAGAGGGGGAAAAAATGGAAAAGAAATGAGAGCTGTGGAAGAAAGAATTGATTTATTATATAACTTTACCCAAGTAACAAACTCTGCAGAAACCAGAATGGACCAACTAAGAGCCACTAACTCTATGAGGCAATAATAAATAGTAAGACAAAATCAAAAGACTAAAAGAATTGAAATATAAGGTGTCTCACAGCAAGAACAAACAAACAAAACCAGAGAACTAAGAATCGTTGGATTACCTAAAGCTCATGATCAGAGAGCATATGTAGATATAGGCTTGTAAGAAATCTTGAAAGAAAATTGCCCAGAGCTCTTAGAACCAGGGAATAAAGTGAAAACAGAAGGAATCCACTAGTCACCATCCTGTGAAAATTACCATGAACTTTATATCTAAAATCCAGAGTTTCCAGATCAAAGAAAGAAAAAATCTTGTAAGTAATAGAAAAAATTCCAAGTACCAATGAGTCACAGTCAGGATCTCCCACAATTTAGCAGCCACCACTGTCAAGGACCAGAGAGCTTAGAATACCATCTTCCAGAAAGCAAAGGACACAAAACTAAATACAATAATTTTTCATGAAATAGAAGAGTTCCAAGCATTTCTGGTGACAAGATCAGAGAAACTTTGAACAAGTTTGTGTAGAAATTTTAAAGTTCAAACACAGGAGTTAAGAGAAACAAGAGTAAATATAAACTATCATAAAAGACTAAACAAGGATAAACTGCTTATATTCTGATGTGGGTAGATGAAACATGAGCCTCATTGAACCTTGTCATCAGATTTCATAAAGACAGTCTAATTAGACAAATGCCTAGGAAGGGTTCGGCCATGTCTTGATGGTCTTAAGGGAAGAATAGAAAGAGAATGAAGAAGAATATACTAGGAAAGGAGAGTTAGGGGGAAATCATCCCACATAATCAAGGTGTACAAGTGGGCATCTCTACAAGCAAAGAGGAGTGCCAGGGGAGCAGCTGACTTGAACATGACTCTCAAATGAAATGTTCAAAGAAGGGAAGAATATATACACATGCACAAAAGTGCATCTCATTCAACAGAAAAATGGGAGATGAGAAAAAGGGTTAATAGTGGGGAGAGTAGTTTAAGGGTGAGATTCAACTTAAACAAAACAAGCTCTAAGGATATGCAAAAATATAGAGGGTTTTTTTTTGAGGTGGAAAAGAAAGGGAAGTCCCTGAATTGAAGAATGGACACACAAGTTATGGTATATAAATGTTGTGGAATATTATTCTTTAAGAAATTATGGAGGAGATGCTTTCAAAGAAATCTGGAAGACTTAAATGAACTGATGCAGATGAACAACCAGGAGAACAGTTTATCCAGTGATGACAATATGATAGGGACAGATGACATGGAAAGGATTAGGAACTCTTTTCAGCGTAGTCACCAGCCACAATTCCAGAGGATTAAAAAAGAAACGTGCGGAGTGCAGAATGAAACCCTTTATTCTTGAAGAAACATGAAGAATGAGACCTTTTATTTTTGGACATAGCCAACGTTTCAGTAGTTTTGTTTTTCTTTCATTCTCAATTGGAATGATGGGGGAGGGCTGAGTTATGGAGAGAAGGCTGATTCTTGCAGATTCAGAAAACTAGGTAATTAAAAAAAAGAATGATATTGTGAATCTGGATAACTGGAATAATGATACTGCCTTAAAAATATTTGGAAGAAGACAGTTGTAGGGGGAAAGACAGTAAGTTCTGTTCTGGAAACATTAACTTTGAAATAGAGGATGGTGAGACAGTAAGTATGTATAGATGACTTATCCAGGAGTTTTGTTGTAAAAAAAAAAAAGAAAAGGTAGAATGATCGTTTGAAGCTCTGACAGGGTATTTTTAAGGACAGTGGAGACTTGGTATGTATGTAGGCAATAGAGAAGGAGCCAGTAGAAAAGGCAAAATTTAGGATGAGAAAAAATGATTGAAGCCTTAGAATAGAATATAAGAGATGGCATCAAGGGCACAAGTAGAGGAGTTGGCCTTTCGCAAGAAGGAATCTTTATTAGGGAGTGAAACAAAGAAGGAAAAAAGGTAAAAAGATGGTGTAGATGGTTGATAAGGAATAAAATAAAGGAGAATAGGGAGTTCACCACTGATAACCTCTTTTCCTTGGAAAGTCAGACTTCTCTACTCTTTCCACTGAGAGGGAAGACAGACTGGTACAGGTTGTATTACAGGGTCTTGGAATCTGAGAGTTGAAAGGGATCTCAGGAACTATCTAGTCCAATCCATAAGTGAAGGAGTCACCACAAGAATATATATGACTGCTAATTTTTGAATCTCTACTCTAAAACTTCAAGAATGAGAAACTCACCATATTTTGAGGAAGTACATTCCAGTGGTTAGAAGATTTGCTAGGTGGATGGAGAGAGTGCCACCCTAGAGTCAGGAGGAATTGAGTTCAAATCCAACCTCAGATACTTACTAGCTACGTGACCCAGGGCAAATCACTTAACCCTGTCTGCCTCAGTTTCCTTATCTATAAATTGAGCCGGAAAAGGAAATGGCAAACTGCTCCAGTATCCTTGCCAAGAAAACCCTAAATGGGATCACAAAGAGTCATACTCAACTGAAACGACTGAACAACAATAAACTTTTGTAAAATACATTGTCATTCTACATATTCAATTCAGCTAAACATTGTGAAATTATTTTTTTGTACCCAAGTTCAAGACTTGACATTTATCCTCATTGAATTTCATCTTACTAGATTCAGCCCAATACTCTAGTTTGTCATGGTCCTTTTGAATCCTGTTTCTGTCATCTCTTGTGTTAAAAGGGGCTTGAAAAGAGAAATTTTGAAATAGCCATTGTGAGTAGTGCATTAGATATCATACCAGTGTAGAATAAAAGGATTCCTTTTCATCAGCATGGTCCCATTTTATAATTAGATCAAATAAATCTTTAGTAAGCTTGGTCATGATAGTTGTATGACTTCCTCCCATGGCATTCAGCAGCAGTTGAATAAGAAATAGAGAATATGAATAATGGAGATAACAGGACTGGAGTCTTTCAAGGCAGGTGTATTAATAGGACTTGGGGAATAAAGGATTTAAGGGTAGAGGACAGCATATCGTTGAATTGGTCATTGATAGGGTAAAAGCAACAAAGAGAGAAAAATGAGAGTGCATCAGGAGTGATGGACCAAGAGAGCAAAGAGGTATGGGATGATTAGAAGTGGTGAGGACAAAAAATATGACCAGGAGTGAGTATCGGGCATATTAAGGAAGAAGTAAAAGGATAGGTGGTTGTTATCAAAAAAATTTCAGTGTTCTGGATCATGGACCTAGAACAGTTGTCAGTGATAAAATCCCAAATTCTTTGGCCTCCTTGCCCAGTTTCCACTCATGCCTTGTAAGATCCCAATTCTGATTGAGTTGAAGTGAAATTGAGGAACTGGGAGGCCAGGTTTTGATTTGAGGACAGATCATTACCAATATGGTAACTATCCCATGGAAACTGCCTAAAGAGACTTAGAGTATCTTTTAATTGATAATTTATCCTCAAATTGATTAGACTTTTGGCAACTATTTCTAGGCAATTGTAAGTACATTCCACTTTTTTTAAAGAACTGTTTGGGAAAGCATTAAATCAAGAGAATATATGGCTGTGTCATTTTTGTAGAATAGTATATTTCTTTAAAAATAGTCTTATTCCATTGTATTATGCACTATACATAAAATGAGAAAAGAATTTTTAAAGGAAAAGGAGAAAAGAATTTTTAAAGGTTGTTGATTCCCTCAACCCCTGGAATTGAATATTGCCTTGTAACAAAGAAAAACAGTCAAGAATAAACAAACCAGTGCAATGAATGGGATCTTACAATGTATCGATATTCTCCCCTTGGACTCTCACTTCTATAATTAAGAAATAGGAAGTATGTTTCGTTATGTTAGCAAGCAAGAAGGCAAACATTTAGTAAGCTGTTATTTGCTAGAAACTAGTAGGTACTGTGGATACAAAGACAAAAGTGAAATAGTGACTTCCCTCTGGGAACTTATCTTCTTGGTGGGGGAAGACATTCACAGATCAGTAAATACAAGCTAAGAAAAGTGATTTGGGGTATAAAGCATTAAAACTGGGGGAATCAGGAAAGACCTCTTAAAGGAAATAATGCTTGAACTGAACTTATAAGGAAAATAGGATTGTCAGAAGTAGAAATGAGGGAAAAACATTTCCAGGCATGAAAAACAACCTGTGCATAGGCAAGAGGCACCTGTAATATTTGTTAACTGATTCTTTTAGGACCAAGATTGGATAATTAACCAGAGTTGGAATAATTGAAGTTTAACCTCCTTTTAGTTAGTCCTCCCTCCCACCCCTGCATTGGTATTATTGCAGCTACTGGACATATTGTTCTTTTGGATCTGTTTATTTTATTCTGGTCCCAGATAAGGATTTGTAAATAAACACAAATGTACCTGCTCTCACAGTGACTCTGATATTACCTGTATGACCTTGAGGGAATCATAGCTTCTTTGGGCCTGTGTTTCCTGATCTATAAAAGGAAAAGATTTGCCTAGATTTCAAGCTCTGAGTTATATTACACTAACTCATTTTCTGATGGTTTCAAAAATCAAAGTTTGCGAAGATTGCTTCTTTTCAGAGTTAAATTTTGATGAACACTGACCTCCCTACTAAAGACTGTAATTTCCTTTAAAAATAACCTTGTTGCATTTTTTAATCACTAAGATGCATCAAGCATTTTCAGCGTTACCTAGTTTATATCCAAGGTTTTTGTAAAGAAGAAAACTCTAACCTGTCAGCATTGTAAACAATTTATTTGTAAAACTAGTACAATTAAATTTATTGTTGAGTATCCCTTAACCTGTTCTCATTCCAATGACTAAAGAGACATACACTGTGCCTTTCTTTAAGGGGAGGCTGAGTGATACTGTTCACAAGACATTGTGCTTGTAAACATTTGGGCATATATCTTCATATTAGTTGTCACCCTGCAGGAGAAATATTTTTAAAAAGCAACAGTTTTTTTTTATGTCTAGTGAGAATGTCTATAACTTCTAAGTCTGATCTTTAGACTGTACCATGATAGCTGGAATAATTCAGCCAATTTCCAAAGACTTTATCAGGAACTGTTTTAACTTAATATACTGAGGCAGCAAGAATGACAATAAAAAAGTACCATATTGCTATAGGTTCTTATTTCTAAGCTAATTTTTATGCTGGTATTCTTATAAAAGTTGATAATGATTATGACTTTATTGATAAGAAAAAAATGCATCTATGAAAGAATTATGATTATATGTACTCAGTAGTTTTTGTCATTAATTACCATTGAATAACATATACTATACTCCTGATAGAATTTTAAATTTATCACGACCAAGAGGTTTTAAGATAAACATCTTAAGAGTGGCAGAGAGAAACGTCAGATGTCAAGGAATTTTAGAACTGGGGGGACCCAAGAGAGCGTGTTGTCCAGACGTGACAAACCTTTGTTGTTGTTGTTAACCAAGAATCTCTCCAAGAAGCTTATTACTGGCATCAGAGTGCTCCATCCTCAACTAAATGTTATATTGATAGTATAAAAAGTACATTTTTCCTCCGATATATTTATTAAATTAATTTATTACTGTTATATATATTATTAAAAGTGAACAATTTACAATTATGTTTTTAATTACAAAGAAGTAAATACAATTTATTGACTTTTGGGATCAGTTTGTTGTTAAGTATCTGTAAGCATTGATTTAAGTTACTGCTGAGTGTAGGTTACTATCCTGGTTGCTAAGGGAAATACAGTTTAAATGAGCTACTACTCATGGACTTGTGTGGATTTAGTCTTATAGGGGCTATATTATATACGCAAGTAACTATAATCTTAAATAATGTCTGTTATGATCCGTTCTGTAAGAATCAAGAATGGAAAGGTCATACTACTAGGAGAGTCAGGGAACGCTTTAGAGAAGGTGATATTTAGGTTAGACTTTAAAATATGAGGAGGAATTCAAAATGTGGATGAGGTTGGGGATTCCACAGTTGGAAGGAGACTAAAGGCAAGATAGTTCAACCATAATAAGTACAGAGAACACCATGGTCAAGGATATGAAAGTGAAAAAGCACAGGGCCTATAGAGGAGTTAGTAAGTAATCCATTTTTGACTGAAGTATAGAGTTCACAAAGAAGAGAATAGTATGAAATAATTGTTGGTTGGGTGTGATGATGCTAGCTTGTGAAGAGCTTTGAATTTTATACAGTCAGTAAAAGAAACTTTTAGGGAGCAGCTGGGTGGTGCAGTGGATAGAGCACCAGTGCAGGAGTCAGGAGGACCTGAGTTCGAATCTCACCTCAGACACTTGACACTCACTAGCTTTGTGACCTTGGGCAAGTCACTTAACCCCAACTGCCTCATCTTGGGTCATCTCCAGTCATTCTGATGAATATCTGGTCACTGGATTCAGATGGCTCTGGAGGAGAAGTGAGGCTGGTGACCTGCACAGCCCTCCCTCACTTAAAACAAAGTTATGTCATTATTTCTGTGATGGCATGGTCTTCTTCGGCAATGAAGGACGAACACACACAATAGGAAACTTTTAATGACTTGAGAAGAGAAGTTGATGTACACTTATAAGGAAGATAATTCTGACAGTGATATTAAGGATTGGAGAAAAGAGAAAGGAAATGATGGGATGTTAGAAGGCTATTACAGTAGTCTAGAATGGTAACATAAGGACAGTGTCCATGAGGAAATGAATGGGAGAGAGATTCTGGCAGTAGAATTGACAGGAATTGATAGCTGAGTGGTTAGGAGAGCTGAAAGAAGGGGAAAAAAATGACAGCATCACGGTTTTGAACATGGGAAACTCAATAAATGATAGTACCGCTGTCAGAGGTGTGAAAAGGTTTTTTTGGTGGGGAGAAATTACAGCCTCAGTTTTGGATATGTGGGTTGTATGAGCCACCAGTATAACATACAGATGTGAATATATAGTTCAGGAGAGAGTTTGAGACTCATCTGTTTCAAAGTGATGTTTTGTTTCACCACTGTCCTAAACCTGAA